>CM038680.1:100818392-101448392 GCA_021605205.1 Aegilops longissima | reverse complement strand
CCCACTGCCGATGATCAATGATTTGTTTGACCAGCTGCAAGGAGCTAAAGTGTTTTCGAAGATCGATCTGCGATCAGGATATCACCAGCTGAAGATCCGAGAATAGGATATACCTAAGACAGCCTTCACCACAAGGTACGGGCTATATGAGTATACGATTATGTCATTTGGATTAACTAACGCCCCTGCCTATTTCATGAGTATGATGAATAAGGTATTCATGGAGTTATTGGATAAGTTTGTTGTGGTGTTCATTGACGGTATTTTGGTATACTTGAAGAATGGAGAAGAGCACAAGGAACACTTGCATTTAGTTCTCGAGAAGCTCAGGGAACATCAGTTGTATCCAAGTTCAGCAAGTGAGTTTTGGTTGAAGGAAGTTGGATTCCTTGGACATGTTGTATCAAGAGAAGGTATAGCAGTAGACCCCACCAAGGTTAAGTCAGTCACTGAGTGGTTGGCACCCACCTCAGTTGGAGAGATCCTCAATTTTCTTGGACTCGCGGGATATTATCGAAGATTTATCGAGAATTTCTCTAAGATTGTGAAGCCCATGACGGAGTTGTTGAAGAAGGACACTAAGTTCAAATGGACAGAAGAATGTGAGGCCAGTTTTCAGGAGTTGAAGAAACGTTTGACTACAGCCCCAGTGTTGATTCTGCCAGATATACGCAAGGATTTCCTAGTGTATTGCGACACTTCTCTCTTAGGACTTGGAGGTGTACTTATGCAAGACGGAAGAGTTGTTTCATATGCCTCACATCAACTTCGACCGCATGAGTTGAATTATGCCATGCATGATTTGGAGTTAGCAACCGTAGTGCATGCACTCAAGACTTGGAGACATTTTCTTATTGGAAACCGTTGTGATGTATACACGGATCACAAGAGTTTGAAGTACATTTTCACACAGAAGGAGCCGAACCTCAGGCAGGGGATATGGTTGGAGCTTATAAAGGATTATGATATGAAGCTGCATTATCACCCAGGAAAGGCCAATGTCATAGCAGACGCTTTGAGCCGGAAGAGTTATGTTAATACCCTCGTAAGCGGAGGATTGCCAAAGGAGTTAGCAGAGGATCTCATGGAACTTCGTTTGGAGATTGTTCCTAGGGGTTTTTGTTGCAACAATGGAGGTTCAATCTACATTATTGGGAAAGATTCGAGAAGCTCGGAAGGATGACAAAGAGATTGCTGAGATAAAAGAGGGAATGAGTAAAGGAAAAGCCAAGGGTTTTTGTGAGGACGAGCACGACACCTTGTGGTTTGAGGACCGTGTTTATGTGCCCAATAATGAAGAGATCAGGAAGTTGATACTACAGGAAGCACATGACTCGCCATACTCGATACACCCCGGAAACACCAAGATGTATTTGGATTTGAAGGAGCGTTTCTGGTGGACTGGTATGAAGAAGGATATTGCCGAGTATGTAGCAGTATGTGATGTATGTCAGAGAGTGAAGGCAGAACATCAGAAGCCAACCGGATTACTACAGCCTATGCCGAAACCCGAATGGAAGTGGGACAAGCTTGGCATGGATTTTATCACCGGATTACCCAGGACCCGATCGGGATATGATTCTATATGGGTAGTAGTTGATCGCTTGACCAAAGTATCTCACGTTATCCCAGTGAAAACCAAACCACCTACACAAGTGCGAAGTTGGCCAAAATATATATGACCAGGATCGTATGTCTGCATGGAGTTTCGAGGACCATCGTATCAGATAGAGGAACACAGTTCACTTCAAAGTTTTGGCATCAGCTGCACCAGACTTTGGGTACAAGGCTTGAGTTCAGCACAACCTTTCATCCGCAGACAGATGGACAGACCTAGAGAGTCAATCAAATTCTGGAGGACATGTTGAGAGCTTGTGCGCTAGATTATGGATCTAGTTGGGATGACAATTTGCCTTACGCGGAGTTCTCATACAACAATAGCTACCAGGCCAGTTTGAAGATGGCACCGTTCGAAGCCCTGTATGGAAGAAGATGCCAAACACCGTTGATGTGGGATGAAGTTGGAGACCGTCAGTTGTTTGGACTGGATTTGATCAAGGAGTCTGAAGAGAAAGTTAAGATGATACACGACAGACTGAAGGTAGCTCAGTCCAGGCAGAAGAGTTATGCAGACTCAAAACGCAAGGAGGTAGTCTATGAAATCGGAGATAGGGCATATCTTCGTGTATCGCCGCTCCGAGGAGTTAAACGATTTGGAGTCAAGGGAAAGCTAGCCCCGAGATTTGTAGGACCATACCGAGTTTTCGAACGTACGGGAGAAGTGACCTACAAGTTGGAGTTACCCGAAGGATTGTCAGGAGTCCATGATGTGTTTCACGTTTCCCAGTTGAAGAAGTGCCATGCAGATATGGCCTATATACCTCTGAGAGATACAGTGCCCTTGGAAGCGGTTCAGTTGGAGAGTGATCTGACCTATGAAGAGAAACCAGTCAAGTTCTCGAGTTTGCCAGCCGAGTCACGCGCAGCAAAGTTATCAAGTTTTGCAAAGTTCAGTGGAGCCATCATACCGAGGATGAAGCCACCTGGGAACGAGAGGAAGACCTACGCAAAGACCACCCACACCTATTTTCTAGCCAACCCGAATCTCGAGGGCGAGATTCATCTTAAGGGGGTAAGTTTGTGACATCCCAAATTTCCAGTTTGGAATGTTATACATAGGTCATTCATGCATATCATATTTTATTGCATTTTGTTTTGCGATCCTCGAAATTCTAAGAAACTCAAGGACCCATGGAGAGAGTTGGGGATTTCACCGTTTTCATATTTCAATTTTCTCAAATATCGAATCAAGGATCATTTTGGTTTTAGTTATTTTTCTCTATGAAAATATTTCAAATTAAACTATATGAGAGGAGATAATATGAATTTTCCAAAATAAATGAAATATTGGAGGAAAAATATTAAAATCAAATAAATTATTTGGATTTTATTGCTATTTTATTGGAATTAGAAAAAATATGCATTTTTCAAAATTGCATTATTAGGCCAAGAAAATGTTCACTTGTTTCTAAATATTTTATTTAGAAGGTGAAATTTTGTTTTGGCATTTTTAGTTTTTTTTAATTTATTTTGGATTTTTTTCGGTGGAATCTGTTAAAAAAACTCTTCGCGGACCGAACTGGGCCAAAGCCCAGCCGGCCCGACACCGCCGCCGCCTTCCCCGCACCCGCACGCCGTGCCCGAGCCGGAGTCCGGGACACCGCCGCCGCCTCGGTTGCCCCCTGCCCAAGCCGAGCCCCCTTCCCCCTTTATATGCTGCCGCCGCCGCCGCCTCAATCCCCACTCGCCTCGCCTCTCGCGCAGCAGCAGCAGATGCAGCAGCCGCCGCCCAAGCCGCCCGCGCCCAGCCACCCGCCGCCGCCCCGTA
This sequence comes from Aegilops longissima, assembly GCA_021605205.1. NCBI lineage: Eukaryota > Viridiplantae > Streptophyta > Magnoliopsida > Poales > Poaceae > Aegilops > Aegilops longissima. Next base: position 101,445,004 of record CM038680.1, on the reverse strand, counting down.
GCGCCTCGCCTCGCCGGAGTCGCCCCCGTTCCCGATCCGATCCGGATCCGCCGGTTTTTTTCGGTTTAGGTAAAAAACAATCAGTTTTCTTAGAAACCCTAGATGCGTTTTTTTATTTTATCGGTTCGGTTTTCTCGGTTTAGTTTTTAGCGGGCGTTCGTACGTTCGTTCGTTTTTACGAACACTATTTGCCGGTTAGGTTCAGACAGCGAACGTTCGTTCATTACTCTTTTCTTTTTATTTTATTTTCGTCCAGGGACCTATCCGCGATTACTTTTATCGCAGAATAGCTCCTGATTTTCAAACCCTCGTCGTTTCTTAACCGTTTGTCCAAATCCAGTGAAACCAACGCCAAAATCTTCGTCTTGAAAATCTCTTTCTATTTAAACAACTTGAACAAGGTTTTGACAATTTAAAATTTGGTTTCAAGCTGATTTGAATTCGAAGTTCTTTTGACCGTAGTTTCAGTTCTGTATCTCCGATTTGGTTGATTCTTTTTGCAGATCGAATCTCTTCAGTTGAGTTTTCAGATTTGATCTTCTTATTTGAGTTTTACCCGTGCATCTTTGCTGGAGTGCTTATGTATGCTATTGTTTGTTTGCGATAGAATTCCCGGAGTGCGAAGCGTGCTACTACGAGTCACTAGGTTTTGCGGATCGTCAGCAAGGCAAGTAACACATTGATCATATTCTCTTCATACCCAGTTTTTATGCATTAGTTTCAATCCTCAAACACTGCATGATTAGGATGTGTTTAACATGTGGGTATTGGGAAGTAGATGATGAGGTAGAACCTATTGCCCTGTTTATTATCAAACCATGGGAGTTACTTCTACGTTATGCTTATATTGCTATGCTATGCTCGTAGACGTGGTTTGGGTGAGTGAATCCATCACATAAGTGAGATTGTTAATTAATGGTTAACTTAAGGTGGCAACTTTAATACACATCTGGGTGGATTGTTGGTTTTAGGCACCTAGAGATCCAGTGTTGTCCTAGGATATCCCGTAGTACCCGTGTGATCATCCTATGGTCCGCCACCCAGACTCAAAGGGATCACATGATTATTCATGCTGGAAATTTCCGTGTGCAGCCACAAGCTATTATGGGCTCTAGCATAGTAGAGTAGGTTGCATGACCTCTTCAAGTGGTAGGCTAGCAGATGTAGGGGATGTAGGTTGGTACTGTCTACCCAGGGTTAGAGTTAATGCTTCTGAAAGACTGTGTCTCGGTCATCCGTTTCTCAAACACCATGTAGTGCGAGAAATCCAACGAAGGAGATCGAGTCTTATGGGGAAAAGTGCGCAACCTCTGCAGAGTGTACAATCTAATCATGGTTAGCCCCGGTTATGGACATCTTGAATATCTGGTCCGTGGATTATAATATGGATCTCATCACTCTAAATTAATTTGTTGGGTTGTTAACTACTGTTTAATTGGGATTGAGTTGGAGGAACCTTTTCAATGTTGTTCAACTACCATGATAGTTAAATAGAATATATTCCTTTGATGTAGGAAAAGATTGGCTTTTCGCAAAAACATATTAACCATAGAGCCTCACCAGCCATATGCATGTAGTGATAGCATTTATTATGTTCATTGCTCTATTGTGTTACTGTGCCAGCATATTCCATGTGTTGACCTGTTTTCGGCTGCAACGTATCATGTTGCAGACTTTTCAGATGAAGAGTAAGGTGCGCTAGGTCGTTGTCATGCACTCGGCTATGCCGTTGGAGTTGATGGACTCACTTTATCTTCCAAGCCTTCCGCTGTTATCTTATTTAGATGTCCTTAAGCCATCACTACTAGGGAAAACCCTAGCAGTAGCGCGGGTATTTTGCCTATCAGTAGCGCGGGACGACGCGCTACTGATAAGGTGCTACAGCTAACGTGTAGTAGTAGTGCCTGTCGACCCATGCTACCGCTATACATGGTTAGCAGTAGCGCGCTTTGGTGCAGAGCACTGCTGCTAATATCTGCAGCGCTTTTAGCGAGAAGCGCCATCGGTAAGGAGCACTATCGCTAACTTTGTTCCCTCGCTCTCGCTAGTTTTATTAGTTTCTTTTTTTCTGCATATTTGTTTTGTATTTGAATAGGCTTTATACAATAATCTTTAGCATATCATACACATACAAATGTAATCATAGCATATACATACAAATAGTCTCATCAAATCATGTCATCATCATAATCATCATCCAACACAGAGTGGTCTCTCGTCATCATCTTGAAAATAGCGATACAAGTCTCGATTACTTGCAACTACATCGTCATCCACCTAAACAATGATATACGCGAGAAGAGCTATCACTTTGAGTGAGAGCGGAACTATGCAGTACATGAGTTCGTATCCCTCTCTCGCATTAGCGTGAACCTAAACTAACTACCGCATGTCGCTCAAAAACCGGAAACTGGTACACCTGGGCCTGAAACTCCGGCCACTCGTCGTATATATACTCCTGGCGTAGCACTTCTTCGCCATCGATGATCTATGCACATGCATAGTCACATGAGTTGATGATATGCAACATATATAGATGAGCAACAGAAAGAGACGGACTTGGCAAAAATAGAAGCAACATATCATAAGCATAAATAACAAAGTTGATCGTACCCAAAATGCCCTATTAGAGTGATCGTCGCTAGTCGAGGAGGACGGTTTAATTACATCAGAAATAAAGTTTCGTCGTGCATAACTCAAAGTTTCGTCGTACAGAAAGTATGGACTAAACAAACACATTTTCATATATCGACAACCACTCCAACATGTAGTGCCATCCATCCAAGTCAGGGAGATAGTCCCCGAGCCTAGTGAAAGGCTTCAAGTCGAGACGCTGAGCGGCTACCCGTGTTCGGATGTCTTCCCATGACATTTGTCCTTCTTCGTAGAACATCCTTGTTTTTCTGACGACCTCCTTCATGATGATTTGGGAAATTTCATGCTAGATGTGATAGAACTCAGCTCGAAGTCGATGATCCTCGATATCTCCTAAGGTCTTTGCCCATTTGCAGAATATGGGCATCGCCGGATCTAGCTGACATGCGAAGGTTCTGGTGATCCCCTCTGTACTCCAGCATGTGGTGTAGGACATAGAATCCATCATTAATAGAATCACTTGCTTGCTGGATGCAGCAGAAGTCGGTCTTATGGCCGAAGGCGAGCCTGCCGTCCCTTCTCTTCTTGTCCTTGACCTCTCCACCCCGTGCGTCGTAGTAAAACATAGCACTGTCGAGAACAGACTTGATGTGTGTGTAATCCTTTTTGTTAATGTTCTTTGACGAGTCCAAGTAAAGAGTGTGGGAGTATCGGGGGTAGAGGATGATGAGGACGTCGTGCCCGCCGCTGCGCAAAATAAGTACACCTCAAATTAATTAGCCTCCACCATGCAAATGAATGGTTGAAATCGAAGGAAGGATATTCACGCGGATGACTTACAGGGGATGATAAGGCACGAGAATCGCCTCCTTGTCCTTATTGGCGAGCATGAATTTGACAATGTATTCCCTCGCGTATTCACGGTGCTTTGCACAGACTACCAAGAAGCCCTCGTGCATGAAGTACGGGTCAGCGACACAGATATGAGGTATCTGCTCAACCCCGATGAGGTAGTTCATGTGCAAGGCATAAAGGCGGACAAACGTAAAATCCAGCTTCTTCAAGTGAAACATGTCGAAGATGTAATCGAATCGAAGGAAGAACTTCTCCATGGGGAATGTGTCGACGTATGACAATTGTTGCGGCACGTTAACCACGTAGAGTGGGTATCCTGGATTTTTTGAGGCGATGAGGCCTTTCTCTATCGGCAGCACATCGCCATGGAGTCTCCTTAATTTGCCGAATCTGGCCCCTAGCGCTGCTTCAGGTAGGATTGGTTGACCGGGGATATGCCATTTTGCTGCATCGGGGATATCTATACGGTCTTGAACCCGAGGCTGCTGAGGCGGCTGGATCATAGAATCAGCTTTTTTGCCTTTCCTCGATCTCTTCCTAGACTTCTTTACTACCGGAAGGTTGTCCATAATATGTTCAGACTCCGGAGACGGCAATTCAGGCACTGACTCATGACGCTCAAACCCTAAGTAGGCGCCAGTATTGACATACTGTTGAGTGTCATCGTCATCCTCATCCTCATCCATGGCAACGTCATCAGCGACTAATGGAGCCTCTTCCTCACCCAAGTCCGCTATCACCCAGCCCAACACCGACGCTAATTGGGTAGGTGGGGTGTTGATGTTCATACCTTGCTAAGGCTGCGTGCTCGTGGGTGTGCTCCCGGCTGCCTCTAGACGAAGCAGACTCTTTGGCCACAACAGGACCCACCCATTGCAACAATCACCAAGCCGCCACGGGGTATCGTCGTCATCCCCCACTGGTACCAGAGGAGCCAAATTCTCGTGGCCCGGTTTGACACTGGCCACGGAAACCTTGAAGACGTTCGGGGGGATCGGCCGGCTGTGGAACAATGGTTCCTTCGGCTTCATTATCGTCGCCTTCCCCACGTCCACCTTCTGGTCGCCAATGGTGTAAAATATGGTGCACGGGGTTTCGTCGGCCTGCAAAGAAAAGTCTGCAACATGAGACATCCGAAAGGCAATGAAAACGGGAGATTATACATTTATTGAAGGGGGCCGGTGTGACATATACCGTGAGGGCGTCGAGCTCAGCCAAAGAAGAAGCACCGCCGAGCACGTCCGGTGTCGGAGCCGATGCCGGAGCAGGTGCGGGAGCTGGTGCGGGAGCCAGTGCGGGAGCAGGTGCAGCTGCACCTGCTGGTGTAACGCTAGTCGAGCTGCTCCCCAAGAAGTCAGCAAAGGGAAAGTCCTCTGCATTTTTATCTGGATTTTGCCTGCTCCAATTGAAAATGGCCGGAACCAAGGTAGTAGACATATCTACAACCACCTGTTTTGCGGCAACTACCGCTGTCGCGACTGTCTCAGATGATTTCTTCTCAACCGCAATCTCAACCTTCTTGTCAAAGTTTTCTTCGGTTAACCTCCGTCTTTCCTTTCTCTCCTCCCTGGTCTCACGGTAGTACTTCTTCCACGTGGTGCCGTCTCCGACGTCGTGCACGCGTCCATACGATGGTCGAGTCTCCACCGGGAGTCGTTTCAATATGTTCAACGTTGGGTTGAATGGAGTGTCCCACTTGGGCCTCGCCAACGCCTCAGACGGCAAGTCGCTTTCGGCCGCAGTCCTGTGCTGCTCTCTCCGTAAAAGGCATAAGGATCGTCTACATATATGACTAATGTGCAGACGAATTGATCAGAAACTAAAATTACCAGCAGTCTCATGAACTCCGTCGTGACCGAGTTCGTCTCGAAAACCTTCTTCACTGGGTCCCAACGGTACCGGGCCCTGAGGACGTCACGCTCCTGCGGGACGGTGAACTCCGCCAAGGGGTCTAGGATGCCCAGACTCGTGGCTTCCGCGTCCTACTTGGCCCATATGGACCTCTTCCCACCGTAACCACGGCTTCCGAGGTGGTGGCACCCAATGTTCCTCTGTTGAAGCCCCTTCATGTACTTCGAATTTTTTTTGGCAGCTTCGGCCTCGCAAGCCGCCTTGAATATTTCAAAGTGCTCTGTCGTGATTGTCGGATTATCCTTTATAATCTCGGAGTAGGGTTCCTTTTTGTCGATGATCCTTGCTTTCACCCTTGTTTTCCAGGCGGCCAATGCATCGCTAAACTTGGTCATGGCGTGTTTGTTTATCTTCTTCATTGTCGGGTCCTTATCTGGATCATTATAATCCTTTTCATTCTGGCCCGGGAACAAGAATATCTGGTGCAGCTTCTTTAGGAGGGAGGGCCTCATATTATCTATCTTCTGTAGTTTCTCGTCGTTGATGGTGGCGGTTGTCCGTACGATGTAGCCTATTTGATTGCCGTAGCACGCGCGCGCTTCCTCGGGCGCGTTTGGCTCAAAATTGCCGTCGTCCACCTCCGTGACCACCAGTCTAGTAGTACTGAGCTTGTTAGGAAGTCGTTCCCTCTTTGCTTTCGGTTCTACACCGGCTCCGCTAGTCTCGGCGCCGGTCTCACTCTGAGCGCCGGTCTCAATCTCAGCGCCGGTCTCAGTCTCAGCGCCGGTCTCAGTCTCAACACCGGTCTGCGTGTCGGTCTCAGTCCCCGATGCGACCGGTGGGCCCAATGATACGTCCATTTTGCATCATGCTTTTATATCGATATTTATTGCATTATGGGCTGTTATTACACGTTATGTCACAGTACTTATGCCTATTCTCTCTTATTTTACAAGGTTTACATGAAGAGGGAGAATGCCGGCAGCTGGAATTCTAGGCTGGAAAAGGAGCAAATATTAGAGACCTATTCTGCACAGCTCCAAAAGTCCTGAAACTTCACGGAAGTCATTTTTGGAATTAATAAAAAATACTGAGCGGAGAAAATACTAGAGGGGAGCCACACCCTGGCCACGAGGGTGGGAGGCGCGCCCTACCCCCTAGGCGCGCCCCCTGCATCATGGGCCCCCTGGCAGGCCTCCGGTGCCCATCTTCTGCTATATGAAGTCTTTCGTCCGAGGAAAAATCATAAGCAAGCTTTCGGGAAGAAACTCCGCCGCCACGAGGACGAAACTTGGCGGAACCAATCTAGGGCTCCGGCAGAGCTGTTCTGCCGGGGAAACTTCCCTCCGGGAGGGGAAAATCATCGCCATCGTCATCACCAACGATCCTCTCATCGGGAGGGGGGCAATCTCCATCAACATCTTCACCAGCACCATCTCCTCTAAAACCCTAGTTCATCTCTTGTATCCAATCTTTGTCCCAAAGCCTCAGATTGGTACCTGTGGGTTGCTAGTAGTGTTGATTACTCCTTGTAGTTGATGCTAGTTGGTTTATTTGGTGAAAGATCATATGTTCAGATCCATTATGCATATTAATACCCCTCTGATTATGAACATGAATATGATTGGTGAGTAGTTACGTTTGTTCCTGAGGACATGGGATAAGTCTTGCTATAAGTAGTCATGTGAATTTGGTATTCGTTCGATCTTTTGATGAGATGTATGTTGTCTTTCCTCTAGTGGTTTCATGTGAACGTCGACTACATGACACTTCACCATTATTTGGGCCTAGACGAAGGCATTGGGAAGTAATAAGTAGATGATGGGTTGCTAGAGTGATAGAAGCTTAAACCCTAGTTTATGAGTTGCTTCGTAAGGGGCTGATTTGGATCCATATGTTTCGTGCTATGGTTAGGTTTACCTTAATACTTATTTTGTAGTTGCGGATGCTTGCAATAGGGGTTAATCATAAGTGGGATGCTTGTCCAAGTAAGGGCAGCACCCAAGCACCGGTCCACCCACATACCCAATTATCAAAGTAACGAACGCGAATCATATGAACGTGATGAAAACTAGCTTGACGATAATTCCCATGTGTCCTCGGGAGCGTTTTCCTTCATATAAGAGTTTATCCAGGCTTGTCCTTTGCTACAAAAAGGATTGGGCCATCTTGCTGCACTTTATTTACTTTCTTTACTTGTTACCCGTTACAAATTACCTTATCACAAAACTATCTGTTACCGATAATTTCAGTGCTTGCAGAGAATACCTTGCTGAAAACCGCTTATCATTTCCTTCTGCTCCTCGTTGGGTTCGACACTCTTACTTATCGAAAGGACTACGATAGATCCCCTATACTTGTGGGTCATCAAGACTCTTTTCTTGTGCCGTTGCCGGGGAGTGAAGTGCCTTTGGTAGGTGGAATTTGGTAAGGAAAAAATTATATAGTGTGCTGAAATTTACTGTCACTTGTTACTATGGAACATAATCCTTTGAGGGGCTTGTTCGGGGTATCTTCACTCCGACCAGTAGAGCAAAGAGTTGCTCCTCAACCTACTGAACCTACTGAAAATGTTTACTTTGAAATTCCTTCGGGTATGATTAAGAAACTGCTAGCTAATCCTTTTGCAGGAGATGGAACATTGCATCCCGATTTACACTTAATCTATGTGGATGAAGTTTGTGGATTATTTAAGCTTGCAGGTATGCCCGATGATTTTATCAAGAAGAAAGTCTTCCCTTTATATTTGAAGGGAGAGGCATTGACATGGTATAGGCTATGTGATGATATGGGATCATGGAACTACAAACGATTGAAATTGGAATTTCATCAGAAGTTTTATCCTATGCATCTTGTTCATCGTGATCATAATTATATATATAATTTTTGGCCTCGCGAAGGAGAAAGCATCGCTCAAGCTTGGGGGAGGCTTAAGTCAATGTTATATTCATGCCCCAATCATGAGCTCTCAAGAGAAATGACTATTCAAAAAATTTATGCTTGGCTTTCTCTCAATAATCGCTCCATGCTCGATACTTCTTGTACTGGCTCTTTTATGATGAAGACTATTGAATTCAAATGGGATTTATTGGAAATAATTAAATGCAACTCTGAAGATTGGGACCTCGACGAAGGTAAAGAGTCAGGTATAACACCTAAGTTTGATTGTGTTAAATATTTTATGGGTACCGATACTTTCCATGAATTTAGCACTAAATATGGACTTGACTCTGAGATAATAGCTTCTTTCTGTGAATCCTTTGCTACTCATGTTGATCTCCCTAAGGAGAAGTGGTTTAAATATAATCCTCCCATTGAATTAAAAGTAGTTGCACCTATTAAAGTTGAAGAAAAGACTATCACTTATAATGATCCTATTGTTCCTACTGCTTATGTTGAGAAGCCACCTTTACCTGTTAGAATAAAGGATCATGCTAAAGCATCAACTGTAGTTAACAAAAGTAATATTAGGACACACAAATCCCCTAAGCAAGTTAAAGTTGAACCTAATATTGCTATGGTTAAAGATCTCTTGGCTGATAATATTGATGGGCATGTTATTTATTTATGTGAGGAAACTGCTAGAATCGCTAAATCTGGTGCTAAAGATAAACATAGACCTGTTGTAGGCATGCATGTTATTTCTGTTAAAATAGGAGATCATTGTTATCATGGCTTGTGTGATATGGGTGCTAGTGCTAGTGCAATACCTCATTCTTTATATGAAGAAATTATGCATGATATTGCACCTGCTGAGATAGAAGATATAGATGTTACAATTAAACTTGCCAATAGAGATACTATTTCACCGATTGGGATTGTTAGAGATGTTGAAGTATTGTGTGGGAAAGTTAAATATCCTGCTGATTTTCTTGTTCTTGGTTCCCCACAAGATAGCTTTTGTCCCATTATATTTGGTAGACCCTTCTTGAACACAGTTAATGCTAGGATAGACTGTGAAAAGGATGTTGTTACTATTGGTTTGGGTGATATGTCTCATGAGTTTAATTTTGCTAAATTTAGTAGACAACCCCGTGAGGAAGAATTTCCTAGTAAATATGAAATTATTGGTTTTGCTTCTACTGTCGTGCCTCCTAATGATCCTTTAGAACAACATTTGCTTGACCATGAAAATGATATGTTTATGAATGAAAGAAGGGAAATTGATGAAGTATTCTTTAAACAGGGACCTATTCTAAAACACAACTTGCCTGTTGAAATCCTAGGGGATCCTCCTCCACCCAAGGGTGATCCCGTCTTTGAGCTTAAACCATTACCTGATACTCTTAAATATGCTTATCTTGATGAAAAGAAGATATATCCTGTTATTATTAGTGCTAACCTTTCAGAGCATGAAGAAGAGAAATTATTGAAAACTCTGAAGAAGCACCGTGCTGCTGTTGGATATACTCTTGATGATCTTAAGAGCATTAGTCCCACTCTATGTCAACAGAAAATAAATTTGAAGAAAGACGCCAAACTAGTTATTGATCACCAACGATGACTAAATCCTAAGATGAAAGAAGTGGTAAGAAAGGAGATATTAAAGCTCCTTGAAGCAGGTATAATTTATCCCGTTGCTGATAGTCAGTGGGTAAGTCATGTGCATTGTGTCCCTAAGAAGGGAGGTATTATTGTCGTTCCTAATTATAAATATGACTTGATTCCACAAAGAATTATTACAGGTTATAGGATGGTAATTGATTTCCGCAAATTAAATAAAGCTACTAAAAAGATCATTACCCTTTGCCATTCATTGACCAAATGCTAGAAAGATTATCCAAACACACACATTTTTGCTTTCTAGATGGATACTCTTGTTTCTCTCAAATACCTGTGTCAGCTGATGATCGAGAGAAGACCACTTTTACTTGCCCTTTCGGTACCTTTGCTTATAGACGTATGCCTTTTGGTTTATGTAATGCACCTGCTACCTTTCAAAGATGCATGATGGCTATATTCTCTGATTTTTGTGAAAAGATTTGTGAGGTTTTCATGGATGATTTCTCCGTTTATGGATCCTCTTTTGATGATTGCTTGAGCAACCTTGATCGATTTTTGCAGAGATGTGAAGAAACTAACCTTGTCTTGAACTGGGAGAAATGCCACTTTATGGTTAATGAAGGAATTGGCTTGGGGCATAAAATTTCTGAAACAGGTATTGAAGTTGATAAAGCTAAAGTTGATGCTATTGAAAAGATGTCGTGTCCCAAGGACATCAAAGGTATAATAAGTTTCCTTGGTCATGCCGGTTTTTATAGGAGGTTCATTAAGGACTTCTCAAAAATTTCTCGGCCTCTGACTAATCTATTACAAAAAGATATCCCTTTTGTCTTTGATGATGATTGTGTGGAAGCATTTGAAATACTTAAGAAAGCATTAATTTCTGCACCTCTTGTTCAGCCACCTAATTGGAATTTACCCTTTGAAACTATGTGTGATGCTAGTGATTATGCTGTAGGTGTTGTTCTAGGACAAAGAGTTGATAAGAAATTAAATGTTATTCTATATGCTAGTAAAACTCTAGACAATGCCCAGAGAAATTATGCTACGACGGAAAAGGAATTCTTAGCAGTTGTATTTTCTTGTGATAAATTCAGACCTTATATTTTTTATTCTAAAGTAACTATTCACATTGATCATGCTGCTATTAAATATCTTATGGAAAAGAAAGATGCTAAACCTAGACTTATTAGATGGGTTCTCCTACTACAAGAATTTAATTTGCATATTATTGATAGAAAGGGAGCTGAGAACCCTGTTGCAGACAACTTGTCTAGGTTAGAGAATGTTCTTGATGAACCACTACCTATTGATGATAGCTTTCCTGATGAATAATTAGATGTCATAAATGCTTCTCATACTGCTCCATGGTATGTTGATTATGCTAATTACATTGTTGCTAAATTTATACCACCTAGTTTCACATACCAGCAAAAGAAAAAGTTTTTCTATGATTTGAGGCATTACTTCTGGGATGACCCACACATTGTTGCTAAAATTATATCATGTCGTCCCCCTCCTCCAACAATGGTGACAACGATGCTTGGCTAATGAAGATAGAGCTGAAGAGGGAATAACCCATGGAAATCAACAAGGATGAAGGGATCAAGAAGGCCCCGGAGGACCAAGTTCCGGCAGCAGAAGACATCCTTCAACTTGATCACAATCTTCTTACCCCAACTGAGATCGAAGCTTTCGAGATGATTGAGTTAGCTCATATACAAAACAAGTATCTCACACGTGAAAATACTTTGTTGAAGGAGCATATCATCGCACTCAAGGGCATTATCCGCAAATTGGAGGACCTCCTACGCTCAATGTGTGACTATCCATCATCACCTCCATCTCCTTCACCAGCAAAAGAGATATAATCACATGGGTATGGGCACTCCCCTTAGCAACTGTCAAGCTTGGGGGAGGTGCCCCGGTATCATATCACCATCACACTCCTATCTTTACCGTTTTTCTTAGTTCGATCCTTTTGGTAATATCTTGATCAAGTAGATTAAAGTTTTAGTATGATTTAGTTTTGAATTTTGCCTTCTTGGGGGAGATGTCCCTCAATATCCTTTTGGTAATATGTAATCGAGTTCGTGAGCTATATAATACAGATTAGTGTTGAGTCAAGGGCTTGATTATTTTGCTATGGTCTTGAGGGAATAAAAGAAAAGAGAAAGAATAAAAAGAAATAAAGAGATCATATTGATCCTATGGAGAGTAATGACTTCACATATAAAAAGTATGATGATTAAAAGTTGTTGAGAGTTGACAAATTTAGTTTTGTTCATCGTTGCAATTAATAGGAAGTAATAAAGAAAGATAGGTTGTCACATATAAATATACTATCTTGGACATCTTTTATGATTTTGAGCACTCATTAAAGTATGACATGCTAAAGATTTGATATTGGACAAGGAAGACAACGTAATGGGTTATGTTTCCTTATATCTGAAATAAAATATATTGTCATGGATCATCCAACATGCTGAGCTTGCCTTTCCCTCTCATGCTAGCCAAATTCTTTGCACCAAGTAGAGATACTACTTGTGCTTCCAAATACCCTTAAAACCAGTTTTGCCATGAGAGTCCACCATATCTACCTATGGATTGAGTAAGATCCTTCAACGTAATGGGTTATGTTTTCTTATATCTAAAATAAAAATTGCTGTCTAAATATGTATGACCTATTAGTGTGGAGAAAATAAACTTTATACGATCTTGTAATATGGAAGCAATAAAAGCGACGGACTGCATAATAAAGGTTCATATCACAAGTGGCAATATAAAGTGACGTTCTTTTGCATTAAGATTTCGTGCATGCAACCATAAAGCACATGACAACATCTGCTTCCCTCTGCGAAGGGCCTATCTTTTAGTTTTACCTTATGCAAGAGTCATGGTGATCTTTGATACGTCTTGAACTTGCGTTGGTTTTCCTCGAAGAGGAGAGGGTGATGCAGCAAGTGTAGTGTAAGTATTTCCCTCAGTTTTGAGAACCAAGGTAACAATCCAAGAGGGAGGCTTCTCAAAAGTCCCACACACCTACACAAACAAGCGAGAACTCGCAACCAACGCAATAAAGGGGTTGTCAATCCTTCATGGCCACTTCATAAAGTGACATCTAATAAAGATAGTATGATAAGATAAATATATTTTTGGTATTTTATAATATAGATGCAAAAAGTAAAGATGCAAGTAAAAGTAGATTGAAAGAAAATATGATAAGAGATAGACCCGGGGGCCATAGGTTTCACTAGTGGCTTCTCTCAAGATAGCATAAGTATTACGGTGGGTGAACAAATTACTGTCGAGCAATTGATAGAAAAGCGCATAGTTATGAGATTATCTAGGCATGATCATGTATATAGGCATCACGTCCATAACAAGTAGACCGACTCCTGCCTGCATCTACAACTATTACTCCACACATCGACCGCTATCCAGCATGCATCTAGAGTATTAAGTTCATGAGAACAGAGTAACGCATTAAGCAAGATGACATGATGTAGAGGGATAAACTCATGCAATATGATATAAACCCCATCTTGTTATCCTCGATGGCAACAATACAATACGTGCCTTGCAACCCTTTCTGTCACTGGGTAAGGACACCGCAAGATTGAACCCAAAGCTAAGCACTTCTCCCATAGCAAGAAAGACCAATCTAGTAGGCCAAATCAAACTGATAATTCGGAGAGACTTGCAAAGATAACTCAATCATACATAAAAGAATTCAGAGAAGATTCAAATATTATTCATAGATAAACTTGATCATAAACCCACAATTCATCGGATCTCGACAAACACACCGCAAAAAGAGTTTACATCGAATAGATCTCCACAAGAGAGGGGGAGAACATTGTATTGAGATCCAAAAAGAGAGAAGAAGCCATCTAGCTAATAACTATGGACCCGTAGGTCTGTGGTAAACTACTCACAACTCATCGGAGGGGCAAGGATGTTGATGTAGAGGCCCTCCATGCTTGATTCCCCCTCCGTGAGTGCGCCGAAGGCTCAAGATGGGATCTCGCAGATCTGAAGGTTACTGGCGGTGGAAATTGTGTTTCGTGGTGCCCTGGATGTTTTCGGGTACATAGGTATATATAGGAGGAAGAAGTATCGTCGGTGGCATGAGGGGCCCATGAGGCAGGGGCGCCCTCTGAGGGCGCGGCCTCCTATCTCGTGGCTTCCTCGGAAGCTTCTTGACTTGCACTCCAAGTCCTCTGGATCACGTTCGTTCCAAAAATCACGCTCCCGAAGGTTTCATTCCTTTTGGACTCCGTTTGATATTCCTTTTCTTTGAAATACTGAAATAGGCAAAAAAAACAGCAATATGGGCTGGGCCTCCGGTTAGTAGGTTAGTCCCAAAAATGATATAAATGTGTAAAATAAACCCCATAAACATCCAAAAGGGGTAATATAATAGCATGGAACAATCAAAAATTATAGATGCGTTGGAGTCGTATCAAGCATCCCCAAGCTTAATTCCTGCTCGTCCTCGAGTAGGTAAATGATAAAAAAGAAATTTTTGATGTGGAATGCTACTTAGCATAATTCTCAATGTAATTTTCTTTATTGTGGCATGAATGTTCAGATCCAAATGAATACAAAATAAAAGTTCATATTGACATTAAAAATAGTAATACTTCAAGCATACTAATCAAAGTAATCATGTCTTCTCAAAATAACATGGCAAAAGAAAGTTCATCCCTATAAAATCATATAGTTAGGCTATGCTTCATTTTCGTCACACAAAGATGTTCCCAACTTCTATACCCCCGATGACAAGCCAAGCAATTGCTTCATACTTAAATAATCTCAAACTTTTTCAACCTTCACGCAATACATGAGCGTGAGCCATGGATATAGCACTATGGGTGGAATAGAATATGATGATGGGTGTCGGTGTCAAAACCGGCGGATCTCGGGTAGGGGGTCCCGAACTGCGCGTCTAGGCGGATGGTAACAGGAGACAAGGGACAAGATGTTTTTACCCAGGTTCGGGCCCTCCCGATGGAGGTAAAACCCTACTCCTGCTTGATTAATATTGATGATATGGGTAGTACAAGAGTGGATCTACCACGAGATCAGAGAGGCTAAACCCTAGAAGCTAGCCTGTGGTATGATTGTTGTTCATCCTACGGACTAAAACCCTCCGGTTTATATAGATACCGGATAGGGTTAGGGTTACACAGAGTCGGTTACAATGGTAGGAGATCTACATATCCGTATCGCCAAGCTTGCCTTCCACGCCAAGGAAAGTCCCATCCGGACACGGGACGAAGTCTTCAATCTTGTATCTTCATAGTCCAGGAGTCCGGCCAACGGTGATAGTTCGGCTATCCGGACACCCCCTAATCCAGGACTCCCTCAGTAGCCCCTGAACCGGGCTTCAATGACGACGAGTCCGGCGTGCATATTGTCTTCGGCATTGCAAGGCGGTTTCCTCCTCCAAATACTTGATAGAAGATTTTGAACACAAGGATTGTGTCCGGATCTGCAAAACAAGTTCCACATACCACCGTAGAGAGAATAACTTTTGCACAGATCTGCTGACGTATTCCGCGGCGTGACATCACACCACGGCCAGGCCTTTATACGAATCGTTTTTACTGTTCCACCTCAGCGCGTTTAGCGAGGCAGTTTCCTTGGCACGTCTTATCAAAGCGGAGATCGTGCCCCCTTATTCCGGGATTCCCATCAATACGGACGTGGGTAACCCAGTCGTGCCCATTGGCACGCCTCCTCCATCGAAGGCGAGTCCCGAACGGTCACGGGGAGGGCTCTTGGTATTCAACCTCTTTATAACGAGACCAAGGCCCGCTCCTTTCTTTCAATCTCAATCGAATCCGCCCCTCGCCTCGAGTTCCAACACCCAATGCTCCAGATTCAGGCGCTTCGGACCTTCAACGATGTCCGGCTCCGACCTGCACGGCCGGTGGATGTCTTCCTCCGTCACGGAAGAAGATGTGCTAAAGCTGAGAGACGCCAGGTATCTAACCGGCGAAATTTCGCATAGGCTGCCTGCCCAAGGGCAGGTTATTCCCACTCCCGAGCCTGGTGAGAGCGTGGTATTTGTGTCTCACTTCCTTCGGGGTTTAGGCTTCCCACCGAACCCCTTTGTGAGGGGGCTCATGTTTTATTATGGGCTGGAATTCCATGACTTGGATCCGGAGTCCATCCTCCACATCTCGTCGTTCATTGTCATATGTGAAGCCTTCCTCCGCATTACCCCTCACTTCGGATTGTGGCTCAAGACCTTCAAAGTGGAGCTGAAGATGATCAAGGGGCATCAGGCAGAGTGTGGAGGGGCTGTTATAAGCAAGAATGCGGACGCTCCATGGCCCGAGGGCTCTTTTCAAGAGGAGCTCAATTTATGGCAACAGGAGTGGTTTTATATCACCGCTCCCAGGGGCACCAAATGGGCGGCGCCACCTGCCTTCCGCTCGGGTCCTCCATTGCAGCGGGCGTCATGGTTCAATAAAGGGCTCGACTGGGGACCGTCCAAGGACATACCTCTGTTGCAGGGCCGTATTCGAGACCTCCGAGAGAGAGAGAGAGAGAGAGAGAGAGAGAGAGAGAGAGAGAGATCAATCTGATTAAATCGCAGGTTGCTGATTCGCCGCCCCCCTCAAACGCCGCCTCCGCCTGTGGGAGTTTAATCCGGAGGGACCATGAGCTCTCCAACATTTTATGGGCGTAACGCCCGTGGAGATGTACCAACTGTTATTCGGATCACAAGAAAATGTGTCCGGACTTAACCGAGGACGCAGGTCTGAGCTGCAATCGCCCGGATACTCAAGTAAGTAGTCCTGTACCCGGACATGCTATCCGCATATTTATCATAAACTTGCCCTTAAAAGTGATATCCTTTAAACAGGAGTGGATAGCAAAAGCAAAACTGATCAGGTGTCCGGCCCCCCTCCCTGAGACCACGCCGGATCATGTATTAACCAAGATGCTAGAGGTTGTGCCCTTTGAAGAAGGCGAAGGGAGGAACAAGGGAAATACTACCTCCGTGAAGGAGGCTATCAAGAAAGGGGGGGATCGAGAATCCCTCCCTCTAAGGGGAGAAGAGGACCGCTTCTGAAGATCCGGAGACCAAAGCCTCGAAGCGGGGGAAGAAATCTTCACCAGAGGGTCCTGCGGCGGGAGATGGCCCGGCCGCACTATTTCCCCAAGGAGATCAGCCCTCCAGCGAGCCGTAAGTAAAGGGGGTGTTTTTTTTCAAAAGGGAGACATCCCCGTTTTATTTCTGAAGGTAACCAAAAGTTTACCTTGTAGTTCGGCTCTCAGCCCTTCACAGCAGAGCTCGTCTTCAGGGGATCTTGGTCCGGAGATGATGGAGAGCGAAACGCCTCCGCCTGTCGTACCGTTATGCGAGGTGGACGACCCTGAGGTGTCGTCGCGGAGGGCGTCTCCGAATCCGGCGGGGCCAGAAGGCAGCCGTATGTCCCCTCAAAGCCCTCCGTGCCCGGCCTTCGAAAAAGGCCACTGGACGAGTCCGGCACCGACGGGTGTACGGTCGGAGGAGCTGAAGGATCTGCTCGGGCGAGCGTCTATCTCGGAAGATCACCGTACGTTAATGGGTACGGTGATTGAAAGGATTTCATCCGCTGAGAGCGGATTGCATGAAGCCGTCGTAAGTTTACTGACGGGTTTTGAGGTACGCAAAATGATGTACCTTCTGACAGTTTTGCATATAAAATGCGCCATGTATAGATAGTAGTCCACGAGACTTGGTGCGGTGTCAAAAATGACGCGCCGAGGATCATAACCCAGTATAATATCGCTCTTCCTATGTAGGTGGCGGCGCCCGGTGGCTAGCCGGGCTGATGAATTCTTGAACTGGCGACAACTTGATGTGGCGGATGCGGACATCACGCTTGTTAATAAGCGGCTTGACGAGTCACAAGGTATGCAACTTCTCTGCGGACACCTGGTAAGGGAGCTTGACGCCCATGCCTTACAACATGTATGCTTAATGCAGATGGTGCCGCTGCTATGGAGAGCCTTCGGGCGGAGCTCGCCCGAGCCAAGGAGCAAGCCAGAAAAAGTGATGCGGCTGCTTTAAAGGCGGCCGCGCTAAAAGCCGAACAGGCTGCTCACTGCCGAAGCAAGAAAGAAATGGCCGAGATGGCCTTGAAATTGAAGAATGCTACTGACCGTTGCGAGCTTCTTGAAAAAGAAGATCGAGCGAAACAAGAGGACCTGAAAAAGGCCGCCACCGAGGCCAAGGATACTCTCTCTGCAATGAGAGCTATGAAGGAGGAGCTGCGTCAGGCCGGAGATATTGCGGCTGGAAAGCCCTTTCTGTTGCGGAGGAAATTCACGGATCCTAGGTACGCTCAATTGGACCGGCTGTGGGGTGCGGAGGATGCTTATCTGGACTTGGCGGCGAGTGCCGCAGACGCGGCCGAACACTTCTGAGGTCAAAAGGATCACGGAATGGAAGAGATTTTTTGGTCGCAGTTCCATAGTCCGGAACGTCCACTTTCATTAAGCGATCGTTTGGCCGAATGGGTTGAGCTGAATAGGTTGTCCAGACTTGCCATGAAGGCTGTCGTGACTCATTTGTGGCCGAAAAGGCCCGAGCCAAAGAGTTATTTTGGCTTGGTGCAATAGTTCCTTGGTGCGGTGCCGCATATCGATGCAATGAAGCGGTCAGCATGCATAGAGGGTGCGCGGATGGCTCTTGCCCGTGTCAAGACATACTGGGCGGAGATGAAGGCCACCGACGTTGCATCCCAAGATTCGGACAGAAGCCGAGTACCTACCGAGCACTATTTTGAGGAAGTCCTGCAGGGCGCTCGTTTAATAGAGACGCAGTGCTCGAAGGATATTATGTTTTAATGACATGTATGATTTGTGAAAACAATGTTTCAATATAATATAAGAGCTTTTTATACTTGTGCGTTCAAGTATTAAAACACCTCTGTGCGGCCGTTGATGTATATGTGTATATAACTTTGAAAGATGGCAGTCTTGACTTCATTACGCACATAGTGCGGGGGTGTTTGCAAAAAGGCGCATTTTCACACTTAATCCAACGTCTTGGTCCTGTAAAGGAGGTGATAGCGTAGCAAACTAGGCAACCGGACTATAATGCTTTATCACTTTCACTTAGCCATAGGATTTCGATGGTGGGGCTACTATATAACCCCTAGGGGCACCGCGCTCTCCCGAATTCGGGGCGCGTATGTGCCTGACCGGGAAACGGTCCTTCGTTAATGCGGGGGAATTCTAAACATTCCGGTGGGTCATCGAGTGGTTGACCAGTCTCACACTATATCATGACAGTCAGTTTTCGGCTTTCTCTACTGAGGTGCTCACCTGGCTGAACCGGGGCACAATCGCAGTAGTTCTCCTGGTGCCGCGTTAGCCGATAGAACGGAACGTAAGGCAGCAAAACACAGGAGCCGGGCAAACCCAACATTTGACCAAAGACATGATTCGGAGCTGATGCATATAAGGCCTAACTCGAGGCGCGAACACTCCCTAATGTATTCGGTCTTTATGAAAACGGGCAGAATAATGCCCTAAGCCCCGGTGTCCGTGCAGCGAAAAATTCTGGTGCGGCCGATGCCAAAACGCCAGCCTCCTCCTCGGTTATAGCAAGAAACCGGGGATGTGTATCAACAAGAGACAGTAAAAAGGTTTATGCAGGGTCTTAATCTGAAAAGAATCCTTGCAATGGGTCCCTCTTGCACGTCTGCGCTGTGTCTCCGTTGTGCCGTATCCGGGCGGGTGTAGCACGGTGTTCATCTGTAAAGAGAAGAACTTAGTTGAAAAGAAAAAAGATCATGCAAAAATGTACTTCATATTAAATAAACAGAGTACGGTTCAAAAGTGAATAAAATTGAGCTTTATTGTCTCTTGTTGTACATGTGTGCAGCCCTTATGCGGGGGTATGCCGCTACTAGGCGTTTATATGTTTACGCCAGACTCGTCTAGCCATGTCCGGGGTTCGAATGACCTATTCAGGTGCTTTGATTAGCGGAGCCGGATTAGTGTGGGGCTGTTAAGGCAGTCTCACGTTCTTCCGTGCTCGAGTAACACTTGATACTCCCTTTTAATGAGATGATGCCGCGTGGACCGGGCATTTTAAGTGTAAGAGATGCATAATGCGGTATTGCGTTAAAGCGGGCGAAAGCTTCGCGTCCCAGTAGTGCTTGATAGCTACTTTCGAATGGGGCGATGTGGAAGGTTAACTTTTCGCGGCGGAAGTTGTCGGATGACCCGAACACAACTTCTAGCAGTAGGGAGCCCGTACAATGGGCATATAGGCCTGGCATTACCCCTTTGAAGGAGGTGTTGCTATGGCGAATTTTGGTTGGGTCTATCCCCATTTTGCGGATTGTGTCCTGATATAGCAGGTTTAGATCGCTACCTCCATCCATTAGGACTTGTGTAAATTGGAGTCCGTCGATTATAGGATCTAATATCAAGGCAGTCCAGCCTGCGTTCCGGATACTTCCGGAATAGTCCTGATGATCGAAGGTGATTGGTTTTGACAACCATCGTTGGGACTCTGCTGGGATAGACTGTGCGGCGCGTGTTTCTATGGGCGCCGCTCTGTTTTTCCCTTTTATCACTTGAAGTGAGTTCACTGTTTTGACTTTTTGTGGGAAATTCTTTTGTTTTCTGGTGCTCTGCTTGTGGGGTTCGTCATCGTCCTCGCTTGGTGTGTTGAGCCCCTTGTGTTCGGCATTGAGTTTGCCGGACTGCTTGAAGACCCAACAATCTATGTGGGTATGGTTTGCAGGCTTCCCGGGAGTACTGTGGATTTGGCATATTTTGTCCAAGATTTTGTTTACGTTGGATAGCTCGTCGCTGATGTCCATGAGGGGTAGTTTTTTATGATTCTGCCGGGAGCTTCTGAATCCGGCGTTGACTGCCGTGCTCTTCGGGCTGTTTCCCTTTGTCCGGCGCTGGTCCTTGCTGCGTCGTGGTTTTCCATTTCCATCCCTGACTTCGGATGTACTTGGGTCGCTGGTACTGCATCTTGCCAGCCAACTATCCTCTCCCGCGCAAAAGCGGGTCATGAGGCTTGTTAATGCAGCCATTGTTCTCAGCTTCTCCTGGTCGAGGTGTCTGGCGAGCCATTCGTCTCGAATGTTGTGTTTGAAAGCTGCTAAGGCTTCGGCATCCGGACAGTCGACTATTTAGTTCTTTTTGATGAGGAACCTGTTCCAGAATTTACGGGTTGACTCTCCGGGTTGTTGAGTTATGTGACTTAAATCGTCTGCATCCGGAGGACGGACATAAGTCCCTTGAAAATTTGCCCGAAAAGCATCCTCGAGCTCTTCCCAACTTCCAATGGTATTTTCAGGGAGGCTTTTGAGCCAATGCTGGGCTGGCCTTTGAGCTTGAGGGGTAAGTATTTTATGGCGTGGAGATCATCTCCTCTAGCCATGTGTATGTGGAGGATGTAATCCTCAATCCGAGACTCGGTCTGCATTGTTCCGTCGTATGCCTCTATGTTTACGGGTTTGAATCCCGCGGGAATTCGTGATCCAAAGCACCTCATCGGTGAAACACGGGGTGTGCAGCACCCCTATATTTGGGTGTGCCGTGATGTTCGGATATTTGGCGTGTTGCATTGCTTGGAAGAGCTTGCTTTCGGCCCATAGATGGACCTAATGGGCCATCCTTTTGATCTGGATCCTTATGCGGATCGCGTGTCGGCTTGTGTCTTGGCGCCGCTAGCCGCTCCATGTTTGCCATGTGGTCGCTCTATCCGACCGGCGGCCTCTTTGTTCTTTGATTGTGGGGCTCTCGGCCTCCTCATCGAATCGGGCAGTAATTTGCGCTTGGGTAGCTCTTTGTTTGGCGGCGTCGCCGTATTTATTTGCGGTGTTGAGTACTTTGCTCCATCTGATTCTGAGTGCATCTTCCGCTGTTTTGAGCTTCCGCTTCTGCTTTTTCAGGCTACGCGCAGTGGCGACGAGCCTTTTGTGGAGGTTCTTCTGCTCCAACAATTTGTCCGGCGTGAGATCGTCCGGACTGTTATCTTCGCCGGGGACGGGTTGTTTATCCAAGCTGTCCTGTTCGGACGGTTGCTCGATAGCATGTTCATCGTCCACCGGTTCGCCCTGCTCTATGGCTGGGTCTGTGTGGCTGCCGTCTTTGTCGAGGCGGAACTTGTTGCGGCGTTTACATTGCCGTTTTGACTGCTTTTCGAGGGATTTATCCTTCGTAGTGTCCCGTTGTTCCTCGTCGTCACTTCCTTTAGGTGTATCCACCATGTATACATCGTGGGATGAGGTGGTTGTCCAGTATCCTATAGGTGCTGGTTCATGGTTGTCTCCTACATCGCCGTCCATACCGTCGATGTCTTCAGAGTCAAAATCGAGCACATTGTTTAAGCTTTCGACGGTGGCTACGAAGTGGGTGGTGGGTGGGCGTTGAATTTCTTCGTCGCCCGCATCCCAACCTTCCTGACCGTAGTCCGGCCAGGGCTCTCCTGATAAAGAGAGAGACTTTAGTGAATTCAGGATGTCACCAAAGGGCGAGTGCTGAAAGATGTCCGCGGCAGTGAACTCCATGATCGGCGCCCAATCGGATTCGATTGGCCGGGGCGCGGGAGGTTCGGAGTCCGGAGAGGAGTCCGGCACCTTGGAGTCACGAGATTCGCAAAGGACAGGGATGGTGTTCGGCTCAATCGCCGTAGAGATCGTAGCCCCCGAGGCGGTGTCTAGCCACTCGTCCTCGATCGGCGGAGTCGGCTCCGAGCTAAGGGTCGGAGCGGACGCTGGTGCAGCCTCCAGGGCACTGTTCGGCGGCAGAGCTAGATCGTGCCCATCGAGACAGTGCGGCGCGCTTGGCTGTGGCTCGAATCCGTTGAAGATCAAGTCTCCGCGGATGTCGGCCGTATAGTTCAAACTCCCAAATCTGACCAGATGGCCAGGGGCGTAGCTTTCGATCTGCTCCAGATGGCCAAGTGAATTGGCCCGCAGTGCAAAGCCGCCGAATACGAAGATCTGTCCGGGGAGAAAAGTCTCACCCTGGACCACGTCGTTGTTGATGATCGAAGGAGCCATCAGGCCTAAAGATGGCGACACGGAGGAACTTTCAATGAAAGCACCAATGTCGGTGACAAAACCGGCGGATCTCGGTAGGGGTCCCGAATCGTGCGTCTAGGCGGATGGTAACAGGAGACAAGGGACACGATGTTTTACCCAGGTTCGGCCCTCTCGATGGAGGTAAAACCCTACTCCTGCTTGATTAATATTGATGATATGGGTAGTACAAGAGTGGATCTACCACGAGATCGTAGAGGCTAAACCCTAGAAGCTAGCCTATGGTATGATTGTTGTTCGCCCCACGGACTAAAACCCTCCGGTTTATATAGACACCGGATAGGGTTAGGGTTACAGTCGTCGGTTACAATGGTAGGAGATCTACATATCCGTATCGCCAAGCTTGCCTTCCACGCTAAGGAAAGTCCCATCCGGACACGGGACGAGGTCTTCAATCTTGTATCTTCATAGTCCAGGAGTCCGGCCAACGGTGATAGTTCGGCTATCCGGACACCCCCTAATCCAGGAATCCCTCAATGGGGATTGTGTGGAGAAGACAAAAAAGGAGAAAGTCTCACATTGACGAGGATAATCAACGGGCTATGGAGATTCCCATCAATTGATGTCAACATGAGGAGTAGGGATTGCCATGCAACGGATGCACTAGAGATATAAATAAATGCTCAACAAAAGAAAACTAGTGTGTGTGCATCCAACTTGCTTTCTCACGAAGACCTAGGGCATTTGAGGAAGCCCATCGTAGGAATATACAAGCCAAGTTCTATAATGAAAAATTCCCACTAGTATGAAAAAGAAAACTTATGATACTCACTATATGAAAAACATGGTGCTACTTTGAAGCACAATATATGAGACTCACTACATGAAGAACAAGGTGCTACTTTGAAGCACAAGTGTGGAAAAAGAGATAGTAACATTGCCCTTTTTAATTTTTTTTCCTTTTCCTTTTTTTTCTTTTTTTTCTTTTTTCTTTTGGGCCTTTTTTCTTTTCTTTTTGGCCTTTCTTCTTTTTTTCTTTTTTTCTTTGGGCAACGCTCTAATAATGATGATCATCACACTTCTATTGATTACAACATATGAATTACAACTCGAAAGTAGAACAAGATATGACTCTATATGAATGCCTCCGGCGGTGGACCGGGATGGTGCCATGAATCAAGAGTGACATGTATGAAAAATAATGCATGGTGGCTTTGCCACAAATACGATGTCAACTACATGATCATGCAATGGCAATATGACAAAAGTAAAGTATGTCATGATGATGAAGAACGGAACGGTGGAAAGTTGCATGGCAATATATCTCGGAATGGCTATGGAAATGCCATAATAGGTAGGTATGGTGGCTGTTTTGAGGAAGATATAAGGAGGTTTATGTGTGATAGACCATATCGTATCACGGGGTTTGGATGCACCGGCGAAGTTTGCACCAACTCTCAAGGTGAGAAAGGGCAATGCACGGTACCGAAGAGGCTAGCAAAGGTGGAAAGGTAAAAGTGCGTACAATCCATGGACTCAACATTAGTCAAAAGAACTCATATACTTATTGCAAAAATTTAGAAGTCATAAAAAATCAAGTACTACGCGCATGCTCCTAGGGGGATAGATTGGTAGGAAAAGACCATCGCTCGTCCCCGACCGCCACTCATAAGGATGCACAAGCCAGGTACACTTCATGTTTCAAATTTGTTACACGACTTTAACCATACGTGCATGCTACGGGACTTGCTAACTTCAACACAAGCATTCTTTAAATTCATAATCACCCAACTAGCATGACTTTAATATCACTACCTCCATATCTCAAAACAATTATCAAGTATCAAGTTGATCATAGCATCCAATTCACTTCCTATGATAGTTTTTATTATACCCAACTTGGATGCCCACCATTCTAGGACCAACTTTATGACCATAGCAAATACCATGTTGTTCTAAAAGACTCTCAAAAATATATAAGTGAAGCATGAGAGACTAGCAATTTCTTCAAAATTAAGACACCGCCGTGCTCTAAAAAATATAAGTGAAACACTAGAGCAAAAACTATCAAGCTCAAAAGATATAAGTGAAGCACATAGAGTATTCTAGCAAATTCTAATCAAATAGGCTTCTCCCAAAAGGTGTGTACAGCAAGGATGATTGTGGTAAAATAAAAAGCAAAGACTAATATAATACACGACGCTCCAAGCAAAACACATATCATGTGGTGAATAAAAATATAGCTCCAAGTAAAGTTACCAATGAACGAAGACGAAAGAGGGGATGCCTTCCCGGGGCATCCCCAAGCTTAGGCTTTTGGCTATTATTGAATATCTTGGGGTGCCTTGGGCATCCCCAAGCTTAGGCTCTTGCCACCCTTTATTCCATAGTCCATAAAAGCTTTACCCAAAACTTGAAAACTTCACAACACAAAACTCAACAGGAAATTTTATAAGCTCCGTTAGTGAAAGAAAACAAAACCACCACATAAGGTACTGCACTGAACTCATTATTTATTTAATTTGGTGTTAAACCTACTGTATTCCAACTTCTCTATGGATTATAAACTATTTTACTAGCCATAGATTCATCAAAATAAGCAAACAACACACGAAAAACAGAATCTGTCAAAAACAGAACCGTCTGTAGTAATCTGTAACTAACGTAAACTTCTGAAACTCAAAAAATTCAGAAAAAATAGGACGACCTAGGAAATTTTCTTATTGATCATAAGAAATTGGAATCACTATTTTATCACGTTCTGGTGATTTTTAACAATTATTTTCGTGAACCAAAAGTTTCTGGAAATTACAGCAAGATCAAATCAACTATCATCCAAGAAGATCATATAGGTTTAACTTGGCACAAACACTAATTAAAAGATAAAAACACATCTAAATAGAAGGTAGATGGATTATTTATTCCTAAACATAAACAAAAACTAAAAACTAAAAATAAAATGGGGTTGCCTCCCAACAAGCGCTATCATTTAACGCCCCTAGCAAGGCATAAAAGCAAGGATAGATCTAGGTAGTGCCATCTTTGGCACTAAACTCATAAGTAGCACGCATGATAGATTCATAAGGTAATTTAACTTTATTTCTTGGAAAGTGCTCCATGCCTTTCTTTAATGGAAATTGGAATCTAATATTCCCTTCCTTCATATCAATAATCGCACCAATCGTTCTAAGGAAAGGTCTACCAAGAATAATAGGGCAAGAAAGATTGCAATCTATATCAAGAACGATAAAATCTACGGGCACCAAATTTCTATTTGCAACAATAAGAACATCATTGATCCTTCCCATAGGCTTTTTAATGGTGGAATCCACAAGGTACAAATTTAAAGAACAATCATCAAGATCATGGAAACCTAGAATATCACATAAAGTTTTTGGAATCGTGGAAACACTAGCACCCAAATCACACAAAGCAAAACACTCATAATATTTAATTCTAATCTTTATAGTAGGTTCCCACTCATCATTAAGTTTTCTAGGTATAGAAACTTCCAAGTTAAGTTTTTCATCATAAGATTGCCTCAAGGTATCAACAATATGTTTGGTAAAAGCTTTGTTTTGACTATAAGCATGAGGAGAATTAACAACGGATTGCAACAAGGAAATACAACCTTTTAAAGAGCAATTATCATAATCAAATTCCTTGAAATCCGAGATAGTAGGTTCAACATTATTAGGAGTTGAGGATTCTCCGATCTCACTTTTACCAAATTTAGCATTAAGATCTAAAGACTCCGAATTCTTGGGACGCCTTTTAGGCAAAGTTGATTCATCATCAGTCCCATGATCATCAAAATTCATCTTGCAAAACATAGATCTAATCGGAGATGCATCAATAACTTTAAGATCCTCATCATTATTTTCACGTAATTTTTTTGGTTTAGCGGCCATCTTATTGACTAAGGTGGCTTGCTTGTCAGAAATTTTGGCTATAGCATTTTCAAGCCGGGTAATTTGAGCGTTAACACCATAGAATTCTTTATTCATATAATCAAGCTCTTTTTTCATAAACCCCAAAAAACTTTTTTGTTCCTCAAGCTCTTTTCTAAAGAAATTATTATGCTCAAATTGCAAATTCATAAAGCTTCTGATATTCGATTCAATCTCATCCATCCTTCTGAGAAGGTGGTCAGGACCCTTAGGCGCAGCCATAAGGTCAAACAAGCAAACAAGCACACAAAAGAGGGCAAGCGAAAAGAGAGGAGGGGACTGGGAAAGAGAGGGCGAATAAAACGGCAAGGGTGAAGTGGGGGAGAGGAAAATGGGAGGCAAATGGCAAATAATGTAAATGCGAGGGAGATGGGTACTTGGTATGTCTTGACTTGAGCGAAGAACTCCCCGGCAACGGCGCCAGAAATCCTTCTTGCTACGTCTTGAGCTTGCGTTGGTTTTCCTCGAATAGGAGAGGGTGATGCAGCAAGTGTAGTGTAAGTATTTCCCTCAGTTTTGAGAACCAAGGTATCAATCCAGTAGGAGGCTTCTCAAAAGTCCCACACACCTACACAAACAAACTGAGAACTCGCAACCAACGCAATAAAGGGTTTGTCAATCCCTTCACGGCCACTTGCAAAAGTGAGATCTAATAAAGATAGTATGATAAGATAAATATATTTTTGGTATTTTATAATATAGATGCAAAAAGTAAAGATGCAAGTAAAAGTAGATTGAAAGCAAATATGATAAGAGATAGACCCGGGGGCCATAGGTTTCACTAGTGGCTTCTCTCAAGATAGCATAAGTATTACGGTGGGTGAACAAATTACTGTCGAGCAATTGATAGAAAAGCACATAGTTATGAGATTATCTAGGCATGATCATGTATATAGGCATCACGTCAATAACAAGTAGACCGACTCCTGCCTGCATCTACTACTATTACTCCACACATCGACCGCTATCCACCATGCATCTAGAGTATTAAGTTCATGAGAACAGAGTAACGCATTAAGCAAGATGACATGATGTAGAGGGATAAACTCATGTAATATGATATAAACCCCATCTTGTTATCCTCGATGGAAACAATACAATACGTGCCTTGCAACCCTTTCTGTCACTGGGTAAGGACACCGCAAGATTGAACCCAAAGCTAAGCACTTCTCCCATGGCAAGAAGGACCAATCTAGTAGGTCAAACCAAACTGATAATTCGAAGAGACTTGCAAAGATAACTCAATCATACATAAAAGAATTCAGAGAATATTCAAATATTATTCATAGATAAACTTGATCATAAACCCACAATTCATCGGATCTCGACAAACAGACCGGAAAAAGAGTTTACATCGAATAGATCTCCACAAGAGAGGGGGAGAACATTTTATTGAGATCCAAAAAGAGAGAAGAAGCCATCTAGCTAATAACTATGGACCCGTAGGTCTATGGTAAACTACTCACAACTCATCGGAGGGGCAAGGATGTTGATGTAGAGCCCCTCCGTGCTTGATTCCCCTCCGCAGAGTGCCGCGAAGGCTCAAGATGGGATCTCGCGGATCTGTAAGGTTACGGCGGTGGAAATTGTGTTTCGTGGTGCCCTTGGATGTTTTCGAGTGCGTGGGTATATATAGGAGGAAGAAGTACGTCGGTGGTCACTGAGGGCCCACGAGACGGGGCGCGCCTCTAGGGGGCGGCCTCCTATCTCGTGGCTTCCTCGGAAGCTTCTTGACTTGCACTCCAATTCCTCTGGATCACATTCGTTCCAAAAATCACGCTCCCGAAGGTTTCATTCCGTTTGGACTCCGTTTGATATCCCTTTTCTTCGAAATACTAAATAGGCAAAAAAACAACAATATGGGCTGGGCCTCCGGTTAGTAGGTTAGTCCCAAAAATGATATAAATGTGTAAAATAAAGCCCATAAACATCCAAATGGGGTAATATAATAGCATGGAACAATCAAAAATTATAGATACGTTGGAGACGTATCAATCTTCACCTTTCCTTTTTACATTTTGTCCTTTGGCAAGCACATTGTGTTGGAAAGATCTGATATATATATATATATATATATATATATATATATATATATATATATATATATATATATATATATATATATATATATATATATATATATATATATATATATATATATATATATCAATTGGACGTAAGTTAGCATGAATTATTATTGTTGACATTACCCTTGAGGTAAAAGGTTGGGAGGCAACCCTATAAGCCCCTATCTTTCTCTGTGTCTGATTAAAACTCCATAACCACAAGTATTGCGTGAGTGTTAGCAATTGTGGAAGACTAAATGATAGTTGAGTATGTGGACTTGCTCAAAAGCTCTTACATAGACTCTTTCCAATGTTATGATAAATTGCAATTGCTTCAATGACTGAGATCATAGTTTGTTAGTTCTCAATGAAGTTTCTGATTCATACTTAACATTGCGAATAGATTATTACTTGAGCATAATAAATCATATGACAATATCCATATATGTTGCTGTTATAAGAATGATCATGATGCCCTCATATCCGTATTTTGTTTTATCGAAACCTCTATCTCTAAACATGTGGACATATTTATCGTTATCGGCCCGCTTGAGGACAAGCGAGGTCTAAGCTTGGGGGAGTTGATACGTCCATTTTGCATCATGCTTTTATATCGATATTTATTGCATTATGGGCTGTTATTACACGTTATGTCACAATACTTATGCATATTCTCTCTTATTTTACAAGGTTTACATGAAGAGGGAGAATGTCGGCAGCTAGAATTCTGGGCTGGAAAAGGAGCAAATATAAGAGACCTATTCTGCACAGCTCCAAAAGTCCTGAAACTTCACGGAAGTCATTTTTGGAATTAATAAAAAATACTGAGCGGAGAAAATACCAGAGGGGGGCCATACCCTGGCCACAAGGGTGGGAGGCACGCCCTGAAGGAAATATGCCCTAGAGGCAATAATAAAGTTATTATTTATTTCCTTATTTCATGATAAATGTTTATTATTCATGCTAGAATTGTATTAACCGGAAACATGATACATGTGTGAATACATAGACAAACATATAGTCACTAGTATGCCTCTACTTGACTAGCTCATTAATCAAAGATGGTTATGTTTCCTAACCATAGACATGTGTTGTTATTTGATTAATGGGATCACATCATTAGGAGAATGATGTGATTGACATGACCCCTTCGTTAGCCTAGCACTTGATCGTTTAGTATATTTCTATTGCTTTCTTCATGACTTATACATGTTCCTGTAACTATGAGATTATGCAACTCCGTTTACGGAGGAACACTTTGGTGCTACCAAACGTCACAACGTAATCGGGTGATTATAAAGGAGTACTACAGGTGTCTCCAAAGGTACATGTTGGGTTGGCGTATTTGAGATTAGGTTTTGTCACTCCGATTGTCGGAGAGGTATCTCTGGCCCTCTCGGTAATGCACATCACTATAAGCCTTGCAAGCAATGTAGCTAATGAGTTAGTTACGGAATGATGCATTACGTAGCGAGTAAAGAGACTTGCCAATGCTGAGATTGAACTAGGTATTGTATACCGACAATCAAATCTCGGGCAAGTAACATACCGATGACAAAGGGAACAACGATGTTGTTATGCGGTTTGACCGATAAAGATCTTCGTAGAATATGTAGGAGCCAATATGAGCATCCAGGTTCCGCTATTGGTTATTGACCAAGAATAGTTCTAGGTCATGTCTACATAGTTCTCGAACCCGTAGGGTCCGCACGCTTAAGGTTTCGATGATGGTTATATTATGAGTTTATGAGTTTTGATGTACCGAAGGAGTTCGAGTCCCGGATGAGATCGGGGACATGACGAGGAGTCTCGAAATGGTCGAGACGTAAAGATCGATATATTGGACGACTATATTCGAGTTCGGAAAGGTTCAGTGATCCGGGTATGTTTGAGTGTCGGAGAGTTACGGAATTCGCCGGGAGTATATGGGCCTTATTGGGCCATACGGGAATAGAGGAGAGAGGCCAAAGGAAGGAGGCCTCGCCCCCTCTGGTCCGAATGGACAAGGGCGCAGGCCCCTTTCCTTATGCCTCTCCCCTCTTCCCCTTCTCCTACTCCAACAAGGGAGGTTGAATCCTACTAGGACTAGGGAGTCCTAGTAGGACTCCACACTTGGCGCGCCCCCTCCTAGGGCCGGCCTCCTCCCCCCTTGCTCCTTTATATACGAGGGCAGGGGGGCACCCCATGACACACAAGTTGATCTACGGATCGTTCCTTAGCCGTGTGTGGTGCCCCCCTCCACCATATTCCACCTCGGTCATATCGTCGCGGAGTTTAGGCGAAGCCTGCGCCGATAGAGCATCATCATCGTCACTGCGCCGTTGTCTTGTGGAACTCATCCCGACACTTTGCTGGATCGAGTCCGCGGATCGTCATCGAGCTGAACGTGTGCTGAACACGGAGGTGCCGTACGTTCGGTACTTGGATCGGTCGGATCATGAAGATGTACGACTACATCAACCGCGTTGTCATAACGCTTCCGCTTACGGTCTACGAGGGTACGTGGACAATACTCTCCCCTCTCGTTGCTATGCCATCACCATGATCTTGCGTGTGCATAGGAAAAATTTTGAAATTACTGCGTTCCCCAACAGTGGTATCAGAGCCAGGTTTTATGCGTAGATGTCATATGCACGAGTAGAACACAATTGAGTTGTGGGCGATACAAGTCATACTGCTTACCAGCATGTCATACTTTGGTTCGGCGGTATTATGAGATGAAGCGGCCCGGACCGACATTACGCGTACGCTTACGCGAGACTGGTTTCACCGCTGCGAGCACTCGTTGCTTAAAGGTGACTGGCGGGTGTCTGTCTCTCTCACTTTAGTTCAACCGAGTGTGGCTATGCCCGGTCCTTGCAAAGGTTAAAACAGCACTAACTTGACGAACTATCGTTGTGGTTTTAATGCGTAGGTAAGAACGGTTCTTGCTCAGCCCGTAGCAGCCACGTAAAATTTGCAACAACAAAGTAGAGGACGTCTAACTTGTTTTTGCAGGGCATGTTATGATGTGATATGGTCAAGACATGATGCTATATTTTATTGTATGAGATGATCATGTTTTGTAACCGAAGTTATCGGCAACTGGCAGGAGCCATATGGTTGTCGCTTTATTGTATGAAATGCAAACGCCCTGTAATTGCTTTACTTTATCACTAAGCGGTAGCGATAGTCGTAGAAGCAATAGTTGGCGAGACGACAACGATTCTACGATGGAGATCAAGGTGTCGTGCCGGTGACGATGGTGATCACGACGGTGCTTCGGAGATGGAGATCACAAGCACAAGATGATGCTGGCCATATCATATCACTTATATTGATTGCATGTGATGTTTATCCTTTATGCATCTTATCTTGCTTTGATTGACGGTATCATTTTAAGATGATCTCTCACTAAAAATATCAAGAAGTGTTCTCCCTGAGTATGCACCGTTATGAAAGTTCTTCGTCTTTGAGACACCACGTGATGATCGGGTGTGATAGGCTCTCGTTCAAATACAACGGTGCAAAACAGTTGCACACGCGAATACTCAGGTTAAACTTGGCGAGCCTAGCATATCAGATATGGCCTCGAACACGGAGACCGAAAGGTCGAGCGTGAATCATATAGTAGATATGATCAACATATTGATGTTCACCATTGAAACTACTCCATCTCACGTGACGATCGGACATGGTGTAGTTAATATGGATCACGTAATCACTTAGAAGATTAGAGGATGTCTATCTAAGTGGGAGTTCTTAAGTAATATGATTAATTGAACTTTAATTTATCATGAACTTAGTCCTGGTAGCATTTTGCAAATTATGTTGTAGATCAATAGCTCGCGTTGTTGCTTCCCTATGTTTGTTGCTTTCATATGTTTATTTTAATATGTTCCTAGAGAAAACTGTGTTGAAAGATGTTAGTAGCACTGATGCGGATTGGATCCGTGATCTGAGGTTTATCATCATTGCTGCACAGAAGAATTATGTCCTTGATGCACCGCTAGGTGACAGACCTATTGCAGGAGCAGATGCGGACGTTATGAACGTTTGGCTAGCTCAATATGATGACTACTTGATAGTTTAGTGCACCATGCTTAACGGCTTAGAATCGGGACTTCAAAGACGTTTTGAATGTCACGGACCATATGAGATGTTCTAGGAATTGAAGTTAATATTTCAAGAAAATACCCGAGTTGAGAGATATGAAGTCTCCAACATGTTCTATAGCTAAAAGATGGAGGAGAATCGCTCAACTAGTGAGCATGTGCTCAGATTGTGCAGGTACTTCAATCGCTTGAATCAAGTGGGAGTTAATCTTCCGGATAAGATAGTGATTGACAGAATTCTCTAGTCACCATCACCAAGTTAGTAGAACTTCGTGATGAACTATAATATGCAAGGGATGACAAAAGTAATTCCCAAGCTCTTCGTGATGCTGAAATCGACGAAGGTAGAAATCAAGAAAAGAGCATCAAGTGTTGACGATTGACAAGACCACTAGTTTCAAGAAAAGGGCAAAGGAAAGAAAGGAACTTCAAGTAGAATGACAAGCAAGTTGTCGCTCCGCCAAGAAGCCCAAAGCTGGACCAAAGCTCAAACCGAGTGCTTCCACCGCAAAGGAAATGATCACTTTGGGAGCGAAATAACCTGAATATTTGGTAGATAAGAAGGTGGCAAAGTGAACAAGGGTATATTTGATATCTGGTGTTTGATGTGTGCCTTACTAGTGTTTATAGTAGCCCTTGAGTATTTGATACTTGTTCGGTTGCTAAGATTAGTAACTCGAAACAGGAGTTACATAATAAACAGAGACTAGTTGAGGGGAAGTGACGATGAGTGTTGGAAATAGTTCCAAGATTGATATGATCATCATCACACACTCCCTATCTTTTCGAGATTAGTGTTAAAAGCCAAATAAATGTTATTTAGCATTTGCGTTGAGCATGAATATGATTTGATCATGTTTATTGCAAAACAGTTATTCATTTAAAGTTAAAGAATAATTGTTATTCTGTTCACATGAATAAAACCTTCGATGGTTATACACCCAATGAAAATAGTTTGTTGGATCTCGATCGTAGTGATACACATATTCATAATATTGATGCCAAAAGATGCAAAGTTAATAATGATGGTGCAACTTATTTGTGGCACTGCCGTTTGGGTCATATCAGTGTAAAACGCATGAAGAAACTCCATAAAGATGGATTTTCGGAATCACTTGGTTATGAATCATTTGATGCTCGTGAACCGTGCTTTTTGGGCAAGATGACTAAAACTCCGTTCTCCGAAACAATGGAACGAGCTACTGACTTGTTGGAAATAATACATACCAATGTATGCGATCCAATGAGTGTTGATGCCCGTGGCAAGTATCATTATTTTCTGACCTTCACAGATGATTTGAGCAGATATGCGTATATCTTCTTGATGAAACATAAGTCTGAAATAGTTGAAAAGTTCAAAGAATTTCAGAGTGAAGTGGAAAATCATCGTAACAAGAAAATAAAGTTTCCGCGATCTGATCGTGGAGATGAATATTTGAGTTACGATTTTGGTCTTCAATTAAAACAAAGTGGAATAGTTTCACAGCTCGAGCCACATGGAACACCACAACATAATGGTGTGTCCAAACGTCGTAACCGCACTTTATTGGATATGGTGCGATCTATGATGTATCTTACCGATTTATCACTATCGTTTTGGGGTTATGCATTAGAGACAGCTGCATTCACGTTTAATAGGGCACCATCTAAATCCGTTGAGATGACACCGTATGAACTATGGTTTAGCAGTAAACCTAAGATGTTGTTTCTTAAAGCTTGGAGTTGCGATGCTTATATGAAAAGGTTTCAACCTGATAAGCTCGAACCCAAATCGGAAAAGTGCATCTTCATAGAATACCCAAAGGTAACTATTGGGTACACCTTCTATCACAGATCCGAAGGCAAGTTATTCGTTGCTAAGATGGATCCTTTCTAGAGAAGAAGTTTCTCTCGAAAGAAGTGAGTGGGAGGAAAGTAGAGCTTGATAAGGTAATTGTACCTTCTCCCGAATTGGAAAGTAGTTCATCACAGAAATCAGTTCCTGTGATTCCTACACCAATCAATGAGGAAGCTAATGATGATGATCATGAAGCTTCAGATCAAGTTACTACCGAACCTCGTAGGTCTTCCAAAATAAGATCTGCACCAATGTGGTACGGTAATCCTATTCTAGAAGTCATGTTACTAGACCATGATGAACCTACGAACTATGAGGAAGCGATGATGAGCCCAGATTCATGAAATGGCTTGAGGCCATAAAATCTGAGATAGGACCCATATATAAGAACAAAGTGGGGACTTTGGTTGACCTGCTCGATGATCAGCAAGTCAAGTTAAATAAATGGATCTTCAAGAGGAAGACGGACACTGATAGTAGTGTTACTATCTACAAAGCTCGACTTGTTGCAAAAGGTTTTCGACAAGTTCAAGGTGTTGACTACAATGAGATTTTCTCAACTCTAGCGTTGCTTAAAGTCTGTCCAAATCATGTTAGCAATTGCCACATTTTATGAAATCTGGCAAATGGATGTCAAAACAACATTCTTTAATGGATTTATTAAAGAAGAGTTGTATATGATGCAACCGAAGGTTTTGTCAATCCTAAAGGAGCTAACAAAATGTGCAAGCTCCAATGATCCATCTATGGACTGGTGCAAGCATCTCGAGTTGGAATACACGCTTTGATAAGTTGATCAAAGCATATAGTTTTATCTGAGACTTGCGGTGAAGCCTGTATTTACAATAAAGTGAGTGG
This sequence comes from Aegilops longissima, assembly GCA_021605205.1. NCBI lineage: Eukaryota > Viridiplantae > Streptophyta > Magnoliopsida > Poales > Poaceae > Aegilops > Aegilops longissima. The sequence continues at coordinate 101,409,373 of CM038680.1, read as the reverse complement.
GAGCACTACCGCCTTTTTGATAAATATATGTGAGTAACATATTGTTGATCGAAATGATGTATAATTTTTCGGAAAGCATAAAGGAGTATTTGAAAGGAGTTCTTTAAAAGAAAGACCTCGGTAAAGCTACTTACATATTGAGCATCAAGATCTATTGAGATAGATCAAGGCGCTTGATAAGTTTTTCAATAAGTACATACCTTGTCAAGATTTTGAAGTAGTTCAAAATGGAACAGTCAAAGAAAAGTTCTTGCCTGTGTTGCAAACGTGTGAAATTGAGTAAGACTCAAAACCCGACCACGGCAGAAAATAGAAAAGAGAATGAAAGTCATTCCCTATGCCTCAGTCATAGGTTCTATAAAGTATGCTATGCTATGTACCAGACCTATTGTATACCTTGCTCTGAATTTGGCAAGGGAGTACAATAGTGATCTAGGAGTAGATCACTGGGTATTGGTCAAGAACATCCTTAGTGAGGACTAAGGAAATATTTCTCGATTATGGAGGTGATAAAAGAGCCCGTCGTAAAGAGTTACATCGATGCAAGCTTTTCACACTGATCCAGATGACTCTAAGTCTCAATCTGGATACATATTGAAAGTGGGAGCAATTAGCTAGAGTAGCTCCGTGCAGAGCATTGTAGACATAGAATATTTGCAAAATACATACGGCTCTGAATGTGACAGACCCGTTGACTAAGCTTCTCTCACGAGCAAAACATGATCATACCTTAGTACTCTTTGGGTGTTAATCACATAGCGATGTGAACTAGATTATTGACTCTAGTAAACCCTTTGGGTGTTGGTCACATGACGATGTGAACTATGGGTGTTAATCACATACAGATGTGAATATTAGTGTTGAATCACATGATGATGTGAACTGGATTATTGACTCTAGTGCAAGTGGGAGACTGAAGGAAATATGCCCTAGAGGCAATAATAAAGTTATTATTTATTTCCTTATTTCATGATAAATGTTTATTATTCATGCTAGAATTGTATTAACCGAAACATGATACATGTGTGAATACATAGACAAACATATAGTCACTAGTATGCCTCTACTTGACTAGCTCATTAATCAAAGATGGTTATGTTTCCTAACCATAGACATGTGTTGTTATTTGATTAATGGGATCACATCATTAGGAGAATGATGTGATTGACATGACCCCTTCGTTAGCCTAGCACTTGATCGTTTAGTATATTTCTATTGCTTTCTTCATGACTTATACATGTTCCTGTAACTATGAGATTATGCAACTCCCGTTTACCGGAGGAACACTTTGGGTGCTACCAAACGTCACAACATAACTGGGTGATTATAAAGGAGTACTACAGGTGTCTCCAAAGGTACATGTTGGGTTGGCGTATTTCGAGATTAGGTTTTGTCACTCCGATTGTCGGAGAGGTATCTCTGGGCCCTCTCGGTAATGCACATCACTATAAGCCTTGCAAGCAATGTAGCTAATGAGTTAGTTACGGAATGATGCATTACGTAACGAGTAAAGAGACTTGCCGATGCTAGATTGAACTAGGTATTGGATACCGGCGATCAAATCTCGGGCAAGTAACATACCGATGACAAAAGGGAACAACGATGTTGTTATGCGGTTTGACCGATAAAGATCTTCGTAGAATATGTAGGAGCCAATATGAGCATCCAGGTTCCGCTATTGGTTATTGACCAAGAATAGTTCTAGGTCATGTCTACATAGTTCTCGAACCCGTAGGGTCCGCACGCAAGGTTTCGATGATGTTATATTATGAGTTTATGAGTTTTGATGTACCGAAGGAGTTCGAGTCCCGGATGAGATCGGGGACATGACGAGGAGTCTCGAAATGGTCGAGACGTAAAGATCGATATATTGGACGACTATATTCGGAGTTCGGAAAGGTTCCGAGTGATCCGGGTATGTTTCGGAGTATCGGAGAGTTACGGGAATTCGTCAGGGAGTATATGGGCCTTATTGGGCCATACGGGAATAGAGGAGAGAGGCCAAAAGGAAGGAGGCCTGCGCCCCCCCTCTGGTCCGAATTGGACAAGGGGCGCAGCCCCCTTTTCCTTATGCCTCTCCCCCTCTTTCCCCTTCTCCTACTCCAACAAGGGAGGTTGAATCCTACTAGGACTAGGGAGTCCTAGTAGGACTCCACACTTGGCGCGCCCCCTCCTAGGGCCGGCCTCCTCCCCCCTTGCTCCTTTATATACGAGGGCAGGGGGGCACCCCATGACACACAAGTTGATCTACGGATCGTTCCTTAGCCGTGTCGGTGCCCCCTCCACCATATTCCACCTCGGTCATATCGTCGCGGAGTTTAGGCGAAGCCTGCGCCGATAGAGCATCATCATTGTCCTGCCGCCGTTGTCTTGTGGAACTCATCCCGACACTTTGCTGGATCGGAGTCCGGGATCGTCATCGAGCTGAGCGTGTGCTGAACACGGAGGTGCCGTGACGTTCGGTACTTGGATCGGTCGGATCATGAAGGCGTCGACTACATCAACCGCGTTGTCATAACGCTTCCGCTTACGGTCTACGAGGGTACGTGGACAATACTCTCCCCTCTCGTTGCTATGCCATCACCATGATCTTGCGTGTCCATAGGAAAATTTTGAAATTACTGCGTTCCCCAACACGCCCTACCCCCCTGGGTGCGCCCCCTGCCTCGTGGGCCCCCTGGTAGGCCTCCGGTGCCCATCTTCTGCTATATGAAGTCTTCCGTCCGAGGAAAAATCATAAGCAAGCTTTCGGGAAGAAACTCCGCCGCCACAAGGCGGAACCTTGGCGGAACCAATCTAGGGCTCCGGCAGAGCTGTTCTGCCGGGGAAACTTCCCTCCGGGAGGGGGAAATCATCGCCATCGTCATCACCAACGATCCTATCATCGGGAGGGGGTCAATCTCCATCAACATCTTCACCAGCACCATCTCCTCTAAAACCCTAGTTCATATCTTGTATCCAATCTTTGTCCCAAAGCCTCAGATTGGTACCTGTGGGTTGCTAGTAGTGTTGATTACTCCTTGTAGTTGATGCTAGTTGGTTTATTTGGTGGAAGATCATATGTTTAGATCCATTATGAATATTAATACCCCTCTGATTATGAACATGAATATGATTTATGAGTAGTTACATTTGTTCCTGAGGACATGGGAGAATTCTTGCTATAAGTAGTCATGTGAATTTGGTATTCGTTCGATATTTTGATGAGATGTATGTTGTCTTTCCTCTAGTGGTGTCATGTGAACGTCGACTACATGACACTTCACCATTATTTGGGCCTAGAGGAAGGCATTGGGAAGTAATAAGTAGATGATGGATTGCTAGAGTGACAGAAGCTTAAACCCTAGTTTATGAGGTTCTTCATAAGGGGCTGATTTTGATCCATATGTTTCATGCTATGGTTAGGTTTACCTTAATACTTCTTTTGTAGTTGCGGATGCTTGCAATAGGGGTTAATAATAAGTGGGATGCTTGTCTAAGTAAGGCCAGCACCCAAGCACCGGTCCACCCACATACCAAATTATCAAAGTAACGAACGCGAATCATATGAACGTGATGAAAACTAGCTTGAAGATAATTCCCATGTGTCCTCAGGAGCGCTTTTCTCTATATAAGAGTTTGTCCAGGCTTGTCCTTTGCTACAAAAAGGATTGGGCCATCTTGCTGCACCTTATTTACTTTCTTTACTTGTTACCCGTTACAAATTACCTTATCACAAAACTATCTGTTACCGATAATTTCAGTGCTGGCGGAGAATACCTTGCTGAAAACCGCTTATCATTTCCTTCTGCTCCTTGTTGGGTTCGACACTCTTACTTATCTAAAGGACTACGATAGATCCCATATACTTGTGGGTCATCACCCAGCAACAACATCGGTTGATCGTCGGCAAAGCTCAAAAATTCGTCTGCCGCCAGGTAGACGTCGTCACCAGAACCTTGTCCTTCATCGTTGCTAGCCATGTTTCCTACGATTAAATCTAGTCAATTAATTCTAGACCTAATAAAATGAATAATGACATAAAAAGGCCTATGTTTTGCAGGAATGTTGACTCCTTCCCGGTGCAGCAAATCCCAGGCACTCGATATGTCCTAGTTTGTACCACAAGTCATGTCGAAATTCATGGAAAATTTCGGCATGACCTTTGCTAAAAAGTGGACAAATCGAGAACCTGAAATTTGAAGGAACGGAAATGAATCAACATTCTGGCAAAACATAGGCCACTCAGCTTCATTCCCTGGAAACAACAAAAGGCCACTTGGGCACAATCGAACCACTTCAATGAAAAGATATAACATGACCACTTTAATGAAAAGATATGATCAACAATAAAAGTCTAGGAAGGGATCATCTTTAAAATAAAACTTGCCTAAATTCTTTTCCTAGAAAAATAGTGGTCGAAAATAAATTTTTCCTCTAACCTAGCGAACCTAGTAAACCTAGCTTGTTAACCTAACGAACCAAATTAACCTAGCTAGTTAGTTAACCTAGCTTGTTAACCTAGTTTATCTAGATAATTAACCTAATTAAACTAGTTAACCTAGCTAGTTCTCTGTCAAAGCCCTAAATAAATTTTTTCTTAACCTAGATAACTAACCTAATTAAACTAATTAACCTAACTAGTTCTCTGTGAAAGCCCTAACTACATTTTTGCACTAACCTAGAAAATTAACCTAATTAAACTAGTTAACCTAGCTAGTTAGTATGTCCAATGTTTGTGGTATGCATCAGAGAGAGGGAGAGAGGTGGGGTGCTTACAGACAATGGCTCCGGTGGTGGCGAGGGAGGCAGGGGCGTCTCCGGTGACGGCGAGGGAGGCAGTTGTGGCGAGGGAGGCAGGGGCGTTGAGGGTGGCTCCGGTGGCGCCGAGGGCGGCTCCGGTGGCGTTGATGAGGCCGCGCGGCTACGGTGGTGTTGGGGCGGCTCTGGTGGCGTCGAGGGCCTGGCTCTGAGTGGCGTCGGCGGTGGCTGCTGCTGATGGCGTCGACGACACGCGACTCTGGTGGTGTCGACGGCGCGCGGCTCTGGTGGCTCCAGGGGCGTCGACGTCGGCAGGAGACGGCGGCGAAGTGAGGCGATGTCGAATTGGGGACACGGCGGCGAAGTGGGGACGAGGGATTTGGGGCAGAAGTGGTGGCTGGGTGGAGGGAAAACCGCTGGTTAAGTGAAACATAGCGGTAAACGCTGTTTAAAAAAGAACGCTACTACTATGTGTAGCTTATCGGCTTAGTCGTGAGAATTTTAGTTGTAGCGCGTTTATAGTTAGGCGCGCTACTGTTGCGTTTGTATTTGTAGCGCCCTTATCCTGCACGCGCTACTGCTATTTAGCACTAGCGCCCTTTTTTAACAAGCGCTGCTGCTAAAGTTCTGTGTATAAGGTTTTCCCTAGTAGTGCATATTTATTGTAATAAGTTCTCTATTGAGACTATCGATGTAATAAGTGTATGATTGCTACTCTGTTATAAATCCTTCGAGTACTCTGTGTGTCAGCATTACCGATCCAGGGATGACATTTATGCACAGAGACTTGATCGTCTGAGGTCGGGTCGCTACAACACCTTGACTACTATGATTGTTTGCCTTGTTGCATCACCCATGATACATAATTGCTCGTTTCATTGGATTGACTCGCATTACAAATGCCTTTATGCATCTTGTCTTTCCATATCTTTCACGGTATATGAGCTTGCGCATTTAGCAAATTTGTTGTGATCTATCTTGATGGACTATTCATACATAATGATCACATTCCCACCATCAATTGCATGATAACATAATCATTTGGACCACCAATTGCCATGTTCATGCTCTTGATAAACCATCTCACTATGACATCATACTACACAATGGTAGAATTTATAACTTTGTGTGCACAATGAATGAACTTGAACATATGAATGCTTTATATATCATTCACTATCATTTTCACAAGCTTCATGCTCCTTGTTACAACCAATTTCATCGGACAAACTCATGCTTAAATGATAGAAATCTTGTGTGCGCTAACAATTGTATTTCCAAGTGACCTTTCTCTTTGATCTTTTTGCATGTATACCATTTCGGAGACAACTTGGAGTACTTTGATCGTGCCATGGAACGCACTCCATCAAGTACAAGTGCACCAACGTCTACCATTTCCATGGTGATGAGATTTACGATCCGAGAGCGGATCTTCCCCAAGGGGGGGATGATGCAGAGCATTCCACGGTCATCCCCATGGAGATTCCACCCCCACCGCAATGAGAGCCTGCACATGTGTCATCGAAACCGAGGTTACCTCTTTCCTCTTCGAGCTCCCTTTGGTTTCAATTGAGAAATGGCTTCTACCTCAATCAGAAACATTATGCATTGTTAGGTACCAGGAGAAGAACATGGAGAACCAAGGAGGGAGAACCAAGCCCACACGGAGCCCCATGGGGAAGGAGGAGAAGGAGGGACCCCAGGACGTGGAAGATCAGAGACCTCCTGGACACCCCAGGTGCCCGGACAAGAGGACCCCCAGGTGCCCAGACATGCGGCTGTGGGGTGGGAAAAGCCCCTGGACACCTTGGGTGCCCGGCCTCCTCCACCCCGGGTGCCCCCACCTAGGCGCAACCCCGGGTGCCCGGCCCTCCTCCCGACGGCCCCGGGTGCCCGGCCCTCTCCACATGCGACCTCCCGGGTGCCCGGACCCTCCCGACCATGCCTGCGTGCATTAGGGGCAAATGACCCTTCTACCCTAGTTTTTCTCCCAATTCATCCCTAGGCTATATATACTCTTTCTCCTCCTCATTTCTAGGGTCAGCAAAGTACATGATATGATCTAGTAGAGCTTTGCTCCTATCTACGTACTCTCTCCCATGGAGATCAAGACCTCCTAGGAGAAGATCCCTAGTCGGTATCAAGACCCCATCTAGGGAAGGATCTATCTAGATCATCAAGACCTCATCTCCTCTTGGATTTGGGATGAACTCTACATTGTATCTTTGTTCCCTTTGTTGTTCATGTACCTTGTGGATGTTGTGTGGGTTTGAGTCTATAGTGGATGAGTGATTGGGCTTGTTCTTGAGTGTTTCTCTTGTGATTTCTTCGTGTTCTTCCCCGTGTTCTTCGTGTTCTTCATGGAATCCCCCTTCAATTCATGAAAGATCTCCATTTAGGATCTCCCCCCTACAACACATACTGACCTCAGTCGCCTCTAGCACAGCAGAAGTCTCCATCGGTGGCAGAGGCGGAAGCGGAGACGAGTGGGGAAACGGCGGGTTTGGGGAGTTAATTGCATTGAAGTACCACACTTGGGCACGGTGTAACGGATTGGTACCACTAGTCATATTTTTTGCATGTCATTACCATCTCTACGCCTAACTACAAAACGGTCTAAGCACCGTATAACAATGTATTGACGGTGCATCTGACCATTGAGGCACGCCTGTCAGGGGCTGATGTGGCATGTTCTTTTGTGAAAAACATCCTGCCCTTTTATTTAATCCCTTGTTTGTCAAGAAAGGGTTCTGTTGAAAAAAAGGTAAGGGTGTATTTCGCAAAAGAGCATGCCACGTCAGCCCTTGACAGGCGGGCCCCAATGGTTAGATACACCGCCTATACACTGTTATACGGTGCTTAGACCGTATTGCAACAATTAGGCGCAGAGATGGTACCGACATGCAAAAAATATGGCTAGCAGTATCAATCCATTACAACATCCCTAAGTATGGTACTTCATGCAATTAACTCGGGTTTGGGGAACGTTGGTCGTGACTCCATTTCCGCGACATGCTCGGTGGATAGTTTATTTTTGAGCAATGCTCGGTGGAACATGGAAACCAGGCATGTGGGCCAGCCCGTTCAACCGATTCTTCCATGTCGGTTTTTGAACCAGTGAATCACATGAGTAGCGAAACAAACCCACTTGACGCGCCTCACCACATTCTTGCTTGAGCGGCCCTAACAAAAAAACATCCTTGCTCGAGGGAGGTTTTCAAATAATATTTGTGAAATCTAAAAAAATGTTTTTTTGTGAATTAAAAAAATGTTCATGAATTAAAAAACTATTCATAAATGCTTTTTGCTTCACCATGAAGCACAATATGCTTCAGCGTGAAGTACGGCTGGGCTTTTCATGAAGCAGAACTATGCTTTTCACTTTCACAAAGCACAATTCTGCTTTTTCGCACGGTGTGCTTCACGCAAGAGAAAAAAATCATGAAAACCTAAAACCAAGCCCCAAGTCAAAAACCCAAAAAAAACATGTGCAGAAGAAAAAAACATCCACGCGTGGGGTGCTCTCATGACATGTGGTGACGGTTGGGGTCACCACATGGCAATGCGGAAGTGCTCCTTTCTTTAGGTGCTGGAATTTGACCGCTGGAGGTCCCCCCGAAGGGGCACCCTTCAATTAGTCGCTCGCATCGTCCTAACATGCTGGATGGGATACCCGATACATGTTGCATAAAGATGGCCTGGCCTAAGGAGACTTATGTTACTTCCCTTTTCGGTTTTGGTGGTTTTTATTGTTCTTCTTCTCCTTTTTTTTCTTTTTGATTCTCCTTTTTCAATTTTTGAATTCATAATTTTTTAAATTGGTGATTATTTTCTAAAATTTTGAACCTTTTCCAAAATCACGAAGAATTTTCATTGTTGAGATTTTTTTTGAATTGGTAATTTTTTTCATTTAGTAAAAATTTATTGAATTCAAAAACATTTATTGAATTCATGGCATTTTTCTGAATTCATGAATATTTTTGAATTCGCAAATGCTTTCGAGTTTGCCAACATTTTTGAATTCACGAACAATTTTTGAATTCTTGAACCTTCTCTGAATCCGCGAACATTATTTAACTTCACAAACATTTATTTTCAAATTCCTGATCATTTTAGAATTGCAAGCATTTTGTGAGAACTCATAAATATTTTTTAAATTTGTGAAGATATTTTTAAGTTGGTGAGCTTTTCTAAGATTCGCTAACATTTTCTTTCAAAATCCCAGACACTTTTCGAATTCGCAAACTTTTTCTGAATCCACACACATCTTTTTGAACTTGTATTTTTTTGAATTTGCAAAAAAAAATTCTAAAATAAATTATTTGTCAATTTTTTTTGTGATAACAGTTTTTGAATTATTTTGAAAAACCAGCTCATGCAAGGCTGTGGCCAGGCGTGGTTGAAGCAACGACATGGAAGAATCAGTAGAATTGGCCTGGCCCACATAGCAGGGGCGGCTGCACATTTGCTGGGTTTCCACTTTCCACTGCGCATGTCGAGGAATAGGAGCTCTCATGCTGGATGACTCGCCACTAACGTTCCCAAACCCTCGCTTCGCCATTTAACAGATGTTCCTGAATTTTTAAATTTGTATTTTTTTTTAAAGAGGCATGAAATAAACAATTTTCATGAATTATGTATTTTAAAATGATCATAATTTCAAGATATGTTCAAAAAGAAAATGTACAAGAATTAAAAATGAGGAAGAAGAAAGGAAAAACGGACGGAACTTCAGAGAGCACCCGTGTTGGCCGGCCCGTATACTTGCGGGGTGCATGTTTGTTCGGCATCCGTGTTAAGAAAGGAAAAATAAAATCACTAATTAAAAGATATCCTTTGTAAAGGTTATCCTAACTCATCTATAGTGTATGCGCCACTTTTTTCCATCAGAATGTGAGGAATGCGATGTTGGTTGTGTGTGCTTTTTTTTTTCTAGATCTATTTCAGAAAATGAAATATTTTGTGAACCTTGAGTTCAAATTACAATCTGTTCTCGCTGTTGCATTTCTTACGTCGAGATTTTCAAAACTATCCCTGTTGACGGGTTTTGACAAACTTATTTGAACGAAATTTCTACTCCCAACTACACTAACATGTGCTCTCAATATGAACTAACCCGTGATTCCACCTAGTTGTAACTTGTGCTCCCCAACTTCATGCGCTCAGCTAGTATTAATATGCATGCTCTTAATCACACTAACATATGCTCCCAACGTGAATTAATATGTACTTCCACCTAGTAGTAACCCATGCTCCTAACTCGAAGAACAGATGTGCTTCCAACCTGTACTAAGTTGTACCCCACCCAGTATTAACATGTGCCCCCGCCCAGTACTAACATGTACCCTCGGTGTGAAACATAATTTATGCTCCCGCATGAAACACATTTGTGCTCCATGAAAAACATTTTAAAATACCTAGAGAAAAGATACAAAAATTGAGAACCTGAAAACCCCCGAGAAAACACACAAAAGAACCAAGCAAAAAAAACTCCTGTGAGGTGCTTCCAGCACGGGACACGAGGCGACAGCTGAACACAACACTTGAACCGCTCATGCGCTGGCCGAATTTCGTGTTTTGACCCTTTTTGGAAAGTATTTCAGGATCTGACCCCTGTTTGAATTTTTTTCGAGATTTGACCCTTTGCCTACCGCCAGAGCCTCTGTGATGGGAGATAGCCTACCGCCACAGCCCATGGCGGTAGGAAACTTATCCACGTCGTGTGGAGACGGCGCCGTCCCCTCCGTCGCACCCTACCGCCAGGGCCCCAGCGGTAGGCTGTCTAACCATACCGTCGGGGCCCTGGCGGTAGAGTCCGGCAGTTATTTGCCTGAAACCCCGCCCTTCCCTTCTCCCCACCCTCCCTCCCCAAGTAGGCAGTTCATCCATTTTCTCCCCCAAGTCGCGCCCCTCTCTCCCTCTCTCATCTCCTCCACTCCCCCCCTTGGATCTTCGCCGATTCTTCACCGTTTTGGCGGATCGAGATGGCCCCGAGGAGAGAACCGTAAGCTCCTCCGATCCCTCCAATTAGTTTTCGCAAACTTGCTACCGATTCGACGCGTTATTTGCTTGAAATCCCTCATGTTTTTGAACTTAGATTGATTTTTTTTCACCTAAGATTGATTGTAGTTGTAGTTCTTAGTTCTTTAGTAAGTAGTGGTATTGGATATGTACTCTAATCAATAGTTGATATGCTAGTGTGAAGATGAACCCTAGTTCATAATTTTATTTGTTAAAAAAATTATGATGTAATGTTGATAAAGGGATGAACCCGAGTTTGATGATGCATGTGATATGATGATATGATCTAGTGTGAAGATGAACCCTAGTTTGATGATGCATGTTGATATGATGATATGAAGATGTTGTTTGGAAAATTTTGTTTAAAAATATGAAGCTATGATGTATGTTGGAGGTTTTTTTTATATGATGCATGTTGATATGATTTGATCCATCATGTGTAGTAGATGTTGTTGGAGGAATATGCTTAAAATTTTATCTTGATATGATTTGAGTTCATTGTTTGTTTATGTATGCTTATGCTTATGGTGCTTTTGTTTATGAAACTCTATTAAGGCGGCCACCTCTTGCGGACAACATCGCCCACGGTAACTGCATGCTGGACTGGGCATTCGACAAGGGTCATCGTGCCCGTTTCATAGAGAACGGAGAGGTAAGTGATATGAAAGAAATTTTGATCAAAGTTCTCGGATTGATGAAAATGATTTCCTAACTTTTGGCGTTCACTTTCGACAGACGCTCCAGCCACTGCGCATGAGGGGTCACGGGGTTCATGGGCATATGGACTACGACGGCGCTACGCCCGTTCTTCAAGAAAGCCCGTCTGTTGGGTTTCGTCTTTGCAGTTCAAGCGTCGGCCGCCGGCGCTTGTCCACGCGGCTCTCACAGCTCTGATTGACCGTTCGAGACCGGAGACCCATTCTTTCCATCTTCCATGCGGGAGATGGCGGTGACCCTAGAGGACTGGGGATGATTACTGCAATGCCGATCGAGGTCATGCACTCACCGGTCAGTGGAAGAGCCAATCTGGCGGAGAGGGTCACCACCCTCATCGGCGATGCCCGGTGCCAAGAGTAACCGTACATCCGGTGTGCCGTTGCCACTCGCTCTCGAGCACGGAAGACATGCCCCAAGGCGCAGATGAGGCGATGTGGAGTTGTCTGCGAGGGCCTATCTGTGGTATATTCTCTCGGAGGTCGTGTTTCGAGACAGCTCAGGAACTCGCCAACCAGGCGTATCTGTTCTTCCTAGCGGACTGGGATGCAGGGTACAGTTGGGGGACGGCATCTCTCGTGTACCTATACCGTTCGGTAAGAGAGTGTCTAATTGCGTACCTACCTACGAAAGTGTGTCCATGACATTTTCTTATATCTGATCCTCATTTGATGTTTTGCAGCTTGACGACCTTACGCAGAGGACGGAGACAAGTCCAATATGGGTGGCTTTATGCAGGAGCGGCTCTTGGTGGGCGTCCGGAGAAGTTGCGAAGACGCCCATGGGAAGACTGTGGCGAAGAAGGCGACGAGACTCGAAACCCCATCAGTAGCTTACGAGTGTGGCGTTGTCAAACTCTACACGGGCCTAAACAAGACTTCAGTACAAGACCTACACCAACGAGTTGGGCGCTTTGGCCTTATCTGAGTATATGAACTCGCCCAACACCTTTCTCTTTGATTCCACTATTGACCGAGAGTGCGAACTTACCAAGGTATATGTAATAGGTAATCTGGTGCCCGTATCGACAAGAACGAGAGTGGGACTTTGATCTGAACGTGATGTGCATAGCGGACCGTGGTCTCTGGCGGTGCATCGTGCCCATGATCTGTGTGTACGCCGTCGAGTGGCATTTGCCTACAACGCTGGGCCACGCAGTTTGAGATTTATCGGCATACCCCACCGGCCAGCCCACCGATACGGCGACCCGCGCTCCACCTGTGAGCTCTTTGTTCTCCGTGAGATTATCATGTTTCTTGTTGCTTATGATGATCTCATTGCACTTATGATGATTCTTGTTGCTTATGCCTTGCAGGATGAGCGGCAGAAGAATCGGGCGATCCTGATCGGGAGAGGAGCATAAGACTCATGTGACGGAGTGGAACCGACGGAGGTACCGTAAAGGCGTGGAGAGGAGAGTGACTAATGGGATGATTACATGGGCGACACATGAGGTGGTACGATGATGGCGAAGCACCGTCTTCGTCTCGAGCCTCGATGGACGGCGGAAGACATCGCGGAGCTGTAGTGGGCTGACCCCGATGAACAGGCATACCAGACCGGCATCAGAGACATGCACAATGGATTTAGGGAGTTTGCACCCCTCATCAACAGAGTGGTAACTTCGAACTGATGGTTGATTTTAAAATATTTTATTCGTCATCGTGACTGACTTATGCCGTTGCAGTCCGGTGAGCTGAACAGATGCATCTTGATGCCTCGGATGCACTAGGTGATCTTCCGGGAGCATAGAATCGGAGACCCGAGTCGGGGACGATGAAGGTACATTTCAGCCTCCTCGGAACAGATGCATATTTTTCACTTGCAATCGGTCGATCGATACTTATTATGACCTTGCTTCATTGTGTGTGAAGTTCATGCAGCGTTATGCATAGTGGGTAGGGCTGCTTGGGTGTCTTTGGAGCTGGATCGATTGAAGCTTATCGACTGTAGCCACACAGGTATCATCGGCTCATCGAGCCATGCTCCCTCGTCGTCTAGGTTGGTTGGGGAGGAGGAGGATGAGGAGGAGGAGGAGGAGGAGGCCACATAGGGAGGAGGAGGATGAGAGCAGCGGGAGGAGAAGTCGATGAAGATTATGGACCTCCAGCAACTCAAACGTCTCAAGCATCTCAGCTGCCGAAGAAGAGGAATCCGAAGACGAAGGATTTGCTGAGTCCGAAACCTTTCCAGAGACCGGTTCCTCGACGGCCCAAGAAGAAGACCGAAGACACTCGTTCAAAGAGTAACGAGGACCGTACCTCCAAGAGGGGAAGGAGCAACTGATTATGCTCTTCGATAGTTGGCTCTTTTAGTTTGGTTGAACTTCGTTTGGTTGAACTTTTCTAGTGGTTATGAAGCTACGTGGAACTATGTGTTTGCTATTTGTGGATCTATGTGTTTGCTATTTGTGAAACTATGTGGAACTCCGTTTACTAATTAGTTGAAGTTCGTTTGAAATGTTCTATGCACTTCAAATTTGTTAATGTGTATGTGATGCCCAAGTTTAATTGTTTGAGATCTGTGATATTGTTGTCATATTTGTGAAACTTGCTATAATATTACTGTCATATTAAATTTGAAAAGAAGCAAGCAATTGAACTTAAATTCATAAAACACAGGACCCTACGCCAAGGACCTGGCGGTAGGGTCGACAACTCTCCGCTTGGGCACTTCAATTCTTCGTTCTGAATCATTACCTTTGAAAAAACAGGACCCTACATACAGGCTCTAGCGGTAGGGTCGCTTGACTCTACCGCCAGGCCCTTCAATTCTTCGTTCTGAAACATTACATCAAACAGGACCCTACCGCCATGGGCTCTGGCGGTGGGTGTCTGACTCTACCGCCAGGGCTCTGGCGGTAGGTGCTAACCACGTTCAGCCTTGATCAAGCAGTCGCCGTCCCCCTCCGTCGCACCCCTACCGCCATGGGCCGTGGCGGTAGGCTATCTAACCCCACCGCCAGAGGCCCTGGCGGTAGCAGAAGGGTCAAATCTCGAAAAAAAATTCAAACAGGGATCAGATCCTGAAATACTATCCAAAAAGGGTCAAAACACAAAATTCAGCCTCATGCGCTCTCATGGGACAGGTACAATCAGTTCCTCCCAGGGAATAGGATTCTCTTGCCGGAGCAGGGCTCAATCGCATGACAGGTTGCTATGATGAGACTGAGTGACGATGTTGGCCCAGGTGGCAACAAGAAGTAGAGTCCTCTCACGGCTAAGGGTGTGATTGTCATAGCTGCAACTTTCACAATTGTAGCTCCAACGACTCCGTCTGGAAGAAGCATAACAAATGTACGAGAAAATCATAAAATGTTCCTGAATTCGAAAAATGTTGATAATATTGAAAAATGTTCGGGAAATCATAAAATGTTTGTGGATTCCAAAAAAAATTGTGATTTTGAAAAAACAAATTCACATAATCAAAAGAAGTTTACGATTTTGAAAAAAAAGTTCTGGAATATAGAATGTTCATGATTTTGAGAAATTGTTCGCATATTCAAAGAATGTTTGTGAAATTGAACAAATGTTTGTAAAATGTTTATGTTTTTTAAAATGTTCACGAATTTTAAAAATCATTCCACAACTATTTTCAAAAAACTCTCACTGATTCAAAAAAATGTTTGTCAAAACATAAAAAATGCTCATGAATTTATTTTTTTCTCAAATTTCCAAAAATTCATCGATTAAAAAAGTTCATGAGTTCCAATAAAATTTTGAAAATTTCAAGTTTTTTTACGAATTTTGAAAATGTTCACCGTCTTAAAATTTGTTCACAAATTTTAAAAATGTTCACAATTAAAAAGTGCTCACAATTTCAAAATTAAAGTTCCAGATTCTAAAAATGTTCATGATTTCAAAAAATGTTTACGGTTCTAAAAAATGGTCATGAATTTGAAAGATGTTCATAAAATTTAAAAGGAAAATAAAAACAGAAAAGGAAATATAAGAAAAAACAACAAACCTCCGTCCCATAATATAAGATGTTATTACATCCAATACGTGAGTATATTGGATGTAATAAGATCTTTCATTGTGGGGTGGAGGGACTGAAAAGGAAAGAAAAACAAATGAAAAAATAAAAATAAAAAAGTGAATAATGAAAAAATAGAGAAAAGGACAAAAATAGAAAAAACTAAAAGAAAAAAAAATCAATCTTGGGAAGTTCTGGAATCTTCCCAAAACCGGAAAGGTTCTAGGTGGGGCGGCCCTAGTGTATGCGCCAAATAGGACCCGAGGAGCACACGGAGCGGGAGAGAAAGGCCCGGGGAGTGAGGCCCAAATCCTTCGCTAACTTTAGTGTTGCACTTCTCGAAGGCAGCCCAGGGTGACCCAGGGCTTTGTCGTTGTCGGTGTGGCTCCGCCATTGCCTACATCTATACATATGGTACAAGATCGAACCCCCCTCGTTCCCACTCATTGGCGCCCAACATGGCCTTCTGAGACGCGGGGGAGAGGAGCCCGAGGAAGAGACGTGGGTGGAAGGGAAGATAAACTTGTGATGGTCATTTGGTCGGCCACTCCATTTTTAGTGGCCACATCTGGTCCCGAAGTTTAGTTCTGACAATGTCAGCTATCAATCGGAAAGAAATTAGCACCCTAATAAATGTCTTGGACTCTTGGTTGGTGAATGAACGACTAAATTTGTGTGGTAGTCCGACACCTCAATGGATAGTACGAGGTACTAGGAGTATTAAATTTCTTTGACTGCGACGAGAAATAATCTATGTTCCCGCATGAAACACATTTGTGCTCCATGTGAGTGTTGGAAATATGCCCTAGAGGCAATAATAAAAGTGTTATTATTATATTTCTTTGTTCATGATGATTGTCTTTTATTCATGCTATAACTGTATTATCCGGAAATCGTGATACACGTGTGAATACATAGACCATAACATGTCCCTAGTGAGCCTCTAGTTGACTAGCTCGTTGGTCAACAGATAGTCATGGTTTCCTGACTATGGACATTGGATGTCATTGACAACGGGATCACATCATTAGGAGAACGATGTGATGGACAAGACCCAATCCTAAGCATAGCACAAGATCGTGTAGTTCGTTTTGCTAGAGCTTTTCCAATGTCAAGTATCTCTTCCTTAGACCATGAGATCGTGTAACTCCGGATACCGTAAGAGTGCTTTGGGTGTACCAAAGCGTCTGGCGTAATCGGGTGACTATAAAGGTGCACTACGGTATCTCCGAAAGTGTCTGTTGGGTTGACACGGATCGAGACTGGGATTTGTCACTCCGTATGACGGAGAGGTATCTCTGGGCCCACTCGGTAATGCATCATCATAATGAGCTCAAAGTGACTAAGTGGTTAGTCACGGGATCATGCATTACGGTACGAGTAAAGTGACTTGCGATAACGAGGCTGAACAAGGTATTGGGATACCGACGATCGAGTCTCGGGCAAATAACGCATCCGATTGACAAAGGAATTGTATCGGGTTTGATTGAATCCTCGACATCGTGGTTCATCCGATGAGATCATCGAGGTATGTAGGAGCCAACATGGGTATCCAGATCCGCTGTTGGTTATTGACCGGAGAGGCATCTCGGTCATGTTCGCATATCTCCGAACCCGTAGGGTCTACACATAAGGTTCGGTGGCGCTGGGGTTGTAGAGATATTAGTATGCAGTAACCCGAAAGTTGTTGAGTCCGGATGAGATCCCGGACGTCACGAGGAGTCCGGAATGGTCGGGAGGTAAAGATTTATATATAGGAAGTCCAGTTTGACCCAGGAAAGTTTTGGGGTCACGGTATTGTCTGGGACCACGGAAGGGTCGAGGGTCTACCGGTGGGGCCACCTATCCCGGAGGGCCCCATGGGCTGAAGTGGCGTGGGAACTAGCCCCTGGTGGGCTGGTGCGCCCCACCCAAGGGCCCAAGGCGCCTAGGGTTGGAAACCCTAGGGGCCGTTGTCCCGGGGGCCGCCGCCCCCCCATCTAGATGGGATCTCCAAGGGGCATCGCCCCTAGCCCCTATATATAGTGGAGGGAGGAAGGGCAGCAACACCCGCATCTTGGCACCTCCTTCCCCTTGCTACACCTCCTCCTCCCGCAGACGCTTGGCGAAGCCTGCGGGATCCTGCTGCATCCACCACCACGCCGTCGTCTTTGGATCTTCATCAACCTCTCCTTCCCCTTGCTGGATCAAGAAGGAGGAGGCGTCCACGCTGACCGTCACGTGTGTTGAGCGCGGAGGTGCCGTCCGTTCGGCGCTAGGATCTCCGGTGATTGGATCACGGCGTGTACAACTACCTCAACCCGTTCTTTTGAGCGCTTCGCTCGCGATCTACAAAGTGGTATGTAGATGCATCTCCCATGACTCGTTGCTTAGATGAACTCATAGATGGATCTTGGTGAAACCGTGGGAAAAATTTTAATTTTCTAGCGTTCCCCAATAGTGGCATCATGAGCTAGGTCTATCGTAGTTCTCTTTGCACGAGTAGAACACAATTTAGTTGTGGGCGTGGATCTTGTCAACTTACTTGCCGCTACTAATCTTATCTTGCTTCCGCGGTATTGTGGGATGAAGCGGCCGGACCAACCTTACGTGCGCTTCGTGAGACCGGTTCCACCGACTAACATGCACTAGTTGCATAAGGTGGCTGGCGGTGTCTGTCTCTCCTACTTTAGTTGGGCGGATTCGATGAAAAGGGTCCTTATGAAGGGTAAATAGAAGTTGACAAGATCACGTTGTGGTTATTCGTAGGTAAGAAAACGTTCTTGCTAGAACCCAATTGCAGCCACGTAAAGATGCAACAACAATTAGAGGACGTCTAACTTGTTTTTGCAGCAATTGACATGTGATGTGATATGGCCAAGTTGTGATGAATGATGAATGGCATATTGTGATGTATGAGATCATGTTCTTGTAATAGGAATCACGACTTGCATGTCGATGAGTATGACAACGGCAGGAGCCATAGGAGTTGTCTTTATTTTTGTATGACTGCGTGTCATTCAAGAGCATCATGTAATTTACTTTACTTTATTGCTAAGCGCGTTAGCCATAGAAGTAGAAGTAGTCGTTGGCGTGACAACTTCATGGAGGCACAATGATGGAGATCATGATGATGGATATCATAGTGTCATGCGGTGACAAGATGATCATGGAGCCCGAAGATGGAGATCAATGGAGTTTTATGATATTGGCCATATCATGTCACTACTATATAATTGCATGTGATGTTTATTATGTTTATACATCTTGTTTACTTAGAACGACGGTAGTAAATAAGATGATCCCTTACAACAATTTCAAGAAGTGTTCTCCCTAACGTGCACCGTTGCTAAAGTTAAATAACTTCTAAGCACCACGTGATGATCGGGTGTGATGGATTCTTACGTTCACATACAGCGGGTGTAAGACAGATTTACACAAAAAACACTTAGGGTTAACTTGACGAGCCTAGCATGTACGGACATGGCCTCGGAACACGGAGACCGAAAGGTCGAACACGAGTCGTATAGAAGATACGATCAACATGAGAATGTTCACCGGCGATGACTAGTCCGTCTCACGTGATGATCGGACACGGCCTAGTCGACTCGGATCGTGTATCACTTAGATGACTAGAGGGATGTCTAATCTGAGTGGGAGTTCATTGTAATAATTTGATTAGATGAACTTAATTATCATGAACTTAGTCTAAAACTTTTGAATGATATGTCTTGTAGATCAAATGGCCAACGCTCATGTCAACTTGAACTTCAACGCTCCTAGAAAACCAAGCTGAAAGATGGCGGCAGCAACTATCTCTGGATGGGTCCGAACTTGAGATCATCCTCATAGCTGCCAGAAACAATATGTCCTAGAAGGACCGCTAGGTGGCGCTCCGTCCTGAAGAACCAAGACATTATGAATGCTTGGCAGTCTCGTCTTGATGATTACTCCCTCGTTCGATGCGGCATGCTTTACTGACTTAGAACCGGGGCTCCAAAAGCGTTTTGAGCATCACGGAGCATATGAGATGTTCGAGGAGCTGAAACTTGTTTTCCAAGCTCACGCCGGTCGAGAGATATGACATCTCCGACAAGTTCTACAGTTGTAAGATAGAGGAAAATAGTTACGTCGGTGAGCACATTCTCAAGATGTGCAGGTTGCACAACCGTATGACCTAGCTGAATATTAACCTCCACGATGAGGCGGTCATTGACAGAATCCTCCGATCGCTTCCACCAAGCTACAAGAGCTTTGTGATGAACTACAATATGCAGGGATGGTAAAGACCATTCTGAAGTATTCTCTATCTTTGAAGTCGGCCGAGGTTGAAATCAAGAAAGAACATCAAGTGTTGATGGTCAATAAGACCACTAAGTTTAAGAAGGGCAAGGGCAAGAAGAACTTCAAGAAGGACGGCAAGGAGGTTGCCGCGCCCGTAAGCAAGTTGCCGGAAGAAGTTAAAGAATGGACCCAAGCACGAGGTCGAGTGCTTTTATTGCAAGGGAAGGGTCCTTTGAAGCGGAACTGCCCCAAATACTTAGCGGACAAGAAGGCCGGCAACACCAAAGGTATATTTGATATACATGTAATTGATGTGTACCTTACCGATTACTCGTAGTAACTCCTGGGTATTTGATACGGTGCCGTTGCTCATATTTGTAACTCACAGCAGGAGCTGCGGAATAAGCGGAGGCTGGCGAAGGGCGAGGTGACGATCTTGCGTCGGGAATGGTTCAGAGTCGATGTGATCGCCGTCGACACGCTACCTCTTCATTTACCCACGGGATTAATTATAAACCTTAATAATTGTTATTTGGTGCCAAGTTTGAGCATGAATATTGTATCTGGATCTCGTTTAATGCGAGATGGCTACTCATTTAAATCCGAGAATAATGGTTGTTCTATTTATATGAGAGATATGTTTTATGGTCATGCTCCGATGGTCAATGGTTTATTCTTAATGAATCTCGAGCGTAGTATTACACATGTTCATAGCATGAATACCAAAGGTGTAAAGTTGATAACGATAGTCCCACATACTTGTGGCACTGCTGCCTTGGTCACATTGGTGTCAAGCGCATGAAGAAGCTCCATGCTGATGGACTTTTGGAGTCTCTTGATTATGAATCATTTGACACATGCGAACCATGCCTCATGGGCAAGATGACCAAGACTCCATTCTCTGGAACAATGGAGTGAGCAACCAACTTGTTGGAAATCATACATACCGATGTGTGCGGTCCAATGGCGTTGAGGCTCATGGAGGATATCGTTATGTTCTCACTCTCACAGATGACTTGAGTAGATATGGGTATGTCTACTTGATGAAACACAAGTCCGAGACCTTTGAAAAGTTCAAGGAATTTCAGAATGAAGTAGAGAATCAACGTGACCGAAAGATAAAATTCTTGCGATCGGATCGTGGAGGAGAATATTTAAGTCACGAATTTGGTACACACTTAAGAAAATGTGGAATCGTTTCACAACTAACGCCGCTGGAACACCTCAACAGAACGGTGTGTCGAGCGTCGTGTCGCACTCTATTGGATATGGTGCGGTCTATGATGTCTCTTCTTGATTTACCGCTATCATTTTGGGGATACGCTCTAGAGACAGCTACATTCACTTTAAATAGGGCACCGTCTAAGTCCGTTGAGGCGACACCGTATGAATTATGGTTTGGGAAGAAACCTAAGCTGTCGTTTCTAAAAGTTTGGGGATGCGATGCTTATGTCAAGAAACTTCAACCTGAAAAGCTCGAACCCAAGTCGGAAAAATCGTCTTCATAGGATACCCTAAGGAAACCGTAGGGTATACCTTCTACTTAAGATCCGAGGGCAAGATCTTTGTTGCCAAGAACGGATCCTTTACGGAAAAGAGTTTCTCTCGAAAGAAGTAAGTGGGAGGAAAGTAGAACTCGATGAAGTACTACCTCTTGAGCAGGATAGTAGTGCAGCTCGGAAAATGTTCTGTGATGCCTACACCAACGAAGAGGAAATTCATGATGATGATCAAGGTACTTGGATCAAGTTGCTCTTGAACTTCAGTGGTCCACTAGGACATGTTCCGCACTGCAGTGGTACGGCAACCCTGTCTTGGAAATCATGTTGTTAGACAACAATGAACCTTGAACTATGAAGAAGCGATGGCGGGCCCAGATTCCAACAAATGGCTAGAAGCCATGAAGTCCGAGATAGAATCCATGTATGAAAACAAAGTGTGGACTTTGACTGACTTGCCCGATGATCGGTGAGCGATAGAAAACAAATGGATCTTTAAGAGGAAGACGGACGCGGATGGTAATGTCACCATCTATAAAGCTCGACTTGTCGCTAAGGGTTATCAGCAAGTTCAAGGGATTGACTACGATGAGACTTTCTCTCCCGTAGCGAAGCTTAAGTCCGTCCGAATCATGTTAGCAATTGCCGCATATACTATGATTATGAGATTTGGCAGATGGACGTCAAAACAGCGTTCCTTAACGGATATCTTAAGGAAGAGCTGTATATGATGCAGCCGGAGGGTTTTGTCGATCCTAAGAACGCTAACAAAGTATGCAAGCTCCAACGATCCATTTATGGGCTGGTGCAAGCATCTCGGAGTTGGAACATTCGCTTTGATGAGATGATCAAAGCGTTTGGGTTTATCTTGAGACTTATGGAGAAGCCTGCGTTTACAAGAAAGTGAGTGGGAGCTCAGAGCATTTCTCATATTATATGTAGATGACATACTTGATGGGAAATGATATAGAATTCTTGGACAACATTAAGGCCTACTTGAATAAGTGTTTTTCAATGAAGGACCTTGGAGAAGCTGCTTATATATTAGGCATCAAGATCTATAGAGATAGATCGAGGCGCCTCATAGGTCTTTCACAAAGCACATACCTTGATAAGATTTTGAAGAAGTTCAAAATGGATCAGTCAAGAAGGGTTCTTGCACAGTATTGCAAGGTGTGAGATTGAGCTCAGCTCAATGCCCGACCACGGCAAAAGATAAAGAAGAGATGATGTCATCCCTATGCCTCAGCCATAGGATCTATTATGTATGCCATCTTGTGTACCGACTGATGTAAACCTTGCCGTAAGTTTGGTAGGAAGGTACCAAAGTAATCCCGCAAGGAACACTTTGGACAGCGGTCAAGAATATCTGAAGTACCGAAAGGACAAAGGACATGTTTCTCGTTTATGGAGGTGATGAAGAGCTCGTCGTAGCAGGTTACGTCGGCGCTAAGCTTCGACACAGATCTGGATGACTCTAAGTCACAAACCGGATCGTGTATATGTTGAATGGTGGAGCGATGGTGGTGCAGCTGCAAGCGAAGCGTCGTGGCGGGATCTACATGTGAAGCGGAGTACATGGCAGCCTCGGAGGCAGCGCATGAAGCAATTTGGGTGAAGGAGTTCATCACCGACCTAGGAGTCATACCCAATGCGTCGGGGCCGATCAAACTCTTACGTGACAACACCGGAGCTATTGCACTTGCCAAGGAGCCCAGGTTTCACAAGAAGACCGAGCACATCAAGCGTCGCTTCAACTCCATCCGTGAAAACGTTCGGGATGGAGACATAGAAATTTGCAAAGTACATACGGATCTGAATGTCGCAGATCCGTTGACTAAACCTCTCTCGCGAGCAAAACATGATCAACACCAGAACTCTATGGGTGTTCGATTCATCACAATGTAACTAGATTATTGACTCTAGTGCAAGTGGGAGACTGTTGGAAATATGCCCTAGAGGCAATAATAAAAGTGTTATTATTATATTTCTTTGTTCATGATGATTGTCTTTTATTCATGCTATAAACTGTATTATCCGAAAATCGTGATACACGTGTGAATACATAGACCATAACATGTCCCTAGTGAGCCTCTAGTTGACTAGCTCGTTGGTCAACAGATAGTCATGGTTTCCTGACTATGGACATTGGATGTCATTGACAACGGGATCACATCATTAGGAGAATGATGTGATGGACAAGACCCAATCCTAAGCATAGCACAAGATCGTGTAGTTCGTTTTGCTAGAGCTTTTCCAATGTCAAGTATCTCTTCCTTAGACCATGAGATCGTGTAACTCCGGATACCGTAAGAGTGCTTTGGGTGTACCAAACGTCACAACGTAATCGGGTGACTATAAAGGTGCACTACAGTATCTCCGAAAGTGTCATTGGGTTGACACGGATCGAGACTGGGATTTGTCACTCCGTATGACGGAGAGGTATCTCTGGGCCCACTCGGTAATGCATCATCATAATGAGCTCAAAGTGACTAAGTGGTTAGTCACGGGATCATGCATTACGGTGCGAGTAAAGTGACTTGCGGTAACGAGACCGAACAAGGTATTGGGATACCGACGATCGAGTCTCGGGCAAATAACGTACCGATTGACAAAGGGAATTGTATCTGGGTTTGATTGAATCCTCGACATCGTGGTTCATCCGATGAGATCATCGAGGAGTATGTAGGAGCCAACATGGGTATCCAGATCCCGCTGTTGGTTATTGACGGAGAGGCATCTCGGTCATGTCGCATATCTCCGAACCCGTAGGGTCTACACATAAGGTTCGGTGGCGCTAGGGTTGTAGAGATATTAGTATGCAGTAACCCGAAAGTTGTTGAGTCCGGATGAGATCCCGGACGTCACGAGGAGTTCTGGAATGGTCGGAGGTAAAGATTTATATATAGGAAGTCCAGTTTGCCACAGGAAAGTTTTGGGGTCACGGTATTGTCTGGGACCACCGGAAGGGTCCCGGGTCCACCGTGGGGCCACCTATCCGGAGGGCCCCATGGGCTGAAGTGGCGTGGGAACCAGCCTGGTGGGCTGGTGCGCCCACCCAAGGGCCCAAGGCGCCTAGGGTTGGAAACCCTAGGGGCCGTTGCCGAGGCCGCCGCCCCCATCTAGATGGGATCTCCAGGGGCATCGCCCCTAGCCCCTATATATAGTGGAGGGAGGAAGGGCAGCAACACCCGCATCTTGGCACCTCCTTCCCCTTGCTACACCTCCTCCTCCCGCAGGCGCTTGGCGAAGCCTGCGGATCCTGCTGCATCCACCACCACGCCGTCGTCTTGGATCTTCATCAACCTCTCCTTCCCCTTGCTGGATCAAGAAGGAGGAGGCGTCCACGCTGACCGTCGTGTGTTGAGCGCGGAGGTGCCGTCCGTTCGGCGCTAGGATCTCCGGTGATTGGATCACGGCGTGTACAACTACATCAACCCCGTTCTTTTGAGCGCTTCGCTCATGATCTACAAAGTGGTATGTAGATGCATCTCCCATGACTCGTTGCTTAGATGAACTCATAGATGGATCTTGGTGAAACCGTAGGAAAAATTTTAATTTTCTGCAACGTTCCCCAACAGCGAGAGCACACGTGTGCTGCATGAAAAACATTTTTTGAAAACCTAGAGAAAACTATACAAAAATCAAGAATCTAAAAAAAGACCCTAGAAAAGCAAAAGAATCGAGCAAAAAACAAAAAAAAAACTCCTGTGCAAGGTGCTTCTTGCACGGGACATGTGGCGGCGGCTGAACGCACCACTTGAAATGCTCGTGTGCTCTCATGAGGCAGTAACACCCCTGATTAATTGCTCCCAAGGAATAGGATTCTCTTACCGAGCGGCTCGAGCGCATGACAAGCCGTTGTGATTAGACTCAGCGATAACGCTGGCCTAGGTAGCCACAAGAACTAGAGTCCTCTCACTGTTAAGGGTGCGATTGTCGTAGCTACAACTTTCACAACTGTGGCTCCAACGACTTCTGCTGGAAGAAGCACAAAAATAGTACGAGAAAATCACAAAATGTTCTTGAATTAAAAATACATTGATGATTTTGAAAAATGTTCAGGAAATCATAAAA
Organism: Aegilops longissima; assembly: GCA_021605205.1. NCBI lineage: Eukaryota > Viridiplantae > Streptophyta > Magnoliopsida > Poales > Poaceae > Aegilops > Aegilops longissima. The sequence continues at coordinate 101,384,084 of CM038680.1, read as the reverse complement.
TATTCACGGATCAAAACAAAGCTTGTGATTTTGAAAAAAATGGCCACATAATCAAAAAGTGTTTACAATTTTGAAAAAAATGTTCTGGAAATAAAAAATGTTCATGATTTTGAAAAAATGTTTGCATATTCATAGAATGTTCGTGAATTTGAACAAATGTTTGTGAAATGTTGATGAAAATTTTAAAAAATGTTCACAAAATTTAAAATTGATTTCCCTATTATTTTTAGAATATCTTCACTGATTCAAAAAATGTTCTTCAAAACAAAAAAATGATCAAATTTTAAAAATTGCCCCCAAAATTTTAAAAACTGGTCGATTCAAAAACATGGGTTCCAATAAAATGTTGAAAATTTCGAAAATTGTTTACAAATTTAAAAAATGTTCACCATCTTAGGATTTGTTCGTGAATTTTAAAAATGTTCGCAATTAAAATGTTCTCACGATTTTTCAAAAATAAAGTTCAAGGATTCTGGAAATGTTCATGATTTAAAAAGTGTTCACGGTTTCTAAAAACTTTTCACGAATTTGAAATATGTTCATAAAATTTAAAAGGAAAATTTAAAAGTAAAAAAGGAAATATAAGAAAAAAGAAGAATGAACCCCCATCCCATAATATAAGATGTCATTACATCCAATATGTGAGTACAGTATATTGGATGTAATAAGATTTTTTTATTATGGGATGGAGGGAGTAAAAAGATGGAAAAAGAGAGAAAATAACAAAAATACAAAAAGCAGAAAACTTAAAAAAAAGAAAAAAGAAAACTAGTCTTGGAAAGTTCTGGAATCTTAAGTTAACACGCTAATAAATGTCTTGGACTCTTGGTTGCTTGGTGAATGAATGACTAAACTTGCGTGGTAGTCCGACCGACACCTCCATGGAGTACCAGGTACTAGCTAGGAGTATTAAATTTCTTTGACTGCGACGAAAAACAATCTCGGTTCACATGCGTTGTGCAGGTTTGATTGTGATATATCAGACCATCTTTCACCCAACGTCTTATTTCACATTGTCTATCTTCACATTAGAGTTCTAGTTTGGAGGTCACTCAAACTCACAACTTTCCTCTTATTGATTTCTCTTCATTCACCACCTTCTCATGTGATGTTCTCTACTACAAGTCAATCTAGGATTAGAAGGATCTTTCTCTCACTTTCATGTTTGATTGTTTGTCAAGCATACATCTGCTTAGGGATGAGAGGGTTTGGGAATACATCTAGGCTTCATGGTTTGAATGTCCACCAGAAGAGCAGCTTGCTATGCAAGCTGCTAGTTCAATCTTGTAGTATGATTCTGTATGATATGTCTGAGAGGGAGCATGAAAATTTGGATAGACACCAATTCTTTGGTGTGCTCAGGCGCTCAGCCCCCAGCAGCACAGCTCACTTGCCCGCCAACTTTTTGGTGTGCTCGGAATTGTCAGCCAATTTGGCATGCCCACAATTTGACCGGGCAACAGGCATCATCCAAAGAACCCCTACATTTCCCCTCGATCTTAGTGACCAAAACAGAATATGTTAGCACTTGATTCTTGCTGTTGACGTTGTGATTTGCTAATTTGCATGACAAATTTCTGATATTGCGAAACCTGACACGTTTATGAATTGGAGATAACCATAAATACTAATTCTTACTTTGCAAAACCGGAGGAAAAAGATGCATGTCGTCCATTGAACTTCTGAAAAAAAGATTTCCAGAGGCAGGCATCAGGGTAAGCCTTGCAGACATTTGCAACTGCACGCTTCATATCATCACAGGTCTAACAAAAGCCACAACAGAATAGCCAAAGCAGCCATGAGAACCAGATCACTGCAACGGGCGATCAATTTCTCCTACTCGATCACCACTTGAAGAATCCACGCAAGAACACGCGAGTTAAAAGCAACAATTTTCCGTCGTCGATTAGCTGAGACTAGCCCTCGAGTAACATGTAGACATTCAGCTGGGACTAACAGGATTCCACTTAGATATAATAAAATTTCAGTCAACTGAGCTAACATTGAAGAAAAATTCAGTGGACTAAGCGCTAGACGCTTTGGCATGACATTTTACCTACTGCTACAAGCGCTGAAATAGTCCTCCCTCGGTTCTGAAATCACAGCCATGGCAAACAAACCAGCATGAACATTCACACGGTACGGCTCGACAATAAGTTCTACTGGTACACAAGCTACTCCCATCTCAGCTCATAGTTCATTTATGCAACTACAAATTAAGTAGGATGCAACTAGGCAGAACAAACCTAGTCCAGCAGAACAAACCTGCCATCGACCTTCGTGAACACGTGGACAATCATCATCGCCTTACTCACGCCCTTAATCAGCTCGAAGACGCAGACGTGGCCCTCACGCAGCTTGTTGTCTCGGACGAACTTGGTCCAGGAACTGTAGCTGAAACCCTGTTTTTCCGGGTGGTAGTAGTACCTCGCACACCACGTCTCACTCCGGTTGGGCCTCAGGAGCAGGATGTCATGCGACCTCTCCACGAGATGCTTAGCTGCAAACTTCTCGGGGAAGGTCTGCATATATAGTACATAACATAAGCTATTAGTACAGAAAGCTTTGTCGCAGACGGTTCAAAAAGTCTATCAAAGATTATTATCTAAACCATCTAGGTATTCTAGTCTGTGATTAGTCGAACAACTGAACTGACCAGCAAGTTGTTCTTGATTCTAACTTGATTCTTCCCCAGGATGGTGACGTATACCACATTGCCATGTTGGATCAACGCTGACCTGAATATCTCCTCTAGCTCCTCGCCGGTCAGGCCCTTGGCATACTTTGAGTAGTAGTAGTTGGACTTGGACTCAGCATGTTTATGGTCACTCTCAGCTTCCTTGATCGCCTTGCCCTTAACAGGATAATCGCACTTGTTTTGAGATTCGGGCTCTTTCCCTGTAAAAACACAAACAAATGGGCATTCCATAATGATCCGGTACAGAGACACTAGCTCAGTATTGATTCCATGCTGTCTCAGGTTTAAGCGTTGCTGGCTATTAAAGAAAAGAACTCTATTTCTAAGCTGACTTATACATTCTTATCTCTAAGTTGGTGATCCTGAGCGTTGATTTTTCATGTCGTATGTGCAAGTATAAAATGTGTCCCATACTCACCTTGTAGGTGATGGCCTCCTTCAAGAGAATGAACAACCATTGTCATTTCACCAGCGCTTTTTGATACTTCGAATACACAAACATCACTTTCCCGTAACTCGTTGTGGAGAACGAAGCATGACCAGCCAGCAGAAAGCATGCCTGAACCATCAGTGGTAACCTTCAAATTGTCTAACCATATGTTGCTCTTACGAGGATGGCAGAGTGTGATGAATTGGTCTTCATGTGGAAGGTATTTGGCAGCATAATCCTTGCAGATGACCTGTTAGAGATGAATGAATCATCTGGCTTTCAAATTATCGAAGATTATAATTTACGGAGAGCTACTATAATTTTCAAAATGCCAACATTAAAGAACAAATTTTGCAGGAGTCTCACTGAATCTGTAGAGGATACTCCATACGTACCAGAGATCCAGACAAACTTGTCTTGTTCATGGCTGTGATGTAAAATGGAATTACAGGCCTAATTTTCTTCACAAGTGTGTCGATTTGTGCCTTCTGAGCTGTAGTCAGATTGCACCCTGTTGCTAGGACATACCGAGGCTCGGTGGTTTCTGGAGGGCCGCTTGAATTCATGGTGTCCTCCGGAGATGTGACACCTTCAGCTGCACAACGCCGATCATCAAGACATCAGTGAGTAACTACAGAATAGATACCAAGGAAAATGTACATGAAACCCTTCAATTCTTTACCTGATTTTGGTGAAGGAGAGTTCAACAGAGTCATCTTTTTAGTTTTCCTAGGGTTGTTATCACGCGATCCGCCGTCTCGACGCCTTGTTTCCTTCAGGAATAACTGATCATGAGATATACCCCCTTTTTGTACATTAGGAGTGTGGTTCATAACAATGCGGAATAATTCTTTCTCACAACCACTTGGGTCAAATATTAGGACTCTAAAGTGAGAGTTTCCAGTGTAACTGAACACCAGCAAGTCATGCTCTTTTAGTTCATAAGCACTGGCAAATGCTGCCCATCCAGATCTAAGGGTTATCTTGTTCAGATCATTGGTAACCTGAATGTTGTATACATTTCCATCAGGAGCTTCTAGCTTCATAACTTTAGAGATCCTGCCTCTGAAATTGTTCACAAATTTCTCTGGTATGTTCTGCAAAAACAAACAACAAAGCAATCAGCAAATTACCTATGTTGATCAAGAAGATATTTCATCAGGACGGCCGGAAGGGCATTGATCATCCAGGGTCTTACCATTTCGTGAAGGAAATCGCCAACCATGAACCTCAAGAAATGCTTCTGCCTATCATCCATGTGATGCCAGTAGAAATGCACATCGCAGTGCTCGCACCTTCGATGAGACTCACTGTTGCTTGATCCACCATTCTGGCATCGTCTTTCACCCAGTAGCGATCGATCAAGACGAGTGTCTTTTTCTTGGGCATTAGGACCGCAGTTCATGAGAACGTGGAACACTTCCTTCTCACAGCAACTTGCAAAATCAAATATCAGAACTTTGAAGTGAGAATCCCCGATGTACCTGAAGACCAGGAAGTAGCCCGCTTTTAGTTCGTAAAATCTTACAAATACCCCCCATCCAGACCCGAGGACTATCTTGTTTAGATCCTTGATAGCCTGAACATTGTATATGTTTCCATCAGGAGCTTCTAGCTTGATAACTTCAGAGATCTGACCTTTGAAATTCTGCACAAACTTCTGTGGAATGGCCTGCAGGAACAAGAAAACAACAAAATTATCATTCTGAGACTGGATAGCATTCCATCCAAAGGAGAGAAAGGGTATCGATGCACCAGGACTTGCCATTTTTTCTTGGAAATTGCCAACCATGCACTTGAAGAAATACTTCTGGGTATCATCCATATGACACCAATAATAATGTGCATTGCAGCCCTCACATCTTTGAAAGGATTTGCTGCTGATGCTGTGACCACTCCTGTTACCTTGCTCATGGTCTTGATCCGGCGCCATGACAAATGTAATTAAAATTCTGGGGAGTCAAGGGAACAAGATACATCAGCTTAAAATTTGAAGATGTAGTAGTGTGTGTTATTATGAGCAGTCTGTTCCAACCTCACATGGATGCATATATTTGATGTCAGATAAATCAAAGAAAGGTGTCCAATACTGGAGCAAGTTTTTTTCAGGACAAACAGAAAGTAAAGTATGCACTTCAGTCAATCTATAGATTTAGCAAGTTTATGATCTACTAGTAGAAAGACAAGAACCTCTCTTATCTTTGCAAATAGCCAGTACTTCTTTCAGAGTAAAACAGGAAGATGTAGTAATATGTGTTAATATCATCAGTATGTTCTAACTTCACATGGATGCACATATTTCATGCCTAATAAATGACAGAAAAATGTCTAAACTAGAGCCGTTTTTATTTCAGAACAAATAGAACATAAGGTATGCACTTTAGGTTCCTGTGTGCCATCATAAACATGATCTTAAGCTGCAACAAGTTTGTGCTCTAAGGATGTAGAGAGTAGAAAGACCAGAAGCCTCTTACCTTTGCCAAGAGCCAATACTTCGGCAGAGAAGCAGCCAGAATGCCAACGACGCCCAAGCCCAGAGCAAAAGGGCATACATATATATGCAGATACACACCATACCAGCTGATATTGTGGGCCTTGTTCTTGCAGTGCCATCATATCTTCGGTTGAAAAATGAGTCCCACTTGAAAAGTTTGTTCAGTAGATGTAGATGAAAGCATGACATGGTTCCAACAGAGAACTTTTGGAATCTGAGCAGAAGGAATCTACTGAGATATGCTAGGATCAGTTTTTTTCCCCTTCTTTTAGCAATTCCAAGGAGTAAAGACCCAGTGAGTGTTGGAGTACAGGTTAGATTCTGTCAGCATCTTTGGTGCAGCCGAGACTCCATAGCAAAAATGGCAACATGGATCAAAACAAGGAGGTTACAAGAAATTCTACATTGTAACTTCAGTGTCACTGTTTCCATATTAGCTCAAAATGTACATCATTTATCACTCCAAAGAACAGAACAGCAAATAACAAACAGAGTAGAAACTTGACCTGGATTGAACCCTATTTTTCTATCTGGAACACTATGAAGAAAGGGAGAAGATGTAACTTTACAGTGTCGAATCGAGTGAACAGAGCAGGACACCACTCATCTGCTGCGGCAGAGCAAGCCGGGTCTAATCAGCAAGAATCTTTCAGGGATGCTCTCGTTGCTAAAAAAGATAAGATCCGCCCGCCGCCTCCTGCCAGCGCCGGTATCGGCCTCGGATAACCCAGCGCCAGCGTGACGGGGGCCCCTTCGGATTCGGTGCGGCGCCGCCTCGATGAGGGCGACTCCGCTGCCACAGCGGCGGTAAAGGCCGGCGGGCTGCGCCAGGGCCCTGTATAGGGTCCGGTACGGACGTAGTAGGAGTATGGTCGGTTCGTATGCGTACGGTAGATCAGGTGCTCATGGTAACTAACTTTGAAAATAAACGGATCGTTTTTCTCTCCTCCCTGCCGGCTTGTCGGGGATGAACCCCGAGCAGGAACGGAACTCAGATGCTTTTCAAAAACATCAGGATTAGCATCGCCTCTCAATCCGGCTTGCATTCGGTCGGGTCGCCCAGCCCGGCCAAGTCCCTCGACCCGGTCAAGACGGCAACCCGGCCCCAACGTCTGATGCAAGACGGCCGAATTCGGCACATCAAGACTTCTCTAACAAGCCAGCTCCACTATGGCGTGTTCTTCAACCCGGCCACGGGTCAGCTCTTGTCTCATTCCAGCCGTATGATGGGATGAGTCTCCTTTTAAGAATGAGCAAGGTGACAGTGCCCCACCAACTCCTCTAATCAGCCGAGGCGTGGCAACAGTGCTCCACCTACCAGGGCCGGCGTGGCTACAGTGCACTTGTCGTCATTGCTGACGCCAGCGGGCGGCGACCTGGCGGTGCGCCACTGTATCAACCCGGCCACTCCGTGACGATCGACAAGACGCAAATAGTGCCTCCTGACGCACGGGGTCTGCGCCTAGAGAACCCGGCAAGCCCTGGCACCTGGCGGGTCCCAGCGCCGGCTCCTAGGACAATGACAACCCGGCCCCACGGCCTTGTAATTTTACCATTGTAACTCTGGGAGTTGACCTATAAAACCCCCAGGAGCCCTCATGTACACGGGCAGAGCCACCGCATGCACACCACACACGATCAGACTAGCCACACCCACACATAAGGAGAGGGAGCAGCCTAAGCCTTGGCCTGCCCTCCTTCTTCCTCCATACAACTTCAAGAGCAGCTTTGTATAGATACATATAAACCAAAATCGGCAGGACTAGGGGTGTTATCTCTCCGGAGAGCCCCGAACCTGGGTATATCTTGCGTCCCACGCTCGCTCATGCCGACCTCGCCTATGGAGCCCACCGGTGCCCTCGAGCCTCCTCCTCTCTTTAGCCATCCTTTGGATCTGTCGTGCACCCACCACGACAGTTGGCGCCCACCGTGGGGAAGCTCGAGGTCCCGGCCGGAGGCATGTTTCAGACAGGGCTCCTCTCCGACTCCGACGAGCCTGTCACGCTGGCAGACGACGTCATCGGCGCGCTCGCCACCTCCTTCGCCGCGCTGCGCATCTCCGATGCGCCCACAGCCGATGAGTACCCCAGTGGGGTGCTTGACATCTCTGACTCCCCCATTTCCCTCGGCGACAGCGCTCCCGCCAGGGCGGTGGGCCTTTGCGTGGAGGTATTCGTCACGGACACCGGCCGCCTCTTCTTCGTCCAGCGCGGCGAGGAAAGCCGCCGAAGCCAGGGCCGCAGCGGATCGCGCCAACGCGCCCAACCCGTTGCGCGCCACGATCAGAGCCTTCGCGTCCCCATCGCCACCGACGTCGACGCCTCCAACGTCACCGAGACTCGGGCTCGGCTCGAGGAAGACCACCACCGCTTGCTGGACCTGTCCGAGATGCTCACTGCCACGCAGCGCCGCCTGGACTCTGCTCAGCTGGAGCGCAACGCCGCCTACGGTTTCACGCCTGCCGCGGCCGAGCCAAGCCGGTCGCCAACGTGCGGGCCAAGGGCGGCGCGACCGGCCGCGCCTTCGGCGCAATCCCTCCCGTCTACGAGACCCCCGCGAAGAATATGTGTGCTACCCAGGCGGCCGCAGTCGGCCTGGACCAGCTCGCCGGCGAGGAGTTGAAGGACCGCCTGAAGCGGGTAAACGACCTCCTCGACATGGCCAACGAGCAGCAGGACCGCCTCAACCAGCTCACCAAGTCGGCGGGATCCGGCCCGCACCACACCGACGGCCCCGAGGACCAGCATAACACGTCGTCTTCGCCACCCGGCGAAGCGCACTCCGGCCTCACCCGGACCCGGCGCAACCGCGCTCCGACGACTGCCGGCGGCTTGGGCGACGAGCCGGCCCTGGAAGACCGGCGCCGGCGTGATCCTCCCCCGCAACCCGGCCGACGTCCGGCTTCAGCCGACCCGGCCCCCCGCGGTGTGGTCGCCAGCCTGCTAGGTCCGCACGCCATCGACGACACCGACACTCGCCACCGCCTCGACTAGCTCGCCCTCTCCCTGGAGCTGGAGGAGAACAACGTCGTGTTCGAAATATGCCCTAGAGGCAATAATAAAAGCATTATTATTATATTTCCTTGTTCATGGTAATTGTCTTTTATTCATGCTATAACTGTATTATCCGGAAATCGTAATACACGTGTGAATACGTAGACTACAATACGTCCCTAGTAAGCCTCTAGTTGACTAGCTCGTTGGTCAACAGATAGTCATGGTTTCGACAATGGACATCGGATGTCATCGACAACGGGATCACGTCATTAGGAGAATGGCGTGATGGACAAGACCCAATCCTAAGCATAGCACAAAGATCGTAGTTCGTTTTGCTAGAGCTTTTCCAATGTCAAGTATCTCTTCCTTAGACCGTGAGGTCGTGTAACTCCGGATACCGTAGGAATGCTTTGGGTGTACCAAACGTCACAATGTAATCGGGTGACTATAAAGGTGCATTACGGTATCTCCGAAAGTGTCTGCATTGGGTTGACACGGATCGAGACAGGATTTGTCACTCCGTATGACGGAGAGGTATCATCGGCCCACTCGGTAATGCATCATCATAATGAGCTCAAAGTGATCAAGTGTCCGGTCACGGGATCATGCATTACGGTATGAGTAAAGTGACTTGCGGTAACGAGACTAAGCGAGGTATTGGGATACCGACGATCGAGTCTCGGGCAAGTAACATACCGTCGACAAAGGGAATAGCATCTGGGTTGCTTGAACCCTCGACATCGTGGTTCATCCGATGACAACATCGAGGAGTGTGGGAGCCAACATGGGTATCCAGATCCCGCTGTTGGTTATTGACCGGAGAGCGTCTCGGTCATGTCTACATGTCTCCGAACCCGTAGGGTCTACACATAAGGTTCGGTGGCGCTAGGGTTATTAGGAAGACAAGTATGTGATTACGAATGTTGTTCGAGTCCGGATGAGATCCCGGACGTCACGAGGAGTTCGGAATGGTCCGGAGGTAAAGATTTATATATGGAAAGTGGTTAAGCGGACTCGGAAAGTTTGAGGGTATACTGTAATGTACCGGGCCACCGGAGAGTTCGGAGGTCCACCGGAGGGCCACCCCTCCCGGGGTCCCATGGGCTAAGTGGGAGGGAGCCAGGCCTGGTGGGCTGGGCGCCCTCCCACCTAGGCCCATGCGGCTAGGGCATGGGGAGGAAACCCTAAAGGCGCGCCCAGCTTGGGGGCAAGCCACCCTCCTCCTCCCTTTGGCCGCCCCCATCTAGGGTTTCCCCTAGGTGGCCGCCCCCCTGCCCTCTCCTCCTATAAATAGAGGGGTGGGGGGGCTGCACACACCATTGAAGGCGCAGCCCTCCCTCCCAACACCTCTCTTTCTCCCTACAAGCTTGGCGAAGCCTCTGGGAGAACTGCCAGACCAACCGCACCACGCCGTCGTGCTGCCATTGGAGTTGTCTTCCTCAACCTCTCCTTCATCCTTGCTGGATCAAGGCGGAGGAGACGCCATCGTCCCGTCGTGTGTTGAACACGGAGGTGCTGTCCTTTCAGCACTTGGTCATCGGTGATCGGAATCACGTTGGGAACGACTCCATCATCACCACTCCCTCGAACGCTTCCGTACTCGATCTAAAAGTGGTATGTAGATGCAAACTCTCTCTCTTGACTCGTTGCTTAGTAGAACTCATAGATGGATCTTGGTGAAACCGTAGGAAATTTTTTAATTTTCTGCAACGTTCCCTAACAGTGGCATCATGAGCTAGGTCTATGCGTAGTTCTCTTTGCACGAGTAGAACACAATTTAGTTGTGGGCGTGGATCTTGTCAACTTACTTGCCGCTACTAATCTTATCTTGCTTCCGCTGTATTGTGGGATGAAGCGGCCCGGACCAACCTTACACGTACGCTTACGTGAGACCGGTTCCACCGACTAACATGCACTAGTTGCATAAGGTGGTGGCGGGTGTCTGCTCTCCTACTTTAGTTGGAGCGGATTCGATGAAAAGGGTCCTTATGAAGGGTAAATAGAAGTTGACAAGATCACGTTGTGGTTATTCGTGGTAAGAAAACGTTCTTGCTAGAACCCAATTGCAGCCACGTAAAAGATGCAACAACAATTAGAGGACGTCTAACTTGTTTTTGCAGCAATTGACATGTGATGTGATATGGCCAAGTTGTGATGAATGATGAATGACATATTGTGATGTATGAGATCATGTTCTTGTAATAGGAATCACGACTTGCATGTCGATGAGTATGACAACGGCGAGAGCCATAGGAGTTGTCTTTAATTTTGTATGACCTGCGTGTCATTGAAGAAAGCCATGTAACTTACTTTACTTTATTGCTAAAACGCGTTTAGCCATAGTAGTAGAAGTAGTCGTTGGCGTGACAACTTCATGGAGGCACGATGATGGAGATCATGATGATGGAGATCATGGTGCCATGCGGTGACAAGATGATCATGGAGCCCGAAGATGGAGATCAATGGAGTTTTATGATATTGGCCATATCATGTCACTACTATATAATTGCATGTGATGTTTATTATGTTTATACATCTTGTTTACTTAGAACGACGGTAGTAAATAAGATGATCCTTACAACAATTTCAAGAAGTGTTCTCCCTAACGTGCACCGTTGCTAAAGTTAAATCGCTTCTAAGCACCACGTGATGATCGGGTGTGATGGATTCTTACGTTCACATACAACGGGTGTAAGACAGATTTACACACGCAGAACACTTAGGGTTAACTTGACGAGCCTAGCATGTACGGACATGGCCTCGGAACACGGAGACCGAAAGGCGAACACGAGTCGTATAGAAGATACGATCAACATGAGAATGTTCACCGACGATGACTAGTCCGTCTCACGTGATGATCGGACACGGCCTAGTCGACTCGGATCGTGTATCACTTAGATGACTAGAGGGATGTCTAATCTGAGTGGGAGTTCATTTAAATAATTTGATTATATGAACTTAATTATCATGAACTTAGTCTAAAACTTTTGCATAATATGTCTTGTAGATCAAATGGCCAACGCTCATGTCAACTTGAACTTCAGCGCTCCTAGAAAACCAAGCTGAAAGATGACGGCAGAACTATACGGACTGGGTCCGAACTTGAGATCATCCTCATAGCTGCCAGAAACAATATGTCCTAGAAGGACCGCTAGGTGGCGCTCCGTCCCAGAGAACCAAGACATTATGAATGCTTGGCAGTCTCGTCTTGATGATTACTCCCTCGTTCGGTGCGGCATGCTTTACACTTAGAACCGGGCTCCAAAAGCGTTTTGAGCATCACGGAGCATATGAGATGTTAGAGGAGCTGAAACTGGTTTTCCAAGCTCACGCCGGTCGAGAGATATGACATCTCCGACAAGTTCTATAGTTGTAAGATGGAGGAAAATAGTTACATCGGTGAGCACATTCTCAAGATGTGGGTTGCAACCGTATGACCCACTGAATATTAACCTCCCCGATGAGGCGGTCATTGAGAATCCTCGATCGCTCCCACCAAGCTACAAGAGCTTTGTGATGAACTACAATATGCGGGGGATGGTAAAGACCATTCTGAAGTATTTTCTATCTTTGAAGTCAGCCGAGGTTGAAATCAAGAAAGAACATCAAGTGTTGATGGTTAATAAGACCACTAAGTTCAAGAAGGGCAAGGGTAAGAAGAACTTCAAGAAGGACGGCAAGGAGGTTGCGGCGCCCGCAAGCAAGTTGCCGGAAGAAGTCAAAGAATGGACCCAAGCCCGAGACCGAGTGCTTTTATTGCAAGGGAAGGGTCCTTTGCGGAACTGCCCCAAATACTTAGCGGACAAGAAGGCCGACAACACCAAAGGTATATTTGATATACATGTAATTGATGTGTACCTTACCATTACTCGTAGTAACTCCCGGGTATTTGATACGGTGCCGTTGCTCATATTTGTAACTCACAGCAGGAGCTGCGGAATAAGCGGAGGCTGGCGAAGGGCGAGGTGACGATCTTGCGTCGGGAATGGTTCCAGAGTCGATGTGATCGCCGTCGACACGCTACCTCTTCATTTACCTACGGGATTAGTTATAAACCTTAATAATTGTTATTTGGTGCCAAGTTTGAGCATGAATATTGTATCTGGATCTCGTTTAATACGGGATGGCTACTCATTTAAATCCGAGAATAATGGTTGTTCTATTTATATGAGAGATATGTTTTATGGTCATGCTCAGATGGTCAATGGTTTATTCTTAATGAATCTCGGCGTAGTATTACACATGTTCATAGCGTGAATACCAAAAGATGTAAAGTTGATAACGATAGTCCCACATACTTGTGGCACTTGCCGCCTTGGTCACATTGGTGTCAAGCGCATGAAGAAGCTCCATCTTGATGGACTTTTGGAGTCTCTTGATTATGAATCATTTGACACATGCGAACCATGCCTCATGGGCAAAATGACCAAGACTCCATTCTCTCGAACAATGGGCGAGCAACCAACTTGTTGGAAATCATACATACCGATGTGTGCGGTCCAATGGCGTTGAGGCTCATGGAGGATATCGTTATGTTCTCACTCTCACAGATGACTTGAGTAGATATGGGTATGTCTACTTGATGAAACACAAGTCCGAGACCTTTGAAAAGTTCAAGGAATTTCAGAATGAAGTAGAGAATCAACGTGACCGAAAGATAAAATTCTTACGATCGGATCGTGGAGGAGAATATTTAAGTCACGAATTTGGTACACACTTAAGAAAATGTGGAATCGTTTCACAACTAACGCCACTGGAACACCTCAGTAGAACGGTGTGTCGAGCGTCGAATCGCACTCTATTAGATATGGTGCGGTCTATGATGTCTCTTACCGATTTACCGCTATCATTTTGGGGATACGCTCTAGAGACAGCCACATTCACTTTAAATAGGGCACCGTCTAAGTCCGTTGAGGCGACACCGTATGAATTATGGTTTGGGAAGAAACCTAAGCTATCGTTTCTAAAAGTTTGGGGATGCGATGCTTATGTCAAGAAACTTCAACTGAAAAGCTCGAACCCAAGTCGGAAAAATGCGTCTTCATAGGATACCCTAAGGAAACTGTAGGGTATACCTTCTACTTAAGATCCGAAGGCAAGATCTTTGTTGCCAAGAACGGATCCTTTACGGAAAAGAGTTTCTCTCGAAAGAAGTAAGTGGGAGGAAAGTAGAACTCGATGAAGTACCACCTCTTGAGCAGGATAGTAGTGCAGCTCGAAAATGTTCTGTGATGCCTACACCAATGAAGAGGAAATTCATAATGATGATCAAGGTACTTGGATCAAGTTGCTCTTGAACCGTGAGGTCCACTAGGACACGTTCCGCACTGCAGTGGTACGGCAACCCTGTCTGGAAGTCATGTTGTTGAACAACAAGTGAACCTTGAACTATGAAGAAGCGATGGCGGGCCCAGATTCCAACAAATGGCTAGAAGCCATGAAGTCCGAGATAGAATCCATGTATGAAAACAAAGTGTGGACTTTGGTGACTTGCCCGATGATCGGCGACGATAGAAAACAAATGGATCTTTAAGAAGAAGACGGACGCGGATGGTAATGTCGCCATCTATAAAGCTCGACTTGTCGCTAAGGGTTATCGGCAAGTTCAAGGGATTTCTCGATGAGACTTTCTCTCCGTAGCGAAGCTTAAGTCCGTCCGAATCATGTTAGCAATTGCCGCATACTATGATTATGAGATATGGCAGATGGGCGTCAAAACAGCATTCCTTAACGGATATCTTAAGGAAGAGCTGTATATGATGCAGCCGAGGGTTTTGTCGATCCTAAGAATCTTGACAAAGTATGCAAGCTCCAGCGATCCATTTATGGGCTGGTGCAAGCATCTCGGAGTTGGAACATTCGCTTTGATGAGATGATCAAAGCGTTTGGGTTTATCTTGAGACTTATGGAGAAGCCTGCGTTTACAAGAAAGTGAGTGGGAGCTCAGTAGCATTTCTCATATTATATGTAGATGACATACTTTTGATGGGAAATGATATAGAATTCTTGGACAACATTAAGGCCTACTTGAATAAGTGTTTTTCAATGAAGGACCTTGGAGAAGCTGCTTATATATTAGGCATCAAGATCTATAGAGATAGATCGAGGCGCCTCATAGGTCTTTCACAAAGCACATACCTTGATAAGATTTTGAAGAAGTTCAAAATGGATCAGTCAAGAAGGGTACTTGCACAGATTGCAAGGTGTGAGATTGAGCTCAGCTCAATGCCCGACCATGGCAAAAGATAAAGAAGAGATGATGTCATCCCTATGCCTCAGCCATAGGATCTATTATGTATGCCATCTTGTGTACCGGACCTGATGTAAACCTTGCCGTAAGTTTGGTAGGAAGGTACTAAAGTAATCCCGCAAGGAACACCGGACAGCGGTCAAGAATATCCTGAAGTACCGAAAAGGACAAAGGACATGTTTCTCGTTTATGGAGGTGACGAAGAGCTCGTCAGAGCAGGTTACGTCGGCGCTAGCTTCGACACGATCTGATGACTCAAAGTCACAAACCGAATACGTGTATATGTTGAATGGTGGAGCGATGGCTGGTGCAGCTGCAAGCGAGCGTCGTGGCGGGATCTACATGTGAAGCGGAGTACATGCAGCCTCGGACGCAGCGCATGAAGCAATTTGGGTGAAGGAGTTCATCACCGACCTAGGAGTCATACCCAATGCGTCGGGGCCGATCAAACTCTTCTGTGACAACACTGGAGCTATTGCCCTTGCCAAGGAGCCCAGGTTTCACAAGAAGACCAGGCACATCAAGCGTCGCTTCAACTCCATCCGTGAAAATGTTCAAGATGGAGACATAGAAATTTGTAAAGAGCACACGGATCTGAATGTCGCAGATCCGTTGACTAAACCTCTCTCGCGGGCAAAACATGATCAACACCAGAACTCTATGGGTGTTCGATTCATCACAATGTAACTAGATTATTGACTCTAGTGCAAGTGGGAGACTGTTGGAAATATGCCCTAGAGGCAATAATAAAAGCATTATTATTATATTTCCTTGTTCATGGTAATTGTCTTTTATTCATGCTATAAGCGTATTATCCGGAAATCGTAATACACGTGTGAATACATAGACTACAATACGTCCCTAGTAAGCCTCTAGTTGACTAGCTCGTTGGTCAACAGATAGTCATGGTTTCGACTATGGACATCGGATGTCATTGACAAGCGGGATCACGTCATTAGGAGAATGGCGTGATGGACAAGACAATCCTAAGCATAGCACAAAGATCGTGTAGTTCGTTTTGCTAGAGCTTTTCCAATGTCAAGTATCTCTTCCTTAGACCGTGAGGTCGTGTAACTCCCGGATACCGTAGGAATGCTTTGGGTGTACCAAACGTCACAATGTAACTGGGTGACTATAAAGGTGCATTACAGGTATCTCCGAAAGTGTCATTGGGTTGACACGGATCGAGGCGAGGATTTGTCACTCCGTATGACGGAGAGGTATCACTGGGCCCACTTCGGTAATGCATCATCATAATGAGCTCAAAGTGATCAAGTGTCCGGTCACGGGATCATGCATTACGGTATGAGTAAAGTGACTTGCGATAACGAGACTAAGCGAGGTATTGGGATACCGACGATCGAGTCTCGGGCAAGTAACATACCGTCGACAAAGGGAATAGCATACGGGTTGCTTGAACCCTCGACATCGTGGTTCATCCGATGACAACATCGAGGCGTGTAGGAGCCAACATGGGTATCCAGATCCGCTGTTGGTTATTGACGGAGAGCGTCTCGGTCATGTCTACATGTCTCCCAACCCGTAGGGTCTACACACTTAAGGTTCGGTGGCGCTAGGGTTATTAGGAAGACAAGTATGTGATTACGAATGTTGTTCGAGTCCGGATGAGATCCCGGACGTCACGAGGAGTTCGGAATGGTCGGGAGGTAAAGATTTATATATGGAAAGTGGTTAAGCGGACTCGGAAAGTTTGGGGTATACGGTAATGTCTGGGGCCACCGGAGAGTTCGGAGGTCCACCGGAGGGGCCACCCCTCCGGGGGCCACATGGGCTAAGTGGGAGGGGCCAGCCCTGGTGGGCTGGGCGCCTCCCCACCTAGGCCCATCGGCTAGGGCATGGGAGGGAAACCTAAAGGGGCCCCCCTGGCTTGGGGGCAAGCCACCTCTCCTCCTCCCTTTGGCCGCCGCCCATCTAGGGTTTCCCCTAGGTAGCCGCCCCCTTGCCCTCTCCTCCTATAAATAGAGGGGTGGGGGAGGGCTGCACACACCATTGAAGGCGCAACCCTCCCTCCCCAACACCTCTCTTTCTCCCTCGAGCTTGGCGAAGCCTGCGCCGAGAACTGCCGTACCAACCGCACCACGCCGTCGTGCTGCCATTGGAGTTGTCTTCCTCAACCTCTCCTTCATCCTTGCTGGATCAAGACGGAGGAGACGCCATCGTCCCGTACGTGTGTTGAACACGGAGGTGCTGTCCTTTCAGCACTTGGTCATCGGTGATCGGAATCACGTTGGGAACGACTCCATCATCACCACTCCCTCGAACGCTTCCGTACTCGATCTACAAGTGGTATGTAGATGCAAACTCTCTCTCTTGACTCGTTGCTTAGTAGAACTCATAGATGGATCTTGGTGAAACCGTAGGAAAATTTTTAATTTTCTGCAACGTTCCCCAACACATCGTCGGGCCGGCTTGCTTCGGTCCACACATCCGGGATGAGCCCTTCCACAAAGGGTTCACGCTCCCCCGCGACACCCCCAAGTACAACGGCACCGTCAAGCCGAAGGACTGACTCATCGACTACACCACCGCCATCGGCATCGCGGGCGGCAACCGCTATCTCGCCATGCACTACACTTCGCTCATGCTCCAGGGTTCGGCCCACACGTGGTTGAATAGACTGCCGGCGGGCAGCATCAACGCGTGGGTCGACTTCGAGCAGGCCTTCGTACGCAACTTCACCGGGACCTACAAGCGACCCGGCCGCACCAGCCAGCTCGCCATGTGCGTGCAGGGGCCGACGGAGACCGGTCGCGAGTACCTCGCACGTTTGACCGAGCTCCGGAACAGCTCGAGGGTGTCCACGAGGTCCACGCTATCCAATACTTCGTCAGCGGGTGCCGGGATGGCACCCTCCTCAAGCACAAGCTCTTGCGCTCTGAGCCGGCCACCATGGCCGCGTTCATGGTGACGGCGGATAAGTACGCCAACGCCGACTCCACCATGAAGATCCAGGTGGCGCTGGATGAAGCCGACAAGGCGAAGCTGGTTCCTCCTCCCAAGCCGACTGGAGAAAGCAGCCGGCAACAGAACAACCAGCAGAACAACAAGCGCAAGGCGGACCAGCCGGCTCAGCGCTATGACAACCGGCTCGTCGCGGCCGCTGAACATGCACCTGCGGCCGAGCCGGCCACCAAACGTCGGAAGACCAGCAAGATGACGTAGCAACCGGCCATGAGCTTCGAGAAGATGCTCGATGCTCCCTGCAAGCACCACAGCGGCGCGTGGCCATCCACGCACACGCTCTGGCAGTGCCCCATCACCAAGCGCATCATGAGGGGCGACATCCCGCCTCCTCCGGCTCCGGCTCCGGCAGTGGGGCTGCTGCCTCCGCCTCCTCCTCCCCCGCCCCCGGCTGGCGGCGCGATGCACGATGACGTCTACCCCGACCATAACACGTGTTGGGGAACGTAGTAATTTCAAAAAATTTCCTACGCACACGCAAGATCATGGTGATGCATAGCAACGAGAGGGGAGAGTGTATGTCCACGTACCCTCGTAGACCGTAAGCGGAAGCATTATGACAACGCGGTTGATGTAGTCGTACGTCTTCACGATCCGACCGATCCAAGTACCGAACGTCACGGCACCTCCGAGTTCAGCACACGTTCAGCTCGATGGCGATCCCGGGCTCCGATCCAGCAAAGCGTCGGGGATGAGTTCCGTCGACCTGACGGCGTGGTGGCGATGATGATGCTCTACCGGCGCAGGGCTTTGCCTAAACTCATGACGATATGACCGAGGTGGAATATGGTGGAGTGGGGCACCGCGACACGGCTAAGGAACGATCCGTAGATCAACTTGTGTGTCATGGGGTGCCCCTGCCCCGTATATAAAGGAGCAAGGGGAGGAGGCCGGCCCTAGGAGGGCGCGCCAGTGTGGAGTCCTACTAGGACTCCCTAGTCCTAGTAGGATTCCACCTCCTTGTTGGAGTAGGAGAAGGGAAAGAGGGGAGAGGAATAAGGAAAAGGGGGCTGCGCCCCTTGTCCAATTCGGACCAGGGGGGGCGCAGGCCTCCTTCCTTTTGGCCTCTCTCCTCTATTCCCGTATGGCCCAATAAGGCCCATATACTCCCCGGCGAATTCCCGTAACTCTCCGGTACTCCGAAAAATACCCGAATCACTCGGAACCTTTCCGAACTCCGAATATAGTCGTCCAATATATCGATCTTTACGTCTCGACCATTTCGAGACTCCTCGTCATGTCCCCGATCTCATCCGGGACTCCGAACTCCTTCGGTACATCAAAACTCATAAACTCATAATATAACATCGCCGAAACCTTAAGCGTGCGGACCCTACGGGTTCGAGAACTATGTAGACATGACCTAGAACTATTCTTGATCAATAACCAATAGCGGAACATGGATGCTCATATTGGCTCCTACATATTCTACGAAGATCTTTATCGGTCAAACCGCATAACAACATACGTTGTTCCCTTTGTCATCGGTATGTTACTTGCCCGAGATTTGATCGTCGGTATCCAATACGTAGTTCAATCTCGTTACCGACAAGTCTCTTTACTCGTTCCGTAATACATCATCTCACAACTAACTTATTAGTTGCAATGCTTGCAAGGCTTATGTGATGTGCATTACCGAGAGGGCCCAGAGATACCTCTCCGACAATCGGAGTGACAAAACCTAATCTCAAATCGCCAACCCAACATGTACCTTTGGAGACACCTGTAGTACTCCTTTATAATCACCCGATTACGTTGTGACGTTTGGTAGCACCAAAGTGTTCCTCCGTAAACGGAGTTGCATAATCTCATAGTTACAGAAACATGTATAAGTCATGAAGAAAGCAATAGCAATATACTAAGCGATCAAGTGCTAGGCTAACGGAATGGGTCATGTCAATCACATCATTCTCCTAATGATGTGATCCCATTAATCAAATAACAACACATGTCTATGGTTAGGAAACATAACCATCTTTGATTAATGAGCTAGTCAAGTAGAGGCATACTAGTGACTATATGTTTGTCTATGTATTCACACATGTATCATGTTTCCGATTAATACAATTCTAGCATGAATAATAAACATTTATCATGATATGAGGAAATAAATAATAACTTTATTATTGCCTCTAGGGCATATTTCCTTCAGTCTCCCACTTGCACTAGAGTCAATAATCTAGTTCATATCATCATGTGATTCAACACTAATATTCACATCTGTATGTGATTAACACCCATAGTTCACATCGTCATGTGACCAACACCCAAAGGGTTTACTAGAGTCAATAATCTAGTTCACATCGCTATGTGATTAACACCCAAAGAGTACTAAGGTATGATCATGTTTTGCTCGTGAGAGAAGCTTAGTCAATGGATCTGTCACATTCAGAGCCGTATGTATTTTGCAAATATTCTATGTCTACAATGCTCTTGCGGAGCTACTCTAGCTAATTGCTCCCACTTTCAATATGTATCCAGATTGAGACTTAGAGTCATCTGGATCAGTGTAAAAAGCTTGCATCGATGTAACTCTTTATGACGGGCTCTTTTATCACCTCCATAATCGAGAAATATTTCCTTAGTTCTCACTAAGGATGTTCTTGACCAATGTCCAGTGATCTACTCCTAGATCACTATTGTACTCCCTTGCCAAATTCAGAGCAAGGTATACAATAGGTCTGGTACATAGCATAGCATACTTTATAAAATCTATGACTGAGGCATAGGGAATGACTTTCATTCTCTTTTCTATTTTTCTGCCGTGGTCGGGATTTGAGTCTTACTCAATTTCACACGTTTGCAACACAGGCAAGAACTTTTCTTTGACTGTTCCATTTTGAACTACTTCAAAATGTAGACAAGGTATGTACTTATTGAAAAACTTATCAAGCGTCTTGATCTATCTCAATATATCTTGATGCTCAATATGTAAGCAGCTTCACCGAGGTCCTTCTTTGAAAAACTCCTTTCAAATACTCCTTTATGCTTTGCAGAATAATTCTACATTATTTCCGATCAACAATATGTCATTCACATATACTTATCAGAAATGCTGTAGTGCTCTCACTCACTTTCTTGTAAATACAGGCTTCTCCAAAAGTCTGTATAAAACCATATGCTTTGATCAAATCATCAAGCATATATTCCAACTCTGAGATGTTTGCACCAGTCCATAGATGGATCGCTTGAGCTTGCACATTTTGTTAGCTCCTTTAGGATTGACAAACCTTCTGGTTGCATCATATACAACTCTTCTTCAATAAATCCATGAAAGAATGTAGTTTTGACATCCATTTGCTAGATTTCATAAAATGTGGCAATTGCTAACATGATTCGGACAGACTTAAGCATCGCTACAGTTGAGAAAATCTCATTGTAGTCAACACCTTGAACTTGTCGAAAACCTTTTTGTGACAAGTCGAGCTTTGTAAATAGTAACACTACTATCAGTGTCCGTCTTCCTCTTGAAGATCCATTTATTTAACATGGCTTGCTAATCATCGAACAAGTCAATCAAATTCCATACTTTGTTCTCATACATGGATCATATCTTAGATTTTATGGCCTCAAGCCATTTCGTGGAATCTGGGCTCATCATCGCTTCCTCATAGTTTGTAGGTTCATCATGGTCTAGTAACATGACTTCTAGAACACGATTACCGTACCACTCTGGTGCGGATCTTATTCTGGAAGACCTACGAGGGTTGGTAGCAACTTGATCTGAAGTTTCATGATCATCATCATTAACTTCCTCACTAATTGGTGTAGGAATCACTGGAACTGACTTCTGTGATGAACAACTTTCCAATTTGGGAGAAGGTACAATTACCTCATCAAGTTCTACTTTCCTCCCACTCACTTCTTTCGAGAGAAACTTCTTCTCTAGAAAGGATCCATTTTAGCAACGAATAACTTGCCTTCGGATCTGTGATAGAAGGTGTACCCAATAGTTACCTTTGGGTATTCTATGAAGACGCACCTTTCCGATTTGGGTTCGAGCTTATCAGGTTGAAACCTTTTCATATAAGCATCGCAACTCCAAGCTTTAAGAAACGACACTTAGGTTTCTCGCTAAACCATAGTTCATACGGTGTCATCTCAACGGATTTAGATGGTGCCCTATTAAACGTGAATGCAGCTGTCTCTAATGCATAACCCCAAATCGATAGTGGTAAATCGGTAAGATACATCATAGATCGCACCATATCCAATAAAGTGCGATTCTGACGTTCGGACACACCATAACGTTGTGGTGTTCCGTGGCGTGAGCTGTGAAACTATTCCACATTGTTTTAATTGAAGACCAAACTCGTAACTCAAATATTCGCTCTCCGTGATCAGATCGCGAAACTTTATTTTCTTGTTACAATGATTTTCCACTTCACTCTGAAATTCTTTGAACCTTTCAATTATTTCAGACTTATGTTTCATCAAGTAGATATACCCATATCTGCTCAAATCATCTTGTGAAGGTCGAAAATAACGATACTTGCCACGAGCATCAACACTCATTGGATCGCATACATCGGTATGTATTATTTCCAATAAGTCAAGAGCTTGTTCCATTGTTCCGAGAACGGAGTTTTAGTCATCTTGCCCAAAAGGCACGGTTCGCAAGCATCAAATGATTCATAACCAAGTGATTCCAAAATCCATCTTTATGGAGTTTCTTCATGCGCTTTACACCGATATGACCCAAACGGCAAGTGCCACAAATTAGTTGCACTATCATTATTAACTTTGCATCATTTGGCATCAATACTATGAATATGTGTATCACTACGATCGAGATCCAACAAACTATTTTCATTGGGTGTATGACCATTTGAAGGTTTTATTCATTTAAATGTAGAACAACAATTATTCTCGACTTTAAATGAATAAACGAATTGCAATAAACATGATCAAATCATATTCATGCTCAACGCAAACGCCAAATAACATTTATTTAGGTTTAACACTAATCCCGAAAGTATAGGGAGTGTGCGATGATGATCATATCAATCTTGGAACTACTTCCAACACTCATCGTCACTTCCCTTCAACTAGTCTCTGCTTATTCAGAACTCCTGTTTCGATTTACTAATCTTAGCAACCTAACAAGTATCAAATACTCAGGGGCTACTATAAACACTAGTAAGGCACACATCAATAACCTGTATATCAAATATACCCTTGTTCACTTTGCCATCCTTCTTATCCACCAAATATTCAGGGCATTTCCGCTTCAAAGACCATTTCCTTTCCAAAGGTAAGCACTCGGTTTCAGGCTTTGTCCAGCTTTGGGCTTCTTCGCAGGAGTGACAACTTACTTGTCTTTCTACTTGAAGTTCCTTTCTTTCCTTTGCCCTTCTCTTGAAACTAGTGGTCTTGTCAATCATCAACACTTGATGCTCTTTCTTGATTTCTACCTTCGTCGATTTCAACATCACGAAGAGCTCGGGAATCGTTTTCGTCATCCCTTGCATACTGTAGTTCATCACGAAGTTCTAGTAACTTAGTGATGGTGACTAGAGAATTCTGTCAATCACTATCTTATCTGGAAGATTAACTCCCACTTGATTCAAGCGATTAAAGTACCCACACAATCCGAGCACATGCTCACTAGTTGAGCGATTCTCCTCCATCTTTTAGCTATAGAACTTGTTGGAGACTTCATATCTCTTAACTCGGGTATTTTCTTGAAATATTAACTTCAACTCGTGGAACATCTCATATGGTCCCTGACGTTCAAAACGTCTTTGAAGTCCCGATTCTAAGCCGTTAAGTATGGTGCACTAAACTATCAACTAGTCATCATATTGAGCTAGCCAAACGTTCATAACGTCTGCATTTGCTCCTGCAATAGGTCTGTCACCTAGCGGTGCATTAAGGACATAATTCTTCTGTGCAGCAATGAGGATAAACCTCAGATCACGGATCCAATCCGCATCATTGCTACTAACATTTTTCAATACAATTTTCTCTAGGAACACATATATAAAAACATAGGGAAGCAACAACGCGAGCTTATTGATCTACAACATAATTTGCAAAATACTACCAGGACTAAGTTCATGATAAATTAAAGTTCAATTAATCATATTACTTAAGAACTCCCACTTAGATGACATCTCTAGTCATCTAAGTGATTACGTGATCCAAATCAACTAAACCATGTCCGATCATCACGTGAGATGGAGTAGTTTCAATGGTGAACATCACTATGTTTATCATATCTACTATATGATTCACGTTCGACCTTTCGGTCTCCGTGTTCCGAGGCCATATCTGTTATATGCTAGGCTCGTCAAGTTTAACCTGAGTATTCGCGCGTGCAACTGTTTTGCACCCGTTGTATTTGAACGTAGAGCCTATCACACCCGATCATCACGTGGTGTCTCAAAGACGAAGAACTTTCGCAACGGTGCATACTCGGGAGAACACTTCTTGATAATTTTAGTGAGAGATCATCTTAAAATGCTACCGTCAATCAAAGCAAGATAAGATGCATAAAGGATAAACATCACATGCAATCAATATAAGTGATATGATATGGCCATCATCATCTTGTGCTTGTGATCTCCATCTCCAAGCACCGTCGTGATCACCATCGCCACCGTAGCGACACCTTGATCTCCATCGTAGCATCGTTGTCGCCTCGCCAACTATTGCTTCTACGACTATCACTACCGCTTAATGATAAAGTAAAGCAATTACATGGCTTTTGCATTTCATACAATAAAGCGACAACCATATGGCTCCTGCCATTGCCGATAACTTCGTTACAAAACATGATCATCTCATACAATAAAATATAGCATCACGCCTTGACCATATCACATCACAACATGCCCTGCAAAAACAAGTTAGACGTCCTCTACTTTGTTGTTGCAAGTTTTACGTGGCTGCTACGGGCTGAGCAAGAACCGTTCTTACCTCGCATCAAAACCACAACGATAGTTTGTCAAGTTGGTGCTGTTTTAACCTTCGCAAGGACCGGGCGAGCCACACTCGGTTCAACTAAAGTGAGAGAGACAGACACCGCCGGTCACCTTTAAGCAACGAGTGCTCAAGCGGTGAAACCAGTCTCGCGTAAGCGTACGCGTAATGTCGGTCCGGGCCGCTTCATCTCACAATACCGCTGAACCAAAGTATGACATGCTGGTAAGCAGTATGACTTATATCGCCCACAACTCACTTGTGTTCTACTCGTGCATATGACATCAACGCATAAAACCAGGCTCGGATACCACTGTTGGGGAACGTAGTAATTTCAAAAAAATTCCTACGCACACGCAAGATCATGGTGATGCATAGCAACGAGAGGGGAGAGTGTATGTTCACGTACCCTCGTAGACCGTAAGCAGAAGCGTTATGACAACGCGGTTGATGTAGTCGTACATCTTCACGATTCGACCGATCCAAGTACCGAACGTACGGCACATCCGAGTTCAGCACATGTTCAGATCGATGACGATCCCCGGGCTCCGATCCAGCAAAGCGTCGGGGATGAGTTCCACAAGACAACGGCGTGGTGACGATGATGATGCTCTATCGCGCAGGGCTTCGCCTAAACTCATGACGATATGACCGAGGTGGAATATGGTGGAGGGGGCACCGACACGGCTAAGGAAAGATCCATAGATCAACTTGTGTGTCATGGGGTGCCCCCTGCCCCGTATATAAAGGAGCAGGGGAGGAGGCCGGCCCTAGGAGGGCGCGCCAAGTGTGGAGTCCTACTAGGACTCCTATTCCTAGTAGGATTCCACCTCCCTTGTTGGAGTAGGAGAAGGGGAAGAGGGGAGAGGAATAAAGAAAGGGGGCTGCGCCCTTGTCCAATCGGACCAGAGGGGGCGCAGGCCTCCTTCCTTTGGCCTCTCTCTCTATTCCCGTATGGCCCAATAAGGCCCATATACTCCCCGGCGAATTCCCGTAACTCTCCGGTACTCCGAAAAATACCCGAATCACTCGGAACCTTTCCGAACTCCGAATATAGTCATCCAATATATCGATCTTTACGTCTCGACCATTTCGAGACTCCTCGTCATGTCCCTGATCTCATCCGGGACTCCGAACTCCTTCGGTACATCAAAACTCATAAACTCATAATATAACTGTCATCGAAACCTTAAGCGTGCGGACCCTACGGGTTCGAGAACTATGTAGACATGACCTAGAACTATTCTTGATCAATAACCAATAGCGGAACCTGGATGCTCATATTGGCTCCTACATATTCTACGAAGATCTTTATCGGTCAAACCGCATAACAACATACGTTGTTCCCTTTGTCATCGGTATGTTACTTGCCCGAGATTTGATCGTCGGTATCCAATACGTAGTTCAATCTCGTTACCGACAAGTCTCTTTACTCGTTCCGTAATACATCATCTCACAACTAACTTATTAGTTGCAATGCTTGCAAGGCTTATGTGATGTGCATTACCGAGAGGGCCGGAGATACCTCTCCGACAATCGGAGTGACAAAACCTAATCTCAAATACGCCAACCCAACATGTACCTTTGGAGACACCTGTAGTACTCCTTTATAATCACCCGATTCGTTGTGACGCTTGGTAGCACCAAAGTGTTCCTCCGTAAACGGAGTTGCATAATCTCATAGTTACGGAACATGTATAAGTCATGAAGAAAGCAATAGCAATATACTAAACGATCAAGTGCTAGGCTAACGGAATGGGTCATGTCAATCACATCATTCTCCTAATGATGTGATCCCATTAATCAAATAACAACACATGTCTATGGTTAGGAAACATAACCATCTTTGATTAATGAGCTAGTCAAGTAGAGGCATACTAGTGACTATATGTTTGTCTATGTATTCACACATGTATCATGTTTCCGATTAATACAATTCTAGCATGAATAATAAACATTTATCATGATATGAGGAAATAAATAATAACTTTATTATTGCCTCTAGGGCATATTTCCTTCAACACGACCTACGTCGTCTTCACCAGCCTCGGCGACGACGAACGTATCGAGCGCCTGCTCTGGTAGGAGGTGAACACCGTTATCCCGGCCAAGCCGGAGTACATGCATTGGTCGGAGTGCCTGGTCACCTGGACCAGGGAAGACCACCCAGCCATCATGCCGAATCCAGGCGGCTACGCCCTCGTCCTCAACCCTACCATTATCGCGCCCCGGCGCACATGCAAGTTCTCCCAGGTCCTCATCGATGGCGGCAGCAATATCAACATTCCTCTACCGCGACACCATGACCAAGCTCGGCCTCGAGGCCAAAGACTTGGAGCCGACCCGGACGATCTTCCATGCCATCGTACCCGGCCTCTCCTGCTCCCGGATCGGCCGGATCCGACTCGACATCTTGTTCGGCACCAGCGACCACTTTCGACGCGAGCCGCTCTGGTTCGAGGGGGTGGACCTGTCCAGTGCGTATCATGCGCTACTGGGTCGGCCCGCACTTGCCAAGTTCATGGCGGTCCCCCACTACGCCTATCTGAAAATGAAGTTGTCGGATCTGAAGGGCCTCATCGCCATCACCGGCGACTACCGCAAGTCCCTGGAATGTGCCCGAGACGGCGCTAGACTGGTAGAGTCACTGGTCATAGCCGAGGAGCGGCGCCAGCTCGACCGGATCGTCGCGCTGGCCAACGAGACACCGGCCGTGCCGGCTTCAGCCAAGGATCCAGCCAACAAAGCCTCGTTCCAGCCCTCCAAGGAGACCAAGAAGGTCAAGCTGAACCCAGAAGACCCCAGCTGCAGCAAGTACGTTGTCATGGGCACCCACCTTGACAGCAAATAGGAAGGCGAGCTCGTCGACTTCCTCCGTGAGAATCGAGATATCTCCGCATGGAACCCAAAGGACATGCCGGGTATTCCGAGGAAGTACGCCGAGCACAAAATCCATGTCCGCAAGGACGCCAAGCCTGTCCTCCAGCCCCTACGTCATTTCTCCGAAGAGAAGAGAAGCTTTTGGCAGCCATCTTCATCATGGAAGTGTCCACCCGAGTGGCGGGCCAACCCAGTCCTC
Source organism: Aegilops longissima (assembly GCA_021605205.1). Taxonomy (NCBI): domain Eukaryota; kingdom Viridiplantae; phylum Streptophyta; class Magnoliopsida; order Poales; family Poaceae; genus Aegilops; species Aegilops longissima. Next base: position 101,356,231 of record CM038680.1, on the reverse strand, counting down.
GTCCTGAAGAAGAACAAGACCTGGCGCGTGTGTATCGACTACACCAGCCTGAACAAGGCCTGCCCCAAGGATCCGTTCGCCCTCCCGCGGATCGATCAAGTCATCGACTCCACCGCCGATTGTGAGCTCTTGTCCTTCCTGGATGCTGTTGGGGAACGTAGCATGCAATTTCAAAAAAAATTCCTACACTCACGCAAGATCTATCTAGGAGATGCATAGCAACAAGAGGGGGAGAGTGTGTCCATGTACCCTCGTAGACCAAAAGCGGAAGCGTTAGGTTAACGCGGTTGATGTAGTCGAACGTCTTCAATATCCAACCGATATAGTACCGAACGTACGACACCTCCTAGTTCAGCACACATTCAGCTCGATGACGTCTCTCGAACTCTTGATCCAGCAAAGGGTCGAGGGAGAGTTGCGTCAGCACGACGGCGTGGTTGTTGGGGAACGTAGTATTTCAAAAAAATTCCTACAATCACGTAAGATCTATCTAGGAGAAGCATAGCAACGAGCAGGGAGAGTGTGTCCACGTACCCTTGTAGACCGAAAGCGGAAGCGTTTATCAACGCGGTTGATGTAGTCGTATGTCTTTACGATCCGACTGATCCTAGCACCGAACGTACGGCACCTCCGTGTTCAGCACACGTTCAGCTCGATGACGTCCATTGTACTCTTGATTTAGTTGAGGCCAAGGGAGAGTTTTGTCAGCACGACGGCGTGGTGACAATGATGATGAAGTTCACCGGCACAGGGCTTTGCCTAATCACTACGACGATATGATCGAGGTGTGTAACTGTGGAGGGGGGCACCGCACATGGCTAAAAGAATAACTTGTGTGTTCTAGGGTGCCCCCCTCCCCACGTATATAAAGGAGGGAGCGAGGAGGAGCCCGGCCAGGGGTGGCGCGCCCAAGGGGGGGAGTCCTACTCCAAGTAGGATTCGCCCCCCTTTCCTACTCCCACGAGGAGAAGGGGGGAGGAGGAGAAGAGAAGGAAAGGGGGGGCTAGCCCTAGTCCAATTCGGTTTGGGCTAGGGGGGGGGCACCACACCTTGGCCTGCCTCCTCTCTTCCACCACTAGGCCCATGAGGCCCAATAACTTCACGGGAGGGGGGGGGGTGTTCCGCTAAACCCCGTACTCCAAAACTTATCCGAAACGACCTGAACCATTCCGGTGTCCGAATATAACATTCCAATATATGAATCTTTATGTATCGACCATATTGAGACTCCTCGTCACGTCCTGATCTCATACGGGACTCTGAACAACCTTCGGTCATCAAATCACATAAACTCATAAAACAAACGTCATCGAACGTTAAGCGTGCGGACCCTATGGGTTCGAGAACTATGTAGACATGACTGAGACACATCTCCGGTCAATAACCAATAGCGGAACCTGGATGCTCATATTGGCTCCTACATATTCTACGAAGATCTTTATCGGTCAAACCGCATAACAATATACGTTGTTCCCTTTGTCATCGGTATGTTACTTGCCCGAGATTCGATCGTCGGTATCACCATACCTAGTTCAATCTCGTTACCGGCAAGTCTCTTTACTCGTTCCGTAATGCATCATCCGTAACTAACTCATTAGTCACATTGTGTAGCGACCTGACCCAAAATCGGTCAAGTCTCCGTGTCTGTACCATCCCAAGATCATGCTGGTACTCACAGTACATCGATGAAATAATCAAAGTTCAATCACACCTGAATTTATTACACGATTCTCATATAGAGTCTTTATTACAAGAGAATAAATTCGGCCGAAGGCCAACTCATGAGAAATAAACTAGTAAAGCTGCGGAAGCGTAGACGAAATAGCGAGTCCATCCGACTCCATAGGGCAATGGCCAAGCGCGGGCGTAGCCTCAATCCTGATCGGAATACTCCTCTGCAACATAAGACATTGCAGCCGTGTAGGTCAGCATTTTGAATATGCTGGCAAGTCATGAAGAAGATAACAATAAACATTACTATCACTATATGCAATTTGGCTGTGGGGCTCTAAGTTTCATCATTTTGCGAAAAGCCAATTTTTCCTACTACAGTGGACTTGCTTGCAAATACTACAAAATTGTTGGTAGTTATTGAGATGGTTCCGCCAACCAATGTCTCATTCCCAAATTATTAAGTCATAACCCCCTCAAATTAATTTATTAGTTTTAGTGTTGAGATTTCGAATACTTCCAAGTTCCAGAGGCTCAAATTGTCCGTAATCGGGACACGGCTAATCGATTAGATCTTTAACTCTGCAGAGGTTTATGACTTTACCCGCAAGAATCGTTCCTCCTTTTAAGTCTTCGCACTTCATGGTGTTTGAAGACGGATGAACAAACAGGGTCTTCCAAAGAGTTCTTCCGCCACCGCCGGTACCCATCCAATCCTACCGCTTCTTCTACATCTCGTAGTACCATCCAGCCAGCGTCACAACTAGGGTTGACCAAGCGAGCCCATAATGGCTTGCGGCTGCACAGTAAGCTTCCGTCAATGGGGTATACATCCGTCTCTTCGTGGCTGGGTGAAGCTTTCCAAGATGTCATGGCACATCTCCATGCATCCCGCCAACCACCGGGTTCTCCAGGGTGCCCGTCAACCGCCCTCCACCCAAAGAGTGAATTCAAGTCCATCTTGAGCTTGAAGTTCATGGGGTTGTCATCATCTTGACTCTCACATCTTTCTTATGAATTCACTCAACCAATCCCGTCTACGAGCATAGCAGAAATGAACTACTTCGTCCCGGGTCATGGTAACAAGGGGAATTGGTTCATCCTACCACATGATACTACTCAAGAACATAACTTCAAAATTTCACCTACTGCATGCATGGTGGGGAGGTATAATTCTAATGCAACAAAAATCATAGGTATTGAAAGTATGATCAATGACTTGCCTTGCTGACGATCCTCGTAAGCTAGGGACTCGTAGTAGCAAGCTTCACACTCCGGAAATTCTACCGAGGCAAACAATAATCACAATAAGCATACAACAAAAGATCATTTACATAACAGCATAGTAACATGAATCACACAAAACAAACGAATCAAAATCCAAAGGAAAAACTCGAAGAAATCCAACTCAAAGTTTTCCTACTTCAAGCAACAACTAAAAATAGTTTTTCATAACAAAATTTTTCTTAACATAACCTAATCATGGTTTTATGTTAACTTAACAGAAAATAATGCATTAAGCAACTAGGAGCAAAAAGAATCAATTTAAAAGCTATTATAAAACTCCTATTAGGCCTAAAGCAAATTTTAGTAGGAAAAATAAAATAAAAGTTATATTTTTTATAAATAAAAGTTCATGCTCTAAAGTGACAGAAACTAACCTAGAATAATCAATCACATGTGAAATATAAATTTATTTGCTAATTAAAATAATAGGATAACAGTAGCTAGTTAATTAATTAGGAATAGCATGATTCTGCTAGAAACTATTTTTTTATTAATCCTAAAATGCCCAAATAAATTCCTACGGTTAGGTAATGTCAAAACAAAGTTGGGACAAAAAGAATCATATAAAAATAATTTTCCTAACTCATTTTATAATAGATTTACTATTCTGACTAAATCTAAAATAAAGCAATTCTAAATAATTTTAACATAGCTAACTATATTTTCTACAGAAACTATAAGAAATTTGCAAACCTACAAAAAAAGAATCACTTAAAAATATTAAGTAGATTAAAAGATATGAATTTTTCAAATCTGAAACTATTCTGTTAAAACAGAAAAACGAAAATAAAGAAAAACGGGCTAAATGGGCCTAACTAACGCCCTGTGCGTGATATAACTAAACGGGCCCTAGGGTTAAACGAATCGGGCCGGTACAAAATAAAAACCCTAACTAAACTATTAAACCGGAACTAACCGGACCGAACCGGTTTTATTCTAATTAACATACCCCTTCGGGGGAGATCTAATCTAAACCGTAGAAACGAGATCGGACGGCGGGGGTGGAGTCCGGCGAGTTACCGGAGATCGACGGCGGCGGCGGCTCGGGCGGCGAGTGCGTCGGCGTCTCCGGTGGTCGGGGGCGTCGGCGGAGTGGTCCGGCGGGTGCGGCGCGACGAGGGGGTGGGTCTGGTGGAGTTGGTGGAGTTCGGGGTGGTCTAGGGCGTCGGCGGCGAGGTTAATGGCGGCGGCGGCGTTGGGTTACTCCGGCGAAGGCCGCAGCGAGGGAGAGAGGGTCGGCGAGGGGCGAGGGGGAAAACGGGTCGGGGAGTATTTATAGGCGGGGCGACGTCTTGCGCGAGGGGGCGAATCGGGAGATCGGTGAGATCCGGAGATCTCGGGATCTCCGGCGGCCAAGGCGCTGTGGCGTGGGCGAGGGAAGAGGGAGGTGGTGGCCCACCGCCGGTGAGAGGGGGGGGGGTTTGGTCGGTCGGCCGACCGAAACGATTCGGGCGAGGTGTTGACCGGCCGTCGGTGGCTCATTGGGCGGCTCATTGCCACTTTGGTGGGCAGTCGGTGGGTTGCCAGTCTTGGTGGGCGATCGGCTGGTGGCGCTGGGTCTTTCCTTTTTCTAATTTATTTTTTGAGAAAAATAAAAACAGAGATAATATTTAAACTATAAATATTTTATATAGGACATATATATATACCAAAATGATCAGGGGAATATTCCCTATCATTTGAACATTTTTCCAGGGGCAGAATCCAAAGTTTATAAAAAATCATTTTTTCCAAATTTCAAATAAACTCAAGTTTGAATTCAAAACTTTTGGCAATGTTTTCCTCTGATATTTTTGGAGGGTCATGTTTACTCCTCTCATACTTTTTCTCAAGTATTTATCAGGCATAGTTTTTGAAATGATTTCCACTTGCCAAAATTTGAATTCAAATACCAAAACTCAAAATCTTCTGAAACTCCAAATGGCACTCAAATTCAAACAGAATGCATAGATGCTTAGCTATAATTGTAAAACATACCAAATAGGAATTTTGGGATGTTACACATTTCTTGCAAGGCTTATAGTGATGTGCATTACCGAGAGGGCCCAGAGATACCTCTCCGACAATAGGAGTGACAAATCCTAATCTCGATCTATGCCAACTCAACAAACACCATCGGAGACACTTGTAGAGCATCTTTATAATCACCCAGTTACGTTGTGACGTTTGATAGCACACTAAGTGTTCCTCCGGTATTCGGGAGTTGCATAATCTCATAGTCATAGGAACATGTATAAGTCATGAAGAAATAAATAGCAATAAACTAAACGATCATAGTGCTAAGCTAACGGATGTGTCTTGTCCATCACATCATTCTCTAATGATGTGATCCCGTTCATCAAATGACAACACATGTCTGTGGCTAGGAAACTTAACCATCTCTGATTGACGAGCTAGTCTAGTAGAGGCATACTAGGGACACTCTGTTTGTCTATGTATTCACACATGTACTAAGTTTCTGGTTAATACAATTCTAGCATGAATAATAAACTTTTATCATGATATAAGGAAATATAAATTACAACTTTATTATTGCCTCTAGGGCATATTTCCTTCAGTCTCCCACTTGCACTAGAGTCAATAATCTAGATTACATAGTGATGATTCTAACACCCATGGAGTCTTGGTGCTAATCATGCTTTGCTCGTGAGAGAGGCTTAGTCAACGGGTCTGCAATATTCAGATCCGTATGTATTTTGCAAATCTCTATGTCTCCCTCTTGACTTGATCGCGAATGGAATTGAAGTGTCTCTTGATGTGCTTGGTTCTCTTGTGAAATCCGGATTCCTTTGTCAAGGCAATTGCACAAGTATTGTCACAAAAGATTTTCATTGGACCCGATGCACTAGGTATGGCACCTAGATCGGATATGAACTCCTTCATCCAGACTCCTTCATTTTCTGCTTCCGAAGCAGCTATGTACTCCGCTTCACACGTAGATCCCGCCACGATGCTCTGCTTAGAACCGCACCAACTTACAGCTCCACCATTTAATATAAATACGTATCCGGTTTGTGACTTAGAGTCATCCGGATCAGTGTCAAAGCTTGCATCGACGTAACCATTTACGGCGAGCTCTTTGTCACCTCCATAGACGAGAAACATATCCTTAGTCCTTTTCGTATTTCAGATGTTCTTGACCATTTGTCCAATGATCCAGTCCTGGATTACTTTGGTACCTCCCTGCTAAACTAATAGCAAGGCACACATCAGGTCTGGTACACAACATTGCATACATGATAGAACCTATGGCTGAAGCATAGGGAATGACTTTCATTTTCTCTCTATCTTCTGTAGTGGTCGGGCATTGAGTCCGACTCAACTTCACACCTTGTAACACAGGCAAGAACCCTTTCTTTGCTTGATCTATTTTGAACTTCTTCAAAACTTTATCAAGGTATGTGCTTTGTGAAAGTCCAATTAAGCGTCTTGATCTATCTCTATAGATCTTGATGCCCAATATATAAGAAGCTTCACCGAGGTCTTTCATTGAAAAATTCTTATTCAAGTATCCTTTTATGCCACTCAGAAATTCAGTATCATTTCCGATCAACAATATGTCATCCACATATAATATCAGAAATGCTACAGAGCTCCCACTCACTTTGTTGTAAATACAGGCTTTTCCAAAAGTCTGTATAAAACCATAGCTTTGATCATACTACCAAAGCGTATATTCCAACTCCGAGATGCTTGCACCAGTCCATAAATGGATTGCTGGAGCTTGCACACTTTGTTAGCACCTTTTGGATCGACAAAACCTTCTGGTTGCATCATATACAACTCTTCTTTAAGATATCCATTAAGGAATGCATTTTTGACATCCATTTGCCAAATTTCATAATCATAAAATGCGGCAATTGCTAACATGATTCAGACGGACTTAAGCATCGCCACGGTGAGAAAGTCTCATTGTAGTCAACTCCTTGAACTTGTCGAAAACCTTTCGCAACAAGTCGAGCTTTGTAGACAGTAACATTACCGTCAGCGTCAGTCTTCTTCTTGAAGATCCATTTATTCTCTATGGCTTGCCGATCATCGGGCAAGTCAAACAAAGTCCACACATTGTTCTCATACATGGATCCCATCTCAGATTTCATGGCCTCAAGCCATCTTGCGGAATCTTGGCTCATCATCGGTTCCTCATAGTTCTTAGGTTCGTCATGGTCAAGTAACATGACCTCCAGAACAGGATTACCGTACCACTCTGGTGCGGATCTTACTCTGGTTGACCTACGAGGTTTGGTAGTAACATGATCAGAAGTTTCATGATCATCATCATTAGCTTTCTCACTAATTGGTGTAGGAATCACTGGAACTAATTTCTGTGATGAACTACTTTCCAATTGGAGAGAAGGTACAATTACCTCATCAAGTTCTACTTTCCTCCCACTCACTTCTTTCGAGAGAAACTCCTTCTCTAGAAAGGATCCATTCTTAGCAACGAATATCTTGCCTTCGGATATGTGATAGAAGGTGTATCCAATTCTTTTGGGTATTCTATGAAGACACATTTCTCCGATTTGGGTTCAAGCTTACCAGGTTGAAGCTTTTTCACATAAGCATCGCAACCCCAAACTTTAAGAAACAACAACTTGGGTTTCTTTCCAAACCATAGTTCATATGGTGTCGTCTCAACGGATTTAGATGGTGCCCTATTTAACATGAATGCAGCCGTCTCTAAAGCATAACCCCAAAATGATAGCGGTAATCAGTAAGAGGCATCATAGATCGCACCATATCTAATAAAGTTCGATTACGACGTTCGGACACACCATTACACTGTGGTGTTCCAGGTGGCGTAAGTTGCAAAACTATTCCGCATTGTTTCAAATGAAGACCAAACTCGTAAATATACACCTCCACGATCAGATCGTAGAAAATTTATTTTCTTGTTATGATGATTTTCCACTTCACTCTGAAATTCTTTGAATTTTCAAATGTTTCAGACTTATGTTTCATCAAGTAGATATACCCATATCTGCTCAAATCATCTATAAAGGTTAGAAAATAACGATACCCGCCGCGGGCATCAACACTCATCGGACCGCATACATCACTATGTATTATTTCCAATAAGTCTGTTGCTCGCTCCATTGTTCCAGAGAACAGAGTCTTAGTTATCCTGCCCATGAGGCATGGTTCGCAAGCATCAAGTGATTCCAAAAACCCATCAGCATGGAGTTTCTTCAGGCGCTTTACACCAATATGACCTAAACGACAGTGCCACAAATAAGTTGCACTATCATTATTAAACTTATATGTTTTGGTTTCAATACTAAGAATATGTGTATCAGTACTATCGAGATTCAATAAAAATAGACCACTCATCAAGGGTGCATGACCATAAAAGATATTACTCATATAAATAGAACAACCATTATTCTCTAATTTAAATGAATAACCGTCTTGCATCAAACAAGATCCAGATATAATGTTCATGCTTAACGCTGGCACCAAATAACAATTATTCAGGTCTAAAACTAATCCCGAAGGTAGATGTAGAGGTAGCGTGCCGACGGTGATCACATCGACTTTGGAACCATTTCCCACGCGCATCGTCACCTCGTCCATAGCCAATCTTCGCTTAATCCGTATCCCCTGTTTTGAGTTGCAAATATGAGCAACAGAACCAGTATCAAATACCCAGGCGCTACTACGAGCATTAGTAAGGTACACATCAATAACATGTATATCAAATATACCTTTCACTTTGCCATCCTTCTTATCCGCCAAATACTTGGGGCAGTTCCGCTTCCAGTGACCAATCCCTTTGCAGTAGAAGCACTCAGTCTCATGCTTAGGTCCAGACTTGGGCTTCTTCACTTGAGCAGCAACTTGCTTGCCGTTCTTCTTGAAGTCCCCCTTCTTCCCTTTGCCCTTTTTCTTGAAACTAGTGGTTGATACGTCTCCAACGTATCTATAATGTTTTATTGTTCCATGCTATATTATGTTCTGTTTTGGACATTATTGGGCTTTATTATACACTTTTATATTATTTTTGGGACTAACCTATTAACCGGAGGCCCAGCCCGAATGCGTTTTTGCCTATTTCGAGTTTCGCAGAAAAGAATATCAAACGGAGTCCAAACGGAATGAAACCTTCGGGACGTGATTTTTGGAACGAACGTGATCCAAAGGACTTGGACCCTACATCAAGAAAGCAACCAGGAAGGCACGAGGTAGGGGCGCGCCACCCCCCCAGCGCGCCCTCCACCCTCGTGGGGCCCATGTTGCTCCACCAACGCATTTCTTCCTCCTATATATACCTCGCACCCCAAACTACCAGACACGGAGCCAAAACCTAATTCCACCACCGCAACCTTCTGCACCCATGAGATCCCATCTTGGGGCCTTTTAGGAGTTCACGGGGGGGCACCGATCACGGAGGGCTTCTACATGAACACCATAGCCTCTCCGATGATGTGTGAGTTGTTTACCTCAGACCTTCGGGTCCATAGTTATTAGCTAGATGGCTTCTTCTATCTTTTTGGATCTCAATACAATGTTCTCCCCCTCTCTTGTGGAGATCTATTCGATGTAATCTTCTTTTGCGGTGTGTTTGTTGAGACCGATGAATTGTGGGTTTATGATCAAGTTTATATATGAATAATATTTGAATCTTCTATGAATTCTTTTATGTATGATTGGTTATCCTTGCAAGTCTCTTCGAATTATCAGTTTGGTTTGGCCTACTAGATTGATCTTTCTTGCAATGGGAGAAGTGCTTAGCTTTGGGCTCAATCTTGCGGTGTCCTTTCCCAGTGACAGTAGGGGCAGCAAGGCACGTATTGTATTGTTGCTATCGAGGATAACAAGATAGGGTTTATATCATATTGCATGAGTTTATCCCTCTACATAGCGGTCGATGTGTGGAGTAATAGTAGTAGATGCAGGAAGGAGTCGGTCTACTTGTCTCGGACATGATGCCTATATACATGATCATACCTAGATATTCTCATAACTATGCTCAATTCTGTCAATTGCTCAACAGTAATTTGTTTACCCACCGTAATACTTATGCTCTCGAGAGAAGCCACTAGTGAAACCTATGGCCCCCGGGTCTATTTTCCATCATATTAATCTTCCAACACTTAGCTATTTTTATTGCATTTTATTTTACTTTGCATCTTTATCATAAAAATACCAAAAATATTATCATATCATATCTATCAGATCTCACTTTCGTAAGTGACCGTAAAGGGATTGACAACCCCTTTATTGCGTTGGTTGCGAGGATTTTATTTGTTTGTCTAGGTGCGAGGGACTCGTGCGTGGCCTCCTACTGGATAGATACCTTGGTTCTCAAAAACTAAGGGAAATACTTACGCTGCTTTACTGCATCACCATTTCCTCTTCAAGGGAAAACCAACGCGGTGCTCAAGAGGTAGCAAGAAGGATTTCCGGGGCTGTTGCCGGGGAGGCTTATGCAAGGTCAAGTCAAGATTTGGACTCCCGACAACGAGCCATTTCTGGCGCCGTTGCCGGGGAGGTCTACGCAAAAGTCAACATACCAAGTACCCATCACAAAGCCTTATCTCCCGCATTACATTATTTGCCATTTGCCTCTCGTTTTCCTCTCCCCCACTTCACCCTTGCCGTTTTATTCACCCTCCTTCTGTTCGATCTTGTGTTACCATGTGCCTTCTTTTTGCTTGCATCTTCGCTTGCTAAATTTTTATGGATCCTCATCCACTTGCTAATCTCTTTAAGAGATCTAATTATGATGAACCTATTGCTAGTGAGTTGAGTGCACTAGATTATCTTTATGAGGTTTTGCTTGAAATTCTTGAATCTGAAAATGGTGATGAAGTACTTTATGAAGCGATTCACGATAGACCATTGAATAAAAAGCATGATTGCAATGATTTTATTATAAATTCTATTGATGTATATTATGCTAATAATATGCAAAACCCTAAGCTTGGGGATGCTAGTTTTTCTATGTCCTCTACTTGTTGCAATGATCATGATTGGGGTGATTCTTCTTACGATCTTGAAAATTTACTTACTCCCCATGATGAATATGAGATTGATAATAATTTTTGCAATAATATTGAAAGTGGGTTTGGAAGAGTGTCAACTTTAGATCCCACATATTTGGAGAATGTTCAATCTTATGGTATTTTTGATAAAAGTGGGTTTAGAGAGGTCATGACTTTAGTTAATGTTAATCCCACTATTTTGGAAGAGTGTCAACTTTGCATGCATGTGGATCGTGTTGAAAATATTTATTGTGATATCTATTTTGTTGAATTTGCTTATGATCCCTCATGTAATTATTATGAGAGAGGAAAATACGGTTGTAGAAATTTTCATGATAATAAATTACCTCACGTTATGTTGAGATTGCTATTGTTTCTTTTCACTTTCTTGCTTATGCTAGTTTTTGGTTGCTATGATAATTTGTTTTCCTATAAGATGCCTATGCATAGGAATTATGTTAGACTTAGATGTGTTTGTCACGTGTTTCATGATGCTCTCTTTGCGTTTCAATTCTTGTCTTTCATGTGAGCATCATCAAAATCTCCTTGCCTAGCTAGGGGCGTTAAACGATAGCGCTTGTTGGGAGGCAACCCAATTTTATTTTTAGTTTTTTGCTTTTTGCTTCTGTTTAGGAATAAATATTTGATCTAGCCTCTGGTTAGATTTGTTTTTATGTTTTAATTAGTGTTTTTTCCAAGTTTAACCTATAGGATCTTCTTGGATGATAGTTATTTGATCTTGCTGAAAATTCCAGAAACTTTCTGTTCACGAAAATAATTGTGAAGAATCACCAGAATGTGATAAAATATTGATTCCAATTTATGCTGATCAATAAACAGATTTTATAGATCTTCCTATTTTGGCTGCAGTTTTGGAGTTCCATAAGTTTGCATTAGTTACAGATTACTACAGACTGTTCTGTTTTTGACAGATTCTGTTTTTCGTGTGTTGTTTGCTTATTTTGATGAACCTATGGCTAATAAAATAGTTTATAAACCATAGATAAATTGGAATACAGTAGGTTTAACACCAATATAAATAAATAATGAGTTCATTACAGTACCTTGAAGTGGTGTTTTCTTTTCTTTCGCTAACGGAGCTCACGAGATTTTCTGCTGAGTTTTGTGTTGTGAAGTTTTCAAGTTTTGGGTGAAAGATTTGATGGATTATGGAACAAGGAGTGGCAAGAGCCTAAGCTTGGGGATGCCCATGGCACCCCAATATAATCTAACGACACCTAAAAGCCAAAGCTTGGGGATGCCCCGGAAGGCATCCCCTCTTTCGTCTACTTCCATCGGTACTTTACTTGGAGCTATATTTTTATTCACCACATGATATGTGTTTTGCTTGGAGTGTCTTCTATTATTTGAGTCTTTGTTTTTTAGTTTACCACAATCATCCTTGCTGAACACACCTTTTGAGAGAGTCACACATAAATTGGAACTTATTAGAATACTCTATGTGCTTCACTTATATCTTTTGAGCTATATAGTTTTGCTCTAGTGCTTCACTTATATCTTTTAGAGCACGGTGGTGGATTTGTTTTATAGAAAATATTGATCTCTCATGCTTCACTTATATTATTTTGAGAGTCTTAAAACAGCATGGCAATTTGCTTTAATTATAATATCATGAGAAATTTGATACTAGATAATTGTCTTGAGATATAAAGGTGGTAATATCATAGTTGTGCTAGTTGAGTAATTGTGGAATTGAAAAATACTTGTGTTGGAGTTTGTGATTCCCGTAGCATGCACGTATGGTGAACTGTTATGTAACGAAGTCGGAGCATGAGGTATTTATTGATTGTCATCCTTTGTGTGGCGGTCGGGATCACGCGATGGTTAACTCCTACCAACCCTTCCCCTAGGAGCATGCGTAGTAGTACTTTGCTTCGAGGGCTAATAAATTTTTGCAATAAGTATATGAGTTCTTTATGACTAATGTGAGTCCATGGATTATACGCACACTTACCTTTCTGCAATTTTCTAGCCTCTTCGGTACTGTGCATTGCCCTTTCTTACCTTGAGAGTTGGTGCAAACTTTGCCGGTGCATCCAAACCCGTGATATGATACGCTCTATCACACATAAACCTCCTTATATCTTCCTCAAAACAGCCACCATACCTACCTCTTATGGCATTTCCATAGCCATTCTGAGATATATTGCCATGCAACTTTCCACCGTTTCATTTACCATGACACGCTCCATCATTGTCATATTGCTTTGCATGATCATGTAGTTGACATTGTATTTGTGGCAAAGCCACCATTCATAATTCTTTCATACATGTCGCTCTTGATTCATTGCATATCCCGGTACACCGCCGGAGGCATCCCCATAGAGTCATATTTTGTTCTAAGTATTGAGTTGTAATTCATGAGTTGTAAGTAAATAAAAGTGTGATGATCATCATTATTAGAGCATTGTCCCAAGTGAGGAAAGGATGATGGAGACTATGATTCCCCCACAAGTCGGGATGAGACTCCGGACTAAAAAAAAGAGGCCATAAAAAGAAAGAGAAAAGGCCCAAATAAAAAAGAGAGAGAAAAAGAGAGAAGGGACAATGTTACTATCCTTTTACCACACGTGTGCTTCAGAGTAGCACCGTGATCTTCATGATAGAGAGTCTCTCATTTTGTCGCTTTCATATACTAGTGGGAAATTTAATTTTAGAACTTGGCTTGTATATTCCAATGATGGGCTTCCTCAAATGCCCGAGGTCTTCGTGAGCAAGCAAGTTGGATGCACACCCACTTAGTTTCTTTTGTTTGAGCTTTCATACACTTATAGCTCTAGTGCATCTGTTGCATGGCAATCCCTAATCCTTGCATTGACATCAATTGATGGGCATCTCCATAGCCCGTTGATTAGCCTCGTTGATGTGAGACTTTCTCCTTTTTTGTCTTCCCACATAACCCCTACCATTATACCTTATTCCACCATAGTGCTATATCCATGGCTTGCGCTCATGTATTGCGTAAGAGTTGAAAAGGCTGAAGCGCGTTAAAAAGTATGAACCAATTGCTTGGCTAAAACCGGGGTTGTACATGATATGAATATTTTGTGTGGGGAAAATGGAGCATAGCCAGACTATATGATTTTGTAGGGATAACTTGCTTTGGCTATGTTATTTTGATAAGACATAATTGCTTGGTTAGCATGCTTGAAGTATTATTGATTTTATGTCAACATTAAACTTTTATCTTCAATCATATTAAATCTGAACATTCGTGCCACTATAAGAAGAATTACATTGAAATTATGCTAAGTAGCATTCCACATCAAAAATTCTGTTTTTATCATTTACCTACTCGAGGACGAGCAGGAATTAAGCTTGGGGATGCTTGATACGTCTCCAACGCATCTATAATTTTTGATTGTTCCATGCTATATTATATTCTGTTTTGGACATTATTGGGCTTTATTATACACTTTTATATTATTTTTGGGACTAACCTATTAACCGGAGGCCCATCCCAGAATTGCTGTTTTTTTGCCTATTTCAGAGTTTCGCAGAAAAAGAATATCAAACGGAGTCCAAACGGAATGAAACCTTCGGGAACGTGATTTTTGGAATGAACGTGATCCAGAGGATTTGGACCCAACATCAAGAAAGCAAGCAGGAAGGCACGAGGTAGGGGGGGCGCGCTTACCCCCCCAGGCGTGCCCTCCTCCCTCGTGGGGCCCACGTTGCTCCACCGACGTACTTCTTCCTCCTATATATACCTATGTACCCCCAAACTACCAGATACGGAGCCAAAAACTTAATTCCACCGCCGCAACCTTCTGTACCCGTGAGATCCCATCTTGGGGCCTTTTAGGAGCTCACGGGAGGGGGCATCGATCACGGAGGGCTTCTACATCAACATCATAGCCTCTCCGATGATGTGTGAGTAGTTTACCTCAGACCTTCGGGTCCATAGTTATTAGCTAGATGGCTTCTTCTCTCTTTTTGGATCTCAATACAATGTTCTCCCCCTCTCTGTGGAGATCTATTCGATGTAATCTTCTTTTGCGGTGTGTTTGTTGAGACCGATGAATTGTGGGTTTATGATCAAGTTTATCTATGAACAATATTTGAATCTTCTATGAATTCTTTTATGTATGATTGGTTATCTTTGCAAGTCTCTTCGAATTATCAGTTTGGTTTGGCCTACTAGATTGATCTTTCTTGCAATGGGAGAAGTGCTTAGCTTTGGGTTCAATCTTGTGGTGTCCTTTCCAAAGGATGAGGGGCAGCAAGGCACGTATTGTATTGTTGCCATCAAGGATAACAAGATGGGGTTTATATCATATTGCATGAGTTTATCCCTCTACATCATGTCATCTTACTTAAAGCGTTACTCTGTTCTTTTGAACTTAATACTCTAGATGCATGCTGGATAGCGGTCGATGTGTGGAGTAATAGTAGTAGATGCAGGCAGGAGTTAGTCTACTTGTCTCGGACGTGATGCCTATATACATGATCATACCTAGATATTCTCATAACTATGCTCAATTTTGTCAATTGCTCAACAATAATTTGTTTACCCACCATAATACTTATGCTCTTGAGAGAAACCACTAGTGAAACCTATGGCCCCCGGGTCTATTTTCCATCATATTAATCTTCCAACACTTAGCTATTTTTATTGCCTTTTATTTTACTTTGCATCTTTATCATAAAAATACCAAAAATATTATCCTATCATATCTATCAGCTCACTTTCGTAAGTGACCGTGAAGGGATTGACAACACCTTTATTGCGTTGGTTGCGAGGATTTTATTTGTTTGTGTAGGTGCGAGGGACTCGTGGGTGGCCTTTCCTCTTCAAGGGAAAACCAACGCAGTGCTCAAGAGGTAGCAGTGGTCTTGTTAACCATCAACACTTGATGCCCCTTCTTGATTTCTAGCTCCGCAGCCTTTAGCATTGCGAAGAGCTCGGGAATTGTCTTATCCATTCCTTGCATATTATAGTTCATCATGAAGCTTTTGTAGCTTGGTGGCAGTGATTGAAGAACCCTGTCAATGACACTATCAACCGGAAGATTAACTCCCAGCTGAGTCAAGTGATTGTGGTACCCAGACATTCTGAGTATATAGTCACTGACAGAACTATTCTCCTCCATTTTGCAGCTGTAGAACTTATTGGAGACTTCATATCTCTCAATCCGGCATTTGCTTGAAATATTAACTTCAACTCCTGGAACATCTCATATGCTCCATGACGTTCAAAACGTCGTTGAAGTCCCGGTTCTAAGCCGTAAAGCATGGCACACTAAACTATCGAGTAGTCATCAGCTTTGCTTTGCCAGGCGTTCATAACGTCTGGCGTTGCTCCTGCAGCGGGTGTTGCACCTAGCGGTGCTTCCAGGACGTAATTCTTCTGTGCAGCAATGAGGATAATCCTCAAGTTACGGACCCAGTCCGTGTAGTTGCTACCATCATCTTTCAACTTAGCTTTCTCTAGGAATGCATTAAAATTCAACGGAACAGTTGCACGGGCCATTTATCTACAACAACATAGACATGCAAAATACTATCAGGTACTAAGTTCATGATAAATTAAAGTTCCATTAATCATATTACTTAAGAACTCCCACTTATATAGACATCCCTCTAATCATCTAAGTGATCACGTGATCCATATCAACTAAACCATGTCCGATCATCACGTGAGATGGAGTAGTTTTCAATGGTGAACATCACTATGTTGATCATATCTACTATATGATTCACGCTCGACCTTTCGGTCTCAGTGTTCCGAGGCCATATCTACATATGCTAGGCTCGTCAAGTTTAACCAGAGTATTCTGCGTGTGCAAAACTGGCTTGCACCCATTGTATGTGAACGTAGAGCTTATCACACCCGATCATCACGTGGTGTCTCGGCACGACGAACTACGGTGCATACTCAGGGAGAACACTTATACCTTGAAATTTAGTGAGAGATCATCTTATAATGCTACCGCTGTACTAAGCAAAATAAGATGCATAAAGGATAAACATCACATGCAATCAATATAAGTGATATGATATGGCCATCATCATCTTGTGCCTTTGATCTCCCTCTCCAAAGCACCGTCATGATCACCATCGTCACCGGCTTGACACCTTGATCTCCATCGTAGAATTGTTGTCGTCTCGCCAACTATTGCTTCTACGACTATTGCTGCCGCTTAGTGATAAAGTAAAGAAATTACATGGCGATTGCATTTCATACAATAAAGTGACAACCATATGGCTCCTGCCAGTTGCCGATAACTGTTACAAAACATGATCATCTCATACAACAATTTATATATCATCACGTCTTGACCATATCACATCACAACAAGCCCTGCAAAAACAAGTTAGACGTCCTCTACTTTGTTGTTGCAAGTTTTACGTGGCTGCTACGGGCTTCTAGCAAGAACCGTTCTTACCTACGAATCAAAACCACAACGATTTTTCGTCAAGTGTGCTGTTTTAACCTTCAACAAGGACCGGCGTAGTCAAAATCGATTCAACTAAAGCTAGAGAAACAGACACCCACTAGCCACCTGTGTGCGAAGCACGGCGGTAGAACCAGTCTCATGAATGCGGTCATGTAATGTCGGTCTGGGCCGCTTCATCCAACAATACCGCCGAATCAAAGTATGACATGCCGGTAAGCAGTATGACTATTATCGCCCACAACTCTTTGTGTTCTACTCGTGCATATAACGTCTACGCATAGACCTGCCTCAGATGCCACTTTTGGGGAACGTAATATTTCAAAAGAAAATCCTACAGTCACGCAAGATCTATCTAGGAGAAGCATAGAAACGAGTGGGGAGAGTGTGTCCACGTACCCTCGTAGACCGAAAGAGGAAGCGTTTATCAACGCGGTTGATGTAGTTGTACGTCTTTACGATCCGACCGATCCTAGCACCGAATGTACGGCACCTCCGTGTTCAGCACACATTCAGGTCGATGACGTCCCTCGTACTCTTGATCCAGTTGAGGCCGAGGGAGATTTTCGTCAGCACGATGGCGTGGTGACGATGATGATGAAGTTCACCGGCGCAGGGCTTCACATAAGCACTACGACGATATGATCGAGGTGTGTAACTGTGAAGGGGGGCATCGCACATGGCTAAAAGAATAACTTGTGTGTTGTAGGGTGCCCCCTCCCCACGTATATAAAGGAGGGAGGGTGGAGGAGGCCGGCCAGGGGTGGCGCGCCCAAGGGGGGGAGTCCTACTCCAAGTAGGATTCGGCCCCCACTTTCCTACTCCCATAAGAAGAAGGGGGGAAGGAGGAGGAGAAGAGAAGGAAAGGGGGGGCCCTAGCCCTAGTCCAATTCGGTTTGGGCTAGGGGGGCGCCACACCTTGGCCTACCTCCTCTCTTCCACCACTAGGCCCATGAGGCCCAATAACTTCCGGGGGCTTCCAGTACCCCGGTACTCCATAACTTATCCGAAACGACCTGAATCATTCCGGTGTCTGAATAGAACCTTCCAATATATGGATCTTTATGTCTCGACCATTCGAGACTCCTTGTCATGTCCGTGATCTCATCCGGGACTCCGAACAACCTTCGGTCATCAAATCACATAAACTCATAATACAAATCGTCATCGAACGTTAAGCGTGCGGACCCTATGGGTTCGAGAACTATGTAGACATGACCGAGACACATCTCCGGTCAATAACCAATAGCGGAACCTGGATGCTCATATTGGCTCCTACATATTCTACAAAGATCTTTATCGGTCAAACCGCATAACAATATACGTTGTTCCCTTTGTCATCGGTATGTTACTTGCCCGAGATTCGATCGTCGGTATCACCATACTTAGTTCAATCTCATTACTGGCAAGTCTCTTTACTCGTTCCGTAATGCATCATCCGCAACTAACTCATTAGCCACATTGCTTGCAAGGCTTATAGTGATGTGCATTACCGAGAGGGCCCAGAGATACCTCTCCGACAATAGGAGTGACAAATCCTAATCTCGATCTATGCCAACTCAACAAACACCATCGGAGACACTTGTAGAGCATCTTTATAATCACCCAGTTACGTTGTGACGTTTGATAGCACACTAAGTGTTCCTCCGGTATTTGGGAGTTGCATAATCTCATAGTCATAGGAACATGTATAAGTCATGAAGAAATAAATAGCAATAAACTAAACGATCATAGTGCTAAGCTAACAGATGTGTCTTGTCCATCACATCATTCTCTAATGATGTGATCCCGTTCATCAAATGACAACACATGTCTGTGGCTAGGAAACTTAACCATCTCTGATTGACGAGCTAGTCTAGTAGAGGCATACTAGGGACACTCTGTTTGTCTATGTATTCACACATGTACTAAGTTTCTGGTTAATACAATTCTAGCATGAATAATAAACTTTTATCATGATATAAGGAAATATAAATTACAACTTTATTATTGCCTCTAGGGCATATTTCCTTCAGTGGTGACGGTGATGTGATCCGCACAGGGCTTCTCCTAAGAACTACGTGAATATGATCGGACGAGTAAACTATGGAGAGAGATGTCGCACACGTCTTGGAACAATTGTTGTGTCTCCAAGGGGTGCCCTGCCCATGTATATAAAGAAGGAAGAGGGAGGAGGCCGGCCCTAGGGGGCGCGCCAAGGGGGGGTGTTGGTGTCAAAACCGGCGGATCTCGGGTAGGGGGTCCCGAACTATGCGTCTAGGCGGATGGTAACAGGAGACAAGGGACACGATGTTTTTACCCAGGTTCGGGCCCTCTCGATGGAGGTAAAACCCTACTCCTGCTTGATTAATATTGATGATATGGGTAGTACAAGAGTAGATCTACCACGAGATCAGAGAGGCTAAACCCTAGAAGCTAGCCTATGGTATGATTGTTGTTCGTCCCACGGACTAAAACCCTCCGGATTATATAGACACCGGAGAGGGCTAGGGTTATCTGAGTCGGTTACAATGGGAGGAGATCTACATATCCGTATCGCCAAGCTTGCCTTCCACGCCAAGGAAAGTCCCATCCGGACACGGACGAAGTCTTCAATCTTGTATCTTCATAGTCCAGAGTCCGCCTCAAGGTTATAGTCCGCCATCCGGACACCCCTAATCCAGACTCCTCAAGAGCCCACCTAACCAGGCTTCAATGACGACGAGTCCGGCGCAGATTGTCTTGACATTGCAAGACGGGTTCCTCCTCCGAATACTTCATAGAAGATTTTGAACACAAGGATAGTGTTCGGCTCTACAAAATAAGTTCCACATACCACCATAGAGAGAATAATATTTACACAAATCCAATCTGCTGACATATTCCGCAGCATGACATCACACCACGACCAAGCCTTTATTCGAATCGTTTTACTATCCCACCTCAGCGCGTTTAGCAAGGCAGTTTCCTTGGCACGTCTTGTCGAAGCAGAGATCGTGTCCCCTTATTCCGGGATTCTCATCAATACGGGCGTGGGTGACCCAATCGTGCCCGTTGGTATGTCTCCTCTATCGAAGGCGAGTCCCAAACGGTCATGGGGAGGGCTATTGGTATTCAACCTCTTTATAAAGAGACCAAGGCTCGACTCCTTTCTTTCAATCTCAATCGAATCCGCCTCTCACCTTGAGTTCCAACACCCAAAGCTCCAGATTCAGGCGCTTCGGACCTTCGATGATGTCCGGTTCCGACCTTCAAGGCCGGTGGATGCCTTCCTCCGTTACAGAAGAAGACGTGCTAAAGCTAAGAGATGCCAGGTATCTAACCGGCAAAATCTCGCATAGGCTGCCTGCTCAAGGGCAGGTTATTCCCACTCCCAAGCCTGGTGAGAGCGTGGTGTTCGCGTCTCACTTCCTTCGGGGGCTAGGATTCCCGATGGACCCCTTCATGAGGGGGCTCATGTTTTATTATGGGTTGGAATTTCACGACTTGGCTCCGGAGTCCATCCTCCACATCTCATCGTTCATTGTCGTGTGCGAAGCCTTCCTCCGTATTACTCCTCACTTCGGATTATGGCTTAAGACCTTCAAAGTAGAGCCGAAGATGATCGAGGGGCAGCACGCAGAGTGCGGAGGTGCTGTCATAAGCAAGAATGCTGACGCTCCGTGGCCCGAGGGCTCTTTTCAAGAGGAGTTCAGCTTATGGCAACGAGAGTGGTTTTATATCACAGCTCCTAGGGGCACCAAGTGGGTGGCGCCACCTGCCTTCGCTCGTGTCCCCACCACAGCTAGTGTCATGGGTCAATAAAGGGTTTGACTGGCGCCGTCAAGGGCGTGCCCTTGTTGCGGGCCGCATTCGAGATCTCCTAGAAAGAGACATCAATCTGGTCGTAGTGACGCAAGTCATGTTGATTCGCCGCACCCTGCCTTGCAAACGCCGCCCCCCGCCTGTGGGAGTTTAATCCGGAGGACCACGAGCCTCCAACATTTCTGGTGCGCGACGCCCATGGAGATGTACAAATTGTTCTTAGGATCACAAGCAATGTGTCCGGACTCGACCGAGGACGCAGGTCTGAGCTGCAATCGCCGGATACTCAAGTAAGTAGCCACATGCCGGACACGCTATCCGTGTATTTATCATAAAATTGCTCTTAAAAGAGCTGTCCCTTAAATAGGAGTGGATAGCGAAAGCAAAGCTAATCGGTGTCGGCCCCCTCTCTAAGACCACGCGGATCCGTGTTAACCAGGATCTTTGGAGGTTGCGCCTTTGGAAGAAGGCGAAGGGGGAACAAGGAAGCTACCACCTCCCGAAGGAGGCTGTCGAGAAAGGAGGAATCGAGAATTCCTCTATCCGGGGAAGAAGAGGACCGCCTCAAGACCCGGAGACCATGGTCTCAAAGCGGGGAAGAAATCTTCGTCGGAGGTCTGCGCCGGGGATGCCTCGGCCGACAGCGTGTGCCCCAAGGGATCAGCCCTCCACCGAGCCGTAAGTAAAAGGGAGTTTTAAAATAAGAGACATACATGTTCTATTTACGAGGAAGATAACCAAATTTTACCTTGTAGTTCGGATCTCAGCCCTTCTCGTGAGCTCATCTTGAGGATCTTCGTCCGGAGATGATGGAGAGTGGAACGCCTCCCCTGCCGTACCGCCTTGCGGGCGGGCGACCCTGAGGTGTCGCCACGGAGGTTTCTCCGAATCCGCAGGGCGGAAGGCAATCGTATGGCCCCCCAAGGTCCTCCGTGTCCGGCCTTCGAAAAAGGCCATCGGACGAGTCCAGCACCGTCCGGTGCACGGTCGTAGGAGCTGAAGGATCTGCTCGGGCGAGCGTCTATCTTAGA
The DNA here is from genome assembly GCA_021605205.1 of Aegilops longissima. Classification (NCBI taxonomy): domain Eukaryota; kingdom Viridiplantae; phylum Streptophyta; class Magnoliopsida; order Poales; family Poaceae; genus Aegilops; species Aegilops longissima. The sequence continues at coordinate 101,334,055 of CM038680.1, read as the reverse complement.
AGAACACCGTGCGTTGATGGGTACGGTGATTGAAAGGGTTTCATCCGCGGAGAGCGGGTTGTACGAGGCCGTCAGGAGTTTACTGACAGGTTTTGAGGTACACGAAATGATGTACCTTTTGATAGTTCCGCATATATGAGATGCGCCCTGTGGAGATAGTAGCCCTTGAGACTCGGTGCGTTGTCAAAAATGACGGCGCGCCGAGGATCATAATCCAGGTATAATATGTCGCCCTTCGTATGTAGGTGGCGAAGTGTTGATGGCTGGCGGATGATGAATTTGCCGAGCTAAAGCGGCAACTTGACGTGGCAGATGCCGACATCGCTACTGGTCAACAAGCGGCAGCGAGGCACAAGGTATGTAATTTCTCCGAAGACACCTGGTAAGAGGAGCTTGATGCCCGTATCTTACAACATGTGTGCTTGATGCAGATGGTGCCGCCGCCATGGAGAACCTTGGCGGAACTTGCCCGAGCCAAGGAGCAGGCCAGGAAAGCGTCGGCTGCCTTAAAGGCGGTGAAGAGCTGAAAGCGAACAGGCTACTCCTTTGCCAAGCAAGAAGGAAATGGCGAGATGGCTGTGAAGTTGAAGAATGCTGCCGACCGCTGCAAGCTTCTTGAAAAAGAAGATCGGGCGAACGGAAGGACTGAAGAAGGCCACTACCGAGGCCAAGGATGCTCGCTCTGCGATGAGAGCTATGAAGGAGGAGCTACGTCAGGCCGGAGATATCGCGGCTGGAAAGCCCTTTATGCTGCGGATGAAGTTCGGGGATCCTAAATATGCTCCGTTGGACCGGCTATGGAGTGCGGCGGACACTTAACTGGACTTGGCGGCGAGTGCCGCGGATGCGGCCGAACACTTCCGAGATCAAAAGGATCACGAAGTGGAAAAGCTTTTTTGGTCGCAGTTCCACAATCCAGAGCGCCCACTTCCATTAACCGATCGTTTGGCCGCATGGGCGGAGCTGAAATAGGTTATCCGGACTCGCCATGAAGTATGTCGTGAGTCATCTGTGGCCGGAAAGGCCTGAGCCGAAGAGTTATTTTAGCTTGGTGCAGCAGTTCCTTGGTGCGGTGCCGCATATCAATGCGATGAAACGGTCAGCGTGCATAGAGGGTGCGCGAATGGCTCTTGCCCGTGTCAGGACATACTGGGCGGAGATGAAGGCCGTCGCTGTTGCATGCCAAGATTCGGACGGGAGCCGAGTACCTGCCGAGCACTATTTTCAGGAAGTTCTGCAGGGCGCTCGTTTAATAGAGACGCAATGCTTGAAGGATATTATGTTCGAATAACATGTATTATTGTAAAACAATGTTTCAGGGGAATATAAAAGCTTTTTATACTTGTGCTTCAAGAATTAAAATACCTCCCGTGCGGCCGTTAATGTATATGTATATATAACCTGAAAGATGGCAGTCTTGACATTACGCATATAATGCGGGGTGTTATAAAAGCGCATTTTCACTCTTGATCCAACGTCTTGGTCCTATTAAGGAGGTGATAGCGCAGTGAACTAGGCAACCGGACTATAATGCTTTATCACTTTCACTTAGCCATAGGATTTTGACGGTGGGGCTACTATATAGCCCCTAGGGGCACCGCGCCACCCGACCGGGCGCGTGTGTGCTGGCCGAAACGGCCCTTCTTTAATGCGGAGGAATCCTAAAGATTCCGCGGGTCATCAGTGGTTGACCAGTCTCACGCTATATCATGACATCAGTTTTGGCTTTCTCTCTTGAGGTGCTCGCTTGGCTGAACCGGGCACAATCGCAGAAGTTCTCCGGTGTCGCCTTAGCCGATACAGCGGAACGCAAGGCAGCAAAACACAGGAGCCGGGCAAACCCAACATTTGACCAAAGACATGGTTCGGAGCTGATGCATATAAGGCCCAACTCGCGTCGCCGAACACTCCCTAAGGTATTCGGTCTTTATGAAAACGGGCTGAACAACGCCCTTGGTAATAAGCCCCTGGTATCCAGGTACGCGCAAAATTCGGACATGGCCACATGCCAAGACGCCAGCCTCCTCCTCGGTTATATCACGAAACCGGGGGATGTGTATCAACAAGAGACAGTAAAAAAGGTTTACGCAGGGTCTTAATCTAAAAAGAATCCTTGGAACGGGTCCCTACTGCACGTCTGCGCCTATGTCTCCGTTGTGCCGTATCCTGGACGGGTGTAGCACGGTGTTCATCTGTAAAAGAGAGGAACTTAGTTGAAAAAGATCGCGCGAAAATGTACGTTATATTAAATAAACAAAGTATAATTCAAAAAATGAATAAAATTGAGCTTTATTGTCTCTTGTTGTACATGCGCGGAGCCCCTTGTGCGGGGGTATGCGGCTAGTAAGCCCTTGTATGTTTACGCCGGACTTGTCTAGCCATGTCCGGGTCTGAACGACCTGTTTAGGTGCTTTGATTAGTGAAGCCGGTTTAGTGTGTGGCTGTCAAGGCAGCCGCACATCTTCCGCTCCGAGGAACACTCGATATTTCCTTTTAATGAGATGATGCCTCATGGACCGGGCATTTTAAGTGTAAGAGATGGATAATGCGGTATTGCGTTAAAGCGGCGAAAGCTTCAGCGTCCAGTGGTGCTTGATAGCTACTTGTAAATGGGGCGATGTGGAAGGTTAGCTTTTAGGCGGAAGTTGTCGGGGAGCGAACATAACTTCTAGCAGGAGAGAGCCCGTACAATGGGCATCTGGGCCTGGCGTTACCCCTTGAAAGGAAGTGTTGCTATGGCGAATTTTGTTGGATCTATCCCCATTTTGTGGATTGTGTCCTGATATAGCAGGTTTAGATCACTGCCGCCGTCCATTAGGACTTGTGTAAAGCGGAGTCCGTCAATTATCGGATCTAATATCAAGGCAGTCCAGCCTGCATTCCGGATACTTCTAGAGTAATCCTGATGGTCGAAGGTGATTGGTTTTAACAACCAGTGGCGGGACTCCTCTGGGATAGACCGTATGGCGCGTATCGCTATAGGCGCCACTCTATTTTTCCCTTTTGTCACGTGAAGTTAGTTTACTGTTTTGACTTCTTGTGGGAAATTCTTTTGTTGTCCGGTGCTCTGCTTGTGGGGTTCGTCATCGTCCTCGCTTGGTGTGTCGAGCCCCTTGTGTTCGGCGTTGAGTTTGCCGAATTGCTTGAAGACCCAACAATCTCTGTGGGTATGGTTTGCAGGCTTTCCGGGAGTACTGTGGATTTGGCATATCTTGTCCAAGATTTTGTTTAGGTTAGATAGCTCGTCCCTGTTATCCTTGAGGGGTAGCTTTTTCTGATTCTGCCGAGAGCTTTTGAATCTGGCGTTGACTGCCGTGTTCTTCGGGTTGTTTCCCTTGGTCCGACGCTGGTCCTTGCTGCGTCGCGGTTTCCCGTTTCCATCCCTAACTTCGGATGTACTTGGGTCTCTAGTACTGCATCTTGCTAACCAGCTATCCTCTCCTGCGCAAAAGCGGGTCATGAGGCTTGTTAATGCGGCCATTGTTCTTGGCTTTTCTTGGCCGAGGTGTCTGGCGAGCCATTCGTCTCGGGACGCTGTGTTTGAAAGCTGCTAAGGCTTGGCGTCCGGACAATCGACTATCTGGTTCTTTTTAGTAAGGAATCTGTTCCAGAATTTCCGGGCTGACTCTCCGGGTTGTTGAGTTATATGACTTAAATCGTCTCCATCCGGAGGTCGGACATAGGTCCCTCGAAAATTTGCCTGAAAAGCATCCTCGAGCTCTTCCCAACTTCCAATGGTGTTTTCGGAAGGCTTTTAAGCCAATGCGGGCTGGCCCTTTGAGCTTGAGGGTAAGTATTTTATGGCGTGGAGGTCATCTCCTCTAGCCATGTGTATGTGGAGGATGTAATCCTCAATCCGAACTCTGTGGTCTGTTCCGTCGTATGCCTCTATGTTTACGGGCTTGAATCCCGCAGGAAATTCATGATCCAGCACCTCATCGGTGAAACATAGGGGGTGTGCGGCACACCTATATTTGGGTGTACCGTGATGTTCGGATACTTTATGCGTTGCATTGCTTACTAGAGCTTGCTTTCTTGGCCCGTAGATAGATCTGGCTGGGCCATCTTTTTTACGCGAATCCTTGTGCGGATCGCGTGCCAACTTTTGTGTGGCGCCCTTTGCCGCTCTATGTTGGCCATGGGGTTGTTACCCGACCGGGTGGCTTCCTTTATTTTTGATTGCGGGGGCTCTAAGGCCTCCTCATCAAATTCCGGCAGTAATTTTCGCTTCGGATAGCTCTTTGCGTGGCGACTGTCGTCGTATTTGTCTGCGGTGTTGAGTACTTTGCTCCATCTAATTCTGAGTGCATCTTCCGCTGTTTTGAGCTTCCGCTTCTGCTTTTTCAGGCTACGCGCAGTGGCGACGAGCCTTTTGTGGAGATTCTTATGCTCCAGCAACTTGTCCGGCGTGAGGTCGTCTGGACTGTTATCTTCGCCAGGGATGGGTTGCTCGGTTTGTTCATCCAAGTTGCCCTGTTTGGACGGTTGCTCGATGGCATGTTCGTTGTCCGCCGGTTCGCCCTGCTCTGTGGCTGGGTCTGTATGGCTGCTGTCTCTGTCGAGGTGGGGTTTGGAGCGGCGCTTACGCCGCCGCTTTGACGCCGAGGGAACGATCCTCGTTCGTCCCTTGTTCCTCGTCGTCGTTTCTTTTAGGTGTGTCCACCATGTATACATCGTGAGATGAGGTGGTTATCCAGTGCCCTATAGGCGCTGGTTCATGTTCGTCTCCTACATCGTCGTCCATACCGTCGATGTCTTTGGAGTCGAAGTCGAGCATGTCGGTTAAATCATCGACAGTGGCTACGAAGTGGGGGTGGGTGGGCTCTGAATTTCTTCGTCATCCGTATCCCAACCTTGCTGACCATAGTCGGGCCAGGGCTCTCCTGATAAAGAGAGAGACTTTAGTGAATTCAGGATGTCGCCGAAGGGCGAAGTCTTGAAAGATGTCCGCGGCGGCGAACTCCATGATCGGCGTAATCGGATTCGATTAGCGGGCGCGAAGGTTCGAGTCCGGAGGAGTCCGCACCTTGAGTCACGAGCCGCAAGGACAAGGCTGGTGTTCGCTCGATCGCTGTAGAGATTGCAGCCCCGAGGCGGTGTCCAGCCACCCGCCCTGATTCGTGCGATCGGCTCCGAGCTAAGGGTCGGGCGCACTGCTAATCGCGACCTTGAGGCACTTTTCGATGGCGAGCTAGATCATGCCCATCGTGATGGTCTGGCGCGCTCGGCTGTGGCTCGAACCCGTCGAAGATCAAGTCTCTGCGGACGTCGGCCGTGTAGTTCAAACTTCCAAATCTGACCTGATGGCCAGGGGCGTAGCTTTCGATCTGCTCCAGATGGCCAAGCGAATTGGCCCGCAGTGCAAAGCCGCCGGATACGAAGATCTGTCCGGGGAGAAAAGTCTCACCCTGGACCGTGTCGTGTTGATGATCGGAGGAGCCATCGTGCCTAAAGATGACGACATAGAGGAACTCTCAATGAAAGCACCAATGTCTGTGTCAAAACCGGCGGATCTCGGGTAGGGGGTCCCGAACTGTGCGTCTAGGCGGCTGGTAACAGGAGACAAGGGACACGATGTTTTTACCCAGGTTCGGGACCTCTCGATGGAGGTAAAACCCTACTCCTGCTTGATTAATATTGATGATATGGGTAGTACAAGAGTAGATCTACCACGAGATCAGAGAGGCTAAATCCTAGAAGCTAGCCTATGGTATGATTGTTGTTCGTCCTACGGACTAAAACCCTCCGATTTATATAGACACTGGAGAGGGCTAGGGTTACACAGAGTCGGTTACAATGGAAGGAGATCTACATATCAGTATCGCCAAGCTTGCCTTCCACGCCAAGGAAAGTCCCATCCGGAAACTGGACGAAGTCTTCAATCTTGTATCTTCATAGTCCAGCAGTCCGGCCGAAGGTTATAGTCCGGCCATCCGGACACCCCCTAATCTAGGACTCCCTCAGTGGGAGTCCTAGTAGGACACCCCTCCTGGTAGGATTCGACACCCCTTTTTTTCCTTTCTCATGAAGGGGAAAGAGGGAAGGGAGAGTGTCGTGGTTTCGTCACGGCAGATGTCCTTAGTGTCAGGACTTAGTCGCGAGACCAACGCATCTATGTGGTAGCTTGAGAGGGGTTGAGCGGAATCGGGAGACGCAACACAAGACAAGAATTTAGACAGCTTCGGGCCCCGAGAAAGATCATCTGGTAACAACCCTACATGCTGTTTGAGGCTAGGTCTCATTATGATCACGAGGGAGTCGCCGTAAACCGGCTCTCCCCGTTATGTCTAGCCCTAAGATTATTTTTCTCTCTCCCTCTTGGGGTGCCCTGCCCCTCCTTATATATGTTGAAGGGGCGGGTTACATGTAGAGTCCAACTCGGAGTAAGACTTAAACTATTGTGACTTCTCTTCATGGGCTTCTTAACGTCTTGGGCTTCATAACGTCTCGAGCTTCATAACTCCAGGTGACTTATCTGCTGAGTTATGACTGTCAACCAGTTATCCCTATCTGCCGATTTATGATGGTCTGCCGGTTTATGATGGTCTGCCAGTTTATGATGGTCAGCCGGTTTATGATTGCCTGCCGGTTTATGATGGTCTGCTGAGTTATCATCTGACTTAACTCCTGTCGGGTTATCATCTGACTTAACGGTGAGCCGGTTTACCATCTGGTTTATCATCTGTCTTAACTATGAGCCGATTTATCAATCTGCCGGTTTACCGTCTGGGTTAATTGTCTGTCTTAAGTATCTGTCTTAACTGTCAGCCGGTTTACCAAGTCCCAACCGGGTTATAACTCCGGCCGGATCATACCGCGGGGTATATCCCCGACATTAGCCCCTAGTTTAATTTGGATTTATCCATGTTAAACTGATCCTGATCGTCCTTAAGTCCTTGTCATTTCCTCCTTGTAGAAAATTCGGGTCAATAGGCCAACTTCATAATCAATTTGCTGACATTGGTTTGTCACAGAGAAATATTGTAAAGAATAACTCCTTTGACTTAGCTCCCAATGCTTAACAAAAATATTGGTCTTTGAAATACTCATCTGATCTTCAGCCGGTTTAAGAATGTAGAACTTGCCGGTTTATCATTGCAAAACTTGCCAGTTTATGAATATTGATGGCACCGGGTCATAATTGTAGTTAACATCAAGCTTGAAAATATACCTCCTTTGTATGCATATCACTTGTAGCCCCCAAGTCTTAAGAAGGGAGCGTAGTAACTGCTTAAGACTTGCTTCAATATAAATGTTACAGTCTTGAAGAAATCCAGTTTGTTCATCTCAATCTCTGGTCATAAACTGAGTACTCCATATATGTAGCCCCCAAGTGCCGGGTTGTCATGCTTGCAGCAACCTGGGACTTGTAATTTCGTGATGCTCATAAAAACTTCAACCAGTGTAGCCCCCAAGGGCCGAGTCATTATGCAATAATGAACAGGGACTTTATAAATATGATCATGTAGACTTGAGCAGCAACGTGTAGCCCCCAAGGGCCGGCTCAGTAAGATAATATTGAGCTGGGACTTTATATATACTTCATTGAGAATAACATTATATGATGTAACCCCCATCATGGGGCTTGAACCCACGTCCACAAGGTTGAGAGCTTTGTGCTTTACCAACTGAGCAGTGGATCCTTCAATAATAGATGAAAAATTGTGTACCTTGAATTGTTGACAGGAGCAATTGGTAGCCCCCAAGGGCCGACTCATTACAATGTGATGAGTCGGGTCTTCAATAAGGTGATGAGAAAAAAAAGACTTTGCATTAGCCCCCAAGTGCCATGTTGCATGCTGGCAGTGACATGGGACTTGCATATTTGATGTAATCTCAATTTGAATAATGTAGCCCCCAAGTACCAGGTCATAAGCCTGTAGTGACTCGGGACTGTTCCTTCCATTGTAGAATAAATCATATCCATCGATAAAATAATATCCATTGCGCTAAAGCGACTTTAAAAACCTCAATCATAATACTGGTAATTGATAATCATAGCAAAAATCCAGCCATGTTGGCTATTAAAGATTTGAATAATATAATCCAATGATTTATAAGTGCATGATTCCAATGGTGCAATCCCAATATATACTGGCGATTTTAACTTCCAAATCCAGACCGGGTTAATAAGCACCGGATTATAACTGATCATGTACTGACAACTTGTAGTTGAAAGCCAAACCGGGTCAACGAACGCCGGTTTACCAGAAACATTATAAATATCATCAAAGGAGAAAAAACTTGGCAAACAAAAGCATATGAAAACTTGTAGTCGAGGCTTTTCACGGGCTGCCAGGCCCCAAATTCGAGGCTTTTCACGGGCTGCCAAGCCACTGAGTTAAACCATTTTACAAAGCCTTTTTAAGATGGACCTCAATCTTTAACCAATCGTCGTTTTAACTTTGACAAGTTTAGGGTCTTATGGGATTGACTTGTCAAAGTTCGGCGGGTCATACCAGGTTTACCTGGACGGAGTGACTTACTTAAAAAAGGCAGGCTAACTCGGGGTTTTAGGTGTATACACCAGGCTTCCAAACCATGGCTTGATAGCCTATTACAAGTGTAGATTCTTTTTTCATTGCGATAGCAAAGAATCCGCAAGCAATATTTTGAGTTGTGCTCAGTGGGTGACCATGTTTGAGTTGTGCTTTTGCAACACTCTCTTTGGCCCCTAAGTGATTTCCCTGGTGGCCTTACGCCGATCAAGAGGTGTAGCTATGGTTCGAATACGACCAAGCCCCCAAGTGATATTGTGGCATTGCGCTGATCAAGAGGTGTAGCTATGGTTCGAATACGACCAAGCCCCCAAGTGATTTTGTGGCATTGCACCGATCAAGAGGTGTAGCTATGGTTCAAATACGACCAAGTCCCCAAGTGATTTGGTGGGCTGTGCCCAAAGGGTACCTATGTTTGAGCTGTGCTTTTGCAACAGACTCTCTTTGGTCCCTTAAATTTTTCCTGAGAACTCGAACTTGCGAGAGATTAATCCTTTTTGAACCGGAAATTCTTAAACCGGATACTGAGAGCTTCAAAGCTTTGTGGGAGATAGCTTTCCCTTGAACCGGATTTTAAACCGGAACCCCTCTTTTTAAGACAGAAATTTTCTGTCGGCCTTTAAATTTTCACCAATATGGCGGTTTAGGGTCCTGCATTAGATAACTTTGCAAGCCGGAGTAATTGCTCTTTTAAAGAAAGCAATATATAATATAAAAATATACTGGATAGATTTCACCTGATATGTTAGGCCAAAAAATATCCACCTCGGAGTTGATGATCACCGGGCGAATCAATCGCGTTGTGTTGATGTAGCAGGGGCAGCGACTTGCGTACGTATCCACCGAGTAGCATGGCATAGGCAAGATCTAGTGCAAAAGTGATGTTGGCACACGCCTCTTATGCGACACCTTTTGCAAAGAATATCAGTCCTGAAAAAATATCAGAGACTAGAGTAATTTTTCTTGGATGAGTTAATATAGTGCTGATAAAATATACAGGAAGGATAACACCTGGTACTCTCATTGGATGGACACAAAATGTGTGATGTGGCCCTTGCACCGCTGCTCCTTTCCTTCACATGACGCCAAACTAGTGGCGGTACTTGTACTTGTAGTAGTTTATACTAACAATGCATGAATCAGACTGACCCTTTGACTTTTCCAATCTTCAGCGAGAAGAACTTGCTTTTGCTACTGCAACTCCACAGCGAAAAAGGCCTGTAGGGGCGCGGTGTAAAGCATCAGGCAGCCGGCTCAAGCGGCTCATATGGCAGCAGAGGAAGAGGTGGCCCAGAGCAATAGCCAGCCGGAGGCGGAGACACAAGGAGCGCGGGACGACTCTCGGGAGAAGCGAAGCGCAGGTCGCGCGACGGCCGGCTCAACTCGCAGGTGGTTTTCAACGACGAAGGCCACTGGTCGTGGCAGCGATTCAGGCCTGCCGACGAGGGCGGCAACCGCTCTGGAACCACCAGGGCGCTCGCGAGGCGGTGAAGAAAACACGAAGGCGGGTCACGGTGTAGCAGAAGCGGAGGCAGGTGGCGATTTGGTGGTGGCGAACCGACCCACAGGCAGCGGCGCAAGTCCGTGGTGACCCGGCAGCGGCTCGAGCATAGGTGAACCAGCGACGGTGATTAATGGAGGGGTGCGGCTCGAGCAAAGGTGAACCGGCAACGGTGATTCATAGAGGAGTGCGGCTCAAGCAGAGGTGAACCGGCAACGGTGATTTGCTCGTGGAAGAAAACAGCTTGAGACTCCTCAGTGACGGGGGGCGCGCAGTGTTGTCACGACAGAGGCGTGCGGCGACGGGAAGCTCAGCATGGCCCTGATATACAGTCCGGCAGCTCAGCGACTTGGCAAAAGCGGCGACTTGATGCAGAAGTGAAGACGGAGGTAAGTCGTTTCAACCAGGGCGACTCAGTGCATGGTGGCGTAAAGCGACGGGTCAGCGCTCGGCGGTTTGACGGAAGCAGGGCGAACGGCGGGTCAACGCACGGTGGTTTGGCAACATGGACGGCAGCGACCTAGGTCCAACGCGCAAGTGGCGACTTGACGAGGCCGGTTTTGAAGACGCCGGGCAGACCATTGAGGCGGTCCAGCGAGGAGGAGGCGACCCGGCAATGTGGAAATCAAGTCGGTTTACCGAGGCGACTGTGATTTGAGGGCTTCAGTGAACCGGAGCAAGGCATAGATGAGGCCGGTGATTCACCGCGGTGCGACGAGGTGGCATCAGCCACAGAGCGGGCAGACCGTCGGCGGGGGTAGACCGGCGCAGGAGCGCAGCAGCAAGTGGGCACGGGCGGGTCGACGGCAGCAGGTCGCTTGGCGCGGGGCCGACGGAAACAAAAGGTGACCCGGCGGCGGTTCAAAAAATGTAGCAGCGGCGTCAGCAAGGCCCAGGCCGGCAAATCGAAAGCATCGCGGCTCGGTGGCAACTAAACCGGCTCAACCCTCGGTTTGGTAATAGCAGAACGCCAGTGGGTGCATCTTCAAGGCCTTGGTGACTCGGGGATGGCCGGCTCATCTCGCGGCGACAACTGCAGCAAAGGTCCGGCCCAGGGGCCGCCGAGGTCGAAGCACTCGGAGCGATTCAACATGCAACAAGTTCGCGGGGTTGGCTTGAAGAAGAATCAAACAGGAGCAACCCGTGGCGGAGTGAAGGCAGAGTCAACCGGTGAGCCGGGGAGGTAGAGTCACCCAGCGATGGCGACTTGAGGCAAAGCGGCTCGTCGGAAGTCGGAGCGGCCCGCAGTAGACCATTGATGCCACGGCCACGACGGCGCAGCGGTTCGGCGGCTCGAATCAGCGACTGCGCAACCGACGGGAGAGGGCCGGCTGTGGTGACTCATGAAGCAGCAGAAGCGGCTCAGGGTAGGCGGAGACAGCGCTCAAGCGACGGAACGGGCAGGGGCGCCTACGGCGGAGCGAGGCGGCTCACACCGGGGCGGCTCGGTGCAAAAGGTGGAAGGGGGCCCGTGAGGCGATTGCGGCGACTTGGGGTAACAAGGAGCGAGGCGCTGGGCGGTTTGTATCTTGCAACAGACGCCGGGTTGGCCCGGCACATCAACGGTGGCGATTTGAGGCAGTCGGGGGTCATGGTGGGTCGATGTGGCGGAGGGCGAGCGAAGGCGATTCGTCGGCCAGGCCGTGTCCACTTAAGGTAGAGGTTGAGGCGGCTCTCTGCAGCGGCTCGTTGGCAGGTCGACGAGGCAGCGGTGACTCATCATAGGAGAGCGTGCAGGCCTCAAGGCCACGAGGGGTGGACGGTGGAGGAATCCGGTTTACTGTCTTATCCGTTTCCAGGTCATAGACTTGTAGCTGCACCTGTAGCTTATAACAACAACTTGTGGTAAAAAAACAATACTTGGACCATCCATCGTGGCAGCAGTATAGAGTCGACGGTTTGTGCTAGCGCGTCCGACGCTATTTTAATCTCTTTTTATTTTTGCAGAACCTGTGGTCAGCAGATTGGACGGACCTTGTAATATCCCGGGGCAAGTAGTTGTTCCGGTTTATTGAAAATCAGGTGGCCTTCTTGAGACTTGAACCAGCGGCAGGGGAACTTTGGCGAATCCGACCATGTAGCAGATCAACTCTTTTTCAACCTCAGACTCAACGCAGGATCGGTTTCGGCGGATCACCTCGTCACGTTTAGCGGCGCAGAGGACAGAACCCTAACCTCTTGATTTCAAAACCCCTCGTGCTGTAAACTCCAAAGTTAGTCATGATTTTGACGATCAAACCATCTTTTCCTCATCTGACCAATCACGAGCTTCTCGATCCCTAAAAAGTGATCCCTCCAAGAACTCAACACCACCGTGCGCGAGCCCCACGGTGGGCGCCAACTGTCATGGTTTTGTCACGGCAGATGTCCTTAGTGTCAGGACTTAGTCACGAGACCAACGCGTCTATGTGGTAGCTTGAGAGGGGTTGAGCGGAATCGAGAGACACAACACAAGACAAGGATTTAGACATCTTTGGGCCCCGGGAAACAACATCCGGTAACAACCCTACATGCTGTTTGAGGCTAGGTCTCATTATGATCACGAGGGAGTCGCCGTAAACCGGCTCTCCCAGTTATGTCTAGCCCTAAGCTTATTTTTCTCTCTCCCTCTTGGGGTGCCCTGCCCCTCCTTATATATGTTGAAGGGGCGGGTTACATGTAGAGTCCAACTTGGAGTAAGACTTAAACTATTGTGACTTCTCTTCATGGGCTTCTTAACATCTTGTGCTTCATAACGTCGCGAGCTTCATAACTCCAGGCGACTTATCTGCCGAGTTATGACTGTCAACCAGTTATCCCTGTCTTCCGGTTTATGATGGTCAGCCGGTTTATGATTGTCTGCCGGTTTATGATGGTCTGCTGAGTTATCATCTGACTTAACTCCTGCCGGGTTATCATCTGACTTATCATCTGACTTATCGGTGAGCCGGTTTACCATCTGGTTTATCATCTGTCTTAACTGTCAGCCGGTTTATCAATCTGCCGGTTTACCGTCTGGGTTAATTGTTTGTCTTAACTATCTGTCTTAACTGTCAGCCGGTTTACCAAGTCCCAGCCGGGTTATAACTCCGGCCAGATCATACCGCGGGGTATATCCCCGACAGAGAGGGAAGAGGAGAAGGAATGGGGCGCGCCCCCCTCCCCTAGTCCAATTCGGACTCCTTATGGGAAGGGGGCGTGGCCACCCCTTGTGGGCTGCCTCCCCTCTCCCCTATGGCCCAGGAAGGCCCATTACTTCCCCGGGGGCTTCCGGTAACCCCTCGGTACTCTGATAAATATCTGAAACGTCCCGAAACCATTCCGGTGTCCAAATACTATCATCCAATATATCAATCTTTACCTCTCGACCATTTCGAGACTCCTCGTCATGTCCGCGATCTAATCCGAGACTCCGAACAATATTGGGTCACCAAAACACATAACTCATAATACAAATCGTCATCGAACATTAAGCGTGCGGACCCTACGGGTTAGAGAACTATGTAGACAAGACTGAGACACATCTCCGATCAACAACCAACAGTGGAACCTGGATGCTCATATTGGTTCCTACATATTCAACGAAGATCTTTATCGGTCAAACCGCAATAACAACATACGTTATTCCCTTTGTCATCGGTATGTTACTTGCCCGAGATTCGATCGTCGGTATCCTTATACCTAGTTCAATCTCGTTACCGGCATGTCTCTTTACTCGTTCCGTAATGCGTCATCCCGTAACTAACTCATTAGTCACATTGCTTGCAAGGCTTATAGTGATGTGCATTACCGAGAGGGCCCAGATACCTCTCCGATACTCGGAGTGACAAATCCTAATCTTGATCTATGCCAACCCGACAAACACCTTCGGAGACACCTGTAGAGCATCTTTATAATCACCTAGTTACGTTGTGATGTTTGATAGAACACAAGGTCACTGGTACGCGTCGGTGCTATACAAAAGGTTTTTAACCCCTTTCCGCGACAGCATTCGGAACCGTCACCTAGTGAGTGTGGGCGATAGGGGGTCCTTCCCACACGACCCAGAAACCGTCGGAGATATGCCCTCCTAGCACACACGCTCGACAAAATGAGGTCGTGTGTGATCGGCGAGCACTCAAATACAGAAATACGTACAATAGTGCTAAAAATACAATTATACAGGTGAAATAATTTCCGGTCGTAAGTACATCCCACACAGTCAGTCACTGCTAAACATTTCCTTTCGTATATACATCCCATACAGTCACTCCAAGGAAAAAGTTTGCGCAAGGTGGCATAACGCAAACAGTTATCAAGAGAATGTCGTGTGTGATTGTTCATTGATCCAACATGGTTTTTTCCTAGAAACTGTGTGCGTTGCCTGAGGTCATCGCACACGGTGTTTTCTCAATAGCCATTTGCAATAGGGAAACCCAATTAGCATGCTAATTGCCCTATTATTAATAATCCATTTACTAATCTAATTGGCATTCATATTAAGCACATAATATATTCCATTTCCATATTAAGGAAGCATGATTTCATAACTGAAATACATCAGAGTACAACATGATATAGCTTCAGCACTCAGCTACCCCATTACACAACTACACCAGCAGCAAGTTTCACATGCAACATCTAGAACCTTTCGAAATTAGCATCATAGACGGTACATAGAGAGATGCATCTCATCTGGAAAACTGCTGAAGGGGAAGGCGAATATTGAGCCTTCATTCATGTTGAAGGTCTTTGCAACTTTAGGCCAGTGCTTGTGGATGATTGACCGTCCATCCTTCAACCTCTTCAGGAACACGTCAATATTGAACCATGGGTGTTGTATGAAAACTTTCCTCGCCTCCTGTGTCGTGGTATTCTCACCGGGGGGGGGGGGGGGGTTGCGAGACGACAGATGCCATAGGGTGGCTTGAGGTGAGGGCAAGACTGCCATCAAAATATCCAGGGACGGGTATGCGAGTAGCGCGCGCTAGTTTACCCAGGCCCGGGGCTCTCCGGAGAGATAATACCCTTACTCCTGCATGTCTGGATATATATGCGGGGTCTACATTGGGCAGTACAAAGTGCTCCTGGAGCTGTATCTGAGATCAGTGCCGTAGGCACCTGATCTCGTATATGCGCCAGTGTGTGGCGTGGCTGGCCGTAGCTTGTGGCCGAATGTGTGTGTGATACGTCTCCAACATATCTATAATTTTTGATTGTTCCATGCTATTATATTATCTGTTTTGGATGTTTATGGGCTTTATTTTACACTTCTATATTATTTTTGGGACTAACCTATTGACCCATAGCCCAGTGCTAGTTCCTGGTTTTTTCCTTGTTTCAGTGTTTCGAAGAAAAGGAATATCAAACGGAGTCGAAACGGAATGAAACCTTTTGGAGAAGTTATTTTTGGAAGGAAAGCAACCTGATAGACTTGGAGTGCACGTCAGGAAAGAAACGAGGTAGGGGCGCGCCCACCCCCCTAGGGCGCGCCCTCCACCCTCGTGGGCCCCTCGTGGCTCCCCTGATGTACTTCTTTCACCTATATATATCAATATACCCTAAAACGATTGGGGAACAGTATAGATCGGGAGTTCCGCCGCCGCAAGCCTCTGTAGCCACGAAAAACCAATCGGGACCCTGTTCCGGCACCCTGCCGGAGGGGGGAACCCTCACCGGTGGCCATCTTCATCATCCCGACGCTCTCCATGACGAGGAGGGAGTAGTTCACCCTCGGGGCTGAGGGTATGTACCAGTAGCTATGTGTTTGATCTCTCTCTCTCTCTCTCTCTCTCTCTCTCTCTCTCTCTCTCTCGTGTTCTTGATTTGGCACGATCTTGATGTATCGCGAGCTTTGCTATTATAGTTGGATCTTATGATGTTTCTCCCCCTCTATACCAGTAGCTATGTGTTTGATCTCTCTCTCTCTCTCTCTCTCTCTCTCTCTCTCGTGTTCTTGATTTGGCACGATCTTGATGTATCGCGAGCTTTGCTATTATAGTTGGATCTTATGATGTTTCTCCCCCTCTACTCTCTTGTAATGGATTGAATTTTCCCTTTGCAGTTATCTTATCGGATTGAGTCTTTAATGATTTGAGAACACTTGATGTATGTCTTGCCGTGCGTATCTGTGGTGACAATGGGATATCACGTGATTCACTTGATGTATGTTATGGTGATTAACTTGCGGGTTCCGCCCATGAACCTATACATAGGGGTTGGCACACGTTTTCGTGTTGATTCTCCGGTAGAAACTTTGGGGCACTCTTTGAGGTTCTATGTGTTGGTTGAATAGATGAATTTGAGATTGTGTGACGCATATCGCATAATCAAACCCACGGATACTTGAGGTGACATTGGAGTATCTAGGTGACATTAGGATTTTGGTTGATTTGTGTCTTAAGGTATTATTCTAGTGCGAACTCTAGGGCTGTTTGTGACACTTATAGATGTTGGGGAACGTAGTAATTTCAAAAAATTTCCTACGATCACGCAAGACCATGGTGATGGCATAGCAACGAGAGGGGAGAGTGTCCGTCCACGTACCCTCGTAGACCGAAAGCGGAAGCGTTATAACAACGCGGTTGATGTAGTCGTGCGTCTTCACGATCCGACCGATCCAAGCACCGAGCGTCACGGCACCTCCGAGTTCTGCACACGTTCAGCTCGATGGCGATCCCGGACTCGATCCAGCAAAGTGTCGGGATGAGTTCCGTCAACCTGACGGCGTGGTGACGATGATGATGCTCCACCGACGCAGGGCTTCGCCTAAGCCCGTGACGATATGACTTCTCCGGCGCAGGGCTTCGCCTAAGCTCATGACGATATGACCAAGTGGAATATGGTGGAGGGGCACCGCACACGGCTAAGGAACGATCCGTAGATCAACTTGTGTGTTATGGGGTGCCCCTGCCCCGTATATAAAGGAGCCAAGGGGAGGTGGCGGCCAAGGGGAGGCGCACCAAGGAGTCCTACTCCTCCGGGAGTAGGATTCCCCTCAATCCTAGTTGGATTAGGAATCCGAGGGGAAAGAGAGAGAGGGGCGGCCCACCTTTCCTAGTCCTAATAGGACTAGGGGAGGGGGGCGCGACCACCTAGGGCTGCCCTTCTCCTTTCTTCCAAGGCCCACTATGGGCCCATGTAGTTCAGGGGGTTCGGTAACCTCCGGTACTCGATAAATTCGATTTCACTCGGAACCTTTCCGATGTCAAATGTAGGCTTCAATATATCAATCTTTATGTCTCGACCATTTGAGACTCCTCGTCATGTCCGTGATCACATCCGGGACTCGAACAACCTTGTGCATCAATACTTATAAACTCATAATGAACATCATCGAAGCGTTAAGCGTGCGGACCCTACGGGTTCGAGAACTATGTAGACATGACCTAGAACCATTCTCGGTCAATAACCAATAGCGGAACCTGGATGCCCATATTGGTTCCTACATATTCTACGAAGATCTTTATCGGTCAAACCGCATAACGACATACGTTGTTCCTTTGTCATCGGTATGTTACTTACCCGAGATTCGATCGTCGGTATCCAATACCTAGTTCAATCTCGTTACGGTAAGTCTCTTTACTCGTTCCGTAATACATCATCTCACAACTAACTCATTAGTTGTAATGCTTGCAAGGCTTAAGTGATGTGTATTACCGAGAAGGCCTAGAGATACCTCTCCGACAATCGGAGTGACAAAACCTAATCTCAAATCGCCAACCCAACAAGTACCTTTGGAGACACCTGTAGTACTCCTTTATAATCACCCGATTCGTTGTGACGTTTGGTAGTACCAAAGTGTTCCTCCGTAAACGGAGTTGCATAATCTCATAGTTATAGGAACATGTATGGGTCATGAAGAAAGCATTAACATACTAAGCGATCAAGTGTTAAGCTAACGGAATGGGTCATGTCAATCAGATCATTCAACTAATGATGTGACCTTGTTAATCAAATAACAACTCCTTGTTCATGGTTAGGAAACATAACCATCTTTGATTAACAAGCTAGTCAAGTAGAGGCATACTAGTGACATCTTGTTTGTCTATATATTCACACATGTATTATGTTTCCGTTAATACAATTCTAGCATGAATAATAAACATTTATCATGGTATAAGGAAATAAATAATAACTTTATTATTGCCTCTAGGGCATATTTCCTTGATCTCCCACTTGCACTAGAGTCAATAATCTAGATTACAAAGTAATGATCCTAACACCCATGGAGTCTTGGTGCTGATCATGTTTTGCTCGTGGAAGAGGCTTAGTCAGCGGTCTGCAACATTCAGATCCGTATATATTTTGCAAATCTCTATGTCTCCCACTTGGACTTGGTCCCGAATGGAATTGAAGCGTCTCTTGATATGCTTGGTCCTCTTGTGAAATCTGGATTCCTTTGCCAAGGCAATTGCACCATATTGTCACGAAAGATCTTCATCGGTCCCGATGCACTAGGTATGACACCTAGATCGAAATGAACTCTTTCATCCAGACTCCTTCATTTGCTGCTTCAAGCAGCTATGTACTCCGCTTCACATGTAGATCCCGCCACGGCGCTTTGTTTAGAGCTGCACCAACCGACAGCTCCACCGTTTAATAAAAACACGTATCCGGTTTGCGATTTAGAATCGTCCGGATCGGTGTCAAAGCTTGCATCGGCGTAACCATTTACGACTAGCTCTTTGTCACCTCCATATACGAGAAACATATCCTTAGTCCTTTTCGGTATTTCAGGATGTTCTTGACCGCTGTCGATGATCCACTCTGGATTACTTTGGTACCTTCCTGCCAAGCTTACAGCTAAGCATCGTCAGTCTGGTACACAGCATTGCATACATGATAGAGCCTATGGCTGAAGCATAGGAACATCTTTCATTTTCTCTCTATCTTCTGCTTGTGGTCGGGCATTGAGTCGACTCAATCTTACACCTTGTAATCTGGTAAAAACCTTTCTTTGCCTGATCCATTTTGAACTTTTCAAAACTTTATCAAGGTATGTGCTTTGTGAAAGTCAATTAAGCGTCTTGATCTATCTCTATAGATCTTGATGCCCAATATGTAAGCAGCTTCACCGAGGTCTTTCATTGAAAACTTTTATTCAAGTATCCTTTTATGCTATCCAGAATTCTATATCATTTCCAATCAATAATATGTCGTCCACATATAATATTAGAAATGCTACTGAGCTCCCACTCACTTTCTTGTAAATCAGGCTTCTCCAAAAGTCTGTATAAACCCATATGCTTTGATCACACTATCAAAGCGTTTATTCCAACTCCGAGAGGCTTGCACCGGACCATAAATTGATCGTTGAGCTTGCACACTTTGTTAGTACCCTTTGGATCGACAAAACCTTCTGGTTGCATCATATACAACTCTTCTTCTAGAAATCCATTCAAGAATGCAGTTTTACATCCATTTGCCAAATTTCATAATCATAAAATGCGGCAATTGCTAACATGATTCGGACAGACTTAAGCATCGCTTCTGGTGAGAAAGTCTCATCGTAGTCAACCCCTTGAACTTGTCGAAAACCTTTCGCAACAAGTCGAGCTTTGTAGACAGTTATATTACCATCAGCGTCGGTCTTCTTCTTAAAGATCCATTTATTTTCAATGGCTTGCCGATCATCGGCAAGTCAACCAAAGTCCATACTTTGTTCTCATACATGGATCCCATCTCAGATTTCATGGCTTCCAGCCATTTTGCGAATCTGGGCTCACCATCGCTTCTTCATAGTTTGTAGGTTCGCCATGGTCAAGTAACATGACTTCTAGAATAGGATTACCGTACCACTCACAGTGCGTATTTTACTCTGGTTGACCTCGAGGTTCAGTAGTAACTTGATCTGAAGCTTCATGATCATCATCATTAGTTTCTTCACTAATTGGTGTAGTTGTCACAGAACCATTTCTTGTGATGAACTACTTTCCAATAAGGGAGCAGATCTGATTATCTCATCAAGTTCTACTTTCCTCCCACTCACTTCTTTCGAGAGAAACTCCTTCTCTAGAAAGGATCCGAATTTAGCAACGAAAATCTTGCCTTCAGATCTGTGATAGAAGGTGTACCCAACAGTCTCCTTTGGGTATCCTATGAAGACACATTTTTCCGATTTGGGTTCGAGCTTATCTGGTTGAAGTTTCTTTACATAAGCATCGCAGCCCCAAACTTTAAGAAACGACAACTTTGGTTTCTTGCCAAACCACAGTTCATAAGGCGTCGTCTCAGCGGATTTTGAGGTGTCCTATTTAACGTGAATGCGGCCGTCTCTAAAGCATAACCCCAAAACGATAGCGGTAAATCGAAATAGACATCATAGATCGCACCATATCTAGTAAAGTACGATTCGACGTTCGGACACACCATTTCTCTGTGGTGTTCGGGTGGCGTGAGTTGCGAAACTATTCCACATTGTTTCAAATGTAAACCAAACTCGTAACTCAAATATTCTCCTCCACGATCAGATCGTAGAAACTTTATTTTCTTGTTACGATGATTTTCCACTTCACTCTGAAATTCTTTGAACTTTTCAAATGTTTCAGATTTGTGTTTCATTAAGTAGATATACCCATATCTGCTCAAATCATCTGTGAAGGTGAGAAAATAACGATACCGCCACGTGCCTCAACATTCATTGGACCACAAACATCGGTATGTATGATTTCCAACAAATCAGTTGCTCGCTCCATAGTTAGGAGAACGGCGTTTTGGTCATCTTGCCCATGAGGCACGGTTACGCAAGTACCAAGTGATTCATAATCAAGTGATTCGAAGCCCATCGGTATGGAGTTTCTTCATGCGTTTTACACCGATATGACCTAAGCGGCGAGTGCCACAAATAAGTTGCACTATCATTATCAACTCTGCATCTTTTGGCTTCAACATTATGAATATGTGTATCACTCTGTCGAGATTCAACAAGAATAGACCATTCTTCAAGGGTGCATGACCATAAAAGATATTACTCATATAAATAGAACAACCATTATTCTCTGATTTAAATGAATAACCGTCTCGCATTAAACAAGATCCAGATATAATGTTCATGCTCAACGCGGCACCAAATAACAATTATTTAGGTCTAAAACTAATCCGAAGGTAGATGTAGAGGTAGCGTGCCGACCGCGATCACATCGACTTTGGAACCATTTCAACAGCGCGATCGTCACCTCGTCCTTAGCCAATCTTCGCTTAATCCGTAGTTCTGTTTGAGTTGCAAATATTAGCAATGAACCAGATCAAATACCAGTACTACTGCGAGTATTAGTAAGGTACACATCAATAACATGTATATCACATATACCTTTGATCACCTTGCCATCCTTCTTATCCGCCAAATACTTGGGGCAGTTCCGCTTCGATGTCCGGTTGCTTGCGGTAAAACACTCGATTTCAGGCTTAGGTCCAGACTTGGGTTTCTTCTCTGAGCAGCAACTTGCTTGCTGTTCTTTTGAAGTTTCCTTCTTCTTCCTTTGCCCTTTTCTTGAAACTAGTGGTCTTGTTGACCATCAACACTTGATGCTCTTTCTTGATTTCTACCTCCATGCTTTTAGCATCGCGAAGAGCTCAGAATTGTCTTAGTCATCCCTTGCATATTATAGTTCATCACGAAGCTCTTGTAGCTTGGTGGCGTGATTGGAGAATTCATCAATGACACTATCATCCGGAAGATTAACTCCCAGCTGAATTAAGTGATTGTTATACCCGGACATTTTGAGTATGTGCTCACCGACGAACTATTCTCCTCCATCTTGCAGCTATAGAACTTATTGGAGACTTCATATCTCTCAATCCGGGCATTTGCTTGAAATATTAACTTCAACTCCTGGAACATCTCATATGCTCCATGACGTTCAAAACGTCGTTGAAGACCGGTTCTAAGCCGTAAAGCATGGCACACTGAACTATTGAGTAGTCATCACTTTGCTTTGCGGACGTTCATAACCACGCTCGGCATCTGCAGCAGGCTGTCACCCAGCGGTGCTTCGGGGCGTAATTTTTACGTGCAGCAATGAGGATAATCCTCAAATTCGGACCCATCCGTGTAATTGCTACCATCATCTTTCAACTTTGCTTTCTCAAGGAATTTAAAATTCAACGGAACAACAGCGAGCCATCTATCTACAAAAAACATAGACAAGCAAAATACTATCGGTACTAAGTTCATGATAAATTTAAGTTTAATTAATCATATTAAAACCTCCCACTTAGACAGACATCTCTCTAGTCATCTAAGTGATTCGTGATCAAATCAACTAAACCATGTCCGATCATCACGTGAGATGGAGTAGTTTCAATGGTGAACATCACTATGTTGATCATATCTACTATATGATTCACGCTTCGACCTTCGGTCTCTGTGTTCGAGGCCATATCTGTTATATGCTAGGCTCGTCAAGTTTAACTTGAGTATTCGCGTGCGCAACTGTTTTGCACCGTTGTATTTGAGCGTAGAGCCTATCACACCCGATCATCACGTGGTGTCTCAAACGAAGAACTTTCATAGCGGTGCATACTCGGGAGAACACTTCTTGATAATTTTGGTGAGAGATCATCTTATAATGCTACCGTCAATCAAAGCAAGATAAGATGCATAAAGGATAAACATCACATGCAATCAATATAAGTGATATGATATGGTCATCATCATCTTGTGCTTGTGATCTCCATCGCCAAGCAACGTCATGATCACCATCGTCACCGCGCGACACCTTGATCTCCATCGTAGCATCGTTGTCGTCTAGCCAACTATTGCTTCTCGACTATCGCTACTCCTTAGTGATAAAGTAAAGCAATTACATGGCGTTGCATTTCATACAATAAGCGACAACCATATGGCTCCTGCCATTGCCGATAACTTCGGTTACAAAACATGATCATCTCATACAATAAAATATAGCATCACGTCTTGACCATATCACATCACAACATGCCTGCAAAAACAAGTTAGGCGTCCTCTACTTTGTTGTTGCAAGTTTTACGTGGCTGCTACGGGCTGAGCAAGAACCGTTCTTACCTCGCATCAAAACCACAGCGATACTTCGTCAAATAGACTCCGTTTAACCTTCTCAAGGACGGGCGTAGCCACACTCGATTCAACTAAAGTGAGAGAGAGACACCCGCGGTCACCTTTAAGCAACGAGTGCTCGGGCGGTGAAACCAGTCTCGCGTAAGCGTACGCGTAATGTCGGTCCGGGCCGCTTCATCTCACAATACCGCTGAACCAAAGTATGACATGTTGGTAGGCAGTATGACTTGTATCGTCCACAACTCACTTGTGTTCTACTCGTGCACATGACATCAACGCATAAAACCAGGCTCGGATGCCACTGTTGGGGAACGTAGTAATTTCAAAAATTTTCCTACGATCACGCAAGACCATGGTGATGGCATAGCAACGAGAGGGGAGAGTGTCCGTCCACGTACCCTCGTAGACCGAAAGCGAAGCGTTATAACAACGCTGTTGATGTAGTCGTGCGTCTTCACGATCCGACCGATCCAAGCACCGAGCGTCGGCACCTCCGAGTTCTGCACACGTTCAGCTCGATGGCGATCCCGGACTCGATCCAGCAAAGTGTCGGGGATGAGTTCCGTCAACCTGACGGCGTGGTGACGATGATGATGCTCCACCGATGCAGGGCTTCGCCTAAGCCCGTGACGATATGACTTCTCCGGCGCGGGCTTCGCCTAAGCTCATGACGATATGACCGAAGTGGAATATGGTGGAGGGGGCACCGCTGCGGCTAAGGAACGATCCGTAGATCAACTTGTGTGTTATGGGGTGCCCCTGCCTCAGATATAAAGGAGCCAAGGGGAGGTGGCGGCCCAAGGGGGCGCGCCAAGGAGTCCTACTCCTCAGGAGTAGGATTCCCCTCAATCTAGTTGGATTAGGATTCGGAGGGAAGAGAGAGAGGGGGCGGCCCACCTTTCCTAGTCCTAATAGGACTAGCGGAAGGGGCGCGACCACCTAGGGCTGCCCTTCTCCTTTCCTCCAAGGCCCACTATGGGCCCATGTAGTTCCGGGGGTTCCGTAACCTCCGGTACTCCGTAAATTCGATTTCACTCGGAACCTTTCCGATGTCAAATGTAGGCTTCAATATATCAATCTTTATGTCTCGACCATTTGAGACTCCTCGTCATGTCCGTGATCACATCCGGACTCGAACAACCTTGATGCATCAATACTTATAAACTCATAATGAATCGTCATCGAAGCGTTAAGCGTGCGGACCCTACGGGTTCGAGAACTATGTAGACATGACCTAGAACCATTCTCGGTCAATAACCAATAGCGGAACCTGGATGCCCATATTGGTTCCTACATATTCTACGAAGATCTTTATCGGTCAAACCGCATAACGACATCGTTGTTCCTTTGTCATCGGTATGTTACTTACCCGAGATTCGATCGTCGGTATCAATACCTAGTTCAATCTCGTTACGGTAAGTCTCTTTACTCGTTCCGTAATACATCATCTCACAACTAACTCATTAGTTGTAATGCTTGCAAGGCTTAAGTGATGTGTATTACCGAGAAGGCCTAGAGATACCTCTCCGACAATCGGAGTGACAAAACCTAATCTCGAAATCGCCAACCCAACAAGTACCTTTGGAGACACCTGTAGTACTCCTTTATAATCACCCGATTCGTTGTGACGTTTGGTAGTACCCAAAGTGTTCCTCCGATGGCAGGAGTTGCATAATCTCATAGTTATAGGAACATGTATGGGTCATGAAGAAAGCATTAACATACTAAGCGATCAAGTGTTAAGCTAACGGAATGGGTCATGTCAATCAGATCATTCAACTAATGATGTGACCTTGTTAATCAAATAACAACTCCTTGTTCATGGTTAGGAAACATAACCATCTTTGATTAACAAGCTAGTCAAGTAGAGGCATACTAGTGACATACTGTTTGTCTATATATTCACACATGTATTATGTTTCCGGTTAATACAATTCTAGCATGAATAATAAACATTTATCATGGTATAAGGAAATAAATAATAACTTTATTATTGCCTCTAGGGCATATTTCCTTCAATAGGAATAGCCCAACGGATTGATTGGAAAGAATAACTTTGAGGTGGTTTCGTACCCTACCATAATCTCTTCGTTTGTTCTCCACTATTAGTGACTTTGGAGTGACTCTTTGTTGCATGTTGAGGGATAGTTATATGATCCAATTATGTCATTATTGTTGAGAGAACTTGCACTAGTGAAAGTATGAACCCTAGGACTTGTTTCCTAGCATTGCAATACCGTTTACGCTCACTTTTATCATTAGTTACCTTGCTGTTTTTATATTTTCAGATTACAAAAACCCATATCTATCATCCATATTGCACTTGTATCACCATCTCTTCGCCGAACTAGTGCATCTATACAATTTACCATTGTATTGGGTGTGTTGGGGACACAAGAGACTCTTTGTTATTTGGTTGCAGGATTGCTTGAGAGAGACCATCTTCATCCTACGCCTCCCACGGATTGATAAACCTTAGGTCATCCTCTTGAGGGAAATTTGCTACTGTCCTACAAACCTCTGCACTTGGAGGCCCAACAACGTCTACAAGAAGAAGGTTGTGTAGTTGACATCAGTGTGGTGCATGCCCGTGAGAGCATGTGGTGGATGGATTGATGGTTGATATATATAGTGTGGCTAGTTTAGGAAGTAAGCTATGTAGGCATGGTAGCTAGCTAGCTAGTGGCATGGTGGGGGTGTCATGCTTGTCTCCTGGGTCACTTCATAAATAGTGCCCAGGGACAAGTGACACTGTACATGATGGCTTGAGGTGACACGTGCATAGTGCCGGGTACAGCCGTCTCATCGGTGTCGGCGGTTGATGTAACACCCCGGAAGTAACTTTCCATATTTGTAACTCCAACTCTTGCCATTTTCGGCATTGTGATATGATATTCCCTCCGTGGTTGGGTTTTTCTTCATTTTGCATTTTGTCCATGTCATGCATTTTACTTCATGTCATCATGTGCATCGCATTTGCATACGTGTTCGTCTCATGATTCCGAGCATTTTTCCCGTTGTCCGTTTTGCAATCCGGCACTTCTATCTCCCCCGGCGGCCCCTTTTACGTTTTTCCGTGTGCGGGTACTAAACCTTCTCGAAATGGACCGAGGTTTGTCTAGTGGCCTTGGTATACCAACCGCAGACCACCGGTCAAGTTTCGGTCATTTGAGCTCGTTTGGTACTCCAGCGGTTAACCGCCTCTCTCCCAAATGCCTCTTTTAAGTTGCAGCCCAACACCCTTCAAAACAGCCCAATAAACCATCTAAGTCACTTCCATGCTCTCCGTCGTTCGATCACGATCGTGTGGGCGAAACTACACCTCATTTGGACTCTCCTAGCTCCCTCTATGCCTATTTAAGCAAACCCCTCCAAATCTGGGTCTAACCCTAGCCTTCCCTACCTCGCGCCGGACGAGCGTCCGCGCCGCCGGACACGTCCGTCTCCAGCCGCCGCCGCCAGCCACTGGTCGCGACACGTGCCACACCGCCACATCACAGAGCCCTGAGGGCTCTGGTAGCCCGCCCGGCCGATCCGGGCGACCAGCCTCCACCCACATGCGCCCGCCGCCGCCGCGCCGCCCCGCCGCCCGCCCGCCGCCCGTCGCCGCCCGTCGCCTCGCCTCCTCCTTCACGGAGCCCGCCCGGCGCCGCCGCCTCTCCGCCGCCGCCCGTTCCGGCGGCGCGCCGCCGCTCTCGGCGCGCCGCCCGCCCGCGTCCACCGCCGCCTCCGCCCGCCACCTCCCCATGCCGCTCGGCCCCTCTGCCGCCTCCTCCGGCGAATCACGCCGTGCCGCCGCCCTCGTCCGATCCCGGCCCGATCCGGCCTCGGGTCGCGCGCCGCGGTTGACTTCTCCCCCCTCCTTTTTTCCCAAAGTTTTTCATCTCAGTGAATTTTTGTTGCATTTTCAACGTGGTGTAACTCTGTCATCGTAGCTCCATTTTGCACGTATAATATGTCAAAATGTTCGCCTCGAAGAGTAGATCATTTCATTCCATTGCATTATTTTTATTTGAGCTCATCTTGATGCACGAAATGCTGTTGGAAGAGTGCTATGTGATGTTAGTTTCTGTTTCTTAACAGAACTTGCGCTTTTGTTATTTTTGCCATGATTAATGTGTGCACCCTATGAATTTGAGTCCTACATGTGTTTTGTAATATGCCATTCCATCTTTCCAGGGGTGTATGCCATGTATTTTTGTGATCTATGTGGTGACTAGCACAAGCATGCAAAGTAGGTGTCCTGATGTTGCTGTTTTCAGCCCTGTTTAGCTGATATTTTGATGCCATGTTAACTTGATGCTACCGAGAGACCCATGCATATTTTGAGATACTTCAGTAATGATGTTTTGTTAAGCATGTCTTTCTCTATCCGTCCATGCCTTTGTTTGCAATTATGGAGTGCCATAGCTTGAGTCAATCGAGCTCTACTTTTGCTATCAAATGTTTCCTGGCAGATTGTTTACATGTTATTCAATTTTGCCAAGCTTGTTGTGGTTGATCCGTATATGCTATGTTCTTGTTCTTGCCATGTATGTCTTCTATGCCATGTCTTCTTGATGCATGTATGCTTAGTTTGTCATATAAGGCTCTGTAGTGAGTGCATTGAGCTTGTAAACATGCCTACTTGTTATCAGTTTTTGACATGCCATGTTGCTGAATCTGTTAACGAAACTTTCAATTTTGACATGGGTGTTACTATATTTTCTGATCCTTTTTGGCTTATGGTCAGTAAGGGACTTTTGTTCTATGCTTGGAGTAGATTCATTCCATGCTACGTTTTGCTATTTTAAGTTCCTGTAGCATTTAGTTTTGTTGCTCTGAACATTGCAACCTGATGCTATTTTTGCCATGTCCAGCCTGATATTTTGTGCACTTTTTCCATGCTTGTTTGAACCTGTTATGATGTGATTTAGCCGTAGCTCAGTGCTCATCTTTTGTCGAGCATCTTGTGTAGATCACTGCCATGTACTTTGTTGGTACGTTTGGGTGCAGTAGCTTAATTTATTGTTGCTTGCTAAGTGGCATCATGCTGTTAATGGCAGATTTGTGCCATTCTTGTTTTGCTTGCCATTTCCAAACCGTGCATCCGTTTCCGGTGATTTTTATATCGATTTCAACCGAAATCATCCCGTCTTTCCAGTGGCATACTTGGTTTGCCAAGTTGATGCCTGGTTCATCATTTTTCTTCCGGAGCGCACATACGCATTGCATATCACATCTCGCATATCATGTCATGTTTTGCATCATGTTGCTTGTGCATTGCACCGTGATTTATTGTGGTTCCTTTGTTTGTGTTGTTGCTTTGGGTAGAGCCGGGAGACGAGTACGTGAACGAGGAACCTGTTGAGAACGCTTACGAGGATCAAGTTTTCGACAACTCTGAGAACATTGCAGGCAAGATGACCATACCCTCGAAATCACTTCTATCTTTGCTATGCTAGATGCTCGCTCTTTTGCTATGCCTATGCTGCGATGCCTACCACTTGCTATATCATGCCACCCATATTGCCATGTCAGCCCCTAACCATCCTTTCCCAGCAAACCGTTGATTGGCTATGTTACCGCTTTGCTCAGCCCTCTTATAGCGTTGCTAGTTGCAGGTGAAGCTGAAGTTTGTTCCTTGTTGGAACATGGAGATGTTGTTCCTTGTTGGAACATGTTTACTTGTTGGGGATATCACAATATATATATCTGCTCTAATTAATACATCTATATATTTGGTAAAGGGTGGAAGGCTCGGCCTTATGCCCGTGTTTTGTTCAACTCTTGCCACCTAGTTTCCGTCATACGGTGTTATGTTCCTTGATTTCGTTCCTTACGGTTGGGTGATTTATGGGACCCCTTGACAGTTCGCTTTGAATAAGACTCGTCCAAAGAAGGCCCAACTTTGGTTTTACCATTTGCCACCTAAGCCTTTTCCCGGTTTTCGCGAGCCCGAGGGTCATCTTTATTTTAACCCCCCCGGACCAGTGCTCCTTCGAGTGCTGGCCCAAACTAGAGTGCTTTGCAGCGCCCCCTCAAGGAAACTTGAGGTCTGGTTTTAGTTGTACGGACTGCTCATCCGGTGTGCCCTGAGAACGAGATATGTGCAGCTCCTATCGGGATTTGTCGGCACATTCGGGCGGCTTTGCTGGTCTTGTTTTATTGCTGTCGAAATGTCTTGTAGTCCGGGATTCCGAGATTGATCGGGTCTTCCCGGTAGAAGGAATATCCTTCGTTGACCGTGAGAGCTTATAATGGGCTAAGTTGGGACACCCTGCAGGGTAATATCTTTCGAAAGCCGTGCCCGCGTTTATGAGGCAGATGGGAATTTGTTAATGTCCGTTGTAGAAAACCCGGTTGACCTCAATAAAATACACATCAACGCGTGTGTAACCGTGATGGTCTCTTCTCGGCGGAGTCCGGGAAGTGAACACGGTGTTGGAGTTATGTCTGACGTAAGTAGTTCAGGATCACTTCTTGATCGCTACTAGCTTCACGACCGTGCTTTGCTCCTCTTCTCGCTCTCTTTTGCGATGTAGCCACCATATATGCTAGTCGCTTGCTGCAGCTCCACTTTGCTACTCTGTCCTTCCTATAAGCTTAAATAGTCTTGATCTCGCTGGTGTGAGATTGCTGAGTCCCGTGACTCACAGATACTTCCAAAACAGTTGCAGTGCCGACGATGCGGTCAGGTGACTCAACCGAGCTCAAGTGGGAGTTCGACGAGGAACGTGGTCGTTACTATGTCTCTTTCCTGATGATCGTGAGTGGTGCCCAGTTGGGACGATCGGGATCTGTGTAGCATTTGGGGTATCTTCTTTTATTTTGGTTCCGTAGTCGGACCTTGAGTGTACTCAATGATGGATGTTTATTTATGTATTGTGTGAAGTGGCGATCGTAAGCCAACTATGTATCTCTTTCCTTATTTATTACATGGGTTGTGTGAAGATCACCTCACTTGCGACATTGCTTTCAATGCGGTTATGCCTCTAAGTCGTGCCTCGACACGTGGGAGATATAGCCGCATCGGGGGCGTTATAAGTTGGTACTCAGAGCCTTACCCGACTTAGGAGCCCCCTACTTGATTGTTTGCTGGCGTTGTTGAGTCTAGAATGGAAAATGTTTTGAGTCTTAGGATTATATATATCGGAGAGTAGGATTCTTTTTACTCCCCAGTCCCTTCGTCGCTCTGGTGAGGTATCCTGACGTAGAGTTTTGACTCTCCTCTTCTCAAATTTCACTAAAATTTTTTTTTAGGATCACGTGGGTATCTTGGAATCGTTCCGATGGTTTTGTGACGAGAACATTGTTCTTGGTGCCTCGACATTTAGGGGTTGTGGCGGTGTCCGGGAGTTGAGCTCCGAGGTGTTGTCGTCACAATTTTATCATTGCAGTTCTGGAATACCTGAGTTTTGCCGACATCGAAATCTCTTTTGTGTAGTTGTTGGTGAGATAACCCGATAGCCCATCTTGAGGCGAGTCTTGGGGAGTATTGCCATGACTTGTATAACGGATGTTTTTGAAGGTCGAGGTACCACGATTTCGAGGATTTCTTGGTTATGTGTTGACGGATGGATACACCGGATCTAGGTATTGTTAGTTTGGGTGATATATTTTGTGTCCCTGTATCCCCAACACCAGATTGCATAACCAGAAAGTTTCGGAGTTTATAGGTGGGAATTCTAGTAGCTTACGGGATATCTTTCCGACGGATGTATGATTTGAGATTGGGGTTCAACGTCTAGTGGTCCGCCCATTCACGGTCGATTCTGATGGTCGCGAGACGTCTTAAAGAATCCTTGGCTATGCTGATTCGGGGCGTCTTGTTTTTCATTCGTGACGTCCGCTATACGTCGTGTCCGTGTGGGCCCCACCACGAACACTTTGGGCGAAATCTCTATCATGTGTTTGTTCCGGCTCATTCTAGAAGCCAATCTTTTGTTTTCAGTTGTGAGATTCGATTTGTTTCTAAGACAGTTGTTGTTTCCATATCTTTATCTAAGTGGCTTCTCACCTTAATGGACGTGTGATGATTAACTTTGGAATTCATTCGTTCATCCTTGTTCGAATGTTTATTGTGAAGACTATATGTTGCAATTTCTATCCGTTGATTCTACTTATCTATTTGTCTAGCAAAGGACTAACGGATGTCACCCTCTTTAGGATGGCTCCGCCAACGCGTCTGAATCCGGATCGCAATGATGGGGATCGGTCCGAACCTCCACCTCCACCTCCGCCTCCGGAGGCACGGCAAGCTATCATGGCAGCCACCAATGCCAATGCTCGATGATTTTGCAGCTCTTGCAAGAACGTACTCGAGGGCAAGGCAATCAAGGAATCAAGGTCAAGGCAACAATCAGCCGCACTTTGCTACTCTCGACCGGTTCCTCGCTAATCAGCCGAAGTCTTTCAGTTTCTGTGTCGAGGCCACAGACGCTGACGATTGGCTTGTGGACATCTGCAAGCATTTTGATTGTAGCAATGTCAGACCTGAGGACTTTGTCAAGTTTGCATCGTTTCAACTCAAGGATCAAGCTGCTGAGTGGTACCAGCAATACAAAGATTCCAGAGGAGGTCGTGTCATTACCTGGGATGAGTTCCGCCGTGATTTCAGAGCTCATCACATTCCGAAAAGTGTTGTTGAGAGCAAGCGTGAGGAGTTCCGCAATCTCAAGCAGGGCAACATGTCTGTCTATCAATACAATATCCAGTTCCAGAAACTCGCTCGTTTTGCTAAGCAAGACGTGCCTGATGAAAAGAGTATGATCTATCAATTCAGAGGTGGTCTGAGAGAAGATCTGCAATTAGCTCTTGTGCTTTTTGAGCCAGATAAGTATGATGATTTCTACAACATGGCACTGAAGCAAGAAGCTGCCCAGCTCAAATGTGAGGCTTCTAAGAAGAGAATCAGGGATGCAGTTCAGTCTTCTTCTTCCTCTCAAGTGGCAGCTAAGCAGCAGAAGTTTTACCTTCCTCCTCCTCCGTTCTCACGTCGGCCTTATCGTGAGAAGAACTCAGGTGGCCGTGGATCTTCCCACCCACCCAACCCAAGCTATCGAACAAGTCTAATTCTCAGGCTCCAAGGTCAAGTGCTCCTTACCACCGTCCGCTCTCTGAGGTGATGTAACGCCCCCGATGCGGCTATATCTCCCACGTGTCGAGGCACGACTTAGAGGCATAACCGCATTGAAAGCAATGTCGCAAGTGAGGTAATCTTCACACAACCCATGTAATAATTAAGGGAAAGATACATAGTTGGCTTACAATAGCCACTTCACACAAGACATAAATAAACATTCATCATTCAGAGTACACTCAAGGTCCGACTACGGAACCAAAATAAAGAAGATACCCCAAATGCTAACACAGATCCCGAATCGTCCCAACTGGGCACCACTATCGATCATCTGAAACGACACATAGTAACGACCACGCCTCGTCGAACTCCCACTTGAGCTCGGTTGAATCACCTGCACTGGCCTCATCGGAACCTGCAACTGTTTGGAAGTATCTGTGAGTCACGGGGACTCAGCAATCTCACACCCGCGAGATCAAGACTATTTAAGCTTATAGGAAGGACTGAGTAGTAAAGTGGAGCTGCAGCACGCGACTAGCTTATGTGGTGGCTACTTCGCAAAAGAGAGCGAGGAGAGAAGCAAAGCACGGTCATGAAACTAGTAGTGATCAAGAAGTGATCCTGAACTACTTACGTCAGACATAACTCCAACACTGTGTTCACTTCCCGGACTCCGCCGAGAAGAGACCATCACGGTTACACACGCGGTTGATGTGTATTTTATATATAGGTCAACTTTGGGTTATCTACAACCGGACATTAACAAATTCCCATCTGCCTCATAACCGCGGGCACGGCTTTCGAAAGATATTACCCTGCAGGGGTGTCCCAACTTAGCCCATTATAAGCTCTCACGGTCAACGAAGAATATTCCTTCTACCGAAGACCCGATCAATCTCGAATCCCGGACTACAAGACATTTCGACAGAATAGAACAAGACCAGCAAAGCCACCCGACAGTGCCGACAAATCCCGATAGGAGCTGCACATATCTCGCTCGTGGCACACCGGATAGGTCAGCCCACGAGTAAAACCAGCCCTCGAGTTGCCCGAGGTGGCCCCGATCTGCCAGTTTGGGCCAGCACTCAAGGAACACCGTCCGGGGTTAAAATAAAGATGACCCTCGGCTCGCGAAAACCCGGGAAAAGGCTTAGGTGGCAAATGGTAAAACCTAAGTTGGGCCTTCTTTGGACGAGTCTTATTCAAAGCGAACTGTCAAGGGGTCCCATAAATCACCCAACCGTAAGGAACGCGAAATCAAGGAACATAACACCGGTATGACGGAAACTAGGGTGGCAAGAGGAACAAAACACCAGGCATAAGGCCGAGCCTTCCACCCTTTACCAAGTATATAGATGTATTAATTATAGCAGATATATATTGTGATATCCCCAACAAGTAAACATGTTCCAAAAAAAGAACAACATCTCCATGTTCCAACAAGGAACAAACTTCAGCTTCACCTGCAACTAGCAACGCTATAAGAGGGCTGAGCAAAGCGGTAACATAGCCAATCAACGGTTTGCTAGGAAAAGGATGGTTAGGGGCTGACATGGCAATATGGGTGGCATGATATAGCAAGTGGTAGGCATCGCAGCATAGGCATAGCAAAAGAGCGAGCAACTAGCATAGCAAAGATAGAAGTGATTTCGAGGGTATGATCATCTTGCTCGCAATGTTCTCGAGTTGTCGAAAGCTTGATCCTCGAAGACGTTCTCAACAGGCTCCTCGTTCACGTACTCGCCTCCGACTCTACCCAAAACAACAACACAAACAAAGAGCCACAATAAATCACGGTGCAATGCACAATCAACATGATGCAAAACATGGCATGATATGAATGATGAGATATGCAATGCTTATATGCGCCCGGAAGGAAAATGATGAACCAGGCATCAACTTGGCAAACCAAGCATGCCACTGAAAGATGAGATGATTTCGGTTGAAATCGATATAAAGATCACCGGAATCGGATGCACGGTTTGCAAATGGCAAGCAAAACAAGAATGGCGCAAATCTGCCATTAACAGCATGATACCACTTAGCAAGCAACAAATAATTAAGCTACTGCACCCAAACGTATCAACAAAGCACATGCCAGTGATCTACACATGATGCTCGACAAAAGATGAGCACTGAGCTACGGCTAGTTCACATCATAACAGGTTCAAACAAGCATGGCAAAAGTGCTCAAAGTAACAGGCTGGACATGGCAAAAACAGTAACAGGTTGCAATGTTCAGAGCATCAAAACTACATGCTACAGGAACTTAAAATAGCAAAACATGGCATGGCATGAATCTACTCAAAGCATATTTCAAAAGTCCCTTACTGACCATAAGCCAAAAAGGACTAGAAAATATAGTAACACCCATGTCAATATTGAAAGTCTCGTTAACAGATTCAGCAACTTGACATGTCAAAAACTGATAACGAGATGGCATGTTAACAAGCTCAATGCACTCACTACAGAGCCTCAAATGATAATCTAAGCATACATACATCAAGAAGGCATGACATAGAAGACATACATGGCAAGAACACTAGCATAGCATAAATGGACCAACCACAACAAGCTAGGCAAAATTGAATAACAAGTATACAATCTGCCAGGAATCATTTGATAGCAAAAGTAGAGCTCGATTGACTAAAGCTATGTCATCCCATAATTGCAAACAAAGGCATGAATGGATAGAGCAAGTCATGCTTTACAAAACACCCTTACTGAAGTATCTCAAAATATGCATAGATCTCTCGGTATCATCAAGCAAACATGGCATCAAAATCAGATAAAACAGGGCTGAAATCAGCAACATCAGGACACCTACTTTGCATGCTTGTGCTAGTCACCACATAGATCACAAAAATGCATGGCATATACCCCTGGAAAGATGACATGGCATTTTACAAAACACATGTAGGAATCAAATTCATAGGGTGCACATATTAATCATAGCAAAAATAACAAAAGTGCAACTTCTGATAAAAATCAGAAACTAACAGCACATAGCACTCTTCCAACAGCATTTCGGGCATCTAGATGAGCTCAAATGAAAATGATGCAATGGAATGGAATGATCTACTCTTCGAGGCGAACATTTTGACATATTATACGCGAAAAATGGATCTACGGATGCGAAGATATAGCCTGTTGAAAAATGCACGAAATTACAAAGATTTAGGACTTAGAGCAAATAAGGGAGGGAGAGAGGTCAACGGGCTCGCGGCTCCCGAGGCCGGATCGGGGCCGGGTCGGCGGCGGATCGGGCGACGGCCGGAGTAGATCGTCGGGAAGGCGGAGGAGGTCGCCGGGCGGGCGGCGTGGCGGGCGGCGGCGGAGCCGGGCCAGGGCGGGCGCCGAGGAGATCCGGCGGCGAGCCCGCCGGCTGGCGGCCGAGCTCAGCCGGGCGCGAGGAGGCGCCACCGAGCGGGCGGCGCGGGCGACGACTCGCTGGGTCACGGCCGGGCGGGCGGCGGCGCCGGAGGCCGGCGAGGCCGGCGGGCGGCGCGGGAGCGGCGGCGGCGACGGCACGGGGACGGCGCGGGCGCTGGCCAAGGGCGGCTGCCGCGCCCGGGCGCAGGCGGGGCGGTGGCGGGCGGAGGGCCACGTGGCGGACGTGGATTGGGCGAGGGCGGCGGCGAAATGTCGGCCTGTGGCGGACGTGTCCGCGCAGTGGCAGCTTTTAGGGTTTCGGGGAAGGGGATGATCCGGATTTCGGGGGAGGTGTTTAAATAGGCATAGAGGGAGCTAGGAGAGTCCAAATGAGGTGTAGTTTTCGCCCACACGATCGTGATCGAACGACGGAGAGCATGGAGGTGACTTAGATGGGTTATTGGGCTGTTTTGGAGGGGTGTTGGGCTGCAACTTAAAAGAGGCCTTTGCGAAGGTGCGGTTAACCGTTGGAGTACCAAACGAGCTCCAAATGACTCGAAACTTGACCGGTGGTCTCCGGGTGTTATACCAAGGCCACTAGACAAACCTCGGTCCATTTCGAGACGGTTTAATACCCGCACACGGAAAAACGTAAAAGGACCGCCGGGAAGATAGGAGTGCGGATTGCAAAACGGACAACGGAAAAATGCTCGGAATCATGAGACGAACACGTATGCAAATGCGATGCACATGATGACATAATATAAAATGCATGACACGGACAAAATGCAAAATGAAGAAAACCCAACCACGGAGGGAATATCATATATCAATGCCGAAAATGGCAAGAGTCGGAGTTACAAATATGGAAAGTTACTTCCGGGGTGTTACAACACTCCACCACTACAAGAGGATCTCGTCCCGAGATCTAGGACTGAAAGAACTCCGGATATTCAGAACGGAGGTGATCCTCGCGCCCCTGTAGCTTCTCGGTCGGAATGGTGTGACCACTTCACTTTCAGGAATTTGATTGACTTGTTGCGAGTCTTGCGCCGGTTTCTTCAAGAATAGCAACGGGTGCTCATGATAAGAGAGATCTTCTTGAAGGTCAATCTCTTGAAGTTGATAGTGCGTTCAGAGTCTTGAAGCACTTGCGGTTGTGACACGTGAAACACATCGTGCACATTTGCAAAGTTGGATGGAAGCTCAAGTTGATAGGCGAGATCGCCTCTTTTCCCAATGATCTTGAAAGGACCCACGATCTAGGGGCAAGCTTCCCTTTGATACCGGGCGACGAGTGCCTTTCATTGGAGAGACGCGAGGTAGACATGGTCTCCGATTTCAAAAGCCACATCACGGTGCTTATCATCATAATAGCTCTTCCGCGCGATTATGCGGCTTTGAGATTCTCACGAATGACTTGGCACATTTCTTCCGCTACGTGATCAAGTCATTGCCAAGAAGTTGGCGCTTCACCGCCTCGCACCAATTGAGAGGAGTGCGGCACTTTCGCCATAGAGAATTTCAATGGGGCCTTGCCCGAACTCGCTTGGAAGCTGTTGTTGTAAGAGAACTCGGCATAAGGAAGACAATCTTCCCACTTCATACCGAAAGAAATGACACAAGCCCTGAGCATATCTTCAAGGGTTTGATTTACTCGCTCAACTTGGCCACTTGTTTGAGGATGGAAAGCTGTGCTGAACCGAATGTTGGTGCCCATGGCCTTCTGAAAAGAATCCCAAAACTTGGAGGTAAAGATGCTGCCACGGTCTGAAGAGATCACTTGTGGAATGCCGTGCAAAGAGACAATCCTGGAGGTGTATAGCTCTGCCAACTGAGCTGCAGTGATGGATTCTTTGATAGGAAGAAAATGAGCCACTTTAGTAAGCTTGTCAATGACAACGAAGATAGCATCATTCCCACGCTTGGACTTTGGAAAGCCAGTCACGAAGTCCATTTCAATGTGATCAAACTTCCATTCAGGAATAGCAAGAGGTTGGAGGAGACCAGCTGGTCTTTGGTGTTCTGCTTTCACTCTTCTGCAGACATCACATTCATTCACGAATTGAGCAATTTCTCGCTTCATTCGA
Source organism: Aegilops longissima (assembly GCA_021605205.1). Lineage (NCBI taxonomy): Eukaryota > Viridiplantae > Streptophyta > Magnoliopsida > Poales > Poaceae > Aegilops > Aegilops longissima. Next base: position 101,296,539 of record CM038680.1, on the reverse strand, counting down.
GTCCACCAATATGACTGCTTGAGGTCATGGTACATCTTCGTACTTCCGGGATGAATGGATAGAAGCGAATTGTGAGCCTCGTTCATAATGACTTTTCTCAGATCACCCTTAGGAACCACAATCCGTCCTCAAAGAACAGAGTGTCTTTGTCATCAACATGGAAGCACTTGTACTTGAAATGCCCTTGTCGATACCACGCTTCACCTTCTTCACCATGGTATCCGAAGTTGAGCCTCACGAATCTGATCTTCCAAAGTAGGAGATACTATGAGGTTGGCAAGAAAGCCTTGAGGAACAACTTGAAGATTCAGCTTGGAAAGATTCACAGAGATCCGCTGAAAGGGCTTGAGGATTAGACTGTTGCGATAAGCTTTCCTGCTCAAAGCATCTGCAATGACATTGGCTTTGCCTTGAGTATACTCAATACTTGGGTTGTACTCTTGAATCATTTCGACCCATCGAGTCTGCCTCGAGGTTGAGGTTGGGTTGAGTGAAGATGTACTTGAGACTCTTGTGATCAGTGAAAATGTCCACTTTCCTTCCCAACAAGAGATGTCTCCATGTAATCAATGCATGAACAACTGCCGCCAACTCAAGATCGTGAGTGGGGTAGTTCTTCTCGTTGGGCTTCAATCAAGCGAGAGGTATAAGCCACAACTCTCTTCTCTTGCATTAACACAGCACCGAGACCTTGAAGAGAAGCATCACGAAAACTTCATATGGCTTGGATTCATCAGAGGAGTCGAACAGAGCTGTGACGAGTTTCTCTTTGAGGGTATTGAAAGCAACGTCACACTCGGGAGACCAGACATACTTCACATGCTTCTGGAGGAGGTTGGAAAGAGGCTTTGCAATCTTGGAGAAGTTCTCAACGAATCTTTGGCAATAGCTTGCAAGACCAAGAAAATCATGGAGCTGCTTGACATTCCGAGGAGGTTCCCAATTCACAATTGCGGACACCTTCTCGATCAACAGCGATGCCCTTAGCGAGATGATATGACCAAGATAAAGCACTTCATCAAGCCAAAATTCACATTTGGAGAACTTAGCATAGAATTGGTACTCTCTGAGCTTGTCTAGCACCAATCGCAAATGTTTGGCATGATCCTTCTTATTCTTGGAGAAGACCAAAATATCATCAAGATATACCAAGACGAATTCATTGGTGTAGGGGTTGAATATGAAGTTCATCATCCGAGAGAAAGTCGGAGGAGCATTTACAAGGCGAAAGACATGACAAGATATTCATAAGAACCAAAGCTTGTTCTAATGCTGTCTTGGGAATATCTTGTTCACGAATGCGAATCTGATGATACCCCATACGAAGGTCAAGCTTAGAGAACATCAGTAGCACCTTTGAGTTGCTCGAAAAGCTCATTGATGTTGGGAAGTGGATACTTGTTCTTGATTGTCTTCTTATTCAATGGACGGTAATCGACGCAAAGTCGGTCCGTGCCATCCTTCTTCCGGACAAAAAGAACACCACAACCCCAAGGAGATGAACTCGGTCTGATCAAACCCAGACGCTCTTGTTCATCGAGCTGCTTCTTCAATTCCTTCAGCTCATCAGGTCCAAGCTTGTATGGACGCTTGCAAACGGGTTCAGTGCCAGGCTCAAGATCGATAACGAACTCAACTGGCCGATGAGGAGGCATACCCGGAAGCTCTTCTGGAAAGACATCTTGGTACTCGCAAACGACTGGAATCTGAGAGATGGCATTCAGTTCGCCCTTCTCATTGAGAGAAAACAACCGAATGGTTTCATCACGAGAGGCATAGATGATCACATCATTAGAAGAGTGAGTCAATTGAATTTCCCTGGCAGCACAATCAATTTGAGCTTTGTGCTGATAAAGCCAGTCCATTCCGAGAATAAGATCAATATCCGAGTCACCAAGGACAACTGGTTTAGACAGAAATCTATAATCGCCCATCTTGATACCGACATTCGGAACCACCAAGCTAGAACTCATATGCTTGCCCGGGGAAACAATTGCTAGAGGTTTAGCCAGAAATTCCGAAGTGAAATCATGCTTGGCAAAAAACGGTCTCGACATGAAACAATGCGATGCACCAGTATCAAATAAGACTTTAGCAGGAATATCATTAACTGAGAGATTACCCAATATCACATCAGAAGATTCCTCTGCTTGAGCTGCATACATCATATTGACCTTGGCATACTTTGGATTGTGCTTGACCACTGCATTGCTGGAAGATTTCACAGGAGGAGGAGGCGGAAGGCGCCTCTGGTTGAAGCACTTGTTCGCATAGTGACCCTTCTGCTGACACTTGTTGCAAGTGACCTCGAGAGCGGACGGTGGTAAGGAGCACTTGACCTTGGAGCTTGAGAATTAGACTTGTTCGATAGCTTGGGTTGGGTGGGTGGGAAGATCCACGGCCACCGAGTTCTTCTCACTGGTAAGGCCGACGGAACGGAGGAGGGGGGTAAAACTTCTGCTGCTTGGCTGCCACTTGAGAGGACGAGGAGGACTGAACTGCATCCCCGATTCTCTTCTTAGAAGCCTCGCATTTGAGTTGGGCCGCTTGCTTGAGAGCCATGTTGTAGAAATCATCATACTTATCTGGCTCAAACAGCACAAGAGGTAATTGCAGATCTTCTCTCGACCACCTCTGAATCGATAGATCATACTCCTTTCATCGTGTACATCTTGCTTAGCAAAACGAAGCGAAGCTTCGAACTGGATATTGTATTGATAGACAGACATGTTGCCCTGCTTGAGATTGCGGAACTCCTCACGCTTGCTCTCAACAACACTTTTCGAATGTGATGAGCTCGGAAATCACGGCGAACTCATCCTGTAATGACACGACCTCCTCTCGAATCTTTGTATTGCTGGTACCACTCAGCAGCTTGATCCTTGAGTTGAAACGATGCAAACTTGACAAAGTCCTCGTGTCCGACATTGCTACAGTCAAAGTGCTTGCAGATGTCCACTAACCAATCATCGCCGTCTGTGGCCTCAACACGTAAACCGAAGGACTTCGCTGATTAGCGAGGAACTGACTGAGAGTAGCAAAGTGTGGCTGATAGTTGCCTTGACCTTGATTGCCTTGATTGCCTTGCCCCCGAGTACGTTCTTGCAAGAGCTGCAAAATCATCTGAGCATTGGCATTGGTGGCTGCCATGATAGCTTGCCAGGCCTCTGGAGGCGGAGGTGGAGGTGGAGGTGGAGGATTCGACTGATCCCCATCATTGCGATCCGGATTCGACGCTGGCGGAGCCATCTGAAGAGGGTGACATCCGTTAGTCCTTTGATAGACAAATGATAAGTAGAATCAACGGATAGAAATTGCAACATATAGTCTTCACAATAAACATTCGAACAAGAATGAACGAATGAATTCCAAAGTTAATCATCACACGTCCAATAAAGTGAGAAGCCACTTAGATAAAGGATATGGAAACAACATCTGTCTTAGAAACAATTCGAATAACACAACTGAAAACAAAAGGTTGGCTTCTAGAATGAGCCGAACAAACACATGATAGAGATTTCGCCCAAGTGTTAGTGGTGGGGCCCACACGACACGACGATAGCGGACGTCACGAATGACTAACAAGACGTCCCGAATCAGCATAGCCAAGGATTCTTTAAGACGCCTCGCGACCATCGTGAATCGACCGTGAATGGGCGGACCACTAGACGTTGAACCCCAATCTCAAATCATACATCCGTCGGAAAGAATATCCTGTAAGCTACTAGAATTCCCACCTATAAACTCCCAAACTTTCTGGTTATGCAATCTGGTGTTGGGGATACAGGGACACAAAATATATCACCCAAACTAACAATACCTAGATCCAATTGTATCCATCCGTCAACACATAACCAAGAAATCCTCGGAAATCGTGTACCTCGACCTTCAAAAACATCCGTTATGCAAGTCATGGCAATACTCCCTTTTCGCCACAATCTCGGGCTATCGGGGTTATCTCACCAACAACTGCACAAAAGAGATTTCGATGTCGGCAAAACTCGGTATTCCGAATCGCAACGATAAAATTGTGACGACAACATCTCGGAGCTCAACTCCCGGGACACTGCCACAACCCCTAAATGTCGAGGCACCAAGAACAATGTTCTCGTCACAAAACCATCGAACGATTCCAAGATACCCACGTGATCCAAAAAATTTTTTAGTGAAATTTGAGGAGAGAAGAGTCAAAACTCTCGTCAGATACCTCACCAGAGCGACGAAGGACCGGGAAGTAAAAAGAATCCTACTCTCCGATATATATAATCCTAAGACTCAAAACATTTTCCATTCTAGACTCAACAACGGCAGCAAACAAACAAGTAGGGGCTCCTAAGTCGGGAAGGCTCGATTACCAACTTAGCGCCCCGATGCGGCTATATCTCCCACGTGTCGAGGCACGACTTAGAGGCATAACCGCATTGAAAGCAATGTCGCAAGTGAGGTAATCTTCACACAACCCATGTAATAATTAAGGAAAGATACATAGTTGGCTTACAATCGCCACTTCACACAAGACATAAATAAACATTCATCATTCAGAGTACACTCAAGGTCCGACTACGGAACCAAAATAAAGAAGATACCCCAAATGCTAACACAGATCCCGAATCGTCCCAACTGGGCACCACTCTCGATCATCTGGAAACGACACATAGTAACGACCACGTTCCTCGTCGAACTCCCACTTGAGCTCGGTTGAATCACCTGCACCGCCTCATCGGAACCTGCAACTGTTTGAAGTATCTGTGAGTCACGGGACTCAGCAATCTCACACCCGCAGATCAAGACTATTTAAGCTTATAGGAAGGACTGAGTAGTAAAGTGGAGCTGCAGCACGCGACTAGCTTATGTGGTGGCTACTTCAAAAAGAGAGCGAGGAGAGAAGCAAAGCACGGTCGTGAAACTAGTAGTGATCAAGAAGTGATCCTGAACTACTTACGCCGACATAACTCCAACACGTGTTCACTTCCCGGACTCACCGAGAAGAGACCATCACGTTACACACGCGTTGATGTGTATTTTATATATAGGTCAACTTTGGGTTATCTACAACCGACATTAACAAATTCCCATCTGCCTCATAACCGCGGGCACGGCTTTCGAAAGATATTACCCTGCAGGGGTGTCCCAACTTAGCCCATTATAAGCTCTCACGGTCAACGAAGGATATTCCTTCTACCGGGAAGACCCGATCAATCTCGGAATCCCGGACTACAAGACATTTCGACAGCAATAGAACAAGACCAGCAAAGCCACCCGACTGTGCCGACAAATCCCGATAGGAGCTGCACATATCTCGTTCTCAGGGCACACCGGATAGGTCAGCCTACGAGTAAAACCAGCCCTCGAGTTGCCCGAGGTGGCCCCGCAGATCTGCCGGTTCGGGCCAGACTCGAGGAACACTGGTCCGGGGGGTTAAAATAAAGATGACCCTCGGCTCGCGAAAACCGGGGAAAAGGCTTAGGTGGCAAATGGTAAAACCAAAGTTGGGCCTTGCTGGGCGAGTCTTATTCAAAGCGAACTGTCAAGGGGTCCCATAAATCACCCAACCGTAAGGAACGCGAAATCAAGGAACATAACACCGTATGACGGAAACTAGGGTGGCAAGAGTGGAACAAAACACTGGCATAAGGCCGAGCCTTCCACCCTTTACCAAGTATATAGATGTATTAATTATAGCAGATATATATTGTGATATCCCCAACAAGTAAACATGTTCCAAAAAGAACAACATCTCCATGTTCCAACAAGGAACAAACTTCAGCTTCACCTGCAACTAGCAACGCTATAAGAGGGCTGAGCAAAGCGGTAACATAGCCAATCAACGGTTTGCTAGGAAAAGGATGGTTAGGGGCTGACATGGCAATATGGGTGGCATGATATAGCAAGTGGTAGGCATCGCAGCATAGGCATAGCAAAAGAGCGAGCAACTAGCATAGCAAAGATAGAAGTGATTTCGAGGGTATGATCATCTTGCCTGCAATGTTCTCAGAGTTGTCGAAAGCTTGATCCTCGAAAACGTTCTCAACAGGCTCCTCGTTCACGTACTCGTCTCCCGACTCTACCCAAAACAACAACACAAACAAAAGAGCCACAATAAATCACGGTGCAATGCACAATCAACATGATGCAAAACATGGCATGATATGCATGATGAGATATGCAATGCTTATGTGCGCTCCGGAAGGAAAAATGATGAACCAGGCATCAACTTGGCAAACCAAGCATGCCACTGGAAAGATGAGATGATTTCGGTTGAAATCGATATAAAGATCACCGGAATCGGATGCACGGTTTGCAAATGGCAAGCAAAACAAGAATGGCGCAAATCTGCCATTAACAGCATGATACCACTTAGCAAGCAACAAATAATTAAGCTACTGCACCCAAACGTATCAACAAAGCACATGGCAGTGATCTACACATGATGCTCGACAAAAGATGAGCACTGAGCTACGGCTAGTTCACATCATAACAGGTTCAAACAAGCATGGCAAAAGTGCTCAAAGTAACAGGCTGGACATGGCAAAAACAGTAACAGGTTGCAATGTTCAGAGCATCAAAACTACATGCTACAGGAACTTAAAATAGCAAAACATGGCATGGCATGAATCTACTCAAAGCATATTTCAAAAGTCCCTTACTGACCATAAGCCAAAAGGACTAGAAAATATAGTAACACCCATGTCAATATTGAAAGTCTCGTTAACAGATTCAGCAACTTGACATGTCAAAAACTGATAACGAGATGGCATGTTAACAAGCTCAATGCACTCACTACAGAGCCTCAAATGATAATCTAAGCATACATACATTAAGAAGGCATGACATAGAAGACATACATGGCAAGAACACTAGCATAGCATAAATGGACCAACCACAACAAGCTAGGCAAAATTGAATAACAAGTATACAATCTGCCAGGAATCATTTGATAGCAAAAGTAGAGCTCGATTGACTCAAGCTATGGCATCCCATAATTGCAAACAAAGGCATGAATGGATAGATCAAGTCATGCTTTACAAAACACCCTTACTGAAGTATCTCAAAATATGCATAGATCTCTCGGTATCATCAAGCAAACATGGCATCAAAATCAGCTAAAACAGGGCTGAAATCAGCAACATCAGGACACCTACTTTGCATGCTTGTGCTAGTCACCACATAGATCACAAAAATGCATGGCATATACCCCTGGAAAGATGACATGGCATTTTACAAAACACATGTAGGAATAAAATTCATAGGGTGCACATATTAATCATAGCAAAAATAACAAAAGTGCAACTTCTGATAAAAATCAGAAACTAACAGCACATAGCACTCTTCCAACAGCATTTCGGGCACCAAGATGAGCTCAAATGAAAATGATGCAATGGAATGAAATGATCTACTCTTCGAGTCGAACATTTTGACATATTATACGCGAAAAATGGATCTACGGATGCGAAGATATAGCCTGTTGAAAAATGCACGAAATTACAAAGATTTAGGACTTAGAGCAAATAAGGGAGGGAGAGAGGTCAACGGGCTCGCGGCTCCCGAGGCCGGATCGGGGCCGGGTCGGCGGCGGATCGGGCGACGGCCGGAGGAGATCGCCGGGGAAGGCGGAGGAGGTCGCCGGGCGGGCGGGCGTGGCGGGCGGCGGCGGAGGCCGGCCGGCGGGCGCCGAGGAGATCCGGCGGGCGAGGCGCCGGCGGCGGCCGAGCTCGGCCGGGCGCGAGGAGGCGCCACCGAGCGGCGCGGGCGGCGGCGCGGAGGCCGGCGAGGCCGGAGGGCGGCGCGGAGCGCCGGGCGGCGACGGGCACGGGCACGGCGCGGGCGGCTGGGCTGGCCAGGCCTGCTACCGGCTCGGGCGGGCGGGCGGTGGCGGCGGAGGGGCCACGTGGCGGACGTGGATTGGGCGAGGGCGGCGGCGAAATGTCGGCGCAAGGGCGGACGTGTCCGGCGCGCGCGGGGCAGTTTTCTAGGGTTTCGGGGAAGGGGATGATCCGGATTTCGGGGGAGGTGTTTAAATAGGCATAGAGGGAGCTAGGAGAGTCCAAATGAGGTGTAGTTTTCCCCACACGATCGTGATCGAACGACGGAGAGCATGGAGGTGACTTAGATGGGTTATTGGGCTGTTTTGAGGGTGTTGGGCTGCAACTTAAAAGAGGCCTTTATGAAGGTGCGGTTAACCGTTGAGTACCAAACGAGCTCCAAATGACTCAAACTTGACCGGTGGTCTCCGGGTGTTATACCAAGGCCACTAGACAAACCTCGGTCCATTTCGAGACGGTTTAATACCCGCACACGGAAAAACGTAAAAGGGACCGCCGGGGAAGATAGGAGTGCCGGATTGCAAAACGGACAACGGGAAAAATGCTCGGAATCATGAGACGAACACGTATGCAAATGCGATGCACATGATGACATAATATAAAATGCATGACACGGACAAAATGCAAAATGAAGAAAAACCCAACCACGGAGGGAATATCATATATCAATGCCGAAAATGGCAAGAGTCGGAGTTACAAATATGGAAAGTTACTTCCGGGGTGTTACAGGTGACTTGCAACAAATGTCAGCAGAAAGGTCACTATGCGAACAAGTGCTTCAACCAGAGGCGCCTTCCGCCTCCTCCTCCTGTGAAATCTTCCAGCAATGCAATGGTCAAGCATAATCCCAAGTCTGCAAAGGTGAATATGTTGAATGCAGCTCAAGCGGAGGAATCTTCTGATGTGATAATGGGTAATCTCTCAGTTAATGATATTCCTGCAAAAGTCTTATTTGATACTGGTGCATCGCATTGTTTCATCTCAAGACCATTTGTATCTAAGCATGAGTTGGGTTATCAAGAATTGCCTAGTTCCTTATCAATTGTGTCCCCGGGTAAGCAAATGACAGCTAATAATTATGTCCCGGATGTTTCTATCAAGATGGGCGATTATAGATTTCTGGCTAAACCAATTGTTCTCGGTGACTCGGATATTGATCTTATTCTCGGTATGGACTGGCTTTATCAGCACAAAGCTCAGCTTGATTGTGCTGCCAAGGAAATTCAATTGGCTCACTCTTCTAATGATGTGATCGTCTATGCCGCTCGTGATGAAACCATTCTGTTGTTTTCTCTCAATGAGAAGGGCGAACTGAATGCTATCTCTCAGATCCCAGTCGTTTGTGAGTACCAAGATGTCTTTCCAGAAGAGCTTCCGGGTATGCCTCCTCATCGGCCAATTGAGTTCGTTATCGATCTTGAGCCTGGCACTGAACCCGTTTGCAAGCGTCCATACAAGCTTGGACCTGATGAGCTGAAGGAATTGAAGAAGAAGCTCGATGAACAAGAGCATCTGGGTTTGATCAGACCGAGTTCATCTCCTTGGGGTTGTGGTGTTCTTTTGTCCGAAGAAGGATGGCACGGACCGACTTTGCGTCGATTACCGTCCATTGAATAAGAAGACAATCAAGAACAAGTATCCACTTCCCAACATCAATGAGCTTTTCGAGCAACTCAAAGGTGCTAAAGTGTTCTCCAAGCTTGACCTTCAGATGGGTTATCATCAGATTCGCATTCGTGAACAAGATATTCCCAAGACAGCATTCATAACAAGCTTTGGTTCTTATGAATATACTGTCATGTCTTTCGGCCTCGTCAATGCTCCTCCAACATTCTCTCGGATGATGAATTTCATCTTCAACCCCTACACCAATGAATTGTCTTGGTCTATCTTGATGATATTTTGGTCTTCTCCAAGAATAAGAAGGATCATGCCAAACATTTGCGATTGGTACTAGACAAGCTCGAGAGTATCAATTCTATGCTAAGTTCTCCAAATGTGAATTCTGGCTTGATGAAGTGCTTTATCTTGGTCATATCATCTCCGCCAAGGGCATCGCAGTTAATCCCGAGAAGGTGTCCGCAATTGTGAATTGGGAACCTCCTCGAACGTCAAGCAGCTCCATGATTTTCTTGGTCTTGCAAGCTATTGCGAAGATTCGTTGAGAACTTCTCCAAGATTGCAAAGCCTCTTTCCAACCTCCTCGAGAAGCATGTGAAGTATGTCGGTCTCCCGAGTGTGACGTTGCTTTCAATACTCTCAAAGAGAAACTCGTCACAGCTCCCTGCCTTGACTCCTCTGATGAATCCAAGCCATTTGAAGTTTTCTGTGATGCTTCTCTTCAAGGTCTCGGTGCTGTGTTAATGCAAGAGAAGAGAGTTGTGGCTTATACCTCTCGCCATTGAAGCCTAACGAGAAGAACTACCCCACTCACGATCTTGAGTTGGCGGCAGTTGTCCATGCATTGATAACGTGGAGACATCTCTTGTTGGGAAGGAAAGTGGACATTTTCACCGATCACAAGAGTCTCAAGTACATCTTCACTCAACCCAACCTCAACCTCAGTGCAGACTCGATGGGTCGAAATGATTCAAGAGTACAACCCAAGTATTGAATATACTCCGGCAAAGCCAATGTCATTGCAGACGCTTTGAGCAGGAAGGCTTATCGCAATGCTTTAATCCTCAAGCCCTTTCACCGGATCTCTGTGAAGCTTTCCATAGCTGAATCTTCAAGTTGTTCCTCAAGGCTTTCTTGCCAACCTCATAGTCTCTCCTACTTTGGAAGATCAGATTCGTGAGGCTCAACTTCTGGATATCATGGTGAAAAAGGTGAAACGTGGTATCGACAAGGGCATTTCCAAGTACAAGTGCTTCCACGTTAATGACAAAGATACTCTTTTCTTTGAGGACCGGATTGTGGTTCCTAAGGGTGATCTGAGAAAAGTCATTATGAACGAGGCTCACAATTCGCTTCTATCCATTCATCCTGGAAGTACGAAGATGTACCATGACCTCAAGCAGTCATATTGGTGGACTCGAATGAAGCGAGAAATTGCTCAATTCGTGAATGAATGTGATGTCTGCAGAAGAGTGAAAGCGAGAACACCAAAGACCAGCTGGTCTCCTTCAACCTCTTGCTATTCCGAATGGAAGTTTGATCATATTGAAATGGACTTCGTGGATGGCTTTCCAAAGTCCAAGCGTGGAAATGATGCTATCTTCGTTGTCATTGACAAGCTTACTAAAGTGGCTCATTTTCTTCCTATCAAAGAATCCATCACAGCAGCTCGGTTGGCGAGCTATACACCTCGAGATTGTCTCTTTGCACGGCATTCCACAAGTGATCTCTTCAGACCGTGGCAGCATCTTTACCTCCAAGTTTTGGGATTCTTTTCGAAGGCCATGGGCACCAACATTCGTTTCAAAGATAGCTTTCCATCCTCAAACAAGTGGCCAAGTTGAGCGAGTTAATCAAATCCTTGAAGATATGCTCGGGGCTTGTGTCATTTCTTCGGTATGAACTGGAAGATTGTCTTCCATATGCCGAAGTTCTCCTACAACAACAGCTTCCAAGCAAGTTCGGCAAGGCCCCATTCGAAATTCTCTATGGCGTAAAGTGCCGTACTCCTCTCAATTGGTCTCGAGACAGTGAACGCCAACTTCTTGGCAATGACTTGATCACGTAGCGGAAGAAATGTGCCAAGTCATTCGTGAGAATCTCAAAGCAGCATAATCGCGCGGAAGAGCTATCATGATGATAAGCACCGTGATGTGGCTTTTGAAATCGGAGACCATGTCTACCTCCGCGTCTCTCCAATGAAAGGCACTCGTCGCTTCGGTATCAAAGGGAAGCTTGCCCCTAGATACGTGGGTCCTTTCAAGATCATTGGCAAAAGAGGCGATCTCGCCTATCAACTTGAGCTTCCTCCAACTTTGCAAACGTGCGATGTGTTTCACGTGTCACAGCTTCGCAAGTGCTTCAAGACTCTGAACGCACTATCAACTTCAAGAGATTGACCTTCAAGAAGATCTCTCTATCATGAGCACCCGCTGCTATTCTTGAAGAAACCGAGCGCAAGACTCGCAACAAGTCAATCAAATTCCTAAAAGTGAAGTGGTCACACCATTCCGACCGAGAAGCTACCTGGGAGCGCGAGGATCACCTCCGTTCCGAATATCCGGAGTTCTTTCAGTCCTAGATCTCGGGACGAGATCCTCTTGTAGTGGTGGAGTGTTGTAACACCCCGGAAGTAACTTTCCATATTTGTAACTCCAACTCTTGCCATTTTCGGCATTGTGATATGATATTCCCTCCGTGGTTGGGTTTTTCTTCATTTTGCATTTTGTCCATGTCATGCATTTTACTTCATGTCATCATGTGCATCGCATTTGCATACGTGTTCGTCTCAATATTCCGAGCATTTTTCCGTTGTCCGCTTTTGCAATCCGCACTTCTATCTCCCCGGCGCCCCTTTTACGCTTTTTCCGTGTGCGGGTACTAAACCTTCTCGAAATGGACCGAGGTTTGTCTAGTGGCCTTGGTATACCAACCGCAGACCACCGGTCAAGTTTCGGGTCATTTGGAGCTCGTTTGGTACTCCAACGGTTAACCGCACTCTCCCAAAGGCCTCTTTTAAGTTGCAGCCCAACACCCCTTCAAAACAGCCCAATAACCCATCTAAGTCACTTCCATGCTCTCCGTCGTTCGATCACGATCGTGTGGGCGAAAACTACACCTCATTTGGACTCTCCTAGCTCCCTCTATGCCTATTTAAGCAAACCCCCTCCAAATCTCGGGTCTAACCCTAGCCTTCCCCTACCTCGCGCCCGGACGAAGCGTCCGCGCCGCCCGGACACGTCCGTCTCCAGCCGCCGCCACTTCCAGCCACTGGTCGCGACACGTGGCCGCCGCCGCCGCACACACACAAGAGCCCGCGAGGCCCGGCAGCCCGCCCGGGCCGATCCGGCCGACCAGCGCCTCCGCCCAGCGCCCGGCCGCCGCCGCCCGCGCCGCCGCGCCCTCCGCCCGGCCGCCCTCGCCGCCCGTCGCCTCGCCTCCTCCTTCACGGAGCCCGCCAGCGCCGCCGCCTCTCCCGCCGCCGCCCGTTCCGGCGGCGCGCCGCCACCACAGGCCTGAGCCACCCGCCCGCTCGCATGCGCCCGTGCGCCGCCACTGCCGCCTCCGCCGCCCCCTCCCCATGCCGCTCGGCCCCTCCGCCGCCTCCTCTGGCGAACCGCGCCATTGCGCCCTCGTCCGATCCCGGCCCGATCCGGCCTCGGGTCGCGCGCCGCGGTTGACTTCTCCCCCCTCCTTTTTCCCCTAAGTTTTTCATCTCAGTGAATTTTTGTTGCATTTTCAACGTGGTGTAACTCTGTCATCGTAGCTCCATTTTGCGCGTATAATATGTCAAAATGTTCGTCTTGAAGAGTAGATCATTTCATTCCATTGCATAATTTTCATTTGAGCATATCTTGATGCCCGAAATGCTATTGGAAGAGTGTTATGTGATGTTAGTTTCTGTTTCTTAACAGAACTTGCACTTTTGTTATTTTTGCCATGATTAATGTGTGCACCCTATGAATTTGAGTCCTACATGTGTTTTGTAATATGCCATGCCATCTTTCCAGGGGTGTATGCCATGTATTTTTGTGATCTATGTGGTGACTAGCACAAGCATGCAAAGTAGGTGTCCTGATGTTGCTGTTTTCAGCCCTGTTTAGCTGATATTTTGATGCCATGTTAACTTGATGCTACCGACAGATCAATGCATATTTTGAGATACTTCAGTAATGATGTTTTGTTAAGCATGTCTTTCTCTATCCATCCATGCCTTTGTTTGCAATTATGGAGTGCCATAGCTTGAGTCAATCGAGCTCTACTTTTGCTATCAAATGTTTCCTGGCAGATTGTTTACATGTTATTCAATTTTGCCAAGCTTGTTGTGGTTGATCCGTATATGCTATGTTCTTTTTCTTGCCATGTATGTCTTCTATGCCATGTCTTCTTGATGCATGTATGCTTAGTTTGTCATATAAGGCTCTGTAGTGAGTGCATTGAGCTTGTAAACATGCCTACTTGTTATCAGCTTTTGACATGCCATGTTGCTGAATCTGTTAACGAAACTTTCAATTTTGACATGGGTGTTACTATATTTTCTGATCCTTTTTGGCTTATGGTCAGTAAGGGACTTTTGTTCTATGCTTGGAGTAGATTCATACCATGCTATGTTTTGCTATTTTAAGTTCCTGTAGCATGTAGTTTTGTTGCTCTGAACTTTGCAACCTGATGCTGTTTTTGCCATGTGCAGCCTGATATTTTGTGCACTTTTGCCATGCTTGTTTGAACCTGTTATGATGTGATTTAGCCGTAGCTCAGTGCTCATATTTTGTCGAGCATCTTGTGTAGATCACTGCCATGTACTTTGTTGGTACGTTTGGGTGCAGTAGCTTAAATTATTGTTCCTTGCTAAGTGGCATCATGCTGTTAATGGCAGATTTGTGCCATTCTTGTTTTGCTTGCCATTTCCAAACCGTGCATCCGTTTCCGGTGATCTTTATATCGATTTCAACCGAAATCATCCCATCTTTCCAGTGGCATACTTGGTTTGCCAAGTTGATGCCTGGTTCATCATTTTCCTTCCGGAGCGCACATACGCATTGCATATCACATCTCGCATATCATGTCATGTTTTGCATCATGTTGCTTATGCATTGCACTGTGATTTATTGTGGTTCCTTTGTTTGTGTTGTTGCTTTGGGTAGAGCCGGGAGACGAGTACGTGAACGAGGAACCTGTTGAGAACGCTTACGAGGATCAAGCTTTCGACAACTCGAGAACATTGCGAGCAAGATGACCATACCCTCGAAATCACTTCTATCTTTGCTATGCTAGATGCTCGCTCTTTTGCTATGCCTATGCTGCGATGCCTACCACTTGCTATATCATGCCACCCATATTGCCATGTCAGCCCTAACCATCCTTTCCCAGCAAACCGCTGATTGGCTATGTTACCGCTTTGCTCAGCCCTCTTATAGCGTTGCTAGTTGCGGTGAAGTGAAGTTTGTTCCTTGTTGAACATGGAGATGTTGTTCCTTGTTGGAACATGTTTACTTGTTGGGGATATCACAATATATATATCTGCTCTAATTAATACATCTATATATTTGGTAAAGGGTGGAAGGCTCGCCTTATGCCTGGTGTTTTGTTCCACTCTTGCCACCCTAGTTTCCGCCATACCGGTGTTATGTTCCTTGATTTCGCGTTCCTTACACGGTTGGGTGATTTATGGGACCCCTTGACAGTTCGCTTTGAATAAGACTCGCCCAAAAAGGCCCAACTTTGGTTTTACCATTTGCCACCTAAGCCTTTTCCCCGGTTTTCGCGAGCCCGAGGGTCATCTTTATTTTAACCCCGGACCAGTGCTCCTTCGAGTGCTGGCCCAAACTAGAGTGCTTTGCAGCGCCCCTCAAGGAAACTTGAGGTCTGGTTTTAGTTGTACGGACTGCTCATCCGGTGTGCCACGAGAACGAGATATGTGCAGCTCCTATCGGGATTTGTCGGCACATTCGGGCGGCTTTGCTGGTCTTGTTTTATTGCTGTCGAAATGTCTTGTAGTCCGGGATTCGAGATTGATCGGGTCTTCCCGTAGAAGGAATATCCTTCGTTGACCGTGAGAGCTTATAATGGGCTAAGTTGGGACACCCTGCAGGTAATATATTTCAAAGCCGTGCCCGCGGTTATGAGGCAGATGGGAATTTGTTAATGTCCGGTTGTAGAAAACCCGGTTGACCTCAATAAAATACACATCAACAAGCGTGTGTAACTGTGATGGTCTCTTCTCGGCGGAGTCCGGAAGTGAACACGGTGTTGGAGTTATGTCGGACGTAAGTAGTTCAGATCACTTCTTGATCGCTACTAGCTTCACGACCGTGCTTTGCTCCTCTTCTCGCTCTCTTTTGCGATGTAGCCACCATATATGCTAGTCGCTGCTGCAGCTCCACTTTGCTACTCTGTCCTTCCTATAAGCTTAAATAGTCTTGATCTCGCGGGTGTGAGATTGCTGAGTCCCGTGACTCACGATACTTCCAAAACAGTTGCGGTGGCACGACGATGCGGTCAGGTGACTCAACCGAGCTCAAGTGGGAGTTCGACGAGGAACGTGGTCGTTACTATGTGTCTTTTCCCGATGATCGTAGTGGTGCCCAGTTGGGACGATCGGGATCTGTGTAGCGTTTGGGGTATCTTCTTTTATTTTGGTTCCGTAGTCGGACCTTGAGTGTACTCTGAATGATGGATGTTTATTTATGTATTGTGTGAAGTGGCGACTGTAAGCCAACTATGTATCTCTTTCCCTTATTTATTACATGGGTTGTGTGAAGATCACCTCACTTGCGACATTGCTTTCAATGCGGTTATGCCTCTAAGTCGTGCCTCGACACGTGGGAGATATAGCCGCATCGGGGGCGTTATAGTTGACTTCGGGCAGCCGGCCGTTGGCGCAGTCGGCACCCGGCTGGCTAGAGCAGCCGGATGGGGAGCAGGCCGGGTGGCGAGTCAGTCCGGGCAGTCAGACAGGGGCCCGCCTGGGCGGCCTGAGCAGTCGGACTGAGGGGCTTTGCTAGCCCCAATGTCTTGAAACATTGTTTGGCCGTCTTCGGGGTACTCGTGGTCAATTACCCCGACAGTAGCCCCCGAGCCTCCGGGCAACTTGGCGAAGTTGGGCGGAGGTTTTTTAGCGGGTGTTGATGTAGAAGATGTCGATGACGGCCGGCTGCGGACCGCAGCCGGCACGGGTTGCTTCCGGCGGGGGCGCGCAAGCGCACCCGCTGGGTGTAGCCTCCGAGCCTCCGAGCGAGGAGGGGGTTCCCCACGGAAATGATCATGCAAAAGACAAAGTTAGTCCACGCAGATATATCAAATGATTGCTTTTAACATTGCAAGTTTTATGCGGAGGGTGCCGACTCGGTTTCGTCCGAGCCCCCTTAATCTTTTTCGTGTTCCCTCTGCTCTTTGGCTTATGCTCTCGCTTGCCGGATAGCCGCTCTGCGGTCTGTGGCCGAGAGTGGGCCGCGAAGTGGAGTGTACAATATTCAGACTCTGGGAGCACATTCGACCGAGAAGATACTCGTAAAGGAAATGACCGAGGTCGCCTGAACCGTTTTTCTTCCCGGACATTTTTCACGTGGGTGGCCTCCAGGGTTCACTCTTGCTAGCCAGATAGCCGCTTTGCAGTCTATGACTAAGAATGGGCCTTTGGTACCGCGCATGCTACTAAGCCGTCTGTGGGAGATAACGTCTTAGGCCAAGCGGCCAGCCTCCAGGACAACTCTGGCTGGCGCCGGGTCGAATAGTGATGCAACTGTAATAAAATGAGGAGATAGCCCCCGAGCATTGCTTGAGGTTATCCGTGCTTTTGCGGTGCAAAAATATGCGCGTGAGGAGCTCACATTGATTTTCGTGTAGGCGAGGCGGAGTTTGCCGAAGACAGCCGGCGCGGCTCGGCGCTCGCGTAGCGCGCTGGTGCACCCGCTGGGTGTAGCCTTCGAGCCTCCGGGTGCTTGAAGGGGGTCCCAGCCGGTCAGGCTCGACCGACCAGGAGGCGAGCGGGACGCGGCTGAGCCGGCTTGGCACAGCCGGCCAGGCGGCGAGGCGCCTGGCAGCACCCTTGTTCTTCTTTCTTCTCTTCTGTCGACTGCTGGTAGCCGGAAAAAACTCTTCTCTTGTCTCTTGTTTTTGTTTCTTGCAATCTTCCATGGGGGCGCGCCAGCGCACCCACTCGGTGTAGCCCCTGAGATTCGGGCCGACTGCTGAGCAATCAGGCCGGATCTCCCGGCAACTACATTGTCTTCTTCCTCGTGGGGGCGCTTCAGCGCACACGCTGGGTGTAGCCCCCGAGATTCGGGCCGACTGCTGAGAAGTAGAGCCGGATCTCCCGACAACTACTTTGTCTTCTTCCTCGCGGAGGCGCGTCAACAAGACCACTGGTGTAGCCCCGAGATTCGGGCCGACTCATCGGCGGTCGGGCGGATCTCCCAAAGAACTACTTTGTCTTTTCTTTGCGAAGCGCGTCAGTACCCGTGGGTGTAGCCCCCGATATTTGTGTTGAGGCTCGACCGGCCAGGCGTCGAGGCGGACAGGCGGCCGTGCCGGCGCTCTTGCCGGCCATACGTTGAAGCGGGCAGGCAGGCCGGGTCACGCCTAGCCGTCCGAGTGGCGAAGCAGGCGGACAGACAGACATACGTTTTTTCTTTTCTTTTCTTTGTCCCAGCCGACCTCTTTCTCTCTTTTTTATAAGCACCCGGCCACTCGAGCAGCCGGCCCACTTTTTCCAGCCGGCCACTAGGCAATCGACCTCTTTTTTTTGGATTCCCAGCCGACCCTTTTTTCTTCAGAGCCGGGGGAAGCAGCACCGGCTGGCAGGCGCGGGGAAGCCGGCGAGCGAGGCCGCGGAGCAGCGGCGAGGCAGCCAGCGAGGCAGGGCGGCCGCACGAGGGAGGAGCCGAAGGGCGCCGCCGCGACCAGCGGCCGCACGGTTGAGGCGGGGGCAGCATGGCGCTACTGCGTGTGATCCGGGCGGCGAAGTCGGCCCGAGCCGCGGTTATTAGTGGCGGCGATGCCGCGTGAGGGTGCGCGAAGCCGCAGGCGGGCCAGAGGCGGCCGAGTCTTGGCGGAGCGAGGCCGTGTGCGTGAAGCAGGCGGAGCCGGCCGCGTGGGAGCAGCGGGGCGGCGAAGCCGGCAGCTGCTGGTGCGAGATCGGGGAGCGAGCGCCACGGTAGGGGGCGAGCGCGCACCCGCGGGCACGCGGCTGCGAGCAGGGCCACACGAGGCTATGCGGAGGATCGGGCGGCCGACCCCCTGGGGCAGCAGGAGGCAGGTAGCGGCGGGAGTAGAGGAGCTCGTTGGTGTGTGCTCGCGCGTGCAGATGGACGCACAACGGAGCAGAGCAGCGTAGCGGCTAGAGCGAATCCGGAGCAAGGTGGAGGAGTGTGCGGAAGCGGCACGGCTGGCCGGAGCGAGTCTCTAAGGACGTGTTTGGTTGCCTGCATGAGGCCCAGCCTGGCCCGGGCGGGAAGAATTTGGCCCGTTTGGTTTCCTACATTCACTGTGCGGCCCACATCGCACGAAGCTTAAAGCACGTCCAGCCCAGGCCCAGGGGCAACGCACGATTCGACAGTAGCTCGCGAGCCTGGCCAGGGCGAGGCAGGGGAGGGCGACGCGCTTCTTCCCTCGTGCGAGCAGGGGAGATGGCGCGAGCTCGCCCGCGTCGCCAAAAAATCGGCGGGAGGATTCCGGCTCACCTCCCGCCGCTCCACCCCCTATTTAGCCCCTCCCTCACCGCCCCAACTCCCGCCACCATTCTTCCTCCGTTCGCGCTCTCCCGCCGACGCGCATCGGCACAGACGAGCAGGTAAGCGGCGAATCTTCATCGGCCAGCTGTCCACGGCGTCGGAGCTCCTTCACCAGCTGGCGTTCATCTTCCACCACCGTCCTCCCTTGTCCTCAAGCTGCAGCCATGGCCTCTGTGAGTTCAATCCCCCTTTCTCACCGTTCCTTCTAGCTAGATCTGAGCTGCACCTAGGGTTTGATCTTGATGCATGGTTGATTAGTGGTCTGATCTGTAAGCTGATATTGTTGGTTGCTATGCTGCGGTTACAATTTGTGGTAGGGCTAGATGTTCAAGCATGTGGTAGGCTAGATTAGTAGTAGAGTTTGAAGTTGAACCTTGTGCTTGTGTTGAATCATGCTCAGATATGTGATTTGTAGCTATTGGTGGTCATGTGCTTGCTATGATAGTGATGAACCATGTACATGTATGCTTAGTATGATAGTGATGAAGCATGTGCTTGCTATGATAGTGATGAACCATGTACATGTATGCTCCTACTTTCATGGATTTTCCGGTATGTTGTGTGCTATGCTCATTGTCAATGCGTGCTACGATTGTAGGACATGACGACGCAGACGCAAGATCTTAGTCAGGCCCTTGTCGTGTCCGATAGCCAGTTTGCTCCATCGTTTGTCGAGGACCCGCAGCCTATGTCCGAGATGGCACCTGATTCAGAGGTGTTCGAGTCTGATTCCCTCTATGTGCCAGTAGTGCTCGTTGAGCCAACTACTGCTGCTGCTGTTGCTGCTGCACTCAAGCTAGCAGCAGCAAAGGCAAAGAAGGATAGTAGGTCGAACAACATGAAGTGGCAGCCATTCATGTCCACGTTCGTGCTGAACAAGATGTGTGAGATCATCTCTAGTGGAGTTAGGACTGACAAGGGCTTCAAGGAGGTGCACTTGAACACCGTTGCGAAGCAGGTGTTCGAGTTCTGTGGGCAAGAGGTGTCTGCCACCCAAGTGTACAACCACCTGAGGAATTGGAGAAGTCGATGGATCCAAGTGTCCAAGCTGAGAGACCTTAGCGGCGCCTCATGGGATGAGAACACTTGCTCCATAGTTCTTGAGGCAGCGCACTACACCGGCCATGTCGCGGTTAGCTCACTGCCCTCTTCCTTTTCATACTGTCCACCATTGCCTACTCCTAATCGCAACTAACAACACTTGTGTTTCATTCTTAGGACCATCCAAGGGACGCTGAGTTCCTCAACACACCCATCCAGAACTACAACCAGATGCAGCACATCTTCTCCTTCGGGCTGGCAACTGGGAAGCATGCCATGGGCTCGGGGGAGCCTCTTGGTTCTCCCATGTAGGGATGAAAACGGAGCGGAAACGGACGAAACTGAGTGATATCATATTTGTTTTCATATTTTTTTGCAGAAGCAGAAACGAATACAGAAACCCCACAAATGAATACGGAAACGGATATTATCGGAGCGAATACAAAGCGGATACAGAAACTGAAATAGGCATTGATCAGAACTTAAAACCCATTGAATCGTAGACAAATACACACAAAAACAAACAAATTTAATGAGTTGTTAACATGGCTACAAAATAATATCATTATGTTAGCAACTTAGCGTAGTATTTTAGTAGTACCGGACAATTACATATAGGGTCAAGCTGAGTACATGTGTGGTAGTAGAAGTTGGGCCTTAGATCCATTCTACTAATTCTGTCATTGTGTTATCTTTGGTGGTTGGGCTACAAAGCAGCTATTGATCTATAGTAAAAACAGAAATTCCATATTCACGGAAACGGAAAGTTCCATTTCCATGCATGTTCCACCGGAAAACACCGTTCCGTTTTTGTTTCCATTTCCACATAAAAAATTCCATTTCCACTTCAATTTTGCAAATTTCCATTTCCGTTTTCATATTTCCTCTCCGTTTCCATTTTTTCTCCGGAAAAATGGAAAGTTTCCACTCCATTTTCATCCCTACTCCCATGCCTGACTTCTCTGGGACCCCGAACGTCGAGATCCTTGATGGCCCTGACAAGCCTGTTGCGAAGCCCTTCGATAAGCCATTTGACCCTGTTGATAGGAAGAGGAAGAGAGGAGGCCTGATGGAGGAGGAGATCAATGTCTTCTGCAGCATGACTGAGGCGGTGAAGGAGGTGGCAACAGCCATCAGGGAGTGCAAGCCCCTCGACGTCCACCCTGACCTCTATGGCGCTGTCATGACCCAGGGTGGCTTCAGCGACGAGGCTCTCATGGTAGTTGTCAGCCACCTGCTTGACAACAAGGCCCAGTGTGTTGGGTTCGTTGCCATGGCCGACGCTCACAGGGTGCTGTGGCTCAGGAGCTGGCTGGGCAAGCACTACTACTAGAGTAGTGCTGCCTGTGAGCGTGCATGATCCCCGACGGCGATGGTGGTGGCGACGACGACGACGATGATGAGGACGACGTACATTTTGTGTAGCTAGGGCTCAAAACTATTTGATGGTCTGTATATTTTGGTGAGGTGGTATATACTAACCCCTCACGGTGATGGTGAACTTGCGGTGGTAGGACAACACCCACTTTTGGATGTGGTGGTAGGTTAACACCAAGGTAGTGCTAGGAAGAACTTGCTATGCCGTATGATCATGCATGCTTTACTTCTCTTCTGCTCCATTGTTGTTTGTGTGCTACTTTGCTTGCTACTTGTGCTCCATTGATTTGCTGCTTCAACTCTTGCTCTTGTGCATTGCTAGGGCAAGTGGTATGCCGTGTTCATTGGTGAGGTTCCAGGGGTTTATAGTTCATGGGAAGAAGCCAATGCACAAGTGGCATCGTATAGCAACAAAGAACTATAGAGGGTTCAAGACTAAGCGAGCAGCGAGAACAAGCTTATCTTTGAGTGCGAAAGCACGGAGGCAGCAGTGTCGACAATGCAAGGTTGGAGCTGTCAAAGTGGAAGCTGCTAAGGTGGATCGTCAGTTTGGCCTGAAGCTGAAGAACTTCATCATCTTCGCCCAGTTCTTCACCATTGCTGTGTTGTGGCGTTGGTGTGCTAGGTGTGATCATTGTGGGTAAGCTCACCAACTAGGTTACAAGGTAAGCACAACATGTACGCCGTATGTAACCAAACGACGTGTTCATGTGCCGCTAGGGCCAATGCAGCCAACCAAACAAAGTGCACTTGTGTATTACCTAATGAAGGGAATAGGGATGCAGGCAACCAATCAAGTCGCATATGGTGTACTAGGGCCTGTTTTTGCTCAACCAGTCTGGGTTGAGAAGTGCATGCGATGCAGGAACTGTTGACAACGGCAACCAAACACGCCCTGAATGGCTAGAATCCGTGCAACATTCGTCTCGCATCCGGCCAGTGTATAAGCAGAACATGGCCATTGTCTGACTAGTGTACGGGCGTTGTCTGACTTGCGTCTTGGAAGTGTATTGGCAGCGTACAAGTGTTATCTGGCTTGTGTATCCCTAGTATCTGGCTATGGTTTGACCATTGTATGACTTTGCATCTAGCTAGCTTGCATAAATGGTATGTGGAGGAACAAACGCATGTTTCGGCCGGAGCAAGGCGCAACGCGGAGGGAAACAGACGCAAGTAGTGCGTGGATGGACATGGCCGACCGAAGCGAGGCCCTGCACGTGGCGCGCGCAGACGGATGACCGGTGTTGCGGTGGTGGTGAAGAAGGCGGGGCCGACGGAGAGGACGCGCCGCCCCTCGCGGCCATTCCGGAGGCGTGTCGATGTCGAGCCCCCGACCGCTATCGGAGAGAAGGCGTGATGCCACGGTGGTGGAGACGAAGATGGTCCCACCCGGACTGCGAAACCAGCAGCAGCTTGCCCCACGGTGGGCTCCAACTATCGTGGTATTCTCATGGGGGTTTTGCGAGACGACAAATGCCACAGAGTGGCTTGAGGTGAGGGCAAGACTGCCGCCGAAATATCCAGGGACGGGTATGCGAGTAGCACACGCTAGTTTACCCAGGTTCGGGGCTCTCCGGAGAGATAATACCCCTACTCCTGCATGTCTGGATATATATGTGGGATGTACATCGGGCAGTACAAAGTGCTCCTTGAGCTGTATCTGAGATCAGTGCAGTAGGCACCTGATCTCGTATATGCGCCAATGTGTGGCGTGGCTGGCCGTAGCTTGTGGCCGAATGTGTGTGGTGCATGCCCGTGAGAGCATGTGGTGGATGGATGGTTGCTATATATAGTGTGGCTAGCTTAGGAAGTAAGCTATGTTGGCATGGTAGCTAGCTAGCTAGTGGCATGATGGGGGTGTCATGCTTGTCTCCTGGGTCACTTCATAAATAATGCCCAGGGACAAGTGACACTGTACATGATGGCTTGAGTTGACGCTTGCATAGTGCCGGGTATGGCCGTCTCGTTGGTGTCGGCGGTTGACTTCGGGCAGCCGGCCGTTGGCATAGTCGGCAGCCGGCTGGCTGGAGCAGCCGGCCGGGGAGCAGGCCGGGTGGCGAGTTGGTCCGGGCAGTCGGACAGGGGGCCGCCTGGGGGGCCTGAGCAGTCGGATTGAGGGGCTTTGTTAGCCCCGATGTCTTGAAATATCGTCTTGCCGTCTTAGGGGTACCCGTGGTCAATTACCCCGACATCCTGACCATAGAGGTGGTTTGAGAGGTAATCATCAGTGAAGCTTGAAAACAAAGATGTGCATAAATATCTTCTCTATATTGGAAATGGGGCAAAGGAATAAAAAAGGCAAGGTATAATAGTTAGTATCATCTTGTAAACCTCAGTGCTTCCCATTGTTTCCCTGCAACACATATAAGGTAGTTAGTCATCAGGTTAAGTAAGGGTTCGCATGCTATCAGTAAAATATGTTGATGCTAAATAAGCACATTGCAGATTCATAAGATTAATTCAAGCCACATGGAAAACCCATTTATCCAAACCAAGCATGATTAAGAACTAGGAAATATAACACGTGTACATGTTTCTCATGTATTAAGTGCAGCCAAATTTGATTTATTTCTCACATGGTATACAATAACAGAATGCAGCCACAACAATTGCACATCGCATTGCAGAATTGAACCAACCAGTTAACTAAACACCACAACAAATGAACCAAACGTTAATCGAGCACCACATTGCACAAAGATAACATACTCCTAATAGAAGATCAGACAGTTAACCAAACCAAGCATGCTTAACAACTTGGAAATATAGCAATTGTATTTGTTTCTCGTGTATTTAGTACAACCAAATTCGATTTATTTCTCACACGGTATACAATAACAGAATGCAGCCACAACAATTGAACATCGCATTGCAGAATTGAACCAAGCAGTTAACTAAATACCACAAAAAATGAACCAAACGTTAACTAGCACCACATTGCACAATATAACATACTCGTAATAGAAGATCAGACAGTTAACCAAACCAAGCATGCTTAACACCTTGGAAATATTGCACCCTGAAGAATTGAACATCACATTTGCAGAATTGAACCAAGCAGTTAACTGAACACCACATTACACGACATATAGAGCATATACACTATAGCATAAGATTGCATGGTAAAAGTAGACATCACAATTCACTAGAATTTGTTAAGGAAATGCAGTAGCTAGCAAACTGAACATGGGTCCTTATAGTGAGCTAATAATGCAAGCACTCCTCATTGTCGGAGATATCGATGACGATTGGATCCTTGGACATGGAAGAGGGAGAGGCCTCCACATCGTGGGTGCCCTTGTTGTAGTGGTGAGTTGCATGAGCCGCTCCAGGCACCAACCTGCTGGCTCTCGAGATGAGGTAAGCACGTGCACGCTGAGAAAACACCTCGTAGTCTTCGTCAAAGGCACCAACGGTGGCCTCGAGAAAACGCCACGAACTATCGTTTAAAGCAACCAACCGTGTCGCGGTGGCCTCAATGGCGAGGTGCTCCTCCAAGATCTGGGGGTCGCAACGAATGGCAGCCATCGCGACCTCATCCGTGCGTGCGGCCGCGATTTGCTTCTCTGCTGCCAAATGCTCCTTGAGATCCTGGCTATACTGCATGCACCATGGCTTAGGCCGACACTTATTTGGTGGAGGGGTCGGTGATTTGGGTGGAAGGTGTTGCACTCGCGCCGACGGTCGGGGCATGTGGGATGTGGAAGGAGGAGGAGGATGGGGGTCGGGTGTGGATTACCTGCCTGGATAGGCGAGGCCGAGCAGTGTGAAGGAGGGTCGCCGGCTAGGAGGCGGCGCTGCAAGCAAGGAGTGAAGGTTTCAACTTGGAAAGGAAGGCGGAAACAGGGGAAATGTGGCTTTTGATAAGGGGGGAGGGGGCGGGGAGGTAGATATTTCCGTGGAAGCCGAAAATTTGGAATCGCTTCAGGGAAAAAACTGGCGCACAAAGTGCATCAGACACGGTCCCTTATTCAGAGCAGGCTGTGGACTGTAGCCGTCACACCTTCTCGCGTAAGCCATATGCGTACTATACTCCGACGGTGCTCCAAGATATTTTGTGCTGCATCTCACATGGTTGGTTATAATAAACTGTGTGGGATCTACTTGATTTTTCGTCTTGATTTGAATTACATAATGGGGTCACAGCGGTCATGGACCGTGTTTGAATTGCTAGACCTTTTATCTGCAATGAACATGCAACTATATGTGTGTCATAAAAGAATTAGAATTATTCAGGGTCCATTTGGACATTTTTATGCATTAAGTGAGTTTTCAATGCATTTATGTGCATAATTCAAATTTGAACTACATGCACATGCTCTAGTGCATATAAATTGGTTGAAAAATCAAATCTTTGTCCTTGGGTGCATGCTTAGGTCCCATGCAAGAAATGGGAATGAATGTCAAACAGTCTGCCACCGTCACTCGGCCGCAAACATTGAGATACCTGGTTTTAAAATTCTAGTAAATCCAAAACTCGCCTGAAATTCATGAAACTTGGCATGCGATCATGGAGCGGCATCAACATGTCGTGGTAATTTTTTTTATCCCATTCGGGGTAGGTTTGGGCATATGCTTCTCACAAACTAGAGCTTCGCATAACAAGCATGATGGTTTCGGTAGGGAATGCCCCACCTTTGGGGACGAAACGATATACATTGCCTCTTATTGCTTTCAAAAAATTTCTCGTGTCGACATAGAACAACAGGAGTGTTGTGTCAATTTTTGGGATTTTTCGGGGTTCGTTTGGACATTTTTATGCATTAACTGAGTTTTCAATGCATTTATGTGCATAATTCAAATTTGAACTACATGCACATGCTCTAATGCATATAAATTGGTTGAAAATTCGAATATGTGTCCTTGGTTGCATGCTTAGGTCCCATGCAAGAAATGGGAATGAATGTCAAACACCCTGCCACGGTCACTCGGCCGCAAACATTGAGATAGTTGGTTTTAAATTCTAATAAATCCAAAGCTCGTCTGAAATTCATGAAACTTGGAATGCCATCATGGAGCGGCATCAACATGCCGTGGTAATATTTTGTCCCATTTGGGGCAGGTTTGGGGATATGCTTCTCACAAACCAGAGCTTCTCACAACAAGCCGAATGGTTTCGGTAGGGAACGTCCCACCTTTGGGGACAAAACGATATCCATTGCCTCTTATTGCTTTCAATTGTTTTCTCGTGTCAACATAGAACAACAGGAGTGTTGTGTCAATTTTTAGGATTTTTCGGGGTTCGTTTGGACATTTTTATGCACTAATTGAGTTTTCAATGCATTTATGTGCATAATTCAAATTTGAAGTACATGCACATGCTATAATGCATATAAATTGGTTGAAAAATCAAATTGTGTCCTTGGGTGCATGCTTAGGTCCCATGCAAGAAATGGAAATGAATGTCAAACACTAGGGCACGGTCACTCGGCCGCAAACATTGAGATACCTGGTTTTTAAATTCTGGTAAATCCAAAGCTCATCTGAAATTCATGAAACTTGGAATGCTATCATGGAGCGGCATCAAACATGCTGTGGTAATTTTTTTGTCCCATTTGGAGCAGGTTTGGGGATATGCTTCTTACAAACAAGAGCTTCTCACAACAAGCGTGATGGTTTCGGTAGGGAACGTCCCACCTTTGGGGATGAAATGATATCCATTGCCTCTTATTGCTTTCAAAATTTTCTCGTGTCAACATAGAACAACAGGAGTGTTGTGTCAATTTTTGGGATTTTTCGGGGTTCGTTTGGACATTTTTGTGCATTAATTGAGTTTCAATGCATTTATGTGCATAATTCAAATTTAACTACATGCACATGCTCTAATGCATATAAATTGGTTGAAAATTCAAATCTGTGTCCTTGGGTGCATGCTTAGGTCCCATGCAAGAAATTGGAATGAATTTCAAACACCAGGGCACCGTTGATTGCCGGCAAAATATTGAGATACTTTGTTTTTAAATTCTAGTAAATCCAAAACTCGTTTGAAATTCATGAAACTTGGCATGCTTTCATGAAATGGCATCAACATGCCGTGGTAATGTTTTTGTCCCTTTTGGGCCTGGTTTGGGTATATGCTTCTCACGAACCAGAACTTCTCACAACAAGCGTGATGGTTTCGGTAGGGAACGTCCCACCTTTGGGGATGAAATCATATCCATTGCCTCTTATTGCTTTCAAAAAATTTCTCGTGTCAACATAGAACAACAGGAGTGTTGTGTCAATTTTTCGGATCTTTCAGGGTTCGTTTGGACATTTTTATGCATAAATTGAGTCTTCAATGCATTTATGTGCATAATTCAAAATTGAATTACATGCACATGCTCTAATGCATATAAATTGGTTGAAAAATCAAATCTATGTCCTTGGGTGCATGCTTAGGTCCCATGCAAGAATTGGAAATGAATGTCAAACACCCTGCCACCGTCACTCGGCCGCAAACATTGAGATACCTGGTTTTTAAATTCTAGTAAATCCAAAACTCGTTTGAAATTCATGAAACTTGGCATGCTATCATGGAGAGGCATCAACATGTCATGGTAATTTTTTTGTCCCATTTGTGGCAGGTTTTGATATATGCTTGTCACAAACCAGAGCTTGTCACAACAAGCATGATGGTTTCGGTAGGGAACGCCCCACCTTTGGGGACGAAACGATGTCCAATGCCTCTTATTGCTTTCAAAAATTTTCTCACGTCAACATAGAACAACAGGAGTGTTGTGTTATTTTTTGTGATTTTTCGGGGTTCGTTTGGACATTTTTATGCATTAACTGAGTTCTCAATGCATTTATGTGCATAATTCAAATTTGAACTACATGCACATGCTCCAGTGCATATAAATTGGTTGAAAAATAAAATCTTTGTCCTTGGGTGCATGCTTAGGTCTAATGCAAGAAATGGGAATGAATTTCAAACACCAGGGCACCGTTGATTGCCGGCAAAACATTGAGATACTTTGTTTCTAAATTCTAGTAAATCCAAAACTCGTCTGAAATTCATGAAACTTGGCATGCTATAATGGAATGGCACCCGACATGCTGTGGTATTTTTCGTGTCCATTTTGAGAGAAGGCGCATTCAAATAACAGCCAACAAAGGCATTTTGAAAAAAATAGCTGCCACTTTAATATCTCAAACCTTTGTATAATTCAAACCGTGTGCGTTATGTTAACCATTCACGTGACATCACGTGTCTTGGTTTTAATGGCTCTTGATCGCAAATGTTTTAGATAGAACACCTGTATGCAAAGTGAGAGCAGGATTTGTGCATCTCTTGAACACAAACAGTTCTTTTGGATGACCCTGTGAACCACTTACAAACAATTTGGTGCGATTTGCATCTGTCATATTGGGAATGTTGCCATTTATCAAACAAGAAAGATTGACATTTGTTGATCTAGTAACATTGCCATTTGCCAACCTTGTAACACTGCAATTTGTCAAAATATGAAGCTAAAAATCACTAGCAGTATCTAATTTTTGCAACTAAAATTCAGTAATTAAGCATAGATGGAGGCGAGGAGGCGTGTTCAGCCTGGCATGCAGTGGGCGGCGGAGTACTATTCGATTTGACAGCGGGCTGTGCAGTTCCCGATACGGCTTTAATGCAAACGAGGGAGAGGGTAGCGGTTCCCGAAATGTTGAATGGCCAATGATGCATCCTCCTTCAATTAGCATCGTGTGAATGCATGAGGGAGGTAATGGGAGGAGGACCGAGAAAAGAGGCAGCACGATGTGAATGCAACACAGTTTGCACTCATATAAAGGCGCCCCTCCATTCCAATGCATCTACCACATCGTACGCACCTAAGCTTTTGCCCAAGCATCTACACTAAGCACAAAAGTGCTCACTCCAGACCCATGGCGGCGATGCGCGCCAGCGGCCAGCAGCTGTGCCAGATGGTCCACGACGCCGGCCTATGGCATGGCACCATGGATCGTCTCCACACGGTGTTGGCGACCGGCTGGTGGATGGCCGCCGTCGACGCCAGCTACGACTCTCAGTACGACCAGATGATCGTTCGCACCACCAATAGTCATTAAGAAGCTCGTGGACGACATCCCCGTACTCCTCCAGCCCGCGCGCCCGGGCTCCTCATTGCATGCCACCCTAATCGGCCTCCATGGTCGGAACCTCTTTGAAGCACTGGTGGCCCTGCGACTACCCGCCGACGCCACGAAGAATGTCCACCTGGAGATCGCGCTCGCCATGAGGCGCCTCGCCCTGCAAGAATCCGTCGACCTACACATCCATGTGTACGAGCGAATCATATACATAGGTATCTACAAGTCCAGTGAGGACGCTACGACGTTGGCCTTCTTCAACCGGCTGGAAGCCTTGGATGCCTTAGCTGAGAAGCATCGTGACCTCGCCACAAAAGCCGCCGCTCCTTAGCCGCCGGACGGTGGCCCGGCGCACTGAGTTGAGGAGGAGGAGGTCGTACGTTGATGGATGCATCTTTATTCTTGCCTCCTGTAACGACCACTGCGATCGCATTATCGTGGCCTTAATTCTTATTGTGCTATTATATTCTCGTTCTAGTCAATACAGACATGTGCGATCCCTTTGCTTAATTATATGCATCACTGTAACTAGTTCTCCATCCGTCAATTTATAAGTTGTTATGCCAGTATTTTGGGCCGGCGCATGATCACGGACATTCGTGTGCATGCGGTTGCACCAGGCGCGGCGCGACGATGCAGTTACCCGCTGCAAAAACTGCCATCGGGGGATGTGGCATTGACCATTGGGCGGCAACAGTCGATCATCCGGGTGCCCAATAAAGGATGCAAAGAGGGATCCTACAGCAGCAAGGACCAGCTTCCCTATCGATAGCTCATCTAGCAAAACTCCCAAGTTAAGTGTGTTGAGTCTGGAGTAGTCATCAGGTGGGTGACCAGATGGGAAGTGGGCTCGATGTTAAATTAACTGATGTGATGGGTCACTGTAAACATTTAATTGCGTTGAATGTATATAGTGCTCCATCATATTAGTTGAATTAACCTCGAGGTCCTTGTTTTGTAATTTTTTACATTTTTTGTTTTCGTACACATGTTGATTGGCTTGAAGAAGGTCTATCTCGTTACTTTTTGACAATTTTTGTTTTTTGAACACATGTTGATTGGCTTGAATGAAGGTCTATCCCCTTACTTTACGACATGTTTCCAAAACATGGACCTCGGGGTTAATTCAACTAATAGGACGGAGCATTATATACATTCAATGCAATTAAATGTTTTCCAAAAAAGTGATATGATTTTTGTGAAACTTATAAGTCATGTATGTCAAATTAACCTTTGTGTACTTGTTCTCGAATTATCCTTCGGACCTTTTTGCCACGTATCACACACATCTTGTTAAGTTGAACTGTTTATGTTCTCTTCCCTAATCGAAAACAGTTCATTCGACTGAACCGTATGCCGTATATCACACACA
Source organism: Aegilops longissima (assembly GCA_021605205.1). Taxonomy (NCBI): domain Eukaryota; kingdom Viridiplantae; phylum Streptophyta; class Magnoliopsida; order Poales; family Poaceae; genus Aegilops; species Aegilops longissima. The sequence goes on along the minus strand of CM038680.1, from coordinate 101,265,511 downwards.
CCTTGATCTGGCTGACCGTTTCTGTTGCTTTCCCTAATAGAAAATAGTTCATCGGAGCGAACCGTATGCCGTATATCACACACACATTGATATGGCTGCCCATTTCTGTTGTTCTTTCTAATTGCAAATAGTTCGTCTGGATCAACCGTATGCCCTGCTTCGCACACACAACTAAAATCTGAACCGCGTTTGATGCATCCGTCATCGCAAATGTTTTGCACCTTTTTTGACGGTTTTTTACACCATTGTTTGCGACTATGGCATCACACACAGTTTCTTCGAAGGGTCTCTGATTGTAGTGTCGCGTTAGGAGCATCCTGCAGTAGTGGGTGTTCCTTCGGTATTCGGGAGTTGCATAATCTCATAGTCAGAGGAATATGTATAAGTTATGAAGAAAGCAATAGCAATAAAACTTAACGATCATTATGCTAAGCTAACGAATGGGTCATGTCCATCACATCATTGTCTAATGATGTGATCCCGTTCATCAAATGACAACACATGTCTATGGTCAGGAAAATTAACCATCTTTGATTAACGAGCTAGTCAAGTAGATGCATACTAGGGGCAGTTTGTTTTGTCTATGTATTCACACATGTATCAAGTTTCCGGTTAATACAATTCTAGCATGAATAATAAACATTTATCATGATATAAGGAAATATAAATAACAACTTTATTATTGCCTCTAGGGCATATTTCCTTCAGTCTCCCACTTATACTAGAGTCAATAATCTAGACTACATAGTAATGATTATAACACCCATGGAGTCTTGGTGCTGATCATGTTTTGCTCGTGGAAGAGGCTTAGTCAATGGGTCTGCAACATTCAGATCCGTATGTATTTTGCAAATCTCTATGTCTCCCTCCTTGACTTGATCACAGATGGAGTTGAAGCATCTCTTGATGTGTTTGGTTCTCTTGTGAAATCTGGATTCTTTGCTAAGGCAATTGCTCCAGTATTGTCACAAAAGATTTTCATTAAACCCGATGCACTAGGTATTACAGCTAGATCGGATATGAAGCAGCTATGTACTCTGCTTCACACGTAGATCCCGCCACGATGCTCTGCTTGGAACTGCACCAAGTGACAGCTCCACCATTCAATATAAATACGTATCCGGTTTGCGACTTAGAGTCATCCGGATCAGTGTCAAAGCTTGCATCAACGTAACCATTTACGACAAGCTCTTTGTCACCTCCATAAATGAGAAACATATCCTTAGTCCTTTTCAGGTATTTCAGGATATTCTTGACCGCGGTCCAGTGATCCACTCCTGGATTACTTTGGTACCTCCCTGCTAAACTTACAGCAGGGCACACATCAGGTCTGGTACACAACATTTCATACATGATAGAACCTATGGCTGAGGCATAGGGAATGACTTACATTTTCTCTCTATCTTCTGCAGTGGTCAGGCATTGAGTCTGATTCAACTTCACACCTTGTAACACAGGCAAGAACCCTTTCTTTGACTGGTCCATTTTGAACTTCTTCAAAACTTTATCAAGGTATGTGCTTTGTGAAAATCGAATTAAGTGTCTTGATCTATCTCTATAGATCTTGATGCCCAATATATAAGCAGCTTCACCGAGGTCCTTCATTGAAAAATTCTTATTCAAGTATCCTTTTATGCTATCCAGAAATTCTATATCATTTCCAATCAACAATATGTCATCCACATATAATATTAGAAATGCTAAAGAGCTCCCACTCACTTTTTTGTAAATACAGGCTTCTCCAAAAGTCTGTATAAAACCATATGCTTTGATCACACTATCAAAGCGTATATTCCAACTCCGAGAGGCTTGCACCAGTCCATAAATGGATCGCTGGAGCTTGCACACTTTGTCAGCACTTTTAGGATCGACAAAACCTTTTGGTTGCAACATATACAACTCTTCTTTAAGAAATCCATTAAGGAATGCAGTTTGGACATCCATTTGCCAAATTTCATAATCATAAAATGCGGAAATTGCTAACATGATTTGGACATACTTAAGCATCGCTACGGGTGAGAAGGTCTCATCATAGTCAACTCCTTGAACTTGTTGAAAACCTTTTGCAACAAGTCGAGCTTTGTAGACAGTAACATTACCGTCAGCGTCAGTCTTCTTCTTGAAGATCCATTTATTTTCTATGGCTTGCCAATCATCGGGCAAGTCAACCAACCATACTTTGTTCTCAAACATGGATCCCATCTCATATTTCATGGCTTCAAGCCATTTCGTGGAATCTGGACTCATCATCTCTTCCTCATAGTTTGTAGGTTCGTCATGGTCTAGTAACATGACTTCTAGAACATGTTTACCATACCACTCTGGTGTGGACCGTACACTGGTTGACCTACGAGGTTCGGTAGTAACTTGATCTGAAGTTTCATGATCATCATCATTAGCTTCCTCACTAATTGGTGTAGGCATCACTGGAACTGATTTCTATGATGAATCATTTTCCAATTCGACAGTAGGTACAACTAGCTCATCAAGTTCTACTTTCCTCCCACTCACTTCTTTCGAGAGAAACTCCTTCTCTGGAAAGGATCCATTCTTAGCAATGAATATCTTGCCTTCGGATCTGTGATAGAAGGTGTACCGAATAGTTTCTTTTGGGTATCCTATGAAGACACATTTCTCTGATTTGGGTTCGAGCTTATCAGGTTGAGGCTTTTTCACATAAGCATCACAGCCCCAAACTTTAAGAAACGACACCTTAGGTTGCTTGCCAAACCACAGTTCATATGGTGTCGTGATACGTCTCCAACGTATCTTTAATTTTTTATTGTTCCATGCTGTTTTATTATTAATCTTGGATGTTTTATAATCATTTTATATCATTTTTTGGTACTAACCTATTGACATAGTGCCAAGTGCCAGTTGTTGTTTTTGACATGTTTTTTACATCATAGGAAATCAATATCAAACGGAGTCCAAATGCCACGAAACTTCACGATGAATTTTTATGGGCCAGAAGGAAGGCAATGGGCCCTGGTTGCACCTGGGGGTTGTGCCCACCTCGGGTGCGCCCCGGACCACCTCTTTGCTCTATAAATACCCCAAAATACCAGAACCCTAGGGGAGAAGATGAAATATTCATCCAGCCGCCATAGAGTCCAAAACCACCAGATCCAATCTAGACACCATCACGGAGGGGTTCACCACTTCCATTGGTGCCTCTCCGATGATGCGTGAGTAGTTATTTGTAGACCTTCGGGTCCGTAGTTAGTAGCTAGATGGCTTTCTCTCTCTCGCTGAATTCTCAATACAATGGTCTCTTGGAGATCCATATGATGTAACTCTTTTGCGGTGTGTTTGTTGGGATCTGATGAACTTCGAGTTTATGATCAGTTATATCTTTTTATATCTATGAAAGTTATTTGAGTTTCTTTGGTCTCTTATATGTGTGATCTCTTATAGCCTCGTATTTCTTCTCCAATATTTTGGTTTTGTTTGGCCAACTTGATCTATTTATCTTGCAATGGGAAGAGGTGCCCGGTAGTGGGTTCAATCTTACGGTGCTCGATCCCAGTGACAGAAAGGGAACCGACACGCATGTATCGTTGCTACTAAGGATAAAAAGATGAGATCTATATCTACCGCCATATAGATAAACGGATCTTGTCTACATCATGTTATCGTTCTTATTGCATTACTCCTTTTTTCCATGAACTTAATACACTAGATGCATGCTGGATAGCGGTCGATGTGTGTAGTAATAGTAGTAGATGCAGGTAGGAGTCGATCTACTAATCTTGGACGTGATGCCTATGTAATGATCATTGCCTGGATAATGTCATAATTATTTGAAGTTCTATCAATTGCCCAACAGTAATTTGTTTACCCACTGTTTGCTATATTTCTCGAGAGAAGCCACTAGTGAAACCTACGGCCCCCGGGTGTTCTTTCTCATATATTTGCCTTGCGATCTACTTTTCCTTTGCATTTTGATTCAGATCTATTAAACCAAAAAAATACAAAAATACCTTGCTGCGTTTTATCTTTCCTTATTTTATTTGGCGTTCGATCTATCAATCTACTACAATTTACCTCACGTCCGCTTTCCTATCTTGAGGCGCCGTACCCCGGAAGGGATTGACAACCCCTTTAACTCGTCGGGTTGCGAGGTGTAGTTGTTTGTGTGCAGGTGATGCTTACGTTGTGTTGCTTGGTTCTCCTACTGGTTCGATACCATGGTTTCATAACTGAGGGAAATACCTACCGTCGTTGTGCTACATCATCCCTCCTTCCCTGGGGAAATACCGACATAGTTGCAGCTACCATCAAGGAGAATTTCTGACGCTGTTGCCGGGGAGGATCTTCAGCATAACTAGGTTCCTAATCACCAATCTCATCTCCTTGCAATTTACATTATTTGCCATTTGCCTCTCGTTTTCCTCTCCCCCACTTCACAAAAATTTGCCGTTTTATTCACCCCTCTTTTTCGTTCGCCATTTTTTTCACCATGACCGATCTTAGAAGAGCTAAGGGTTTTCTCCCGAGTCTTAATACTTTGGATAGCCCCTCTGTCCTCTCTAAGCTCATAAACAATGATGCTACGGAAGGATCTACCGGGGTGGTTAAGGAAAATCTTAACCAATATGATGAAGATGATTCCAGAATTTTTCGTTATTTACTTGATGAATCTTTGAAAGATGCTTTTGATAGGTTGTTGAGAATTCAAGCTAGCTATGTGCCCTAATATCAAATAGAGATATACTTGAAAAGTTTTTATGTTGGTTTACCTTCTTCCTTCAAGCAAGTTTTAGACTCTATATTTGAAAACAGTTTTCTTGAATGGGATGCTGTTGAGACTTATGAGAAGATGAAAACCATATTTGGGCACCCCAAAGGAGAAAATATTGAATCAACCACTCCTATGTGCTTTTATTGAAATGAAAAAATTAAAAAGATGAAGGCTAGTTTAGATACGAATTTTTGCAACGTGCTTAACCTTTCTTCCGCTATCAATGGCCATGTGCTTTCACAGAATAGAAAATTAAATGCCATTGATAGAAAATTTTCCATTTTCTTACCAAAGAACAAAGTTGATAAAACTTAGATCCTTGCTTTATGCCTAGCTAAGGGCGTAAAACTATATCGCTTGTTGGGAGGCAACCCAATGAATACAATTTATTTTTGCTTTTTGCTTTCTGTTCTTGAGTGTTGGCACAATTATGCTACTGTTATGTTTGTGTTTTTTGTGTTTTAATTAGTGTTTGTTCCAAGTAGAACCAATAGGATCTTCTTGGGTGATAGTTGTTTGATCTTGCTGAAAAAGACAGAAACTTTGTGCTCACAAATATAATTGCCAAAATTCACCAGAACGTGATAAAATCCTCATTATTTTTGTAGAAGATCAATATACAAATTATCTAGGTTATCCTAGTTTTCCATAATTTTGGAGTTCCAGAAGTATTCGTTTAAATCAGATTGCTACAGACTGTTCTGTTTTGACAGATTCTGTTTTCTTTGTGTTGTGTGCTTATTTTGATGGCTCTATGTTTTTCTTTGATGAGTTTTTGCCATAGAAAAGTTGGAATACAGTAGATATAATACAAAAACAAAATAAGAATTGGTTTGATACAACACTTATAGTAGTAGTTTATTTTTCTTACACTAACGGATCTCACGAAGATTTTGTTGAGTTTTGTGTGATTGAAGTTTTCAAGTTTTGGGTTATCTTACGATGGATGAAGGAAGGATGTAAGAGCCTAAGCCTGGGGATGCCCCAGCATCCCAAGCTATTATCCAAGAATGAGCAACCAACTAAGCTTGGGGATGCCCCCAAGTGGCATCCCCGCTTTCTTCCAACAACTACCGGTATTTTACTCGAGGCTATATTTTTATTCGTCACATGATATGTGTTTTGCTTGGAGCGTCGTGTATGATATGTGTCTTTGCTTGTTTTATTTTGTGTTTTAAGTCATCAATCCTTGCTGGACATACCTTTTTGAGAGAGCCAAAATTATATCATGACTTGTTAGAATCGCTCTCTATGCTTCACTCAAATTTTTATGAGCAATGGACTTGCTCTAGTGCTTCACTTATATCTTTTTGAGCACGGTGTGCTTTGTTATTTTTGAAGAAATTCTCTCTTGCTTCACTTAAATTTATTTGAGAGTTAGTAAAATTTTGAAGAAATTCTCTCTTGCTTCACTTAAATTATTTTGAGAGAAAGAAAAATTGTTATGCTCATGGTCTTCACTTATATTTGTTTGAGCTTATGAAAAGCAACACATAAAAGTTAGTCCCAAAGTGATAGATATCCAAGAAGGATAAAGTAAAAGAAAATGTCATGAAGATCATTGGACAAAATAAACTTGATTCTTAGTAATAGTTTTGAGATATGATGATATGATATGTGAGTTATGTCGATGAGTAATTGTGCTCTAGTAAGAATATTGGTGTTAAGGTTTGTGATTCCCTATGCATGCACGAAAGCCAATAATCATGCATTGAAAATTATTTCCTACTTGTGGTGCATTATTTGGTGTTAATTATGCTTAATGCTTGCTTAGGAGATTATTCGTTTCTTTGGTTGGTCGCTTCCCAATCTTTTGCTAGCCTGCATTTTGCACTAAGTATGACCTCTACTTGTGCATCCAAAATCCTTTAAACCAGTTTTGCCACATGAGTCCACTATATCTACCTATATGCGATATTCTTTTGTCGTTCTAAACAAATTTGCATGTGCCATCTCTAATTTTCAAAATAAACTTCTCTTTTGTGTATTTGTTTTGCTCGCGGAACGGTAACGGGTGGCTAATATTTTCCATGATGGATGTGTTATTCTCACGATGAGTGTTTATTCACTTGTCATTGCACGAGAGTAAGGCAAAGGTTTTAGGGATGCCCAGTCCAGAAATGCAAAAATGAATTTACTTTATGTTGTCAAATAATAAATTCCTTGGAAAGTGTTGGTATGGAGGGGACCCGTGGATACGGTTAACCATGGAAAGTGAAAGTATGGTGGAAAAAGGAATAAATTTTATTTTCTGTTTGGGAACCGCCTATGGCATATCTAGCATGGAAAGTGTTCGGAACTCTGAGTCATTTTCGTTGGTGGGATGGATACACCTCCCAAAATGTTTTTATCTCTATTTTTTCGATTTGAGCTCTGGCACCTCTACAAATCCCTACTTCCCTCTGCGAAGGACCTTTCTTTTACTTTATGCAAATTTTATCTTTATTTTGAGTCTCCATCTTCTCTCATAAAAAGCACCAACTAGGAGGCAATATGATCATACTTAAGTATTGGGTGTAGCTAATATTCAAGTGTGTTTCATGAATGGATCAATGTTTGAGCATGATGGGCTAGGGATAACTTATTTTAGCGTTGATATTTGGAAAGACATGGTTGCTTGTTGATATGCTTGAGTATCTAAATTATTATGTCAAAACTAGACTATTGCTTTGAATCACATAAAAGTCCAAATGTCCATGTTATAAAGAAAAGAATATGATATGACTTGATGAACATCACTCCACATCAAAATTCTGTTTTATCACTTACCTACCGAGGACGAGTAGGAGTTAAGCTTAGATACCGATACGCCTCCAACGTATCTAGAATTTTGATTGTTCCATGCTGTTTTATTATCAATCTTGGATGTTTTATAATTATTTTATAGTCATTTTATATCATTTTTCAGATCGACCTATTGACATAGTGCCAAGTGCCGCTTGCTATTTTTTCCATGTTTTTACATCGCAGAAATCAATATCAAACGGAGTCCAAATGCCACGAAACTTCACGATGAATTATTATGGGCCAGAAGGAAGGAAATGGGCCCTGGTTGCACCTGGGGGGTGCCCCGAGGGGGCATAACCCACCAGGGTGCGCCAGGAGGCCCAGGCGCGCCCTGGTGGGTTGTGCCCACCTCAGGTGCCCCCCGGACTGCCTCTTTGCTCTATAAATACCCTAAAAATACCAGAACCCTAGGGGAGTCGGTGAAATATTCATCCAGCCACCACAGAGTCCAGAACCACCAGATCCAATCTAGACACCATCACGGAGGGGTTCACCACTTCCATTGGTGCCTCTCAGATGATGCGTGAGTAGTTCTTTGTAGACCTTCGGGTCCGTAGTTAGTAGCTAGATGGCTTTCTCTCTCGCTGAATTCTCAATAGAATGGTCTCTTGGAGATCCATATGATGTAACACTTTGCGGTGTGTTTGTTGGGATCTGATGAACTTCGAGTTTATGATGAGTTATATCTTTTTATATCCATGAAAGTTATTTGAGTTTCTTTGATCTCTTATATGTGTGATCTCTTATAGCCTCGTATTTCTTCTCCGATATTTGGGTTTTGTTTGGCCAACTTGATCTAATTATCTTGCAATGGGAAGAGGTGCCCGGTAGTGGGTTCGATCTTACGGTGCTCGATCCCAGTGACAGAAAGGGAACCGACACGTATGTACCGTTGCTACTAAGGATAAAAAGATGAGATCTATATCTACCGCCATATAGATAAACGGATCTTGTCTACATCATGTCACCGTTCTTATTGCATTACTCCGTTTTTCCGTGAACTTAATACACTAGATGCATGCTGGATAGCGGTCGATGTGTGGAGTAATGGTAGTAGATGCAGGCAGGAGTCGGTCTACTAATCTTGGACGTGATGCCTATGTAATGATCATTGCCTGGATATCGTCATAATTATTTGAAGTTCTATCAATTGCCCAACAGTAATTGCTTACCCACCGCTTGTTATTTTTCTCGAGAGAATCCACTAGTGAAACCTCATTTGGTCTTCTATCTCATATATTTACCTTGCGATCTACTTTTCCTTTGCATTTTGATTCAGATCTATTAAACCAAAAAATACAAAAATACCTTGCTGCGTTTTATCTTTATTTATTTATTTGGCGTTCGATCTATCAATCTACTACAATTTACCTCACGTCTGCTTTCCTATCTTGAGGCGCCATACCCGAGAAGGGATTGTCAACCCCTTTAACTTGTCGGGTTGTGAGGTGTTGTTGTTTGTGTGCAGGTGCTTCTTACGTTGTGTTGCTTGGTTCTCCTACTGGTTCAATACCTTGGTTTCATAACTGAGGGAAATACCTACTGTCGCTGTGCTACATCATCCCTCCCTCTCCGGGGAAATACCGACGTAGTTGCAGCTACCATCATGTCGTCTCAACAGATTTAGATGGTGCCCTATTTAACATGAATGCGGCTGTCTCTAAAGCATAACCCCAAAACGATAGTGGTAAATCAGTAAGAGACATTATAGATCGCACAATATCTAATAAAGTACAGTTATGATGTTCGGACACACCATTACGCTGTGGTGTTCCAGGTGGCGTGTGTTGCGAAACTATTCCACATTGTTTCAAATGAAGATTGAACTCGTAACTTAAATATTCGCCTGCGCGATCAGATTGTAGAAACTTTATTTTCTTCTTACGATGATTTTCCACTTCACTCTAAAATTCTTTGAAGCATGTTATAGTTCATCACGAAGCCTTTATAGCTTGGTGGAAGTGATTGAAGAACTCTGTCAATGACACTATCATCAGGAAGAACTCCCAGCCGAGTCAAGTGGTCATGGTACCCAGACATTCTGAGTATATGTTCACTGACAGAACTGTTCTCCTCCATCCTGCAGCTATATAACTTGTTGGAGAGTTCATATCTCTCAACTCGGGCATTTGCTTGAAATATTAACTTCAACTCTTGGAACATCTCATATGCTCCATGACGTTCAAAACGTCTTTGAAGTCCCGATTCTAAGCCGTAAAGCATGGCACACTGAACTATTGAGTAGTCATCAACTTTAGTTTGCCAGACGTTCATAACGTCCGAAGTTGCACCTGAAGCGGGCCTTGCACCTAGCGGTGCTTCAAGGGCGTAATTCTTCTGTGCAGCAATGAGGATAATCCTCAAGTTACAGACCCATTCCGTGTAGTTGCTACCATCATCTTTCAACTTAGCTTTCTCTAGGAACGCGTTAAAATTCAAGGGAACGGTAGCACGAGGCATTGATCTACAACAACATAGATATGCAAAAAACTATCAGGACTAAGTTCATGATAAATTGAAGTTCAATTAATCATATTACTTAAGAACTCCCACTTAGATAGACATCCCTCTAGTCTTCTAAATGATCACATGATCCATATCAAGTAAACCATGTCCGATCATCACGTGAGATGGAGTAGTTTTCAATGGTGAACATCTCTATATTGATCATATCTACTATATGATTCATGTTCGACCTTACGGTCTCAGTGTTCCGAGGCCATATCTGCACATGCTAGGCTCGTCAAGTTTAACTCGAGTATTCTGCATGTGCAAAACTGTCTTACACCCGTTGTATGTGAACATAGAGCTTATCACACCCAATCATCACGTGGTGTCTCGGCACGATGAACTGTAGCAATGGTGCATACTCAGGGAGAACACTTATACCTTGAAATTTAGTGAGGGATCATCTTATAATGCTACCGCCGTACTAAGCAAAATAAGATGCATAAAAAGATAAACATCACATGCAATCAAAATACGTGACATGATATGGCCATCGTCATCTTGTGCCTTTGATCTCCATCTCCAAAGCACCGTCATGATCTCCATCGTCACCGTCTTGACACCTTGATCTCCATCGTAGCATCGTTGTTGTCTCGCCAAATATTGCTTCTACGACTATCGTTAAAGTAAAGCAATTACATGGTGATTGCATTTCATACAATAAAGCAACAACCATAAGGCTCCTGCCAGTTGCCGATAACTTTTACAAAACATGATCATCTCATACAATAACTTATATCACATCATGTCTTGACCATATCATATCACAACATGCCCTGCAAAAACAAGTTAGACGTCCTCTACTTTGTTGTTGCAAGTTTTACGTGGCTACTACGGGCTTTTAGCAAGAACTGTTCTTACCTACGCATTGAAACCACAACGATTTTTTCCTCAAGTGTGCTATTTTAACCTTCAACAAGGACCGGCCGTAGTCAAATTCAATTCAACTAAAGTTGGAGAAACAGACACCCGCCAGCCACTTCTATGCAAAACAAGTTGCATGTCTGTCGGTGGAACCGATCTCATGAACGTGGTCATGTAAGGTTGGTCTGGGCCGCTTCATCCAACAATACCGCCGAATCAAAATATGTTGGTGGTAAGCAGTATGACTATTATCGCCCACAACCCTTTGTGTTCTACTCGTGCATATCGTCTACGCATAGACCTGGCTCGGATGCCATTGTTGGGGAACGTAGCATGCAATTTCAAAAAAAATTCCTACGCTCACGCAAGATCTATCTAGGAGATGTATAGCAACGAGAGGGGGAGAGTGTGTCCACGCACCATCGCAGACAGAAAGCGGAAGCGTTAGGTTAACGTGGTTGATGTAGTCGAATGTCTTCACGATCCAACCAGTCTAGTACCAAACGTACGACACCTCCGAGTTCAGCACACGTTCAGCTCGATGACGTCCCTCGAAATCTTGATCCAGAAGAGTGCCGAGGGAGAGTTGTGTCATCACGACGGCGTGGTGACGGTGATGGTGATGTGATCCACGCAGGGCTTCGCCTAAGCACTACGTGAATATGACCGGAAGAGTAAACTGTGGAGAGAGATGATGCACACGGCTTGGAACAATTGTTGTGGCTCCAAGGGGTGCTTTGCCCACGTATATAAAGGAGGGAGAGGGAGGAGGCCGGCCCTAGGGGCGCGCCAGGGGGGAGTCCTACTAGGACTCCACTCCTAGTAGGATTCACCCCCTTTTTTCCTTTCTCATGGAGGGGAAAGAGGAAGGAGAGGGAAGAGGAGAAGGAAAGGGGGGCGCGTCCCCTCCCCTATTCCAATTCAGACTCCCTATGGGAGGGTGATGTCTAATACACAACCTTCTTCTTGTAGACGTTGTTGGACCTCCAAGTGCAGAGGTTTGTAGGACAGTATCAAATTTCCCTCAAGTGGATGACCTAAGGTTTATCAATCCGTGGGAGGCGTAGGATGAAGCTGGTCTCTCTCAAGCAACCCTGCAACCAAATAACATAGATTATCTTGTGTCCCCAACACACCCAATACAATGGTAAATTACATAGGTGCACTAGTTCGGCGAAGAGATGGTGATACAAGTGCACTATGGATTGTAGATATAGGTTTTTGTAATCTGAAAATATAAAAACATCAAGGTAACTAATGATAAAAGTGAGCGTAAACGGTATTGCAATGCTAGGAAACAAGGCCTAGGGTTCATACCTTCACTAGTGCAAGTTCTCTCCACAATAATAGCATATATAGATCATATAACAATCCCTCAACATGCAACAAAGAGTCACTCCAAAGTCACTAATAGCGGAGAACAAACGAAGAGATTATTGTAGGGTACGAAACCACCTCAAAGTAATTCTTTCTGATCGATCTATTCAAGAGTCTGTAGTAAAATAACACGAAGCTATTCTTTCGGTTTGATCTATCCTAGAGTTCATACTAGAATAACACCTTAAGACAGAAATCAACCAAAACCCTAATGTCACCTACATACTCCAATGTCACCTCAAGTATCCGTGGATATGATTATACGATATGCATCACACAATCTCAGATTCATCTATTCAAACCAACACAAAGAACTTCAAAGAGTGCCGCAAAGTTTCTACCGGAGAGTCAAGACGAAAACGTGTGCCAACCCCTATGCATAGATTCCCAAGGTCACGGAACCCGCAAGTTGATCACCAAAACATACATCAAGTGAATCAATAGAATACCCCATTGTCACCACGGGTATCCCACGCAATACATGCATGAAGTGTTCTCAAATCGTTAAAGACTCAGTCCGATAAGATAACTTCGAAGGGCAAACTCAATCCATTACAAGAGAGTAGAGGGGGAGAAATATCATAAGATCCAACTATAATAGCAATGCTCACGATACATCAAGATCGTGCCAAATCAAGAACACGAAAGAGAGAGATCAAACACATAGCTACTAGTACATACCCTCAGCCCCGAGGGTGAACTACTCCCTCCTCGTCATGGAGAGCGCTGGGTGATGAAGATGGCCATCGGTGAGGGTTCCCCCCCTAAGGCAGGGTGCCGGAACAGGGTCCTGGTTGGTTTTTGGTGGCTACAGAGGCTTGCGGCGGCGGAACTCCCGGTCTAGGTTATGTTCAGGAAGTTTGGGTATATATAAGAGGTGTTGGCGTCGGGAACAAGTTAGGGGGGTCTCCGAGGCGGCCACGAGGTAGGGTGGCGCGCCCAGGGGGTAGGGCGCGCCCCCACCCTCGTGGGTGCCTCGGGACTCTTCTGGCCCATCTCTGATACTCCGTGGGCTTCTTCTGGTCCAAAAATAATCTCCGTGAAATTCCTGGTCAATTGGACTCCGTTTGGTTTTCCTTTTCTGCGATACTCAAAAACAAGGAAAAAACATAAACTGGCACTGGGCTATAGGTTAATAGGTTAGTCCAAAAATCATATAAAATAGCATATAAATGCATATAAAACATCCTAGATGGATAATATAATAGCATGGAACAATCGAAAATTGTAGATACGTTGGAGACGTATCAGAGGGGGGCGCGGCCACCCCTTGTGGGCTGCCTCCCCTCTCCCCTATGGCCCACGAAAGCCCATTACTTCCCCGGGGAGTTCCGGTAACCCCTCGGTACTCTGATCAATATCCGAAATGTCCCAAAACCATTCCGGTGTCCAAATACTATCGTAAAATATATCAATATTTACCTCTCGATCATTTCAAGACTCCTCGTCATGTCCGTGATCTCATCCGGGACTCCGAACGATCTTCGATCACCAAAACACATGACTCATAATACAAATCGTCATCGAATGTTAAGCGTGCGGACCCTACGGGTTCGAGAACTATGTAGACATGACCGAGACACATCTCCGATCAATAATCAACAGAGGAACTTGGATGCTCATATTGGTTCCTACATATTCTACGAAGATCCTTATCGGTCAAACCGCAATAACAACATACATTATTCCCTTTGTCATCGGTATGTTACTTGCCCGAGATTCGATCGGCGGTATCCTCATACCCAGTTCAATCTCGTTACCGGCAAGTCTCTTTACGAATTCTGTAATGCATCATCCCGTAACTAACTCATTAGTCACATTGCTTGCAAGGCTTATACTGATGTGCATTACCGAGAGGGCCCAGAGATACCTCTCCGATACTCGGAGTGACAAATCCTAATCTTGATCTATGCCAACCCAACAAAAACCTTCAAAGACACCTATAGAGCATCTTTATAATCACCCAGTTACTTTGTGACGTTTGATAGCACACGAGGTGTTCCTCCGGTATTCAGGAGTTGCATAATCTCATAGTCAGAGGAATATGTATAAGTTATGAAGAAAGCAATAACAATAAAACTTAACGATCATTATGCTAAGCTAACAGATGGGTCATGTCCATCACATCATTGTCTAATGATGTGATCCCGTTCATCAAATGACAACACATGTCTATGGTCAGGAAACTTAACCATCTTTGATTAACGAGCTAGTCAAGTAGAGGCATACTAGGGACACTTTGTTTTGTCTTTTATTCACACATGTATCAAGTTTCCGGTTAATACAATTCTAGCATGAATAATAAACATTTATCATGATATAAGGAAATATAAATAACAACTTTATTATTGCCTCTAGGGCATATTTCCTTCTGATGCTTACTCCGGCTATCACCAGATAAAGCTGGACCCGGCTGACGCCCTGAAGACGTCCTTCATCACGCCCTTCGAGGCATATTGCTACATCACCATGTCGTTTGGCCTGAAGAACACCGGCGCCACATTCCAACGCTGCATGCAGAAATGACTGCTGCCGCAACTCGGCCGCAACATCCATGTCTACATGGACGACATCATGGTGAAGACCAAGCAGCACCTCACACTCCTCGATGACCTGAAGGAAACTTTTGCCAACCTGTGCGAGTACCGGATCAAGCTCAACCCGGAGAAGTGAGTTTTCTGCATCCCGGTCGGAAAGCTACTCGGCTTCCTCGTCTCGGAGCATGGCATTGAGGCGAACCCGGAGAAGATCAAGGCGATCGAGCGCATGCGCAAGCTGGCTCGGCTATGCGATGTCAAGAAGTTCACCGACTGCTTAGCCTCGGTCAGCCGGTTTCTCAGCCAACTGGGCGAGAGGCCCCTGCCCCTGTATCAACTGATGAATAAGAAGACGTCGTTCGAATGGAACGACCAGGCGGACGAAGCTTTTCGGGATCTCAAGCGCATGATCTCCACCGCACCCGTCCTGGCCGCGCCAAGCAAGAAGGAGCCGCTGTTGCTCTACATTGCCGCCACCTCGTGGTCCGTCAGCACGGTGGTGGTGGTCGAGCTGCCGGAGAAGGGCAAGATCCAAGCCGTCCAGCGCCCGGTCTACTACCTGAGTGAGGTGCTCTCTGCCTCCAAGCAGAACTACCCGCACTATCAGAAGATGTGTTACAGCGTGTATTTTACCGCCAAGAAGTGGGCGATCGAGCTAGCCGGCCACACCATCCTCTACGAGCCCCGCACCACGATCAAGTCCCAAACTCTGGCCGACTTCCTCGTCGACTGGACCAAGACCCAGTACCTGCCGCCGCCACTGGATTCGACACACTGGCGAATGCACTTTGACAGATCCAAGATGAGCCTCGGCTTGGGAGTCGGCATCGTGTTGTCTTCCCCGAAGGGCGACCGGCTTCAGTACAGGCTCCAGATCCACTTCGCCGCCTCCAACAACGTCGCCGAATACGGAGCCCTTGTGCATGGCCTCCGGCTTGCCAAGGAACTCGGCATCCAGCGCATCCTGTGCTACGGCGACTCGGATCTTGTGGTGCAGCAGAGCTTCGGCGAATGGGACGCCCGCGACACCAACAAGGCAAGCTACCGCTTCCTCGTCCAGCAGCTGTCCGGCTTCTTCGACGGCTTTGAGTTCCTCCACGTCTCGCGCACGGAGAATGAAGGTGCCGACGCACTAGCCAAAATCGGCTCATCCCGGCAATGCATCCCGTCCGACGTCTCCCTCGAGCACCTGCACAAGCCGTCCGTCAAGCCATCTCTGGACTCCAAATCCATCTTCGGCCCAGACAACCCGGTCGCGCCTCAACCCAGCCCGAGGGCTGCCGAACCCGGCCTAGGTACCACCAAACCCTGCCCAGGGATTGCTGAACCCAACCCGGGGACTGCCCAACCCAGCTCGGGGGCTGTGACACTCAATCCGGCCACCGTCATCCTTGACCCAGCCGCCGTCGTCCTCAACCTGGGGGCTGCCGCCTCCGGCTCGGAGGTTGTCGCCCCAGAACCCGCCATGGTGGCCGTCTTCACCATGGTGACAGCACCATCATGGGCCCTGCCCATCTCGGAGTTCCTGGAGAACGAGGTTCTCCCCATGGACGAGACCAAAGCCCGGCAAGTGCAACAACCGGCGTCCGCCTACAACATCATCAACAACGAGCTCGTCAAGCGCAGTTCGACAGGCGTTTTCCAGTGCTGCGTCAAACAAGACAAGGGCATTGAGATGCTCCTAGATATACACCAGGGCGAGTTTGGGCACCACGCCGCCTCAAGGTCCCTGGTGGCCAAGGCTTTCCGCCATGGTTTCTACTGGCCCATGGCCCTCCAAGACGTCAAGTCACTTGTCCTCAAGTGTGAGGGATGACAATGCTTCAGCAAGCACAACCACCAGCTGGCCTCAGCACTCCGAACCATCCCGATCACCTGGACCTTCACGGTCTGGGGACTCGATATGGTGGGACCTTTCAAGACCGCTCAAGGCGGCATGACGCACTTGCTGGTGGCGGTGGACAAGTTCACCAAGTGGATCAAAGCATGGCCAATCAAGAAGCTGGACGGGCCAACGGCCGTCCGGTTCATCAAGGATATCGCGGTGCGCTACGGCATCCTGAATAGCATCATCATGGACAACTGCACCAACTTCGCCAAGGGTGCGCTCGCACAGTACTACTCCGTCTCCGGCATCCGCCTCGACCTGGCTTCCGTGGCACACCCGCAGTCCAACGGCCAGGTCGAGCGGGCCAACGGCCTCATTCTATCTGGCATCAAGCCGCGGCTCGTCGAGCCGCTCGTCCGTTCACCCGGCAGCTGGCTCGATGAGTTGCCAGCCGTCCAGTGGTGTCTCCGCAAAATGCCAAACCGGTCGACTGGGTTCACCCCATTCTTCCTCGTCTACTGAGCAGAAGCCGTCATCCCGACCGACATCTGTTCGACTCACCGCACGTCGTGATGTACACGGAAGCCGAAGCCAAGGAAGCCTGTGAAGACGACATCGACCTACTCGAAGAAGCATGCCTCTTGGCGCTCAGCCGGTTAGCCATCTATCAGCAAGGCCTAAGGCACTACCACAACAAGAAGATCAAGCCCCTCGCATTCCGCGAGGGAGACCTCGTCCTCCGGCTCGTCCAGCAGCAAGCTGACCAACACAAGCTGTCCTCCCCATGGGAAGGCCCCTTCATCGTCAGCAAAGCCTTGTGCGACCACAACTAGGGGTGGAAACGGATCGGATGCGGATCGGATAGTGCTCTTACCACTTCCATTTTCATATTTACAAAACGAATCCGAATCCGAATACGGATGTTATCGGATACGGATGCGGCTCGGATATTATTCGAATACGGATACATATTGGATATTTTCTTGATTCGGAATGGATACGAATAATATCAACATATTGCTTAAGTAAATTAGTCGCTAGCTATGTGACCTGAAATAATCAACTTGTGACATACAATAAGTCAATGATACATAGGTTTATGAATAAATACTATTGTAATGCATAATGATTTATAAGTTTAATCATATAAAGAGTAAAATTTGACCCCTTATTTGGCTTTTATCTTGGATAATTGGAATATTGGGTATAGAATTTTGAAAATCACCTCCCATAATCTTATTCAGATACGGATATATCCACTTCCATATCCATATTTGTGTCAAAATTTCCTACCATATTTTTTTTTTATTTTTTTAATAAATGCGGATACGGTTAATTTCCATTTCCATTTTGGTTCGGATGCGGATGTTTCGGATACAAATAGGCATTTTCTCGAATACGAATATCGGATATTTTGGATTATGCGCTACCACTTTCCACCCCTAACCACAACGCCTACTACCTCATCGACGCCCGCAAGTCAAACAAGCGCAAGAGAGACACTGCCGGGGAAGAAACAACCCGGCCATTTAATGCAGAACTCCTCCGCCCGTTTTACAGTTAGCTGTGTGCACGTATGTATCGCTGCCTTTTGTAACCGTATGAAAACTATGGGGTCCCCGAAGGACGCTCGGGGGCTGCCCTTTCCGACAAAGTTATTGTGTCTCACGCACTTGTGCAATTTTCTTAAAAAAACCCACCGTCGGTTCGACTCGCTCGACCCGGGGGCTCAGGGGATGGTCGGCTTGGTCACCACCCGCCGCCTTCCTTAGCAATTCTTGGCGCGTTCAGGTCGCCACGGCTCTCCACTTCGCCCTACGTCACAGAACCGGCTTCGGCTGTCGGACGGCAAGAAATATGGGCCAAAGCACAAGCACACTATGAATACTAAGTTGGGTCCGCTGGATTGGCCAACCCGGCCCTGCCACCTTAAATTGCAGCACGTCCGACTGCTCACCAACCGACTTTGCGGATTGCCGCCAGCCGGCCCAGTGGGTGTTTCGCTCGCGCTCAATGTTTGAAAAGCCTAAGTACCGCACACCCCTCTCAAGGGCCGAACTCCTTGTCATGGACCAAAGCCCGACTGTTCGACTCATGGGAGGCCCAAGAAGGGAGGCAAGCAAGAAAACGGCTCAGAAGACAGAAAGCAGAAGTGCAAACACTCATGAAATATTTACATCACAAATTAAACATGCGCAAGGTCGAAGTTCATTACACTACACCCAAATACCCCTAGTGGGTGGGTGGACCTGCTACCTAAAAATTATTACACTAAGAGAAAGGAGGACAGCCCCAGCTTCAAGCATCTCCAGCGCCGAGTCGCGCAACTTTCGGCTCCCTCTCGGTGGCCCCCGGGTTCACCGAGTCGTCGGTGTCTCCCTCCTCGGCGTCCTCATCCCCGTAGACGCCTGTCTCCTCGGAGCTGCCCTCCGGATGTCCAGAAGCAGGCCGAAGTCGTCAACAAGAACGACTCCGCCATCGTCTGTCTGCTCCGGCTGGAACTCGTTGTGAATGGCAAACCCGACGATGTAGCTGCCTCGAGCGGCAAACCGTCCGACCTCCCGCTACAGCTGGCGCTCCGCACCGGCTCGCTGGCCCATCAGCTTACCAAGCGCCAGATCAGGATGCTAAGACGTCAGGAACCTGAGCGCCATCTCGGTGCTGGCATGAGCGGCGGAGACACGCCATGCGTGGAGCCGCTCCGGGCCTGCCTCCAACCACCGCGCTAGTCGCTGAAGCTGTTTGGCGTAACGGCGCCAGGCCAGAGGGCTGCAGTCATCGCTACGCCGGCCTCAGAGAGCCGCACCATCTGCTCTCCCAAGATTCGCAGACGAGCTTCGGCGGCGGTCATGATCTCCAGGAAGGTCCAGGCGACCTGCGGGTCAGTCTTGGAGCCCACGACCCCCTGTGGATCTCGTTGGAAACGGACGGTCTCGTCCGCCAGCCTGTCCGCCAGCCTGTGCATCTCCGGGAAGTGCCCTATCAAAAAGAAGGGCAAGACAAATTAGTAACCAAGGGAAGGAAAGCCGGCTTCCCAACCCGGAAAAATCCAAAGAAAGCACTTACTAGCGAAGGTCTCGTCCAGGTGCTGCGCTTCAAGCAACGTACCGCGCCGCTCCCTAGTGATGGCACGGTCACGGTCCTGAAGCGCGTTCTCCAGGTCAGCGACCTTGGCGAGGGATGCCTTAAGTTCAGTGTCCTTGGCCTCGGCCGCCTTATCGTACTCCTTGCAACGGAGGAGTTCCACCTGGTGCCCCCCCCACCATTGTCCCCAACGCCTTCAGGCGCTCCACCTCGGCCTGAAGTAGGCCCTTGTCATCGGCCAGCTTGTCGGGTTGCTGGCCGGTTTCAGCAAGGGGTCGCTGGGCTTCCATGACCTTGCCCGTCTCAGCCTTAAGGCGGTCCACCTCGTCCTTGAGACGACTCTTGTCGCCTGCCAGCTGCTCCTGCAGCCGACCGGCTTTGTCAAGCGCCCGCTGGGCCCCTGCCGCCTCCTCCTTCGCCTCCGCCACCTCGACCCGAAGCCGGCCAACGTCAGCAATGACACGGTCGTACTGATGGCCGGCTCAGATCGACCGGGTTTGCCAGGCCGACACCTCGGCTGCAGCGGCCGTACGACGAAGATTCAGAAACAGAGGATTACTTTAAGATTTGACCCAACTACTATGTAGTTGGCCCGAATCTCGGGGGCTACACCCAGTGGGTGCACTAGCATGCCCCCACTAAAAGAGCATGCAAGAAAGATACTTGTGGCGATGCGGAGCACCTCCTCCTTGGCGGCGAGCTGCGCCTTGAGCTGCCGGTGCTTCTCTAGGAGCCGGTTGAAGACATCGACCCGGTAGGAGTCCAGTTACTACAAGGAACAATGATCAGCACAAGACAGCAGTTTAAGATTCGATGCAACTACTACATAGTTGGACCGAATCTCGGGGGCTACACCCAGTGGGTGCGCTAGCGCGCCCCCATGAAAAGAGCAGCAAGATGGAAGATAGAAGACTAAGGAAAAGCTTACCAACACGGCATGCTCCAGCTCCCGCGTCCGCTCCACCTCGGCCTGGGCAAAGGCCTGGATCCTCTCTGTGCGCCCTCGAAGGCGCTGCTCACGGTGGCCATGGCTGCCTCCTCCCGGGTCAAGGGCCCAAAGAAGACCTTGCTGGGCCCAGCCCGAGCCGGCTGCGACCTGGCGGCCAGACGACTCCCTGGCCTGGGCACCAGGGCGTATTCACCACTGACCGCCTCCTCCACGACCGGCGCCCTCTCCGGCGTTCTCTCCGGCACGACGGCTGGAGTCGCCAGCGGCGCCCCGACCAGCGGCGCCCCACCCGTCGGCGCCCGAGACGCTCCCTCCGGTGCCGTCTGCGGCGCCTCCTCCAAGACGGCGTCGCCGCCCCCTCCCTCGACCTTCACCCGCTCGACCACGTTGGTCCATGGTGGCGTGTCGTCGTCAACCTCCACGACCTCCCGGTCGAGGTCCACCACCTCTGCGCAGCCGCCTTGGCCGCACTCCCCCTCGGACAGCGGCATGAAGACCGTCACCGCCGGCTCCATGCCCGCTGGCATCTCGAGCCACTCCGGCTCCTCGCCAGCCCGCGCCCACACCGCGGCAGCGCTGACCCAAGCCTGGTCCGATGCAGCCCCCAGCTCCACCTCGGCCCTATTCCGGCCCCACCAGGCCAGGCCCTCGGTGCCGGCCGGATCTTGGCCCAGGTCCGAGTCGGCCATCTCCTCGTCCCGATTAATGGCGCTGGACCGGGCCTTCCGGAACACGGCGCCCCCGTTGGACGCGGCCTCCGCCGCCGCCAGCGCCAGTGAAATCGGTGACCTGAAGCTCGACGGAGTAAACAAACAAGAACCAAGAGAAGCCGCTCGGTGACTCGCTGGAATTCAACAGAAAGAGAACTCACCCGGGCACTAGCGGGTGATAACTGGTACGACTCCAACATATCTATAAATTTTTATTGTTCCATGCTATATTATATTCTGTTTTGGACATTATTGGGCTTTATTATACACTTCTATATTATTTTTGGGACTAACCTATTAACCGGAGGCCCAGCCCAGAGTTGCTGTTTTTGCCTATTTCAGAGTTTCGCAGAAAAGAATATCAAGCGGAGTCCAAACGGAATGAAACCTTCGGGAACGTGATTTTCAGAACGAACATGATCCAGAGGACTTGGACCCTACGTCAAGACATCAACCAGGAGGCCACGAGGTAGGGGGCACGCCTCCCCTCCTGGGCGCGCCTTCCACCCTCGTGGGTCCCCTGTTGCTCCACCGACGTACTCCTTCCTCCTATATATACCTCGCACCCCAAACTACGGATCACGGAGCCAAAACCTAATTCCACCGCCGCAACCTTCTGTACCCGTGAGATCCCATCTTGGGGCCTGTTCCGGAGCTCCGCCGGAGGGGGCATCGATCACGGAGGGCTTCTACATCAACACCATAGCCTCTTCAATGATGTGTGAGTAGTTTACCTCAGACCTTCGGGTCCATAGTTATTAGCTAGATGGCTTCTTCTTTCTTTTTGGATCTCAATACAATGTTCTCCCCCTCTCTCGTGGAGATCTATTCGATGTAATCTTATTTTGCGGTGTGTTTGTTGAGATCGATGAATTGTGGGTTTATGGTCAAGTTTATCTATGAACAATATTTGAATCTTCTCTGAATTATTTTATGTATGATTGGTTATCTTTGCAAGTTTCTTCGAATTATAAGTTTGGTTTGGCCTACTAGATTGATCTTTCTTGCAATGCGAGAAGTGCTTAGCTTTGGGTTCAATCTTGCGGTGTCCTTTCCCAGTGACTGTAGGGGCAGCAATGCACGTATTGTATTGTTGCCATCGAGGATAACAAGATGGGGTTTATATCATATTGTATGAGTTTATCCCTCTACATCACGTCATCTTGCTTAAAGCGTTACTCTGTACTTATGAACTTAATACTCTAGATGCATGCTGGATAGCGGTTGATGTGTGGAGTAATAGTAGTAGATGCAGGCAGGAGTTGGTCTACTTGTCTCGGACGTGATGCCTATATACATGATCATACCTAGATATTCTCATAACTATGCTCAATTCTGTCAATTGCTCAACAGTAATTTGTTCACCCACCGTAAATACTTATGCTCTCGAGAGAAGCCACTAGTGAAACCTATGGCCCCCGGGTCTATTTTCCATCATATTAATCTTCCGTCAACAAGTTATTTCTAGCTTCGTTTTTATTTTACTTTCTTTACTTTGCATCTTTATCATAAAAATACCAAAAATATTATATTATCATATCTATCAGATCTTACTCTCATAAGTGACCGTGTAGGGATTGACAACCCCTTATCGCGTTGGTTGCGAGGATTTATTTGTTTGTGTAGGTGCGAGGGACTCGTGCGTGGCCTCCTACTGGATTGATACCTTGGTTCTCAAAAACTGAGGGAAATAGTTACGCTACTTTGCTGCATCACCCTTTCCTCTTCAAGGGAAAACCAACGCAGTGCTCAAGAGATAGCAATAACCCACAAGTATAGGGGGTCATTTGTAGCCTTCTTCGATAAATAAGGGTGTCGAACCCAACGAGGAGCTAAAGGTAGAACAAATATTCCCTCAAGTTTTATCAACCACCGATACAACTCTACGCACACTTGACGTTTGATTTACCTAGAACAAGAATGAAACTATTTTGCGATAATAAAACTACGAGTACTTTGCGAGAATAAAACTACGAATAAATTGCAAGGTAATAAAAGTGGATAGCTTTTGTCAACAAGAAAGTCATTTGTCCCTAGGCAATCGATAACAAGTACCGGTAATCATTCTTGTAATTCTATATGAGGGAGAGGCATGAGCTAACATACTTTCTCTACTTGATCATATGCACTTATGATTGGAACTCTAGCAAGCATCCACAAATACTAAAGATCATTAAGGTCATCAAACCCTACCATAGCATTAAGTATCAAGTCCTCTTTATCCTATATGCAACAACCCACCTACTCGAGTTTAAGCTTCTGTCACTCTCGCAACCTACATAAGCGAATCATGAACGTATTGCAACACCCTACAATGGGGATCCCTCACGTTTGCGCGATACGTAGGGCACCATAGGACAGCACCATAAATAAAATATATAATCATACCAACCAAGATCACGATTAACCCATAGGACAAAACGGATCTAGTCAAACATCATAGGATAGCCAAATATCATAGAGAAATAATATATGGAGTTGAGCACCATGTTTAAGTAGATATTACAGCGGGGGAAGAGGTGTTACACCGCTGCATAGAGGGGGAGAGAGTTGGTGTTGACGGTAGCAAGATTGTTGATGTAGATCGCTGTCACGATCCTAGCCCCGGCAGCGTTCCGGTGCCACCGGGAGAGAGGGGGAGAGAGAGCCCCCTTGTCGGTGTCAAAACCGGCGGATCTCGGGTAGGGGGTCCCGAACTGTGCATCTAGGCGGATGGTAACAGGAGACAAGGGACACGATGTTTACCCAGGTTCGGGCCCTCTTGATGGAGGTAAAACCCTACGTCCTGCTTGATTGATATTGATATTGTGGATTTTTACAAGAGTGGATCTACCACGAGATCAAGGAGGCTAAACCCTAGAAGCTAGCCTATGGTATGATTGTAAGGGTTGTTGTGATTGTTGTCCTACGGACTAAAGCCATCCGGTTTATATAGACACCGGAGAGAGCTAGGGTTACACAGAGTCGGCTACAATGGTAGGAGATCTACATATCCGTATCGCCAAGCTTGCCTTCCACGCCAAGGAAAGTCCCATCCGGACACGGGTGAAGTCTTCAATCTTGTATCTTCATAGTCTTGGAGTCCGGTCGATGATGATAGTCCGCAAATGATAGTTCGGTGATGATGGTAGTCCGCTATCCGGACACCCCTAATCCAGACTCCTCGGTAGCCCTGAACCAGGCTTCAATGACGATAAGTCCGGCGTGTATATTGCTTGGCATTGCAAGGCGGGTTCCTCCTCCAAATGATAGAAGATTGTGAACACCAGGATAGTGTCCGGCTCTGCAAAATAAATTCCACATTCCACCGTAGAGAGAATAATAATAATATATACACAAGTTCAATCTGCTGACGTTTTCCATGGCATGACGTCACACCACTACCAAGCCATTACTCGAATTGTTTTTTACTTTACCACCTCAGCGCATTTAGCGAAGCGGTTTCCTTGGCACGTCTTGTCGAAGCAGAGATCGTGTTTCCCCTTAATCCGGGATTCTCATCAGTACGCGCGTGGGTAACCCAACCGCGTCATTGATGGTGGCGCTTGGGAGATAAGCGAGTTTTACGAGGCCGGTGGGGGACGCGTAAGACTTCGCCCGCCCATATAAGGGATAAGGATTCACCTTCTCACCTACGCCTTCTTCCTCCTTTGCCTACCCATCTTGGCAGACTTCGAGCTCCAGCGCCCAAGTTCGCAAGATCTCGTCTCAACCTTCTCCGACCATGTCCGGAGCGGGAGGTAAATGGTTGGCCTCCACCGTTAAGGAGGAGCAAATCGCCAAACTGCGCGGCGCGCGGATACCTTTCGGTGACATCGCGCACGGCTGCCCGACGAGGGCAGCTCATCCCCACCCCTGGCCCCATGAGAGGTTGTCTTTCTTTCCCACTTCCTCTGCGGACTGGGCTTTCCACTTCACCCCTTTGTCCGGGGCTAATCTTCTACTACGGCCTGGATTTCCATGATCCGCGCCAACTTCATCCTCAACATCTCGGCGTTTATCCTCGTGGCGAGGCCTTCCTCTGCATCCAGCCCCACTTGACTTGTGGCTCAAGACCTTCAATGTCAAGCGAAGGTAGTGAAGGGTATTCAAGCGGAGTCGGAGGCGCCATGTTGGGCAAGATGCCCAACGTCCTTTAGTTCAAGGGCCTTCGTGGAATCCGTCAAGGGTGGCAATCGGGTGGTTCTATATCACCGAGCAGCGTGACCCTAAATGGGCGGCGGCCCCGAGTTTAGATCTGGTATCCCCACGCAGCTCACCTCCCGGAAAGAGAAGGGCTTGCTGTGGGGTAGTTTGAAGGAGCCGACGGGACTCCAAGCACAGTATCAAGAAGCTGGTGAAGAAGCTCGGGCTGGTTAACGTGGTCCAGTCATGCTCGTCCGCCGGATTCTCCCATGCCAAGAGCGGGCATTCAAACTGTGGGAGTTCGATCCGGAACAACACCAGGCGCTGAACAAGCTCTTCGACACGACGTACGAAGGCGCCTAGAAGGTGCTGTTCAAGGGTGCCGAAGCCCCCGCATCCGCGACGGAAGATCGCGGATTTCACTCGCAGCGCCAGGCCGACGAGGTAAGTGATTCTACCCCTTTACGGGACACTTGTTTTTCATAGTTTGATTCTATGCGGGTTTTTAATTCCCCCCTTTCCTTTGACAGGACTGGATGAAGAAGGCAGAGTAGATTACCTGTCCGGCTCCTATGCCAGAAAATCCAGTGGACGCCCGTCTAGCGGGGCTGCTGGTTCCGGCACCGCACGTGGTGCCGGAGAAGAAGGCCAAGAAGGAGGCCACGGGTGCTCGAAAGAGCTCCCGTTTTCAGGTGTCCGACGACTCGAGGGCTGACTCCTCCCCCGAAAATGAGGAGGAGGAAGAGGACTCTCTCCCAGAGGAGGGAGAGAGGAAGAGGAAGGCTTCGCCAACAGGGGAGGCCGAAGGGTCCAAGAGGGGAAGGACTATTCCTCCGGACAGCTCCGCCAACATCAACGTTGGCGAGGAAGAATGGCCTTCAAGGGCCAGGCCTCCGGCGAGATCGTAAGTATCCGGATTCCTGAATGATTTATAATTTCTTTTTCTGCATCACATAGTGTCATTCTAATGCCGCATACTGCCTGTAGTCCGGCCAGTGATGATCTCCCCGCTTCATCGAGCGGGTCGTTGGCTTCGTCGGATGTAGACTCCATCCCGACCGCCTCCACCCCTCGCGACGCCGAAGACGCCGAGGTGGGATCCCCAGAAGGGACCCGTCGGGGGGAGGCCCCGGAGGCGCCACAAGGCGTCCTCCCGGACTTTGCGCCGGACTCCAAAACAGAACCCGCAGTGGTTCCGGAGTCTGGCAGGCGGTCCCTTCGATCGAAGGGCAAGACCGTGACGCCGGGCGGCCTCCGTCCAACCGGGGCGCCGGGCAATTTGTTGAGGCGCTGCAGCGCGCTTCCATCGAGGAAGAACACCGCGCTATTATGAGTGCGGTGATTCAAAAGTGCAGCTTCGCCAAAGGCGGGCTGACCGAAGCTCGCAATAGCCTTCTATCGGGCTTTGAGGTAAGAAGTTAAAATATGCAATGTAATACCGCATAGACAGTAGCCCCGATGCTTGGTTCGGTGTTCGAAAGAAAAGCGGACCGAGGACCTAAAAAAGATATACGCAGGGTTGCTAAAAAATATGTCAATATGGGTTGCAGGCTGCGCTGCTGACCTCTGCCAGACCGATCATGGAGGTCGGTGCGTTAAGCAGAGCTCGAGCGGTCCGAGCAAGAGCTCGGCCGCGCCAGAAGCAGCTCCAAGACAAAGAAGGTGAGTAACACCACTTTGAATTTGTACCTTCTGTAAAAGGATTTAGGTTGCAAAAATAACAAGGATAACATGGGTACTGCAGGGGCCACGAACGAGGTGGCGACCCTGAAGGAGGCCGTGTCCGCGGCCGAACGCAGTGCGGCCATGGAACGGGCAGAGCGAGAAAAGCAAGAGGCGCGGGTGGCGGTGGTGCAGCAAGAGCTCCAAGCTCTCATGGAAAAGCATGAGAGTTTGGAGCGTGACTCAAAGACTCGAGAGTCCGAGCTTGCCTCGGCTCTCGAAAGTGCCAAAACCGCCAAGGCCGAGGCCCATAAGTCCCTTCAGGAGATTGAGTTGATGAGGAAGATAGCGGCGGGTAAGGCATTTTTCATGCAAAGCAAGCATGTGAATGTAAATTACGTGTTACTTACCGGATTCGGAGCTCTCGAGGCGTTTGCAGATCTGCCTCGCATGGCGTGTCGATGCGCCGCATTCTACCGAGCCGAGGAGGGGGCTCAGCGGAGAAGGTCTTCGGTCTCGAGATGCTTTGAGGCCAGCCATCCGGTGCCCCTAGCGACCAGGTGAAGCAGCTGGTCGAACTTCTAAGGTGGCCGAGCAGGCCATGAAGGGCCTCATAGTCCGGCTGTGGCACGGAGAGGCCATGCCAGGAGCTACTTCGCCTCGTCTGGCGACGGCTGGTAGATCGTGCCCACGGGTGGAGGTTATCAAGCGCTCCGCCTGTATTGAAGGTGCTCGTCGGGCCCTTGCCCGCGCAAAGGTGCATTGGGGCAAGCTGGATGCGGAGAAGCTAATCAGCGACGCGCCACCAGCGAGCAAGGAGAATCGACGCCCGAAATTTACTATAAGGCTGTCTGAAGGGTGCCCGCAAGATTGCGGATGAGTGCCCTGGGATGTAATTATTGAATGAATTCGCAATGTGTTATCCTGCATGCGCTGAAAACTTTGTTCATATCGCTAAGCAACGCTTGTTTAATTTAAAATATTACCTTCATGCGGCCGTTTATTAAATCGAGAGATGGCAAGTCGTCGGCTTCAGCCCCCATGCCACGAGTGCTGGGGTGTTCGGGATAAACTTGAGCACTCTTGTTCCCATTTTGGGTCCATCTAGGAGGCGCTCAACACAACGAACAAGGAAACCGGACTTATAGTGCTTGAACACTCTCACTTAGCCATAGAATTCTATAATTTTAAATTTCGTGAAGCCCCTAGTATTCGGAAGACCGAATTGGGGCGCTATCCACGCCTTCATCGGACATAATCCGAACTTCGCTCAAGCGGCGAGGTCTTTAAGGACCCGAAAGGACCTCTCGAACTGCGACCAGTCTCGCCTTATCGTGCGGTCAGTTTTAGCTTTCTCCACTAAGGCGTTAACCCGGCTCAACCGGGCGCAATCGCAGTGGTTCTCCCAGTGCTACCTTAGCCGATAGAGCGGGCGTAAGGTGCGAACATGGGAGCCGGAAACCCAACTATTGACCCAAGGCAGGATTCGAGCTGATTCATATAATGCTATAAGTTCGGGTGCCGCACTTGTGAAAGTGTCGGACTTTATCACACCATAAAGCGGAGGACATAAGCCCTGGTGTGTTTGGCGTACCAAGATGCACGGTGCAACATGTAAGTAAATGAACATATATATATATATATATATATATATATATATATATATATATATATATATATATATAAAGTAATGCAATTATAGGCAAAAAGTGCTGCATTGTATTCGAGAAGATATGCTATCGGTGCGGAATGATACAAATAGTCACGGAAAGCAAGGGATTGGGCGAATTAAAGGCGTCTCCCTCGAGGGTAGGCAGCGGAATGTTGTATTTTAACAAATTTAATGCTCGTGATGGAGACCACCTGAGTGTTCATCGCGGCCTTTATCCTTCCCTGGCTGTTGCATCATGAGTTCGGCAGGTTCGCCGCCGGACTGAGTTCTGTATAAAAAAGAGAAAAATAAAAGAAAAAGAGAGACACACTTGGGAGCCCCTGGTGTGGTCGAACCGCACTCTGGGTCTGTTATGGTTGTGCCCTTCCCCCTATGCCCATGGTATCTCCAGGGCGTAATTATGTACGCGGAGAGTTTATCTTGCAATTTTGCGAGGGCTGGGGTTGGGCCCGCATTGCTACGCGTGCACGGAACGTGCCAGGTGGTCTTGGTTGATGTTGCTCCGGGCACGTTTGGTCGTGTCCGGTCGTTTAACGGCCGGACTCGAGAATTGCCTTAAAAGGCTGTTCTTTACTTCTGCCGCGAGAGCCGCTGTATGTTCCTCCGTTCGGAGGGAGCGTTCCGTGTTTCCATTGACCGTGATGACTCCACGAGGGCCTGGCATCTTGAGCTTAAGGTATGCATAATGCGGCACCGTGTTGAATTTTGCAAACGCGGTTCGTCCGAGCAGAGCGTGATAGCTGCTGCGAACGGGACTATGTCGAAGATTAACTCCTCGCTCGAAATTATCCGGGATCCGAAGACCACTTCGATGTAATCGAGCCTGTACAATTGGCCTCGACACCTGGTATGGCGCCTTTGAAGGTCGTCGTTGTAGGTTTAATCCTTGAAGGGTCTATGCCCATCTTGCGACCGTATCCCGATAAAGCAGGTTCAGGCTACTGCCGCCGTCCATCAGGACTCTCGTGAGGTGAAATCCATCAACGATTGGGTCTAAAACCAATGCGGCGAATCTGCCATGGCGGATACTGGTCGGATGGTCTCTTCGATCGAACGTGATCGGGCAAGAGGACCATGGGTTGAATTTTGGGGCGACTAGCTCCATCGCGTATACGTCCCTTAGTGCACGCTTCCGCTCCCTCTTGGGAATATGCGTTTCTTTATCATGTTTACCTTCCGAACTTGAGGGGGGAATCCCTTTTGTCCTCTGTTGTTTGGCGGCCGGGTCTCTTCCTCGTTGTCACTGTGTAGCCCCATGTCACTGTTTTTCGGTGATTAATTTGCCTGCCTGCTTGAATACCCAACAATCTTTGTTGGTATGGTTAGCTGGATTTTCGGGGGTTCCATGTATTTGACAAGAGCAGTCGAGTATTAGGTCCAAATTGGACGGGCCCGGAGTGGTTCTTTTGAATGGCTTCTTCCGTTGACCGGGTTTGGAGCCTCGGAATCCGGCGTTGACTGCCGTATCCTCATTGCTGTCGCCGTTAATGCGGCGTTTGTTTTGTTTCGACGCAACCTGCCATTGCGGTCCTTGGTATCCGGACTGCCAGCGTTTTTGCTGAGGTTGTTACTGCAAGCGAGCCAGCTATCCTCTCCCGCACAGAAGCGGGTCATGAGGGATGTGAGGGCTGCCATGGATTTCGGTTTCTCCTGTCCTAGGTGCCGGGCCAGCCACTCGTCGCGGATGTTATGTTTGAAGGCAGCGAGTGCCTCTGCATCCGGACAGTCGATGATTTGATTTTTCTTTGTTAAGAACCGTGTCCAGAATTGCCTGGCCGATTCGTCTGGCTGCTGGATTATGTGGCTTAGGTCATCTGCGTCCGGTGGTCGCACATACGTGCCCTGGAAGTTGTCGAGGAATGCGGCTGCCGTGTCTTCCAAAGATCCAATTGACTCTGCGGGCAGGCTGTTAAGCCAATGCCGAGCTGGTCCTTTAAGCTTGAGCGAGATATTTGATGGCGTGAAGATTGCCGCCATGGGCCATGTGTATATGGAGGAGATAATCCTCAATCCAGACCGCGGGGTCTGTTGTGCCATCGTAGGATTCGATATTAA
This sequence comes from Aegilops longissima, assembly GCA_021605205.1. NCBI lineage: Eukaryota > Viridiplantae > Streptophyta > Magnoliopsida > Poales > Poaceae > Aegilops > Aegilops longissima. Next base: position 101,234,609 of record CM038680.1, on the reverse strand, counting down.
CGGGTTTGAACCCTTCGGGGATTTGATGATCCATTACTTCGTCAGTGAAGCATAGTGGGTGTGCGGCGCCTCAGATTGAGCAATATCGCGACGTAGCTCGAGAGAGCGTTGTCGCTGTGTTCGCCCGGCCGGAGTAGTTGTATCCGGTGCGACGGTATTCGTCGTGGGCCGTGGGGCGTCCACGTGATCCATAGATAGATCTGGATTGTCTTGCCTTGTCCTCCAATATATCTCGCAAGTCCGGCGCGTTCCCCCGTGGCTTCCTGCTTTTAGAGCGATGCCGGGGTACGGTTTTAGTGGAGGGTTTGCACGCCTCTCTATCGCGGCCACGAGGTGGTCGGTCTGCCGTATTGTGCGCTGGTGATGCTGCCTCCTCTAATCGGGGAGCAACTTGCGTTTTAGGTAACTTTGGAGGGTCGTTCGAGTTCATACTCTTGACCGCGAGGACCTCGGTCCATCCGTCGGCCAACAGGTCTTGATCAGCTTGAAGCTGTTGTTGCTTTTCTTTAGGCTGTTTGCCGTGGCCATTAGCCTGCGTCTAAAACGCTCTTGTTCGACGGGATCCTCGTGCACGACGAATTAAGTCATCGCCGAGGCTTGCCTCGTCTCCGAAGGGAGGTAAGTAATTGTCATCCTCGACCTCTTAAATGCCGCCCTCTCCCGAGGGCTTGCTTCTCCTCCTCCTGCGCTGGATCGTCTTTGGAGGGAGTTGTCTTCGCACTTTCGGGGTGTTATTATCTCCTGTGCGGAATCTCCATTCTTGCCGTGGCGGATTTAGAGCGGCGCCACGACGTCGGCGCTTGGGCTGTTCTTTAAGTAATCGGCCTCCGCTGCTTCTTCGCCGTCCCCATCTTTTGGGGTGTCCACCATGTATATGTCGTATGACGAGGTGGTCTTCGGTGTCCTGTAGGCACCGGTTCTTAGTAGTCTCCGCATCGCCGTCCATACCGTCGATGTCTTCGGAGTCGTAGTCGAGTATGTCGGTTAAATCGTCAACGGTGGCTACGAAGTGGGTGGTGGGTGGGATCTGAATTTCTTCGTCATCCGCGTCCCAACCGTCCTGGCCGTAGTTCGGCCAGGGCTCTCCGGATAGTGAGAGATGCTTCAATGAATTTATGATATCGCCGAAGGGCGAGTGCTGAAAGATGTCTGCGGCGGTGAATTCCATGATCGGCGCCCAATCGGATTCGACTGCCAGGGGCGCAGGAGGTTCGGAGTCCGGCAGGGAGTCCGGCACCTCGGAGTCATGGGCTTTACGTGGGACAAGGTAGGTGTTCGGCTCCATCGCCGTAGGAATTGCATCTCTCGAGGCGGTGTCCAGCCATCCGTCCTCGATCCGAGCGATCGGCTCCGGACTATGAGTCGGAGCGGATTCGTGTGCGGCCTCCAAGGGGCTATCCGGCGGCAGAGTTAGGTCATGCCCATCGTGACAGAGCGGCACGCTCGGCTGTGGCTCAGATCCGTCGAGGATCAAGTCCCCGCGGATATCGGCCGTGAAGTTTAGGCTTCAAACCTGACTGACGGCCAGGGCGTAGCTTCGATCTGCTCCAGATGGCCAAGGAGTTGGCCCGCAGCGGCCGCCAAATCGAAGATCTGACCGGGAGAAAGGTCTCACCCAGGACTGCGTCGTTGTTGATTGAAGAGGCCATCAAGCCTATCGGTGGCGGCACGGAGGAACTCTCAATGAAAGCACCAATGTCGGTGTCAAACCGGCGGATCTCGGTAGGGGGTCCCGAACTGTGCGTCTAGGCGGATGGTAACAGGAGACAAGGGACACGATGTTTACCTGTGTTCGGGCCCTCTTGATGGAGGTAAAACCCTACATCCTGCTTGATTGATATTGATATTGTGGATGTTTACAAGAGTGGATCTACCACGAGATCAAGGAGGCTAAACCCTAGAAGCTAGCCTATGGTATGATTGTAAGGGTTGTTGTGATTGTTATCCTACGGACTAAAGCCATCCGGTTTATATAGACACCGGAGAGGGCTAGGGTTACACAGAGTCGGCTACAATGGTAGGAGATCTACATATCCGTATCACCAAGCTTGCCTTCCACGCCAAGGAAAGTCCCATCCGGACACGGGGTGAAGTCTTCAATCTTGTATCTTCGTAGTCTTGGAGTCCGGTCGATGATGATAGTCCGGCAAATGATAGTTCGGCTGATGATGGTAGTCCGGCTATCCGGACACCTCCTACTCCAGGACTCCCTCACCCCTCCTCCTTCTTCCTTGGCCTCCCCCCTAGATGGGAGGAGAGTTCCCCCTCTGGTACATGGCCTCCATGGCGGCGGAGGGGCGGGAGCCCCTCCGAGATTGGATCTCCCTCTCTGTTCTCTTATGTTTCGTGTTCCCTAGATCTGGCCGAAAACCGTTTCTTATGTTTCGGGAGATCCCTAACTCCGATTAAGCTGAGACTTTAACACGATTTTTTCGGATATAAGCTTCCTTGCACCCGAAGTAGAGCTCCAACCAACGTACGAGGTGAGCACAACCCACCACCACGAGCCAGGCTCCTCTGGCGCGCCCTAGTGTCTTGTGGGCTGCGTTGGCCTCCGTTTGCCGTGATTCCAACTCCCAAAAATCACATATATTCCAAAATAATTCTTCGTAAGATTTTATTGCATTTGGACTTTGTTTGATATGGATTTTCTGCGATACAAAAACATGCAAAAAATAGGAACTGGCATTGGGCACTGGATCAATAGGTTAGTCCAATAAATCATATAAAAATGTGCCAAAAATATGTGAAAGTTGTATAATATTGGCATGAAAAAGTCAAAAATTATAGATACGATGGAGACGTGTCAGCATCCCCAAGCTTAATTCCTGCTCGTCCTCGAGTAGGTAAATGATAAAAAGATAATTTTTGATGTGGAATGCTACCTAGCATAAACTTGATCATATGTCTAAGCATGGCATGAATATTAAGACATAAGTGATTCAAAGAAATAGTCTATAATTTGACATAAAAATATCAATACTCAGGCATCCGACAAACAATCATGTATTTTAAAATATGTACGCTAAAGAAAGCTATCCCTACAAAATCATATGGTCTTGTCATGCTCTGTCTCCTTATCACAAAGTATTTATCATGCACAACTGTGGCACCCTGGCTCAGAGCGACCGGTTTACCATGCATTGCCAGCCCAGAGACCATGTCTTCTGGCAACACACAACATCTTGGTACAGAAAACAACCGCTTTATTGATGCTAGCCGAACAGACTTTACATTACAACAGCTGTCGAGGCCAAGCGGCACACCCGGTGCGGCTGAATAATATGTACATTATTTAGTGAACATAAAGGGGCCTCGATCCGAACAACTACGTGGCAGAGGAATAACGTCGTGGCGGAAGCTCCATATCACAGGGACACCGATGTGGACATGATCTAGACTCGAACAACGCTCCTCTCCAACGGTACTTTCCTGAAATCTGGCATGACACGCTAGGTCAGTACATTGAATGTACTTGCATACTCACAACAGGCATAATCATAATGGCAAACAATATCATGATATTTAACCAACTATTAATAATGCAACACTATATGTCAAACATGCAGTGATCATGCTCGAACGTACCTCAGGACAACTTACCAACCGTGATTATCCTCGGATCACAAACAAACCACCAACGTGGTCTTTAACAAGAATAACTCGTGATCCTTACGGCGATCACAACCACGACCAATATCTGGTCCCGAATGCCTCGATGGCCTCTCTGCCATCCATCAACAATGCAATGTTCATATCTTAGTGTGCAATTTTTATTAAACGTTAACTCATGGTGGGACCTACTACGAGGTGTCCGTGACCGTGGACTCGGCTATCGATAGATTATACACTCTGCAGAGGTAGCACACTATACCCACACCACGGAACCCATGGCCTTGCACTCCCATTCGGGTGGACCAACGACATTTTGACAAAACCCTTCATTGCCGCCACGGCACTCTCCCGGCCACTCCGACCCAATCCACTAGTCCTGGGTGGCCCCGTGTCTACCAAAGACACACCGACCACCGTCGTGGCCAAAACAATCCCACTCGGGGACTCGGTACCATAATCTCAACAACGGGCCCAGAAGGTTATGCCTGCTTACCGGGCCAGGGCAAGCACGACGTAACCTTCCCTAGTTGGAGGCACCGACCAGAGGCAATGTCAATGGACCGAATCAAGGCCTTCCCAAAAAGGCAAATGTGGTTGCACTGGGAAAGAAACTCGATTTAGCGGCACCATGACCCAGTCAACGGTATATTCAAGTTGAGTTATATTCAGGTTCAACTTAAAATGAAAATGACCGGTGTCATAGCATGCCATGAAATGCAAAATTATACATGCATCACTTAACAATAAAAATGACCGATGTCATCCATATACACACCAAGCATAAACAACTCATATTACTTTGCTGCTCAATATAACTCACATATTAACGAAAATATTTTGCAACAAGTTTTATTGATTTCTCATGCAAGAACGTAACTCCGATAAATTTCTCATATGAATAACAAAAGATTTCACCACAAACAAATCTTAATTCCTTTACCAACTAAGTGAGGTTCAAACATTCTGTAAGGCAAGTAAAATGACTAAACAGGTACTTAACAGAATAATTTCTAGCAAATTTTTATCAATTTAATTTATGTAAGAGCATAACTTTAAATAATTACTAACATGCATAGCAAAAATTATTTCTATCATCACCATGAACAAATCCTAGTTATGCTTCACCAACTAAGCTAGTTTCCACATTCTGTAGATTAAGCATATTAACTAGCAAACACTTAACAGAATATAAATAACACAATACTTTTAAATGCATGGATAAATCATTTCATTCAAGTAAGAAAATCATAAATATTGAAATGACACCATGAAAATGTTGTTGTGGCTTGCCTTAGTGCAGATGAGGTTCACAAGCCCTCTGGTGATCCTCAAGACAAGCCTCACCCTCTGAAAATAAATTTAAACACAAAAAGCAAATATCAAGAACACTTCTGAAAATCACCAGAAATTCTAAACAGCTCAGAAAATCTCATCTTTGGTGAGCTGCTAGATTTCTTTTCAAAGAACACAATGCAAAAAGAATCAATTCATTTGGACTTATGGTTGAAAAGTTATAATTGTTTGAAGCTCTCTGGAATTTTAAGTGATTTTGAATTTAAATAAACAGCCGAGGGGGGGCTGATGTCAAGGCATAAAACCTCAGGGCGCGACCACTCGTACCGCTTTGCGCGTGTACAGAGTGGCTGACTAGCGGCCCTGCTAGTCGTGGGGAAGGGGAGAAGGAAGCAGAGGAGGTCATGGCTTGGCGGAGCTCTTCTTGCGGGCGAGGCTCCTCGGCCAAAATGAAAGGGAGGGATTTAAAGACGGGAAGGTGGCGCACCTGCCCATACTCGTAGCGTGGCTTGGGGTGGTCGGACGGCGTTAGAATCAAGCTCGCAAGCGGAGGCAGAACACGATGGTTGCCGGAGTTGAGGAAAACGGAGAACGGAGGCCACTCCAGGGGCTCCAAGCAGGCGAGACGGCCTCAATGGAGAGAGGCGGAAGCCCTGGAGGGGTTGCCCTGGCCTGGGAGGGGCTAGAGCTGCCACGACGACCAGAGGGGATCGCCGACGAGCTCGAGCTCGGGGACGGCGGCCCGAGGCCTGACCGGCCGGGCTACGGCTTCCTACGCGATTGTGGGATGTGTGGGAGGGCTGAATGGTGCTCGAGGAGGCTGGGGGTGGCTCCATTTATAGGTGAGCGGCGAGGGGGGTTTGGGCTCCACCGGTGGACACCTGTCCATGGCGCCCGGCGACGAGCGGCGTCAGTGAGAGGGGGAGAAGGCGACACAGCTCACGGGGCAACTGTGGGCGGACGGAGACGAGCATAGGATCGAGGCACTACTAGGAAAATGCTTACTAGTAGCGCTGGTTTTTGAGCTACCAGTAGCGCGGGCACCAGCGCTACTGCTATGGCGCTACAACTGTTTTGTAGCAGTAGCGTGTTTTTAGGCCAGTGCTACTGGTAAGTTCAAGTATTAGTAGCGTGTTTTCAGGCCCGTGCTACTGCTAACATTTATGTTTTTTTAGCATTTTTGCACTGTACATGTTTAAACAGATATATCTTTTATACAATAACAACTCATCATGAACTAGTCTGTTTAAATAGCATATTCATTACCACTTGTCATCACCATCAAACAATGTTCGTCAATGAGACATCATATAACAAGTTGGTCACTATTCATAATCACAACTCCTCATCATCATCATCAACTCTAACACATATATTGTAGCACATAATAACACATTCTAGCTACGACCTACTCCTCTCATAGGACCTACTCTACCCTCTCTTAGGTAAAATATCATAAAACAAGATAGGCATTGACGCTGCATTAAGGAAAATTGACTCTCCATAATAAAGAACGGAGACCATCCTGTCTCCAAGTCTTGGCCTACGCAAAATGTTGCTTCCAAGTAGCTCTCTACGATGGTTCAAACATTTTTTGAAATCATCTATTATCATGGCTTCCTCGCTTTTAGAAATCTGGTATGGACAGGAGTGATGTGGATATTGCGGCTGACCTGACCGTGGTGGCCGTAAGCTCATAACATTAACGCGACCTCTCGTCAACATCAGATGAGGCACACAATCCATCGGGATTTTCTGTTAAGAAACATAGCAATAACTTTGTAGTTAGCAATATACTTTAGTTTTAGAAGAATTTATGCAAAAGATGCACGAATGTCGTAATAGTAGAAAATCTTACCATGATATCTTCATTGATGTTACCGTAGTTCAACACGTGGACTAGTGGAACGTATTGACCATAATGTGGAGGAGTTTGATAATAGCTATTGTAATTCTCAAGAAAAGTAGAAAATGCGATAAGACCATCTTGCTCCTTATAAGTTAATTGTGCTTCATCATTGTAGTAGTAGGTTCTGTCTACCATTTTCCGTACATTTTTTTAAAGAATGAAAATAAGCTGTCAATGGAAATAAGCTGTCAAATATTTTGAAATAAACAATATAAATTACTTAGTAAATATGTTTAAGAAACTCACACAGCGGTAGAACTGGAAGCATGTCAACAAGGACCCAAATGGTCATATCATTTTCGTCGATGTCAGGATCACCAAGATCGAAGGTGAGAAGCATACCCTCATGAAAATCATACGCCTTGCAAAGGCCTTCCCAATTCAGGCAACCAAAATTGGATGAGTTCACAGAATTGTATAGATTTACAGCAAAATCATAACCATGATGGGTCCTTAGTTGAATTATCTTTGTCTCCATTCTTTCATGATCTTCAAAACCCATCTTCTCCAAGACATAGCGTCTTGCATGACATGGGATAAGCTAGCCGAATTGTAAAAGACGGAAATTACACGTTGAAGAAGCAAAGAAGTCGTGCAAAAAATAACAAAAAACACTTGTCGTCATTGCGTACCATTTCAACATCGAAGGTCTCTTGGAGCTTGATGCTGAAGCGCCGACCTTCTACCAGGTGAGGTATGTCACACAGACCGCACTCATCTTCGCAGTCCTCGCACTTAGCACATTCCCTTTCGTCGTCAGACATTTCCTAATAGGTAATTAATAATCCATCATCGAATACATATATAGTAGTTTGTAGCAAAGATCATCATATAACAACTAAAACACCTAAAATTTGTAGTTTGTAGTAGTTTGTAGCAAAGATCATCATATAATCCATCATGAATACATATATAGTAGTTTGTAGCACAAACCGCGCTCATCTTTTGCATTCAATAAGCAAATAACTAATGGGTAATTAATAATCCATGCATCATCGAATACATATATAGTAGTCTGTAGCAAAGATCATCATATAATATCACTAATACATCTCGAATAATAGCTCCTCTAGGTTCAGTGGGCCGCGGTGGACATCCAAAGAGAAGGAACCATCACCGGATCATAGCTCCGGTGAGATCCCCAAAGAATCTGCCAGGTATTGGAGAACCGGCCGTTTGCCAAGGCAACCAAGTAGCGCTGGACGTGCGCGTTCTCCTCCGTGACACGGTGCTGTACCACCTACGCGGGGGACGCAAGCCTCTCCACCGATGCAAGCCCACGTGACCGCCACCAAGTAAGCTCTGGGTCAACGACGGGCTGGCTCCTCACTAAGCTGCGCTCACCAGAAGGTAGCACAACCCAGTACCAGCCCGACGGAGCCCAGTCCCGGACATGGCACCTCGGCTCAACCAGGAGTCCTCCGCCGAGTCGACGACGAGGATGCGGGATAGGCATCGTCGACGTCGAGAACAAAATGCTTAATTAAGAAAACAAAATTAATAAACACTTGGCAAAATTTGGCACGACCTTTGCTAAAAACAGGACATATCAAGCGCCTAAAATTTGCCAGAACGTAAACGAATTGACATTTCTGGCAAAACATAGGCCACTCGAAAAAATATGACATGTCCAAAATGTGACATGTTCAAAATATGACATGTCCACTGCAAATTTGCATATAACAGGAAAAATTGCTTCAACTAAAAAAATAACAACAATTGCTTTAACTAAAAAACCTAGAATTCATTAACTACACCTAAAACAACTAAAACACCTAACATTCTGTTAACTACACCTAAAACAACTAAAACACCTAAAACTCTTTTAAATACACTTAAAACACCTAAATTCTATTAACTACACCTAATTAAAAACCTAGCTAAATTTCTGTCCTAACTTTAAAACCTAGCTAAATTTAAAAACCTAGGGTTCATACGAATTAACTAGGGTTCATACCTAATCTGTCCAAGCAAGGGTTCGATCAAAACCTAAATTATTCTAATAACCTACATTTTTTCAACTACATAGAATTGAAAATAACTACTCTAATAACTATATATAACTAGGGAGGGAGGGAGGAGGAGGAAGCAGGGAGGAGTACCTCTCGGTGGAGGAGGGCCGGCGCGGGAGGAGAGCCGGCGTGGGGGCCGGGCGGCGGGCGGAGGAGGGAGGCCGACACGGGGGAGCTGGGCGGCCGACGGGGAGGAGGGCTGGCGCGGGTGAGGGCGGCCGACACAGGGAGGAGGGCCGGCGCGGGGAGGAGGGCCGGTGCGGGGGACGACAGTGTGCGGGGGTCGACGGCGGCGCGCGGGGGATCGAGGGAGAAGTGTGGGATCGAGTGTGAGTGAGAGTGAGGCCGGCCGGGCCGGGGGACGCGGGGGGAGGTAGTGGGCCTAACAACAGCGCGGGCAACGGGCCAACGCTACTGCAAAGACCACTAGCTGTAGCGTAGGTTAGACGACAGGCGCTGCTGCTATTTTTTGACGTGGGGGTGTGGTGTATTACACTTAGCAGTAGTGTGGGGCTATGTAACAAGCACTGCTGCTAACTGATACCAATAGCGCTCTTTTTAGACAGCGCTACTACTAACTAGTAGTAGCGTGGGGGTATAAACAAACGCTACTGGTAAACTTCTATCTATAAGCGTTTTCCTAGTAGTGAGGGGAAGGCGACGAGCACAGTGCGCTCCGCACTGTTGGGCTGGCTGGACCTTGCCCGTGCTCGCTGCGGCGAGCTCCGGCGTCGGCAAGCGCCAAAGGGGAGTTAATGGCATTTAGACGAAGATGGTGGCGCGGTTTGGCATGCTCGGGCAGGCGGGGGAAGCGAGCACGCGCGAACAGAGCGCTCGGCGGCACTCAGAGCGCGTCAACACGCATGCCAACACCCCTGGACGAACGTGGTCACCGCGTGAACTATGACATCAGTCCGATCTAAGCATAAACTTCATGTCTGGCATGTTGTTCATGGTAGTTTTGAGCGTTACCACGATTTTGTTTGGATCCAGGTGCAGTAGAGAGGTTTTTACAAGCCAGGTAAGTTTCTGATCAGTAACTTTGAATAGTTACTGTGGTCAAACGGCTGGGATTTAGAGGCTGTGCTTTGGAGGCTAGTCATGAGTTACTAAGGTAAATATGCACAAGAAAGTTCAGGTCAAATGGAGCAAGTAAAATGGTAGTTGCTGTAGAAACCACCATTTATGTCCAGAACAGAAAATATTTTCTGTAGAAAAAATATTCCAAAAAGTGATGAAATATTTTTGCTCAGGAAGGTGCCCCAGGGTTCACAAAATATTTGTGAATTATCTCAGATTTTTCTGGGCCATAAAAATTAGGGTTGCTTTGGAGCATACTGATCTGGCTAGGGTTTTTGAGAGAAAATGAATATTTTTCATTTAAGAAAAATATTCCAAAGATTATTTTGGGATGGATCAGAAAATAAATGATGATTTAGGAGGGAAGTGAAGCACTTGGGTGAAAGCCAAGGATGCCCAAGTGTTTAAGTCCATATGAAAAGATTCAAAAACTCCAAGTTCTAGAAAGGTTTCAAATGAAGATCAAGCAAATAAGAGAGGGCAAAAACCAGGCTGTCACAAACCTCCCCCACTTAGAATGAATCTCGTCCTCGAGATTCGGTTGCTTGGGAAAACCACTCTGGATATTGATCCTTTAGGAATTCTTCCCGCTCCCAAGTTGCTTCTGATTCCGTGTGATGCTCCCACTGAACCTTGTAAAATTTTCTGACTTTACTACGAGTGACCAATTCCATTTGATCCAAAATTTTAAACGGTCTCTCTTCATAAGTTAAATATTTTGCCAACTCTATCTCAGCCATAGCAGTCCTTTTCTCAGGCGGGGATATGCATCGTCTTAATTGCGAAACATGAAACACGTCGTGCACGTCTGCCAATTCAAGGGGTAGTTCCAGTAGATATGCAACAGTACCCACTCGAGACATAATCGGGAATGGACCAATAAATCTGGGGGCCAGCTTTCCACGAGTCTGAAATCTCCTGACTCCTTTCATAGGAGTGACTTGGAGGTATACGTGTTCTCCGGGTTCAAAATTGACCTGCCAGTGCTTTGCATCATAATAACTCTTCTGTCGAGATTTGGCCAATTGCAGTCTGTCTCTGATTTCCTTAACTTGTTTCTCAGCTTCCATCATAAGATCTGTTCCGAAGATACAGCTATCTCCAGTTTGAGACCAATTTAAAGGAGTGCGGAACTTATGGCCATACAGAGCTTCATATGGTGACATCTTTAGACTGGTCTAGAAATTGTTGTTATAAGAAAACTCGGCATATGGCAAGCAATCTTTCCATTTAGCTCCTTTGGCTAGCACACAGGCTCACAACATATCTTCTAGTATTTGATTTACCCGCTCTGTCTGCCCATCTGTCTCAGGATGATAGGCGGTACTATATTTCAGTGCTGTCCCCAAGGCTTGATGGAGACGGGACCAAAAAGTGGAGGTAAACAAGGAACCTCGGTTGGAAGTGATAGTTCGGGGGTACTCCATGGAGACTGACTATTCGGGATACATACAGCTGTGCGAGTTGATTTGCTCTGTATCTGGTGCTGATCGGGATGAAGTGAGCAACCTTGGTTAGGGTGTCTACTATAACCCAGATTGCATCTTTGCCTCGCTGAGTCTTAGGCAATCCTGTAATGAAATCCATACAAACGTCATCCCATTTCCATTGTGAAACCGGCAGCGGTTGGAGGAGTCCGGCTGGCTTCTGATGCTCTGTCTTCACCTTGTTGCATATGTCGCAACAGGCCACAAAATAGGCAATGTCTTTCTTCATCCCATCCCAACAGAATATTTGTCTAAGGTCCTCATACATTTTCGTACCTCCCGGGTGAATGGAATATGAGGATTCGTGTGCTTCTGACAGGATTTTCTTCTTCAAGTCCGGTTGATTGGGTACACAAATTCGTCCACGGAATCGGAGGGTACCGAATTTGTCCTTGGAGAAATCAGGGGCCTGCTTTGCCATCTGGCCCTTGGCACGTCTTTGTAGCTTGGCGTCAGCTGGCTGGGCCTTGCGTATCTCTACCTTAAGTGTGGGGGTAACTTCCAAAATATTAGCAAGGCCAGCATCCACGATGACCAAGTTGAGCTGAGCGATCTCCTCTTGAAGTTCGGGAGGCAATGATTTCAATATGGCATTTAAGCTGACGGGCTTTCGACTGAGCGCATCGGCAACGACGTTGGCCTTGCCTGGATGGTAATTTATTCCAAGGTCATAATCCTTGACCAACTCTAGCCATCATCGTTGCCAGAGATTTAAATCTGGCTGAGTGAAGATGTACTTGAGACTTTTGTGGTCGATAAAATTTGGCACCTTTTTCCAATGAGGTAGTGTCTCCAAATTTTTAATGCATGAACCACCACAGCCAATTCCAAATCATGAGTAGGATAATTTCCCTCATGGGGTCGTAGCTGTCGCGATGCATATGCTACTACCTTGTTGTTTTGCATAAGCACACAACCAATACCTTGTCTGGAGGCATCGCAATACACATCAAAACTGCAATAAATGTCTGGAAGAGTCAATATAGGTGCGGTTGTCAGACGTATCTTCAGCTCATTAAACTCTTCTCACAATCCTCCGTCCACTTAAACTTATTATCCTTTTTGAGAAGCTCCATCATGGGTTTAGCAATTTTGGAAAACCCTTCAATAAAACGACGATAATATCCAGCTAAGCCAAGGAAACTCCGGATCTGCGTCACATTCATGGGCGGTACCCAATCGAGCACATCCTTTACTTTGCTCGGGTCCACGGCTATACCTTCGGCGGATAGTACATGTCCGAGAAACCCAACTTTCTTGAGCCAAAATTCGCATTTACTGAACTTGGCCTATAGCTGATGGTCGCGGAGCCGTTGTAGCACCGCTCGGAGGTGATCCTTGTGCTCTTCTTCACCCTTGGAGTAAATGAGGATGTCATCGACGAGGACTACCACGAATTTGTCGAGGAAGTCCATGAATACTTTGTTCATCATATGCATGAAGAAAGCAGGGGCATTGGTGAGACCAAAGACATCACTGTATATTCGTAAAGACCGTACCGAGTAGTGAATGCGGTCTTAGGAATATCCTGCTTTTTAATCTTGAGCTGATGATATCCGGTCTGTAAATCTATTTTTGAGAATACTTTAGCCCCACTGAGCTGATCAAACAGATCATCAATCCTTGGCAGCGGATATTTATTTTTGATAGTTACCTCATTCAGCTGGCGATAATCTACGCACATACGGGGACTACCATCCTTTTTGTCCACGAAAATAGCAGGTGATCCCCATGGTGAAGAGTTGGGACGGATATAACCTTTCTGGAGTAATTCTTCAAGCTGTTTCTTTAGCTCCACTAATTATGATGAGGGCATCCAGTAATACTTCTTGTATAGCGGTGCGGTTCCGGGCACAAGATCTATTGCAAACTCCAGTTCCCGATCTGGTGGCATGCCTGGCAGTTCTTCCGGAAATACATCAGGGTACTCACTGACCATAGGAATAAATTCCAATTCAGCCACAACGGTGCAAACTAATTCTGGCTTGGGTATATTCTTGCGAGCGTAGAATTTGGTAAGCTGCCCATTCAGACTGGTCAAAGTGACTTCCCGGGTTGCGCAGTTTATGCAAACTTGATATCGGGTCAACCAATTCATACCCAATATAATATCCAACTTTTCAGACTCAATGATTATCAGAGATGTTGGAAAGTAGACTCCGTTGATATTGATCTCCAGATCATGGCAGACCAGATTGCTCATGATTATAGATCCTGGGGTTTGTACCAGCATATTTTTGCCCAAAATCGTGCATGGAAAAATTGTTTTGGGCAGCAAAACTCCGAGAAATAAAAGAATGGGAAGCCCAGGAGTCAAATAAAATTACGGCAGCTATGTCATTAACAGAAAACATACCAATGACGACTTCTAGCTTCTCTTGGGCTTCATCGGCAGAGATATGATGCATGTTGTCGGTGTCAAAACCGGCGGATCTCGGGTAGGGGGTCCCGATCTGTGCGTCTAGGCTGATGGTAACAGGAAGCAAGGGACACAATGTTTACCCAGGTTCGGGCCCTCTCGATGGAGATAAAATCCTACTTCCTGCTTGATTAATATTGAAGATATGAGTAGTACAAGAGTAGATCTACCACGAGATCGTAGAGGCTAAACCCTAAGAGCTAGACTATGATGGTATGATTGTAATTGTGATCGACCTTCTAAGGACCAACCTCTCCGGTTTATATAGACACCGGAGAGGGCTAGGGTTTACATGGAGTCGGTTACAAGGAAGGAAATATAATATCCGGATCGCCAAGCTTGCCTTCCACGCCAAGGAGAGTCCCATCCGGACACGGGACGGAGTCTTTAGTCTTGTATCTTCACGCTTCAATAGTCCGGATGATGTATACAGTCCGGCTGTCCGGATACCCCCTAATCCAGGACTCCCTCAGTAGCCCCTGAACCAGGCTTCAATGACAATGAGTCCGGTGCGCAGTCTTGTCTCAGGCATTGCAAGGCGGGTTCCTTCTCCGAATACTCCATAGCAATTATCGAACACTTAAACTGTGTCCGGATCTGCAAAATGATCTTCACATACCACCGTAGAGAGAATGATATCTCACAAATGCAATCTGCTGACAACTTTTTAGACAACGTGACATGTCATTACGGTCGGGTCATTATTCGAACCGTTTTCCCACAACCGGCCACAGCGCATATTGTGAGGCGGTTTCCCTGACACGTCTTGTCAAAGCAGAGATCGTGTCCCCTTATTGTGGGATTTTCATTAATATGGGTATGGATAATCCAACCGCACCGCTAATCGCGGCGAGTGGGGAGCTAGCGGGTTCCACCAGGCAAGTGGGGAGGCGCAAAAAGCTTTTACCGTCTCTATATAGAGATAAGGTCTCTTCCTCTTTACCCACGCCTTCTCCTTCCGCTAGCCCATTCCCCTCTGTTCGAGCCCTAACGCCCAGGCATTCTTCTCTTCCATCGAAGAAAGGTTTTCCGAAGATGTCTGAATCCGGAGCAGGAGGCAGATGGATGGCCTCTACTGTCCAGGAGAAGGATATCAATAGGCTCCGGGAGGCCGGGTATGTGGCCAAGAAGATCGGAAACCGTCTCCCACCGGCGGGACAGGTCGTCCCTACTCTGGAGCCTCACGAGAGAGTCGTGTTCCTTCCCCATTTTGTCCGCGGGCTCGGGTTTCCCCTTCACCCATTTGTTTGTGGAGTCATGTATTACTATGGGGTTGATTATCATGATCTTTCCCCCAACTCTTTCCTCAATATCTCGACGTTCATCATCGTGTGCGAGGCTTTTCTATGGATTTTTCCTCACTTCGGCCTGTGGCTAAAGATTTTCAATGTGAAGCCCAAGGTGGTGAGTGGCGAGCATGCCGAGTGCGGCGGCGCCATGGTGAGCAAGATGCCCAAGGTCGTTTGTCCGACGGGTGCCTTCAATGACTCCGTCATGGAGTGGCAGCAACAGTGGTTCTATATCACCAAACCACATGGCAAAAAGTGGGCTGCAGCTCCAGAGTTCAGATCCGGAGCCCCACTGCGGCTCGCATCCTGTCCCAAGAAGGGCCCGAACTAGTCATCGTCCGATGAGCTGTCGCTGCTTCAGACGCACGTTCAGAGTGTGGTCGACAAGGACGTCAAGCTCATAGACGTAGTCCAGGTGATGTTAGTTCACCTAGTTCTCCCTTGCCAGCGTCGAGCCTGCAACTTGTGGGAGTACGACCCAACCGAACACCAGACCTTTCGGGAGCTCTACGATTCCTCCCACAAGGATATCTAGAAGGTTTTTCTAAGCCCGACAAATCATGGCCGGGCTCCTCCGAGGACCGTGGGTATCAATTATCCCATTCTGCAAGCCCGGTAAGTTATAGCAACACTCCGTCCATCCATGCTTCCGTTGACATGTCCTGAGGGAGACATCTTTATCGTGTTTTATCACGACCCCAGGGATGGATAAAAAAGGTGGAGTGGATACATTGTCTGGCCCCGCTGCCGGAGGAACCGGCCAGACCTCTTCTGACGAAGATGCTGGTCCCCGCGCCTTACGAGGCGCCAAAGAAAGAGGCCTCCAAGAAGGTCAAAAAGTCCCGGAGTGGCCTCCGTCGTCGCGAGGCTTCGGACGCCAAATCCAAAGACTCCAGCGACGATCCTTCTTCTGAAGACGAAGAGGAGGAAGCAGAGGAGGATGAGCCTCACTCTGGAGGTGGGAAGAAAAGGACGGCCTCCTCATCCCTGGAGGCCGAATCGCCCAAGAGGGGGAAAGGTTCCCTCCCAGAGGTATCCACCACGGCTGCCGATAGCAGCCCGGAGTGGGATCCCAGGGCCCAGCCCCTGGAAAAGTCGTAAGTATACGAAATCCGAACACGCACATGCATCCGGGATTGTTTGGGTATAGTAGTTTTAACTGTTGCCATATTTTTTACAGCCCGGCAAGGTCTCGCGCCGGACAGTCCTCATCGGAGGATTCACTGAGCTCAGACGCCTTGGCGAAGCGAACGCCTCAAGGCCCCTTCCCGAAGTCGAGCGCGACATCGAGGTGTCGCCTCAACGGACCTGCACTGGGGAGCATATCTCTGGGGCCGGACACACGGGAGCGATGGCCCCCAAGCGTGTCGTCGGCAGGGGCGACCTCGGGTTCGGCCCACAGCCGGACAAGGTCCTGGAGATCTCTAAGGCTCCGGGATCGGGCGAGTAGCCATCGTCGATGGTGGGGGGCTTGCCCATTCCGCCGGCAACCTCTGTCCAAGCAGAGCTGCCAGGCGGTCTGTCGACAGCGTTAAAGAACGCGTCTATCGTCGATGAACATCGGACCCTCATGGGTGCGGTGGTTGGAAAGATTTAGTCCGCCGAGAGCGTGCTGAATGAGTCCTGCCTTGGCCTTATAAAGGCCTTCGAGGTATGTTTCCTAAGAAACCTTTTGAAGAATCGTCATAATATGAGTAGTAGCCCCTGATACACTGTCCGGCAAAAGAGAGAGAGCTGGGCAGGGGATCAAATCCCCTGCTTCTGCAGGAGCCTTTGTTAACAACGTACACCCCTTTGTGCGAAAACAAGTGTCTGCAGAGAAGATGGTCGCGCATGATGTGGAAGTGTCCGGTCTGAAGCTGAGCCTGGAACGGGCCGAGGAGGAACTTGGCCGTGTGAAGAAGCAATTGGAAAACAAGCAAGGTATATTGAAACATTGTCTTGAATTTGGCACGAATGAGTAATTGTGCCTAGTGAAAAGTATTTGTATTGTATGCTCTAGGAGCGAGTGCCGAGTATGAGGCACTAAAGAAGGCTATGGCTGATACCAACGAGAAGGCTGGCGCTGAACAGACGCTTCGTGAGAAACACGAGGCCATGGTCATCGCAGCTGAGAGAGAGCTCCAGGGGGCTGTAAAGAAAAGCGAGGGCTTGGAGCAAAGTCTAGTAGGGAAAGAATCCGAACTCGCCCAAGCCCTTCAAGCCGCGGAAGATGCTCGGGAAGAAGCCCAATGAGCTGTGCGGGACATTCAGGAGGCCCAGAAGGTTGCGGTTGGTAAGGCCTTTTGTATTCATGGCCACTTTTACATGATAGTTGGAAGAACTCTAAGAGACAAGCTAAATTCTTGTTTTTCCAGGGGCGTTTGCGGATCTGCCTCGCAACATATCAGATGCCGCCCAATTCTACCGGACCGAGGAGAAGAAGTCTGCAGAGAGGGATTTCTGGTCACAGTATTTGGCGCCAAACTATCCGGTGCCCTTTATCGATCAGCTGAGGCAGCTGGTCGAACTGCACCAGGCGGCCGAACTAGCCATGAAGGAGTTGGTTGTACGGCTGTGGCCCGCGGAGCCCATTCCAAGCAGTTACTTCGGACCCGTGAAGCGGATTGTGGGCGCATGCCCTTGGCTTGAAGCTGTTAAGCGATCTGTCTGTATAGAGGGTGCGCGCATGGCGTTTGCCCGTGCAAAAGTGCATTGGGAGAAGCTTGACGCGGAGAAGCTGATGAACGAGGGGCCGCCAGAGGGTAAGGAGCATCGCAAGTCTGAGCTGTACTATGAAGGTGTACTGAAGGGATCCCGCCTTGTGGCAGATAAGTGTACCAAAGACATTATATTTCCCTGAGGGCATTCTTACCGTTCTTTGTAATATTGGATAAGGGCACTTTTATTATCTATTGCCTGTTTTGTTTGAACATTCGTTCTTCCTGTGCGGCTGTTTAGTGTATGTAAATCCTGAGAGTTGGCCAGTCGTCGGCTTCTGCCCCCACGAAAGAAATACGAGGGTGTTCGGGACGTACCTGAACACTCTTTATCCCATGGCTGGGACCTTTTAAGGAGGTGTTCCTCACCACGAACCAGGCAATCGGACTATAGGGCTTTACCACTCTCACTTAGCCATAGGAATTCGAGTATGGTCGGCGTAGCCCCTAGTGTTCGGAAGGCCAAACTAGGGGCTCTATTGGCGCCTGATCGGAGGACCGATCCGTCGCACTCTGCATTTATAATGGCGTTATGCGGAATAAATCTTTAAGGATATTACAACCTCTCAAACAGCTGACCAGCTCTCGCTGTATCATGACAGTCGGTTTTCGGCTTTCTCTACTGAGGTGCTTGTCCGGCAGATCCGGGACACAATCGCAGTAGTTCTCCCTGCGCTACCTTAGCTGATATAACGGAACGTAAGGTACCAAAACAAGGGAGCCGGGCAAACCCAACCAATGACCCAAGACATGATTCGGAGCTGATGCATATAGTGCTATAAGTTCGGGGTGCCGAGCGACCGAAAAGGTGGTCGAACATTACTGCCGTACTGTGAAGCCCTTGGCATAATCGGGCGTAACACGAGGCATCGATGAGAAACGACGACCGGTAAGTGTTATTGAAGTCTATGCATTGTAGTAGGATTATATGTCTATGCGTATGAGTACGATTTATGATTAAAAAAGGAAAAAAGGTGTTTTTTGGCGGAACCTGTGATGGCCGGACTGGAGGGGGCTGTGAGTGGATCTGAAGTAAATCCGGACAGCCTTCTTTGTGGGCGGTCACATGCATGTTCCTACCCTTGTGTGTCCGGGCCGATTCCACGTCGCCAATCCTATTCTGCGTCAAAATTAGTTTATAAAGGCAAATACCTGGAGGCAGTTGAACGTCCTCTTGTGGTTGATCCGAGGGTTCCTGATCGGACCCTGGTTAACCCAGCCGTTATACCGTGAAGTAGCGCGGACTCCTCAGTTGGTGTTCAGATAGTTGGCTGTCATATCAAAATGTTGATAGGCATGCACAACTCGCTGCTCCGGTAGCTGTATGATTTCCGCTCTAAGGGCGGGGTTCGGCCTTGCCCATAGGTGTGATTATATCACACGGTGTTGGCCTAATGGTTTACCACGTGGAATCTAGTCAACGTAGTTCGTCCCGTTAGCATATGGTAAATTACCGTATGAGGGGGAGGTGCCGAAGAATTAATCTTTGGCGTGGCATTTTTTGGTGATCCGAAGACAACCGTTAGAGTGGTGGGCCAGTAAGACCTGGCCTTTGCACCTGACATCTTTTTTAGAAGATGTTATTTGTGGTTTCATACCCGCGGGGTTTTTATGTGTTATGGAGCCCCCAGACTACTAGGTCAAGAGGTACTGCAATTGAATTGCTGTGATTTATATGATCGGGGGCAATCGGCCGTACTTTTATGCTGGGGGGGGGGGTCTCTTGACTAGACGCCTCCCCTCATTATTTCCGGCACATGACCAGCCGCTTTGTTTTGAGGATCCGGCATTCTCTATTGGTATGCTTTGCCGTCCTTCTAGGAGTACCATGAATTTCACATGGTTGGTCGAGTGTGTGGCTCGGGCCGGATAGGCTTGAGAAGTTCTTTGTCTGCTGACCGGACTGGGAGTTGCTGGACTTGGCACCAGCTTCCCTGACTTGGAGTTTATGACCATTGCGCCGAGGCTTGAGGATGCCTCTTCATGTGTCCTTCGTATTGTCTTGGACCGTAGTGATGTGTTGACGTCGGGGTATATGCCTTGGGTTCTCCTGCTTAGGTTGAGGTAGCCAGTTGTGCCGTGTGTGCCCTTTGTCGGGGCGGTCAAGTCCGTATTCTTCGGTGGCCAGGACCTTGGTCCACCTGTCCATGAGCAGGTCTTGGTCAGCTTTAAGTTGGTGTTGCTTCCTTTGCAGGCTCCTTGCCATTTCCATGAGCCGTCGCTTGAAGCGAACTTGTTCCACTGGATCTTCAGGCACGCTGAATTCGTCATTGTCGAGGCTTACCTCGTCCTCCGAGGGGGCGTATAATTGTCCCTCTCCAAGTATCCCACCATGGCCAGTCTGGCCTGCTTGAAGGCAGGCTGATCGGGGTTGTATTCATCTTTGGTGCCATGCGGATTGTTTTCGTCTCCTGGGCCGGTATTGCTGTGGCGGGGCTTGGAGCGGCGTCGAAGACGCCCATGCTTTGTTTTTCTCCCTGAGGGGTTATCCTCCGTTGCCTCATCGCCATTGGTTTCCGTCGGAGTGTCCGCCATATTTATATCATAGGAAGAGGTGGCTGTCCACCGCCCAGTGAGCGGTGGTTCATTTTCTTCTCCTGCATCGTCGTCCATACCATCGATGTCTTCGGAGTCGAATTCGAGCACGTCGGTTAGATCATCGATCGTGGCAATGAAGTGGGTGGTGGGTGGGCAACAAATTCCTTCGTCGCCTGCTTCCCACTCGAGCCGGACATAGTTCGGCCAAGAGCCTCCTGACAAAGAGAGAGACTTTAAAGAGTTCAGCATGTCGCCAAAGGGCGAGTGCTGGAAGATATCCACAGCGGTAAACTCCATTACCGGAGCCCAACTAGGCACGGCGGGCTTAGGAGCGCGCAGATTGGAACCTACAACCGGATACGAGTCCGGGGGTCCGGAGTCACAGGCTTCCTCCGAGGTGAGGCCTGTGTTCGGCTCCATCGTCGATGAGTGTGCGGCCTGCGGGGCGGGGTCTATCCCTCCATACTTAGGCAACGCAGCCTGCTCCGGATTTAGGTCCGGGGCTACCGCAGGGGTGATATCCCGAGCATTGTCCGACAACAGGTCTAAGCCGTGCTCATCGGGACTGTCCGGTGCTCCGGGCACAGGCCCGAATTCGTCGAAGATCAAGTCTCCGCGAATGTCGGCCGTGTAGTTCAAGTTTCCGAACCTGACCTGGTGGCTAGGGGCGTAGCTGTCGATCTGCTCCAGATGGCCAAGCAAATTGGCGCGCAGTGCGAAGCCACCGAACACGAAGATCTGTCCGGGGAGAAAAGTCTCCCCCTGGACCGTGTTGTTGACGATTGAAGGCGCCATCAAGCCTTGCAGCAACGACACAGAGGAACTCTCAATGAAAGCACCAATGTCGGTGTCAAAACCGGTGGATCTCGGGTAGGGGGTCCCGATCTGTGCGTCTAGGCTGATGGTAACAGGAAGCTAGGGACACAATGTTTACCCAGGTTCGGGCCCTCTCGATGGAGGTAAAACCCTACTTCCTGCTTGATTAATATTGAAGATATGAGTAGTACAAGAGTAGATCTACCACGAGATCGTAGAGGCTAAACCCTAAGAGCTAGCCTATGATGGTATGATTGTAATTGTGATCGGCCTTCGAGGATTCAACCTCTCCGGTTTATATAGACACCGGAGAGGGCTAGGGTTTACATGGAGTCGGTTACAAGGAAGGAAATATAATATCCGGATCGCCAAGCTTGCCTTGCACGCCAAGGAGAGTCCCATCCGGACACGGGACGGAGTCTTGAGTCTTGTATCTTCACGCTTCAATAGTCCGGACGATGTATACAGTCCGGCTGTCCGGATACCCCCTAATCCAGGACTCCCTCACACGTGCCCGGTGAAGTTTTGCTGGGTTGGCCACGACTCCATAAAGTTGACTTGTGGCCTGCTTAGGGCATTCGTCTTGTTGTTCTTGGGGCACTGTCGGGCATAATGTCCGTTCTGCCCGCAATTGAAACAAGAATTATTGTGCTGACGCTCCTCATGTGTTGGGTTGGTCACAATATTCTTGACTTGAGTGGTGGTCTTATTAACATTCTGCTGCCAATTTGGCCTGTATTCCACCTGATTCTGTTGCCAGGTACGAGCCTTTTGCACTGGATGCCCATCCTTCTTTGGCTCAAACTTACGCTCGTTGTCGTTGTTAATAGGCCTATTATCTGCTATAGGCTTGTGCTCCCGTTCAACAATGAAGGCCTTGTTCACCAGAATTTGGAAATCTGGAAAATCAAGCATACTGAGAGTACATCGGAGTTGTGGATTTAGACCTCCAAGAAATCTTTCAATCTTCCTTTCTTCGGTGGCCACGTCATAAAGAGAGTAATGGGCCAGATGATTGAATTTTTGCAGGTATTCGGCCACAGACTGATTTCCTTGGACGAGCGCGAGAAATTCACGCTGCTTAGTCTTCATAACTCCAGTAGGGATATGATATTTTCGGAACTGATCCTTAAACTTTTCCCAGGTGATTTCCTCATCTACCGGCCACATGGCCTTTGTATTTTCCCACCATATGGCAGCTGCGCCCTCAAGATAATGAGTTGCAAAGGGAACTTTATCATTTCCTTCAGTACGAGAAATCTCAAGCTTTTTCTCCATTGTGCGCAACCAATCGTCTGCATCCAATGGGTCAACAATCTGACTGAAGCTGGGTGGATTGGTCCTCTGAAAATCTGACAACTTTGAGTGATGACCATTCTGATTTCCATTCTGTCCAACCATAGCTTGCACACTTCTCAATATTCCAATCAGATCATTGTTCCTTTTCTCTTCAAACATACGGAGAATTTGCTTGGTGGAGGGAGGATTAGGCGGTGGAGATGGTGGCGGAACATACGGCTCGGGAGATTGTCCTGCCTGTCGTGCGGAACGACGAACAGGAGTTCCCTCACGAACGTTGCTAATGCTGCCTCCACGCGTCATCCTATTGTGGATTTTTTCCAAGACAACACAATCGAGATGAGAAACACCCAAGAATAGAATTGGGGAAAAGCCAGCGACAAATCCCAGAAGAAAAACAGAAGAGCGAAGAAAACACGGCGAATAAAGTCTCAACATAATTATACATAGACTCATACATGAAAGATAAACAACATGACTGGTTCAACTACTCTCATACATGCAACAAAACATCATGACTCGTACGACTACATCCGTACATCCTCCAGACAACTGCGAATACTCAAAGATACTACTGCTCTGCTGGTGCTGCGGCGTCCTCCCCTGAAGCGGTCTCGGATCCCGAACTGACGTGGTTAACGGAAACCTTCGGGTTAAAGGTAACACGACGGCTGCCTCAAGGGCTCTCCCTCAGGGGCAGGGATAGGATGAAGCATCGGGGCTATAGGAGTTGCGAGAAGTGAGACCCACTCGGCAGGAGTACTGAGAGGGTTCACGGCCGAGACGCCCGTGCTACTCGGAGGAGTAACCGCCGAAATAGGGGAGCTAGAGCTGACTGGAACATAAGGGGTAAATCCCAGGGAAGATGGGGTAGTGGCAGATCTAGGAGTGACTAAAGTAGCGGCTAAAGCAGTATGGGCATGAGTTAGCTCTCGAGCCAGCTCGTGGATCATGAGATAGCTAGCAGTGACATAACGAGCAAGGTGGCTAGCAACACTATCAGACTCCGGATCAATGAGAGGGAAACGGACACGACCGTTGTCGTGCAGAGATGGATAGTAATAGAAACCTGGGTGGTTCTGCATTCGGACCTCGTTATAGCGGAGCTCGACAAGGACCTCGAATGCAGCAAACTAGGCAGCCTGAGAAGCGGTGGAGGCGTAACCGCTCCGAGAAGTACGAGTGTAAAAGCTGGAATTGGAACTAGTGCGCGGAGTGACCACTGTGTGATACTCATACACTGAATCAGCTAGATGCTCCCACTACTAGGAAAAGGGCTATAGATGGGATGGACACTAATGGCGCACTATACATGTGATGCGCCATTAGTAAATACTAATGGCGCACCATGTGTTGGTGCGCCATTAGTGTGCAAATACTAATGACGCACCACATCCCACGATGCGCCATTAGTAATTTTTTTTTAATTTTTTCAAAACTACTAATGGCGCACCATGTGTTGGTGCGCCATTAGTGTGCAAATACTAATGGCGCACCACACCCACCGTGCGCCATTACTAGTTTTGAAAAAAATAAAAAAAATTGTTAGTAATGGCGCACCTGTGGACAGTGCGCCATTACTAGTTTTAGCTAGTAATGGCGCACTGTCCACAGGTGCGCCATCACTAAGTTTTTTTCAAAAAAAAATTCAATTTTTTTTTTCAAAACTAGTAATGGCGCACCGTGGGGTGGTGCGCCATTACTAGTTGGTGCGCCATTACTAACTTGGCCCAAAAGTTCCCGAATGCACCCCCCTGGACCGCCTTTTCAGATTAAAATAAAAATAAAAGAAAATGATAAAAATGTCAAAAAATAAAAGAAAATAAGTTTCCCATGTGATATGTGGTCTAGTTGTTGGGAAAATTTACAAATATGAATTTCGACTTTATTTGCAAAATCTCTCTGGAAATTTGTAAAATGGCCATAACTTTTGCATACGAACTCGGATTAAAAAGTTTTTTATATGAAAAATCATCTACTCGAAAAGTTAAATCCGAATTTAACGGGGGAAACCCCGTTAAACATTTTCAAAATCCCCAAAAACCTAACAGAAAAAAGTTACGGGGCTTCCAAGATCTAGAGGGCAAAAAATTCAAAAAATTTCAAACTTACTAGTGGCGCACCATGGATGTGGTGCGCCACTAGTAATAGAAAAAAAATTGGTTTTGAATTGTTTTTCAAAAAATGATACGTAATATGACCGGGAAGTTTGAAGTATTTTTCAAAATTTTATCATAGTCATGAACATGAACAAAGTCCTAGACATCAACAAGGTATAATAGGATTGATATGCTAGATATATCAACAAGTGCCTCTGAAGTGAGTTGTTGCTTGGGTAGGATAGAACTTTGAAGTTAAGCGTGCTTGGGCTGGAGTAGTGTGAGGATGGGTGATCTTTAGGGAAGTTTGACCACGGAGTGCGATTTGACCTGAGTTTAAGCATATTGACCCGAGATTAAGAAAAAAACGAAAAAATAATTGAAATTTTTTTATAAAAAAAATTGAATTTTTTTAAAAAAAAATTCGGGAAAAAAATTTGAAAAAAAAAGTTACTAATGGCGCACTTCTATGTGGTGTGCCATTAGTATACCAGATACTAATGGCGCACCACTGGTGCGCCATTAGTAAAAAATACTAGTGGCGTGATACTAATGGCGCACCAGTAGTGCGCCATTAGTGGTGCGCCATTAGTAGGCAAAACTGATGCGCCATTAGTAGGCCTTTTTCTAGTAGTGTCCCGGTACACACGATAGAATGGGTCGTCTCCGAGAGGGTACAGCCGACGCCACACGTTGCGAAGGAGGTGTGGTGACGTGTACGGCATCAGCTGCAACTAGCACGGATATGGCACCGGAGCGATCTACACCCACAACCATTAGCAGGTTAGCATAAGAATATATAAACCGAATGCATGCAATGTTGGGGAACGTAGTAATTTCAAAAAAATTCCTACGCACACGCAAGATCATGGTGATGCATAGCACCGAGAGGGGAGAGTGTTGTCCACGTACCCTCGTAGACCAAAAGCGGAAGCGTTAGCACAACGCGGTTGATGTAGTCGTACGTCTTCACGATCCGACCGATCAAGTACCGAACGTACGACACCTCCGAGTTCAGCACACGTTCAGCCCGATGACGTCCCTCGAACTCCGATCCAGCCGAGTGTTGAGGGAGAGTTTTGTCAGCACAACGGCGTGGTGACGATGTTGATGTTCTACCGACGCAGGGCTTCACCTAAGCACCGCTACAGTATTATCGAGGTGGACTATGGTGGAGGGGGCACCGCACACGGCTAAAAGATCAAGTGATCAATGTTGTGTCTATGGGGTGCCCCCCTGCCCCTGTATACAAAGGATCAAGGGGGGGGGTGCGGCCGGCCAAGGGAGAGGCGCGCCGAGAGGAGTCCTACTCCCACCGGGAGTGGGACTCCCCCCTTTCCTAGTTGGATTAGGACTTGGGAGGGGGAAGGAGTGGAGGAGAAGAAGGAAGGGGGGCACCATCCCCCTCTCCTTGTCCTATTCGGACTGGGAGGGGAGGGGCGCGCTGCCCAGCCCTAGCCGCCTCTCCTATCTTCCACCTAGGCCCACTAAGGCCCATTAAGTTCTTTAGGGTTCCGGTAACTTCCTGCATCTCGCATAATCCCGATTTCACTCGAACACTTCGATATCCAAACATAGGCTTCCAATATATCAATCTTCATGTCTCGCCATTTCGAGACTCCTCGTCATGTCCGTGATCACATCCGGACTCCTAACAACCTTCGTACATCAAAACACATAAACTCATAATATAACCGCCATCGAAACTTTAAGTTGCAAGGACCCTACGGGTTCGAGAACTATGTAGACATGACCGAGACACGCCTCCGTCAATAACCAATAGCGGAACCTGGATGCTCATATTGGCTCCAACATATTCTACGAAGATCTTTATCGGTCGACCGCATAACAACATACGTTGTTCCCTTTGTCATCGGTATGTTACTTGCCCGAGATTCGATCGCCGGTATCTCATTACCTAGTTCAATCTCGTTATTAGCAAGTCTCTTTACTCGCTCCGTAATACATCATCCTGCAACTAACTCATTAGTTGCAATGCTTGCAAGGCTTAAGTGATGTGCATTACCGAAAGTGGGCCCGAGATACCTCTCGACAATCGGAGTGAAAAATCCTAATCTCAAATACACCAACCCAACAAGTACCTTTGGAGACACCAGAGAGCACCTTTATAATCACCCAGCTTCGCCAGACGCTTTGGTAGCACACAAAGTATTCCTTCGGTAAACGGGATTTGCATAATCTCATAGTCATAGGAACATGCATAAGTCATGAAGAAAGCAATAGCAACATACTAAAAGATCAAGTGCTAAGCTAACGGAATGGGTCAAGTCAATCACATCATTCTCCTAATGATGTGATCCCGTTTAATCAAATGACAGCTCATGTCTATGGTTAGGAAACATAACCATCTTTAATTAACTAGCTAGTCAAGTAGAGGCATACTAGTGACACTCTGTTTGTCTATATATTCACACATGTATTATGTTTCCGGTTAATACAATTCTAGCATGAATATAAACATTTATCATGATATAAGGAAATAAATAATAACTTTATATTTGCCTCCAGGGCATATTTCCTTCAGTCTCCCACTTGCACTAGAGTCAATAATCTAGTTCACATCACCATGTGATTTAATACCAATAGTTCACATCACCATGTGATTAACACCCATAGTCGCATCGTCATGTGACCAACACCCAAAGGGTTTACTAGAGTCAATAATCTAGTTCACATAGCTATGTGATTAACACCCAAAGAGTACTAAGGTGTGATCATGTTTTGCTTGTGAGAGAAGTTTATTCAACGGGTCTGCCACATTCAGATCCGTATGTATTTTGAAAATTTCTATGTCAACAATGCTCTGCACGGAGCTACTCTAGCTAATTGCTCCCACTTTCAACATGTATCCAGATTGAGACTTAGAGTCATCTGGATCAGTGTCAAAATTTGCATCGACGCAACCCTTTATGACGATCCTTTTTGTCACCTTCATAATCAAGAAACATATCCTTATTCCACTAAGAATAATTTTGACCGCTGTCCAGTGATCTACTCCAAGATCACTATTGTACTCCCTTGCCAAAATCAATGTAGGGTATACAATAGATCTGGTACACAACATAACATACTTTATAGAACCTATGGCTGAGGCATAGGGAATGACTTTCATTCTCTTTCTATCTTCTGCCGTGGTCGGGCTATGAGTCTTACTCAATTTCACACCTTGTAACACAGGTAAGAACTCTTTCTTTGGCTATTCCATTTTGAACTACTTCAAAATCTTGTCAAGGTATGTACTCATTGAAAAACTTATCAAGCTTCTTGATCTATCTCTATAGATCTTGATGCTCAATATGTAAGCAGCTTCACCAAGGTCTTTCTTTGAAAAACTCCTTTCAAACACTCCTTTATGCTTTGCAGAATAATTCTACATTATTTAAGATCAACAATATGTCATACACATATACTTATCAGAAATGTTGTAGTGCTCCCACTCACTTTCTTGTAAATACAGGCTTCACCGCAAGTCTGTATAAAACTATATCGTTTGATCAACTTATCAAAGCGTATATTCCAACTCCAAGATGCTTGCACCAGTCCATAGATGGATCGCTGGAGCTTGCATATTTTATTAGCACCTTTAGGATTGACAAAACCTTCTGGTTGCATCATATACAACTCTTCTTTAATAAATCCATTAAGGAATGCAGTTTTGTTTATCCATTTGTCAGATTTCATAAAATGCGGCAATCGCTAACATGATTCGGACAGACTTAAGCATAGATACGAGTGAGAAACTCTCATCGTAGCCAACACCATGAACTTGTCGGAAACCTTTTGCGACAATTCTAGCTTTGTAGATAGTAACACTACTATCAGCGTCCGTCTTCCTCTTGAAAATCCATTTATTTTCAACGGCTTGCCGATTATCGGGCAAGTCAACCAAAGTCCACACTTTGTTCTCATACATGGATCCATCTCAGATTTCATGGCCTCAAGCTATTTTGCGGAATCTGGGCTCATCATCGCTTCCTCATAGTTCGCATGTTCGTCATGGTCAAGTAACATGACCTCCAGAACAGGATTACCGTACCACTCTGGTGCAAATCTTACTCTGGTTTACCTACGAGGTTTGGTAGTAACTTGATATGAAGTTACATGATCATCATCATTAGCTTCCTCACTAATTGGTGTAGGAGTCACAGGAATAGATTTCTGTGACGAACTACTTTCCAATAAGGGAGCAGGTACAGTTACCTCATCAAGTTCTACTTTCCTCCCACTCACTTCTTTTGAGAGAAACTCCTTCTCTAGAAAGGATCCATTCTTAGCAATGAATGTCTTGCCTTCGGATCTGTGATAGAAGGTGTACCCAACTGTCTCCTTTGGGTATCCTATGAAGACTTACTTCTCCGATTTGGGTTCGAGCCTATCATGTTTAAAGTTTTTCACATAAGCATCGCAGTCCCAAACTTTAAGAAATGACAACTTAGGTTTCTTGCCAAACTATAGTTCATATGGTGTCGTCTCAACGGATTAGACGGTGCCCTATTTAATGTGAATGCAGCTGTCTCTAATGCATAACCCCAGAACGATAGTGGTAAATCGGTAAGAGACATCATAGCGTGCACTATATCCAATAAAGTACGGTTATGACGTTCCGACACACCATTATGTTGTGGTGTTCCAGGTGGCACGAATTTGTGAAACTATTCCACATTGTTTTAGTTGAAGACCAAAATCGTAACTCAAATATTTGTCTCCGCGATCAGATCGTAGAAACTTTATTTTCTTGTAACGATGATTTTCCACTTCACTCTGGAATTCTTTGAACTTTTCAAATGTTTCGGACTTATGTTTCATCAAGTAGATAGACCCATATCTGCTCAAATAATCTGTGAAGGTCAGAAAATAACGATACATGCCACGAGCCTCAAAACTCATCGGATCGCATACATCAGTATGTATTATTTCCAACAAGCCATTTTCTTGCTCCATTGTTCCGGAGAACGGAGTTTTAGTCATCTTGCCCATAAGGCATGGTTCGCAAGCATCAAGTGATTCATAATCAAGTGATTCCAAAATCCCATCAGCATGGGGTTTCTTCATGCTCTTTACACCAATATGACCTAAACGGCAGTGCCACAAATAAGTTGCACTGTCATTATTAACTTTGAATCTTTTGGCTTCAATATTATGAATATGTGTATCACTACGATCGAGATGCAACAAACCATTTTCGTTGGTGTGTATGACCATAGAAGGTTTTTTTTCATGTAAACTGAACAACAATTTTTCTCTAACTTAAATGAATAACCGTATTGCAATAAACATGATCAAATCATATTCATGCTCAATGCAAACACCAAATAACACTTATTTAGGTTCAATACTAATCCCGAAAGTATAGGGAGTCATGATGATGATCATATCAATCTTGGAACCACTTCCAACACACATCATCACTTCACCCTTAACTAGTCTCTGTTTATTCTGCAACTCCCGTTTCGAGTTACTAATCTTAGCAACTGAACTAGTATCAAACACTGAGGGGTTGCTATAAACACTAGTAAAGTACACATCAATAACATGTATATCAAATAAACCTTTGTTCACTTTGCCATCCTTCTTATCCGCCAAGTACTTGGGGCATTTCCGCTTCCAGTGACCAGTTCCTTTGTAGTAGAAGCACTCAGTCTCACGCTTAGGTCCAGACTTGGGCTTCTTCACTTGAGCAGCAACTCGCTTGCCGTTCTTCTTGAAGTTCCCCTTCTTCCCTTTGCCCTTTTCTTGAAACTAGTGGTCTTGTCAACCATCAACACTTGATGTTTTTCTTGATTTCTACCTTCGTCGATTTCAGCATCACGAAGAGCTTGGGAATCATTTCCGTTATCCCTTGCATATTATAGTTCATCACGAAGTTCTAGTAACTTGGTGATAGTGACTAGAGAACTCTGTCAATCACTATCTTATCTGGAAGATTAACTCCCACTTGATTTAAGTGATTGTAGTACTCAGACATTCTGAGCACATGCTCACTAGCTGAGCAATTCTCCTCCATCTTGTAGGCAAAGTACTATCAGAGGTCTCATACCTCTCGACACGGGCATGAGTATGAAATACCAATTTCAACTCTTAGAACATCTTATATGCTCTGTGGCATTCAAAACATTTTTGAAGTCCCGGTTCTAAGCCGTAAAGCATGGTGCACTAAACTATCAAGTAGTCATCATACCGAGCTTTTGTCAAACGTTCATAACGTCTACATCTGCTCCTGCAATAGGTTTGTCACCTAGCGGTGCATCAAGGACATAGTACTTCTGTGCAGCAATGAGGTTAATCCTCAGATCACGGACCAAGTCCGCATCATCGCTACTAACATCTTTCAACTTAGTTTTCTCTAGGAACATATCAAAATAAAATAGGGGAGCACGCGAGCTAATGATCTACAACATAGATATGCTAATACTACCAGGACTAAGTTCATGATAAATTTAATTTCAATTAATCATATTACTTAAGAACTCCCACTTAGATAGACATCCCTCTAATCCTCTAAGTGATCACGTGATCCAAATCAACTAAACCATGTCTGATCATCATGTGAGATGGAGTAGTTTCAATGGTGAACATCACTATGTTGATCGTATCTACTATATGATTCACGCTCGACCTTTCGGTCTCCGTGTTCCGAGGCCATATCTGCATATGCTAGGCTCGTCAAGTTTAACCTGAGTATTCCGCGTGTGCAACTGTTTTGCACCCGTTGTATTTGAACATAGAGCCTATCACACCATATCATCACGTGGTGTCTCAGCACGAAGAACTTTCGCAACGGTGCATACTCAGGGAGAACACTTATACTTTGATAATTTAGTGAGAGATCATCTTATAATTCTACCATCAATCAAAGCAAGATAAGATGCATAAACGATAAACATCACATCCAATCAATATAAGTGATATGATATGGCCATCATCATCTTGTGCTTGTGATCTCCATCTCCGAAGCACCGTCATGATCACCATCGTCACCGGCGCGACACCTTGATCTCCATCGTAGCATCGTTGTCGTCTCGCCAATCTTATGCTTCTACAACTATCGCTACCGCTTAGTGATAAAGTAAAGACTTACAGGGCGATTGCATTGCATACAATAAAGCGACAACCATATGGCTCCTGCCAGTTGCCGATAACTCGGTTACAAAACATGATCATCTCATACAATGAAATTTAGCATCATGCCTTGACCATATCACATCACAACATGCCCTGCAAAAACAAGTTAGACGTCCTCTACTTTGTTGTTGCAAGTTTTACGTGGCTGCTACGGGCTGAGCAAGAACCGTTCTTACCTACGCATCGAAACCACAACGATAGTTTGTCAACTTGGTGCTATTTTAACCTTCGCAAGGACCGGGCGTAGCCAGACTCGGTTCAACTAAAGTTGGAGAAACTGACACCCGTCAGCCACCTGTGTGCAAAGCACGTCGGTAGAACCAGTCTCGCGTAAGCGTACGCGTAATGTCGGTTCGGGCCGCTTCATCCAACAATACCGCCGAACCAAAATATGACATGCTGATAAGCAGTATGACTTATATCGCCCACAACTAACTTGTGTTCTACTCGTGCATATGACATCTACGCATAAAACCAGGCTTGGATGCCACTGTTGGGGAACGTAGTAATTTCAAAAAAATTCATATGCACACGCAAGATCATGGAGATGCATAGCAACGAGAGGGGAGAGTGTTGTCCACGTACCCTCGTAGACCGAAAGCGTAAGCATTAGCATAACGTGGTTGATGTAGTCGTACGTCTTCACGATCCGACCAATCAAGTACTGAACGTACGGCACCTCCGAGTTCAGCAAACGTCCAGCCCGATGACGTCCCTCGAACTCCGATTCAACCGAGTGTTGAGGGAGAGTTTTGTCAGCACGACGGCATGGTGACGATGTTGATGTTCTACCGACGCAGGGCTTCGCCTAAGCACCGCTACAATATTATCGAGGTGGACTATGGTGGAGGGGGGCACCGCACATGGCTAAAAGATCAACTGATCAATGTTGTGTCTATGGGGTGCCCCCTGCCCCCGTATGTAAAGGAGCAAGGAGGGGGTGCGGCCGGCCAAGGAGAGGCGCGGCTGAGGAGTCCTACTCCCCGAGTAGGACTCCCCCTTCCTAGTTGGATTAGGACTTGGGAGGGGAAGGAGGAGGAGAAGAAGGAAGGGGGCGCCGCCCCCTCTCCTTGTCCTATTTGGACTGGGGGGGAGGGCGCGCCCCAGCCCTAGCCGCCTCCTCTTCCACCTAGGCCCACTAAGGCCCATTAAGTTCCCGGGGTTCCAGAACCTCCGGTACTCGAAAAATCCCGATTTCACCCGAACACTTCCGATATCCAAACATAGGCTTCCAATATATCAATCTTCATGTATCGACCATTTCGAGACTCCTCGTCATGTCCGTGATCACATCCGGGACTCCAAACAACCTTCGGTACATAAAACACATAAACTCATAATATAACCGTCATCGAAACTTTAAGCGTGCGGACCCTACGGGTTCGAGAACTATGTAGACATGACCGAGACACGTCTCCGGTCAATAACCAATAGCGGAACCTGGATGCTCATATTGTCTCCTACATATTCTACCGAGATCTTTATCGGCCAGACCGCATAACAACATACGTTGTTCCCTTTGTCATCGGTATGTTACTTGCCCGAGATTCGATCGTCGGTATCTCAATACCTAGTTCAATCTCGTTCATCGGCAAGTCTCTTTACTCGCTCCGTAATACATCATCCCGCAACTAACTCATTAGTTGCAATGCTTGCAAGGCTTAAGTGATGTGCATTACCGAAAGGGCCCAGAGATACCTCTCCGACAATCGGAGTGACAAATCCTAATCTCAAATACGCCAACCCAACAAGTACCTTTGGAGACACCTGAGAGCACCTTTATAATCACCCGATTCGTTGCTGACGCTTTGGTAGCACACAAAGTGTTCCTCCGATAAACGGGAGTTGCATAATCTCATAGTCATAGGAACATGTATAAGTCATGAAGAAAGAGATCGCAACATACTAAACGATCAAGTGTTAAGCTAACGGAATGGGTCAAGTCAATCAGATCATTCTCCTAATGGTGTGATCCCGTTTAATCAAATGACAACTCATGTCTAGTTAGGAAACATAACCATCTTTAATTAACGAGCTAGTCAAGTAGAGGCATACTAGTGACACTCTGTTTGTCTATGTATTCACACATGTATTATGTTTCCGGTTAATACAATTCTAGCATGAATAATATACATTTATCATGATATAATGAAATAAATAATAACTTTATTATTGCCTCTAGGGCATATTTCCTTCATGCAACGCAACAATCAGCACAAATTACTACCGGCACTCAGCTTAAACTCGTATCTAACGTCCAGTTAACACGCCGCAGTGTAGCGTGGCCTACAGTCAGCGGGGCTCTGATACCAAGCGTTGTGGCACCCCTGCTCAGAGCGACCGGTTTACCATGCATTGCCAGCCCAGAGACCATGTCTTCTGGTAACACACAACATCTTGGTACATAAAACAACCGCTTTATTGATGCTAGCAAAACAGAGTTTACATTACAACAGCTGTCGAGGCCAAGCGGCACACCCTGTGCGGCTGAACAATATGTACATTATTTAGTGAACATAAAGGGGCCTCAATCCGAACAACTACGTGGCAGCGGAATAATGTCGTGGCGGAAGCTCCATATCACAGGGACACCAATGTGGACACGATCTAGACTCGAACAGCGCTCCTCTCCAATGGTACTTTCCTGAAATCTGGAAGACACGCCAGGCCAGTACATTGAATGTACTTGCAAGCTCACAGCAGGCATAATCATAATGGTGAACAATATCATGATATTTAACCAATTATTAATAATGCAACACTATATGTCAAACATGCAGTGATCATGCTCGAACGTCCCTCGGGACAACTTACCAACCGTGATTATCCTCGGATCACAAACAAACCACCAACGTGGTCTTTAACAAGAATAACTCGTGATCCTTATGGCGATTGAAACCACGACCAAAATCTGCTCCCGAATGCCTCGATGGCCTCTCTGCCATCCATCAACAATGCAAAGTTCATAGCTTAGTGTGCAATTTTTATTAAACGTTGACTCATGGTGGGACCTACTACGAGGTGTCCGTGACCGTGGACTCGGCTATCGATAGATTATACACTCTGCAGAGGTAGCACACTGTACCCACAGCACGGAACCCATGTCCTCGCACTCCCATCCGGGTGGACCAACGGCATTCCGACAAAACCCTTCCATTGCCACGGCACTCTCCCGGCCACTCCGACCCAATCTCTAATGGGCTAGTCCTGGGTGGCCCCGTGTCTACCAAAGACACACCGACCACGGTCGTGGCCAAAACAATCCCACTCGGGGACTCGGTACCATAATCTCAACAACGGGCACACAAGTTTATGCCTGCTTACCGGGCTAGGGCAAGCACGACGTAACCTTCCCTAGTTGGAGGCACCGACCAGAGGCAATGTCAATGGACCAAATCAAGGCCTTCCCAAAAAGGCAAATGTGGTTGCATTGGGAAAGAAACTCAATTCAGCGGCACCATGACCTAGTCAATGGTATATTCAAGTTGAGTTATATTCAGGTTCAACTTAAAATGAAAATGACCAGTGTCATAGCATGCCATGAAATGCAAAATTACACATGCATCACTTAACAATAAAAATGACCGATGTCATCCATATACACACCAAGCATAAACAACTCATATTACTTTCCTGCTCAATATAACTCACATATTAACCAAAATAT
Source organism: Aegilops longissima (assembly GCA_021605205.1). Classification (NCBI taxonomy): domain Eukaryota; kingdom Viridiplantae; phylum Streptophyta; class Magnoliopsida; order Poales; family Poaceae; genus Aegilops; species Aegilops longissima. Next base: position 101,199,244 of record CM038680.1, on the reverse strand, counting down.
TTTGCAGCAAGTTTTATTGATTTCTCATGCAAGAACGTAACTTCGATAAATTTCTCATATGAATAAGAAAAGATTTCACCACAAACAAATCTTAATTCCTTTACCAACTAAGTGAGGTTCAAACATTCTGTAAGGCAAGTAAAATGACTAAACAAGTACTTAACATAATAATTTCTTGAAATTTTTTATCAGTTTAATTTATGCAAGAGCATAACTTCAAATAATTACTAACATGCATAGCAAAAATTATTTCTATCATCACCATGAATAAATCCTAGTTTTGCTTCACCAACTAAGCTAGTTTCCACATTCTGTAAATCAAGCATATTAACTAGCAAACATTTAACAGAATATAAATAACACAATACTTTTAAATGCATGGATAAATCATTTCATTAAAGTAAGAAAATCATAAATATTGAAATGACACCATGAAAATGTTGTTGTGGCTTGCCTTAGTGCATATGAGGTTCACAAGCCTTCTGGTGATCATCAAGACAAGCCTCACCCTCCGAAAATAAATTTAAACACAAAAAGCAAATATCAAGAACACTTCTGAAAATCACCAGAAATTCTAAACAGCTCAAAAAAAATCTCATCTTTGGTGAGCTGCTAGATTTCTTTTCAAAGAACACAATGCAAAAAGAATCAATTCAATTGGACTTATGGTTGAAAAGTTATAACTGTTTGAAGCTCTCTGGAATTTTAAGTGATTTTGTTTTTAAATAAACCACTGAGGGGGGTGACGTCGAAGGCGTAAAACCTCAGGGCGCCACCACTCGTATCGCTTTGCGCGCGTACAGAGTGGCTGACTAGCGGGCCCTGCTAGTCAGGTGTGGGAAGGGGGAGAAGGAAACACAGGAGGCCGTGGCTTCGGCGGAGCTCTTGCTGGCAGCGAGGCCTCCTCGGCCAAAACGTAAGGGAGGGATTTAAAGTGGGGACGGTGGCGCACCTGCCCGTACCCGTAGTGTGGCTAGGGGTGGTCGGACGGCGTCGAATCAAGCTCGCAAGCGGAGGCAGAACACGGTGGTTGCCGGAGTTGAGGAAGACGGAGAACGGAGGCCACACCAGGGGCTCCAAGCGGGCGAGACGGCCTCACCGGAGAGAGGCGGAAGCCCTGGAGGGGTTGCCCTGGCCTGGGAGGGGCTAGAGCTTCCGCAGTGACCAGAGGGGATCGCCGGCGAGCTCGAGCTGGGGACGGCGGCCCGAGGCCTGCCCGGCCCGGCTATGGCTTCCTACGTGATTTTGGGATGTGTGGGAGGGCTGGATGGTGCTCGAGGAGGCTGGGGGTGGCTCCATGTATAGGCGAGCGGCGAGGGGGGTTCGGGCTCCGCCGGTGGACACCTGTCCACGGCGCCCGGCGATGAGCGGCATCAGTGAGAGGGGGAGAAGGCAACGCAGGTCATGCGGCAACTGTTGGCGGATGGAGACGAGCACATGATCGAGGGGAAGGCGACGAGCACAGTGCGCTCCACACTGTTGGGCTGGCTGGACCTTGCCCGTGCTCGCTGGGGCGAGCTCCAGCATCGGCGAGCACCAGAGGGGGGTTAATGGCATTGAGACGAAGATGGTGGCGCGGTTTGGCATGCTCAGGCAGGCGAGGGAAGCGAGCACGCGTGAACAGAGCGCTCGGCGGCACTCAGAGCGCGTCGACACGCATGCCAACACCCCTGGACGAACGTGGTCACCGCGTGAACTATGACATTAGGCCGACCTAAGCATAAACTTCATGTCTGGCATGTTGTTCGTGGTAGTTTTGAGCGTTACCACGATTTGGTTTGGATCCAGGTGCAGTAGAGAGGTTTTTACAAGCCAGGTAAGTTTCTGATCAGTAACTTTGAACAGTTACTGTGGTGAAACGGCTGGGAGTTAGAGGCTGTGCTTTGGAGGCTAGTCATGAGTTACTAAGGTAAAGATGCACAAGAAAGTACAGGTCAAATGGAGCAAGTAAAATGGTAGTTGCTGTATAAACCACCATTTCTGTCCAGAACAGAAAATATTTTCTCTAGCAAAAATATTCCAAAAAGTGATGAAATATTTATGCTCAGGAAGGTGCCTTAGGGTTGACAGAATATTTGTGAATTATCTCAGATTTTTCTGAGCCATAAAAATTAGGGTTGCTTTGGAGCATACTGATCTGGCTAGGGTTTTTGAGAGGAAATGAATATTTTTCATTTAAGAAAAATATTCCAAAGATTATTTTGGGATGGAAAAGAAATTATGATTTAGGAGGGAAGTGAAGCACTTGGGTGAAAGCCAAGGATGCCCAAGTTTTTAAGTCCATATGAAAAGATTCAAAAACTCCAAGTTTTAGAAAGGTTTCAAATGTAGATCAAGCAAATAAGAGAGGGCAAAAACCAGGCTGTCACAACAACCCCGATGACAAGCCGAGCAATTGGTTCATACTTATTAACGTGCTTCAGCTTTTTCAACCCTCACGCAATACAAGAGCGCAAGCCATGGATATAGCAGTATTGGTGGAATAGAGTACGATGATAGGGGTAAATATAAAGAAGACCATAAAGTAAGTAAGTCTCACACCGACGCGGCTAACCAACGGGCTATGGAGATGCCCATCAATTGATATCAATGTGAGGAGTAGGGATTGCGATGCAATGAATGCACTAAGAGCTATAAGTGTATGAAAGCTCAATATGAAAACTAAATGGGTGTGCATCTAATCCTATAATGAAAATTTCCCACTAGTATATGAAAGTGACAACATAGGAGACTCTCCATATGAAAAAGATGGTGCTACTTTGAAGCACAAGTGTGGTAAAGGATACTAACAATGCCCCTTCTCTCTTTGTTTATTTAATTTTTTTTCTTTTTTTCTTCTTTTTTCTTTTTCTTTTTCTCTCATTGTCCAGAGTCTCATCCCGACTTGTGGGGGAATCATAGTCTCCATCATCCTTTTCTCACTCGGGCACTGCTCTAAAAATGAATGATGACGATCATCACACTTCTATTTACTTATAACTCAAAATAAATAAAAAATACAACTCAATACCTATGAAAAAGTATGACTCTATATGAATGCCTCTGGCATGTACCAGGATGTCCAATGAACTAGCATAACAAGTATGAAAAATGATGAACGATGGCTGAACCACAACTACTATGTCAGCTATATGATCATGCAAAGCAATATAGCTCAAGTCATCAAACGGAAGCAGTGGAAGTTGCATGGAAATATATCTCGGAATGGCCATGGAAAAGCCATAATAGGTAGGTATGGTGGCTGTTTTGTGGAAGATATAATAAGGCTTATGTGTGATAGAGCGTATCATATCACAGGGTTTGGATGCACCGGCGAAGTTTGCACCACGTCTCGATGTGAGAAAGGGCAATGCACGGTACCGTAGAGGCTACCAAATTGCAGAAAAGTAAGAGTGTGTATAATCCATGGACTCACATTAGTCATAAAGAACTCATATACTTATTGCAAAAGTTTATTAGCCCTCGAAGCAAAGTACTACTATGCATGCCCCTAGGGGGATAGATTGGTAGGAAAATACCATCGCTCGTCCCCGACTGCCACTCATAAGGAAGACAATCAATAATAAATCATACTGCAACTTCATTGCATAGCGAGAGACTATTACGTGCATGCTTCGGGAATCACAAACCATAACACCAATATTCTTACTAACCACAACCATTTACTAGTACCTCCCACATATTCCATCTCTATATCGCAAAACTATTGCAAGGAATCAAACATATCATATTCAGTGATCCATAAGTTTTATGTAGGATTTTATGACTAACCATGCAATTGACCAATTCCTGTTGACTCTCTAAACAGATCTAAGTGAAGCATGATAGTTTAATTCTTTCTACAAAATACCATGCTCTAACAAATATAAGTGAAGCAAAAGAGCATTCTTCAAACAATGGTTTTCTATGTGAAGAGAAACAGGCAATCCAAACTTCAAATGATATAAGTGAAGCACATGAAGCATTCTATAAAGCCGCACTCAAAATATATAAGTGAAGTGCAATGAGCATTCTATAAATTAACCATGGAATATCTCATACCAGCATGGTGCATAAAATAAAAGTGAAAAATAAACACAAAAGACACTCCAGGATTCACACACATCACATGAACGAAACAAAGATGAAAACATACCGGTACTTGTTGAAAAAAGATGGGATGCCTTCCGGGGCATCCCCAAGCTTTGACACTTGAGTCTCCTTGAATATTTACTTGGGGTGCCTTGGGCATCCCCAATCTTGAGCTCTTGCCTCTCCTCCTTCTCCTCATATCGAGAACCCCTCGATCTTGGATCACTTCATCCACACAAAACTCAACAGAAAGCTCGATAAGATCCGTTAGTATAATAAAGAAAATTACTACTCTAAGTACTGTTGCAAACCAATTCATATTTTGTTTTGCATTTTATCTACTATAATATAACTTTTTCCATGGCTTATACCACCGGCAGAATCGATAGTTTCATCAAAACAAGCAAAACAATGCATCAAAAACAGAATCTGTGTTAAACAGGACAGTCTGTAGTAATCTGAAAATTCACCATACTTCTTGTACTCCAAAAATTCTGAAACAATTCGGAAAAATAAACATTTTGTATAGAAAGACTGTGCAAAAAGTTTCAGAAGCTTTCGATGTTCCAGTAAAAAAAATGTAAAATCGCGCACTACAGCCAAAGTTTCTGTTTCTGCACCGCACATACCAACAAGCAAACTAAACATCCTAAAGGCAAATCTTGGCACATTATTTTTATAATACAATGTATTTGTACAAGGGGATAATTATTTTTGTTGAAACGTTTCTGCAATTCAAGATTCACAAAGTTTCCATGGGCATTAACAAAGTTGAAGGCATGCTCCCGCTTCCATGGTGCTCGTCTATCTCACTTTCACTTTTATTTTTGTGAAGTTTTAAGTTCCCCTCTATATTTTTTTGTTTTTAAACTTTATAAAAGCACTCAACAGAAATAAATGACTCTCTAAAACTTACAGGTTGTCTCCTTGGCAGCGCTTTCTTTAAAGCCATTAAGCTAGGCATAAAGTGCTCAAGTAATGAATCCACCCGGATCCCAAGGTATATCAAAGCCAATTTTAATTAACAATGATTTGGAATTTAGTAATGAGCACAAAGCAAGATATATCAACCAATTAGGAAGTCTAACTCTCTTCCTATGCATCGTCATGTCATAAAATAACAATTCATTCACATCAAGTAAAGGCCAATGCATAGCATAAGTAGTTTCTTGCAATTTTATCGTGTTGGAAACATAAAGAGGTGGAGATGTATTTCCTCTCTCATAATAATTGCAAGTAGGAGCATCAAGAACATGCATATTACATTCATCAAAATTATCATGTGTAGTGGTAGAACGCAACCCATCAATGTAATCCTTAATAAGTGCAAACTTCTCCAATATAGTGTAGTTTGGAGAATTCAAAAAGATAATAGGACTATCATGCGTGGGTGTAATAGCAACAATGTCATTCTTAACATAAGGAACTATAGCAAGTTCATCTCCATAAGCATAATTCATATTGGCATCTTGGCCACAAGCATAGTAATCATCAAGTTCATCAAAAAGGGATATTTCAAATGCATCAATGGGATCATAGCAATTATCATAGCATTCATCCTTCGGTAAGAACGAAGGGACATTAAACAATGTATGATTTGGATGGTTACTCTCATTAGAAGGTGGGCACGGGTGATCAATCCTCTCTTCCTCATTTTGTTCTTCGCTCTCCTCCTCATTTTTTTCATCCAATGGGCTCACAGTATCATCAATTTCTTCTTCCATAGACTCCTGCAAAATATTAGTCTTTTCTCGGACAACGAAGATTTTCTCAATAAATAAATAAATGTTGTAATTGCAATTATAATTATCATAGCAATATTTGAGCATAGCAAAATTTTCAGGTCTATAAACTGAATCATCAAAATCTTCAAACTTTATAAACAAAGATTCAATTTAATAAGCACCCTTAAAAGCAACAAATTCTTCTATTCGTTCCACATCGTAATAATCATATCTACCATTAGCATAAGAAGCCAAGGTTTCATTATCATTAAATTCACATTAAAAGGGAAGATGTGGAGCGTTCATCCTAGAGCAACAAGTATAATCATATCTCAAGCATAGCTCCCGAGCATACCAATGCAACATATAAATTTGATACCATAAAAGGTTTCCCTTTTTGTGTCAACCAACAATCCCTATAGTATTCACGTTGATCCAATGCTACTCCCATTATCATGTTGAATTGGGTTTTCTCAGGGTTATCAAAGTAGTGCATAATATTTTTCACATAACGAGCATCGAGGGTTTTAGGAGGTTCCCCATCTCCTTGAGTAGCAAGTGCCACTAATCTTTTTGGTGTTTCGTGTTCCATATCCATAACTAAAGAAAGAGAACAACTTAGAACAGGAAATAGAAACTACTTAGTGATAAAGCAAACAAGCACACACGGGAATAATCACCCCATGCTATTAATCCCCGGCAACGGCGCCAGAAAAAGGTCTTGATAACCAACAAGTATAGGGGATCGTTTGTAGCCTTCTTCGATAAATAAGAGTGTCGAACCCAACGAGGAGCTAAAGGTAGAACAAATATTCCCTCAAGTTCTATCGATCACCGATACAACTCTACGCACACTTGACAGCTTTACCTAGAACAAGAATGAAACTATTTTGTGAGAATAAAACTACGAGTACTTTGCAAGAATAAAACTATGAATAAATTAAAATTTAATAAAAGTGGATAGCTTTTGTCAACAAGAAAGTCATTTGTCCCTAGGCAATCGATAACAAGTACCGGTAATCATTCTTGTAATTATATATGAGGGAGAGGCATGAGCTAACATACTTTTTCTACTTGGATCATATGCACTTATGATTGGAACTCTAGCAAGCATCCGCAACTACTAAAGATCATTAAGGTCATGAAACCCAACCATAGCATTAAGTATCAAGTCCTCTTTATCCCATACGCAACAACCCACCTACTTGGGTTTAAGCTTCTGTCACTCACGCAACCCACCATAAGCGAATCATGAACGTATTGCAGCACCCTACAACGGGGATCCCCCACGTTTGCGTGAGACGAAGGGCACCGTAGGACAGCACCATCAATAAAATATACAATCATACCAACCAAGATCACGATTAACCCATAGGACAAAACGGATCTACTCAAACATCATATTATAGCCAAATATCATTGAGAAATAATATATGGAGTTGAGCACCATGTTTAAGTAGAGATTACAGCGGGGGAAGAGGTGTTACACCACTGCGTAGAGGGAGAGAGAGTTGGTGTTGACGGTAGCAAGAATGTTGATGTAGATCGCCGTCACGATCCTAGACCCGGCGGTGTTCCGACGCCACCGGGAGAGAGGGGGAGAGAGCCCCCTCCTCCTTCTTCCATGCCCCCCCCCCTAGATGGGAGGAGAGTTCCCCCTCTGGTCCATGGCCTCCATGGCGGCGGAGGGGCGGGAGCTTCTCTGAGATTGGATCTCCCTCTCAGTTCTCTTCTGTTTCACATTCCCCACATCTGGTCGAAAACCGTTTCTTATATTCTGGGAGATCCGTAACTCCGTGCACGGAGATTTTAACACAATTTTTTTCCGGATATAAGCTTCCTTGCGCCCGAAGTAGAGCTCCAACCGATGTTTGAGGTGAGCACAACCCACCAGTATGAGCTAGGCTCCTCTGGCGCGCCCTGGTTTCTTGTGGGCTATGTGGGCCTCCGTTTGCGGTGATTCCAACTCTCAAAAATCACATATATTCCAAAATAATTCCCCATAAAATTTTATTGCATTTGGACTTCGTTTGATATGGATTTTGTGCGATACAAAAAACATGCAAAAAATAGGAACTGGCACTGGATCAATAGGTTAGTCCAATAAATCGTATAAAAATGTGCCAAAAAATTGTGAAAGTTGTATAATATTAGCATGAAACAATCAAAAATTATAGATACGACAAAGACATATCAGCGGGACGATGGGTCTCGCCCGCGTCGCCTGCGGAGCGCGACGCCTCCTCTTGGCGGGCGGTTTTGTGCCGGCCGCCGGGTCCGCCTGCGCTTCACGGCCGGATTTCAGGGCGCCACGTCGCCCTTCCCATGTGGCCGGCTTGCCGCCGCCGCCCCCTGAGACGACCCGGCTCCAGCCGCGCCGCCGCCTCCTCCACTCGGCGCCGATGTGTCACCAAACTTGAGTCAACATCCCCATCCCGCCTCGCGACCGACATCTCAAGAAATAAAGAACACAGAAGCTTACCCGCACGGTGCCCCGTGCCGGCGTCGGCGTCCGCCTCCACCGGGTCTTCACCCTGGGCCACGTGCTCCTCCGAGCCGGCCCGCACCACCTGCTTCGGCGCCCGGTCATATGGGTGCCGGATGGCATTGAGTAGCACCTCCCTTGTCGCGTCAGGACGAACAAGAAGACGGGTGGCAGCAAAATACAGAGACCAAGGACTCACCGTCGGTGTCGGGTTCGCCTGGCTGTATGGAGGCTTCCCGAACCCCCAATCCTCCTTCAGACCGGCCTTGGAGATGTCATTGACCAGGCGGGCGATCTGGTCCACCCCCAGACGCAGGTTTGACATCCTGTTGGGGTCTTGAAGACCGGTCATCAGACCAATGATGTGGGTACGGTGCTACAGCGGTCGCACCCAGCGCATGATGAAGGCGGCCAGAAGGTTCATGCCGGTGAGCCCCTCCCGCTCCTTCATCTTTGCCACCCACTGGCACAGGTTGAGCACCTCCTGCGATGGGTGCCTGGGGAAGTAGTTCCAATTCTGCTTCCCCTGCGGCGTTGCATCAACGAAGGGCAACAGATTGATGCGGTCTGCGCCGAGGTTGCAGACGTAGAAGAAGGAGTTCTACCACTTCTTGGCAGAATCCTCTAGCGGCATCTTGGGGCACCCCCCGTTCGTCCGCTTGGAGATGACGGCGGCCCCATCGGAGGACATCTCCCTGGCCTTCAGGCCATGCTGCTTCAAGGAGAAGAAGCGCACCCAGAGGTCGATCGAGGGCTCGACCCCCAGGTACCCCTCGCACAGGGTGACAAAGCCGGAGAGCTGCAAGATGGCGTTTGCGCCAAGATGATGGGGTTGGAGCTCGAAGAACAACAGGAAGGTGCGGAGGAAGTGGCTCGTGGGAAGGCCAAACCCGCGCTTGAAATGCGAGTAGAAGACCACGCGCTCGGTCCCCTCCGTCCGCGGCTCCTGCTCGCCCTCCAGCAGGCACACGACAACCACTGTCTCCCTCAGCAAGCGTCTGGTATCGCAAAGGTACGCGATGTCCTCCGCGGTGATGAAGGAACCCATCCACAAGCCCAATGTAAGCGCCATCGACGATGCAAAGCGGAGAAAGAAAGACGAGAGAAGATTGGTGGTGAGGTTCTGCTCAAAGGACAGCGGGGCGTCGCAGCGCGCGGCGGTCGCAAGAGCAGCAGGAAGAAGAAGGAGAGCGCGTGCGGGAGTGTTTCCACCGCCCCTCCCCCCAATTTATAAGCCACGGCTCGAACGTGAGGAAGTGGGATCGTTTGCGCTTGCCCCTCCCACTTCCCCGCAATAAGTGCGCACGTACCATATGCAATAACTGCCTCGAGAATGGCAACCGACTCGCGGACGCTGCAATAAATCCGCGCGTGTGGGCCAAGGGCGTGTAGTGGCGGGCCCCGATCCATCGCCCTGTCTCGTCGCGCGCGTGGCCTGTCACGCCCCTTCGGCTCCCGGGCACCACGTGGCGCCTGTGCAGAACCCAAAAGATTGCCTCAAGATTCGACAGACCCCTTTGTTGGGGATATAACTATTTGAGTAAGCCGCCCAGTATGGGCCGGGCTACACAAAGAAGACTCATATTAAGAGAAGCCCTGAGGCCAAGCATGAAGAGGGTGGTTCAATAAAGGGTCTAAGGCCCGTAGGCGGCTTAAGGCCCATGGTGATAAACCGCCATGATGACATGACTTGTATCATAAGGTAGAATTAACTAGTCACCGAGCCGGACACTGTTTATGAGCCGCCGACTCAGAGACCGCAGGGCGCCCACCCGTGTATATAAGGGGACGACCCGCTGGCGGCTTAGGGCAAGAAACAACTCATCGAGAGCCGGGCATAGCGTATCTCGCTCCCTGGTTATCGAAACATCAAGCAATACCAACCCAACTAGACGTAGGCCTTACCTTCACCGTAAGGGGACGAACTAGTATAACTCTCATGTCCTTTGTCCCGATTAACCCCTTTAAGCTTCCTAGTTGTGATGGCTCCATGACTAAGTCCTTGCAAGAGGACATCTACTGTGACAATTCCACGACAGTTGGCGCCCACCATGGGGCCAGCGAACGGTGGATTTGAGTTCTTGAAGGGCAGCTTCGAAGGGCTCAAGGGATACGTAGTTGGCCGGATGACCAAGAGTCGCCGCGACAAGATCTACATCAACGACGAAGGCTGGGGCCCCGACGCCGGCTCAATTGAGTACGGGTACCGGGTCCCCTTCGGCCGAATCCACGTCTTCATCGGCCGGATTGCTGAGCCGGGCCCTGAGCCGGACAACTGCACCGACCTTGTCGAGACAGCTCAGCGTGCGAGACCCGCCCGAGTTCAATATCCTTGCTTTCATGGGCTGCGTCCACGGAGAGGAACTTTCTGAAGGATCTGAAGATGGAGGTGCGACGGCCGTCCTCTCTGATGGTGATTTGTCCGCCGGTTCAACAGATTCATTGTATCAAGTGCAAGATGGAGTGCTTGGGGGCTGTTCCGATGGCTCCAGTATTCCGGACCCCTATGAGCCGCCAAGCTGGGCAGGAGTCTTCATGGCTGGGACTCAACCCGGCCAAAACTCTATGACCGCTGCAGCAATAACATCCGGGGCAGGAGGCCCTGTGCGCCCGCCGGCTCAGATACTGATGGATCTCATGGATAAGCTTACGGCCCTGTTAACCGCCACGGTTATTCCTGCAAATCAAGATGAGCATAACGCAGAGGTGGCACAGGTGCGTGAAGCGATAGCTCGGGCCAAGGAGGCCTTGGAAGCTGAGGACACCAGGTTAGCTACAGAACGAGCGGCTTTGGATGCACGGGCGCATCAGCTCCAGTCAGAGGCTTTCCAGCTTAATATGAGCCTGAATGCATCTAATGAGGTGATGAGAAGGAGGCACCAGAAACCCAATCCCGTTTGCCTCCGGTTTACGACCCTTGGAACCTTTTCGCTACACCCGGTGCCGGCCCTAGCAACCCGCCTGAAGCAAATCAGTTCACAACAGCCGGAGCGGGAGGACCGGCTCAGCTTCGAGAGATGGCACCTCCTCATGGGAGTATGGCCCCGCCCCGCTATGTACCAATACCACCGGGTCACTTTTCCATCCGCATGGAGAACTTAATCGCAGCATCGGCGCATTTGGCGGCTCTCCAAGTGGACGGTGATGATCCGACAGCGGTGGAGACCCGGAGGATCAGAGAACTTGTTCAGACGGCCCTGGCTCAGCAAGAGATTTATTCTTACAGCCGGGACAGGATTCATTCAACTCCTCCGCCTTAGTTGGCACCGCCTCGTCAAAACCGGAGTCCAAGTTACAGCCGGCACATGGAGTCAGAAGCTTTATCAAGCAACGCCCAGCGCCATAACCAGCCCGGTGGCTATAACCTGGTGCAAGACCGAATGCGTCAGGAGGACGAGCGGGCGGCTCAGCTAGCAGCTCAATAGATGGCTCATAAAGAGTATCCGACGACCTCCGTTGAGGCGGGAGTGGCTACTAGAGCCGGCGGTGTTCCTTGTTTGGTGTCGGCTCTGCGTGATGTGCGCCTACCCAAGGACTTCAAGGGACCTCGAAAGGTGCCGAATTACACGGCCGACTTACAGCGCGGAGCATGGATTGAAAGTTATGAGATGGCCATGGAGCTGCTGGAGGTTAGTGATGCAGCAATGGCTAAGTACTTCACCATGATGTTTGATGGAACTGCCCGGTCTTGGTTAAAGGGCTTGCCGCCCAACTCCATTAGTTCATGGGCAGAGCTAAAGGCCCGCTTCATCCAGAACTTCAAAGACACTTGCAAGCAATCCATGTCGATTGTGGACTTGACAAATTGTAATAAGGAGGAGGGTGAATCCACAACTCATTGGGTGCGCCGGGTCAAGGAGATAATACATTCGTCTGATAAGATGGATGTCGGCTCTGCAGTCCTCATGTTGGAGAAGAATTGCCGCTTTGAGCCGCTAAGGCAGAAACTGGGGCGCCTTAAGCGTGATTGCAATGATATGGGTACGCTGATGGCAGCTTTAGTCAAATACGCCGACTCTGATAGTACCAAGGATCCCGCGTCTGATGAGGAAAAGACAGGGAAGGGAAAGAAGGACGACAATGGAAAGGGTCAGCAGCATAACCCGACGAATCAAGGAGGCAACAAGCGTAAGGCGGAGGGTAACCCGGAGTTTGTAGCCAATGCCAATGCGCAGGGTAACAATCAGATACGTAAGGGAAAACCGCCCCCTCGATTTGGTGGGTCAGGCCCATCTCTTGAGCAGCTTCTCAATGAGCCTTGCCCGAGACACGGCACCCGGGAATGACCCGCCACCCACTTATGGAAAGATTGCACGATCATGAAGGCTTTCAAGAATTCCAACATGTTTGATGGAAATCATGGATCGGGCGGCGGCTCAGCAGCTGGCAGTTTTCATGGCCCGGGCGGCGGTTCAAATTCGCTTCAGGAAATCAAGGCGGTATAATCAACAGCAGCTGGTCAAGGGGACAACAAAGCAGCAGAATCGGGTTATCAAAGCCATCCGGCAAATGAATAGTGGGCAGTATCATGTATTCACCACTAGCTTATGCAAGCATGACCAGAAGGTTCGTAAAAGGGCCGTGAACTCTGTTGAGCCAGAAGTTCCCCGTTACTTGAGGTGGTTAGGGCAGCCTATTGTATGGAGCAGGGAAGATCACCCGCCCCGGGTTGATAATCCGGGTCAATTAGCCTTGGTGGTGGCGCCTCAGGTCTGTGAATATAAATTTACCAAGGTACTCATGGACGGAGGTAGCAGTATCAACATCCTCTATTACGAGACCTTTCGACGTATGGGTTTGACTGACAAAGATTTAAGGACGTCCAACACCGTTTTCCATGGGGTGGTGCCTGGTAAGTCGGCATACCCGGTCGGTAAGATTGAATTGGTGGTGGCCTTTGGAGATGAATATGATTCCAGGGCTGAGAAATTGACGTTTGAGGTGGTCAAAATCAAGAGCCAATATCATGCTCTGTTTGGGCGGCCGGCTTATGCCAAGTTCATGGCACGGCCGTGTTATGTTTATCTGCAGCTCAAGATGCCGGGCCACAAGGGCACCATCACTGTGCATGGGAGTCGAAAGGTAGCCTTGGAGTGTGAAGAAGGCGACGCGGCTTATGCTGAGTCTGTTTGTGCAGCAGAAGAGTTAAAGTTTTATCAAGATAATGTTGACCCGGCAGATATGACCTCTCTGAAAAAGCCCACTACAGAGCATGACCCAGCGTTGAAGTTTAAATCAGCTGCTGAAACGAAGCTTGTTGACTTTACTCCAGGCGACTCTTCTAAGCAGTTCAGCATCAGTGCCAACTTGGATCCTAAATAGGAAAGCGCGCTCATTGAGTTCATCCGTGAGAACCGGGACATCTTTGCATGGAAACCTTCTGACATGCCAGGTGTCCCGAGAGAACTCGCTGAGCACACTCTTAATATTGATCCGAGGTATAAGCCGGTCAGGCAATTTCTTCGACGGTTCAATGAGGAAAGACGGAAAGCTATTGGAGAAGAGGTCGACCGGCTCTTGGCGGCTGGGTTCATTGTTGAAGTTTTTCACCCGGAGTGGTTAGCTAACCCGGTGCTCGTGCTCAAGAAGAATGGCACCTGGCGGATGTGTGTGGATTACACGGACTTAAATAAGGCTTGTCCGGCTGATCCCTTTGCCCTCCCCCGTATTGATCAAATTATTGATGCTACGGCGGGTTGCGAGCGATTGAGATTTTTGGATGCTTACTCTGGCTATCATCAGATCAAAATGGCAGTTAAGGACCAGGAGAAGACGGCTTTCATCACTCCGTTTGGAGCCTTCTGCTATGTATCTATGCCATTTGGGCTCAAGAGTGCCAGGCGACTTATCAGCGATGTGTATAGAACTGTCTCCATGATCAAATTGGGGCGCAATGTTCATGCTTATGTGGATGACATCATGGTGAAATCCAGGGAGAAGGAAACTTTGATATCTGATTTAAAGGAGACCTTTGATAATCTCCGGGTTTATAAGATGATGCTTAACCCGGCCAAGTGTGTTTTTGGTGTACCTGCAGGCAAGCTTCTGGGCTTTCTGGTCTCAAACAGAGGCATTGAAGCTAACCCAGAGAAGATCAAGGCAATCACCTCTTTGGCTAAACCGGCTTGCATCAATGATGTTCAGCGACTGGTGGGTCGTGTTGCTGCTTTAAGCCGGTTCATAAGCCGGTTAGGTGAGAAGGCCCTACCGCTGTATCAGATGATGAAGAAAACGGACACTTTTGTCTGGAGTGATGTTGCTAAGACTGCATTTGAAGATTTAAAGAGACAGTTATCTGAGCCGCCGGTCCTTGCGGCTCCCATTGATAGAGAGCCCTTACTGTTATATGTGGCTGCTAACACCCGAGCCGTCAATGTTGCCATCGTGGTGGAGCGCAAGGAGGCTGGCAAGGAGCATCCGGTTCAACGGTCGGTTTACTACATCAGTGAGGTGCTCATTGAGTCTAAGCAAAGGTATCCACATTGTCAGAAACTTGTTTACGGAGTGTTTATGGAAAGCCGGAAGCTGAAGCAGTAGTTCCAAGGTCATCCTATTACTGTGGTAAGCTCTGCCCCTTAGGAGACATTATACATAATAGAGAGGCCACAGGACGAGTCGCCAAGTGGGCCATTGAGCTTGGGCCTCATGGTTTGAAATACATGCCTCGGACTGCTATCAAGTCTCAAGCCCTGGTGGATTTTATCAATGATTGGGCAGAGTTGCAGGCACCTCAGGAGAAGCCAGATAACACATATTGGACTATTCACTTTGATGGGTCCAGGCAGTTGGAAGGCTCGGGGGCTGGAGTTGTTTTAACTTCCCCTCGAGGTGACAAATTTTGTTATGTGATCCGGCTTATGTTTCCTATACTAACAATGCAGCTGAGTACGAGGCCTTACTCCATGGTCTCCGGATGGCAAAAGAGATGAATTTGAGCCGGGTAAGGTGCTTGGGTGACTCGGATCTCGTAGCTCAACAGGTGTCAGGCACCTCCAAGGATCCCCTTATGGCGGCTTACCGTCGTGAAGTTGATGCTGTGGCTGGGAACTTCAAAGGTTATCAAGTAGAGCACATTGACCGGAGGAAGAATGAGGCGGCTGATGCTTTAAGCCGGCTGGGATCTCAGCGTAAGCCGGTGCCGCCTAATACCTTTCTCGACATTTTGCATAACCCTTCTGTCAAAGTGCCTACGGAGGAAGAACTAGCAGTGCCAGACCCGGAGGCACAGCTCGTGGCAGCTCTTCACGCTATCCCGGATTGGACAGTCCCATATTTGGCCTATATGACCCGGGGAGAGTTGCCTGAGGATGAGACCTTGGTGAGAAAAATCATCAGGCGGTCCAAATCTATGACAATTATTCATGGCGAGTTACATCGCCGCAGTGTTACTGGGGCGTTTCAACATTGTGTGTCGCCTGCGGAGGGTCAGGAGATACTTCGTGAGATCCATGAAGGAGATTGTGGTCATCATGCCGGCTCAAAATATCTTGTGGCCAAGGCTTTCCGTCATGGTTTCTATTGGCTGACGGCTCATGCTGATGCGGAGGATCTGGTCAGCAGTGTGACGGATGTCAAAAATTCTCACGACGAGCCCATGTGCCGGCTCAAGAGTTGAGGAAGATTCCAATTACTTGGCCGTTTGCAGTCTAGGGGCTTGACATGGTTGGACCTTTCAGGAGGTCTAAGGATAAAAAGACACACCTCTTGGTGGCGCTTTATAAATTCACAAAGTGGGTTGAGGCAGAGCCGGTCAGTAAGTGTGATGCAGCCACGGCGGTTCAGTTCATGAAAAAGGTGATCTTTCGTTTTGGTTTTCCACACAGCATCATAACTGATAATGGCACTAATCTCTCCAAGGGTGCCATGGAAGAGTTTTGTCAACGAGAACATATCTGGATTGATGTTTCGGCTGTTGCTCATCCTCAATCCAATGGTCAAGCAGAGAGAGCTAATCAAGAGATCTTGAAGGGTATCAAACCCTGGCTCTTGGTCCCCTTACAGCGAACTCCGGGTTGTTGGGTGGAGGAGCTACCCTCTGTACTGGGGAGCATCAACACTACGCCTAACAGATCTACAGGTTACACACCTTTCTTTATGGTATACGGAGCAGAGGCAGTCCTGCCAAGTGACATCCAGCATGACTCACCTCGTGTGGCGGATTACGTTGAGGCCAATAACGAAAAAGCTCGTCAGGATGCACTTGACTTGTTGGATGAGGAACGAGACTTGGCAATAGCCTGCTCGGCGATTTACCAGCAAGACCTGCGCCACTATCATAGTCGCCGGGTTAGAAGTAGAACCTTTCAGGAAGGCGACTTAGTGCTCTGACTCATCCAGGATCAATCTTATATGCACAAGCTATCCCCTCCTTGGGAAGGACCCTTTGTGGTCAGCAATAATCTGAACAACGGGTCATACTACCTTATCGATGTTCGAGAGCACAAATACTCACGTAAGTCGGAGGAGGAGACCCACCGGTCGTGGAATATCGCCCATCTTCTGCCTTACTATACTTGAGCCACCGGCTCTCAAGATATATATATATATTTTTTTATTTTTGACAATGTATATATTATATGAAGCAATAAAGCAGGACCTCTGTTCTTTTCACCCTCAAAGGTTTACATGTCTTCTTTACCAGGTGGTGGAAACAACCAACAGGGAGCGGATCATATCTGAATCTGGCTTTCCCTTTGGTCCGGCTTATGATCATATCTGAATCTAGCCATGATCACTTGGGGGCTTCCTGTTCAAACATAGGTCGTATTCAAACCAAAGAGAACATAGCTGTCGATACCCACTTGATCGGCATACTGCCAAACCCACTTGGGGGCTTCTTGATCATATTTGAATCATAGCTTAACCCCTTTGGGTCTGACGTGGATCGTATTCGAATCAGCGTCATTAAACAACTCGTATGGTCACTTGGGGGCTTCCTATTCAAACATAGGTCGTATTCGAACCAAAGAGAACATAGCTGTCGATACCCACTTGATCGGCATCGCCAAAGCCACTGGGGGCTATATGATCGTATCCGAATCTTAGCTTAAGCCCTTTGGAGCGGTTCACTGGTCGTATTCGAATCAGAGTCCTTTTAAGATTTGTTTATTATTCATCATACTTTGTAAGTATAAATGTTTGACTATCGTGTGGCCTTCTCGAAAGCATTATGGGGTTCTCGTTCCAATGGTTTAATATTGGTCACTTCAGTTGTTAAAGGCCAGGTGAACATCCTATGTGCCAACTTTCAGGAGTTAAACTTACCCTCATGATTTGGATCACATAAGCTGGCAAGATTACCAAACAGATCACAGGTATGCTATTGTGATTATGTTTAACAAATATGGTCATAAACCGGCCTTTATGTGATGTTTTGGTTTACATTCCGGGTTATCAATACCTTATGTGACCCCCGTCGCGATAAGTCGCCAAGGGAAGTCTTCTTGTTTTATATGCAGGATAAGGCGAGCAAATTTTTAAAATCAAGGAAAGATCAACATAAAGTATATAGCGATGGCGGTTTATGAAAGTATTAAATGCCATAAACATGCGCAAAGGCATGACAGAAATCAAGAGGTTTTTCTACCCTATTACAAGACTCCCCGAGTCTGAATAATGAAGCATTGTTTTCACAAAGTCTTAAACGCCTGGCGGTTCACTCCTTTGGTGGGCTCGAAGATTCCGGGTTATCCTTCTCCACCTCTCCGTCTGCTGCCCTGCCCTGGAAGGTTGACGAGGCCCAGTCAATGCCGCTTAAGGCTTCAAACTCAGCTTCATCATCTATTAAACCGGCTGGGTCAACTTCAGGGGCAAAGGTGTGCTTACGAGTTGGAGGGATCAGGCTGACATCATCATAGTGAGGTGTTGGAATTCTCCGGTTCTCGCTATCATAGCCCGGTTGATACTTGGTAAGATCAATATCATTCCCAATGATGGTAGCCACAGGACGTACAACTCTCACACAGGCAGTAAAGTCTGTCTCGTCGAATGAAGAGCCATCTTCCTTCAAGCTGGGATATCCAAGAGGAACGTCTGCCAGGTCTAATTCTGGAAGCAACGCCTTGGCCCGGCTCAAGGCAGCTATAGCCCCGGTTCTGGCAGATGCCCGTCTTAGCTCTTGGATCCGCTGGGGTAGCAAGGCAAGCCGCTTTAGCACATCTTGCAGGAGATGGGGAACGTCATTTGATGAAGCCACAACGGCCAAAGCACGTTGTGACCCGGTGTACAGTTGCTCCACCAGAGTGTAAACCGCCTTCAGCTTGATCAACATGTTCTGCTTGAGGTTTGTGCTCCTGGGGCATGCGTTCATAAACATAAGGTGAGCCAGAGATGACAATTAAAATAGTCATCAAAGGAAGGATGGCAATATTCAAGATTATATATAGTAAACTTACCGAAGATTGCTGAGACCATTTGAGATATCTGGCGCTTTAAGCCAGACAACTCGACTATTACTTCTGCAAGTGATGTTTCTGCTGTCTCGGCCCGGGTTACTAGTAAGGCCTTCTCATCAGCCCAGATTTTCTTCTCCGCATCAAAATTCTCCTTCAACTTCTCTTGTTCAGAGACGCTGAATTCAAATTTGGAGTTGGCCTTTTGAAGTTCAAGCTCTTGAGTTGCCAGGCGGCTCTTCAGGTCAGCAATCTCTGACTCAAATTGACTTGTGGTGGCCTGCATTGATGCCGGGTTATGGCCAGGATCATAATAAGAGAACATTAAGTCCCAAGCACTTTGCAAGCAAAGATACTTGACACTTGGGGGCTAATGTATGTTGAAGAATTTTAACTTACTTTGCCGGTTCATGGTAATTAAGTCCCAAGCACTTTGCAAGCAAAGGTACTTGACACTTGGGGGCTAATGTGTATCGCACGTTCAAAGTTTCATGTTACAACCGGATTAAATATCTTCCTTATAAGCCGGACAAAGCAGTGCTAGGCAGATTTCTAAGTCTACAGCATATTTATTCATAAGCAATAGACTTGGGGGCTGATACAGTAAGTATGGTTAAGGAAAGTAGCATAAGTTATACCTCGGATTTTTGCTGTATTTGCTTCACCATGTTAACTTCCAGGTCACGCCTGCTATGTACTTGATTAATATAGCCAGAGACTATATCTCCAATGCTCAAATGAGTATAATCTGCAATGTCTAATTTGGCCTTTCGGCGCTCCAAAAGCTCCTCCTTGGCAGAGCACTTGGCAAGGATGGTGGGCTGACTTGGCTCGACAAACTGAGTCTTGATAATCTCAACTTCTGGATCAATTGTCTTGGCCGGGCTAGGAGTTTCCGGTTTATCAGAGCCACCAAGAGTTTCTTCAGCGGGCGTATCAGAGGTTGGTGCTGGAATATCATAAGTCGGTTCAGGCGGCGGTTGATGAGTGGAAGTGTCAGGGGCGGCTGTTCTGAGTTCCGGCTCAGTTACTACCGGGTCTTGGGATGGCTTATTCTTTCTTGCCCTCTTACTGGGCTTCGCTTGCACACTGTGGACAAGGCAGAAAGGATGAGTACAAAAGCATGAGTAAGGTAAAGCATAAGGTAAACAAAATTACATTACCCAGGGGCAGTTTTGAAAGCCGGCACGTTAGATTGCATAGACTCGCCGGAGGAAGGAGAGGTATCCTGATAATTGGAGTCATATGAATTGAGAGGGTGACGAATTAAACCCGCCAAAGGATAAACAGAACGTAAATCGGAGATAACCTCAGCCCGACGCTTCCTGGTTACGTCAGGTAAGCCGGAGGAGAGCTCTATATCCTTGCTTGTCCTGGTCTGCCTCCGGTTTTCAAATTGCTGTTGCTTCTAAAGAAATTGAGGATCTTGGTAAGCCAAAGGATGTGAAAATCGTACTTTCCGGGTTACCCTTCGGATTTTTGGCTTTGGCAAAGGCTCTGAGTTGGAGGAGATTATAGTTACCTCTTCATCAACCGCTTGGCTGTTCCCCGTATCCTCCTGAAAGGGCAGAATGTCAATAAAATAATGATAAAGGAGTTAGGAGAATTAAGGATTACCTCTTGTTCGTCGTCAGAAGTGTCATCCAATTTCAGTAAATCTGAAGCGCTTGGCTTCCTTTTCCTTGAAGTTCCAGTCTTGGCGGCTTTCCTTTCGATTCTTTTTGCCGCTCTGGCTTGTTTGGCTGCCTCATGGTCGTATTTGACCTTCCAGAATTTGTCATCGGCCTGTGAAAAATGATAAAGGATTATGAGTAAAATCAAGGTGTAATATAGTAAAGAGTATTCATTGAAGTTGATGACTCACTGCGGGGGTCGGGTTCTTCTTGCAGAAGGGAAGTAAGCCAAAGGCATTACTAGTTACCGTGCCCTCTTTCAACAACGTCTGGGTCGTAGCCTCCACCACATCATCTGGTAAGTCATCGGGACTACGACACAGTGGGTCATTCTTCTCACCTGAGTAGGTGCACATTAAGCCGGGGCGGCGGCTTAATGGAATCACCATAAGCGACCTGACCGGACTAGGTCAGTGCCATCTAAGTCGTTTCCCAGAAGAGCTTTGATTTTACTAATGGTGGGAGCAAGTGGCAGACGCTCAACAGCAGTCAGTTTATCCGGTAGCGGGTGGTTGGATTCAAGGCGCAAGGCGCGGAAGCTGGGCAGAGGGTTGTCTTCAGCTGGAGAAGTGTCCTGGCAGTAAAACCATGTCTGATTCCAATCCTTTGGGTGACTTGGCAGTTCAGCATAAGGAAAAAGGCAATCTCTCCACCGCTGAATCGAGATACCACCAAGTTCCAGACTGGGCCCGTTGGCACGTTCATTCTGCCGGTTTAAGTAAAACAATTCTCTGAATAAAAGTATGCTGGGTTCTTCTCCAAGGTACACCTCACAGAAGTTGTAAATATTTGATACGGAATTGGGCCCGATGTCTTGAGGTCTGAGATCGAAGAAATGCAAAACATCCCTGAAGAATTTTGAACCAGGTGGAGCGAAGCCCCGATTCATGTGATCAGTAAACACGATCACCTCCCCTTCCTTGGGTTGAGGCTTCTCCTCTGACGGGGTAGGAGCACGATAAGACATGACCTCCCTCTTGGGCAGATGGCCGGACTTCATGAATTCAGACAAAATACTCCCCGTAACAGTGGATTTGACCCAGTTGCAGGTCATGGGAGCTTTGGCAGCTTTGGGTGCCATTGTATAAATTGAAGCCTATGACAAAATAAGAGTTTCCGATTCAAATTTAACCCGGAGGAAAATATTTGAAGTCTATTCAAGATGGCGATTTAAGAAGGGGCCTAATGACATATGGGTAACCATGCAGTGATATTTAAGTCGCTACAGGTATCAAAGGCAGTTAGATTTTCTTAAGTCGCCGGCAGCAGGTGAGGCTGAGAATCAATGTTGCCTTCTTAAACCGGCCGTATGAGCTACCGTGTGAAACAGATTTAACAGATGCAGTTTTTGGATAAGTGTGGAACAAACAGGTTTCACAAGTCACAGCTATTATTTTGGATCAAACGGTCGTTCGGAAAAGAAAATTTTCTAGACCTAAAACTAGTGCGGAGAAGTTCATACACTCGAAGGAGGCCTTTAAACAAGGGAAATGAGATCTGTTTCTATTCGAGATGGATGCGTAACAGCCATCGCAGTAGTTCTAGCTATCTAAAAAGATCAAAAAGGAGCACTAGAAAGGAAAAATATTAAGGGTCCGCAGCGGGCGGTGATGAACACCAACGAACTCGGGAGGCCGCAAAGCAGATCTAAAAGCAGGGAAGGAAAAGGAATTACGGATGCAGAGCTGTTGCAAGGTTCCGTCGTGTTTCTCTGGTCAAATCAGGTTGATGCAGCGGCCTGAGTTGGAGAAGACGAGGAGATCTGCAGCGGCGGCGGCGGTGAAGCTCGAGCAGCAGAGAGACAGCGAGAGGAAGAAGATGAACGAAGGGGGAGAATGGAAAAAGACCTAGGTCGTGCCTATTTATAAGGAAGGGCTGACTGAGACGACGCGAGAAACGAGGAGGCCAGACATCATTATCCAGCGGCCCCGACGCCTCGGTTTTCGGAACGGTCAGTAAAAGCAAGGATCCGTTGGAGGATATGGCAGAGTAAAATATGAATTTAAGCAAAGATGACGTCACGGCGGGTTAACACGGATCCAGAAGATGACGTCATGGCGGGTTAAAAAAACCTTTTGCACAAGCAGAAGGCTGGAGGTTTATTTCTTAAGGTATTTTAAGATTGACATGAACAGGTTCAAATCAATCTGGGGCCTAATGTTGGGGATATAACTATTTGAGTAAGCCGCCCAGGAGGGGCCGGGTTACGCAAAGAAGACTCATCTTAATGGCGGTTCAATAAAGGGTCTAAGGCCCGTAGGCGGCTTAAGGCCCATGGTGATAAACCGCCATGATGACATGACTTGTATCATAAGGTAGAATTAACTAGTCACCGAGCCGGACACTGTTTATGAGCCGGCCGGGACTCTGTAGACCGTAGGGCGTCCACCTGTGTATATAAGGAGACGACCCGCTGGCGGCTTAGGGCAAGAAACAACTCATTGAGAGCCGGGCATAGCGTATCTCGCTCCCTGGTTATCGAAACATCAAGCAATACCAACCTAACTAGACGTAGGCCTTACCTTCACCGTAAGGGGCCGAACTAGTATAACTCTCGTGTCCTTTGTCCCGATTAACCCCTTTAAGCTTCCTAGTTGTGATGGCTCCATGACTAAGTCCTTGCAAGAGGACATCTGCCGTGACAATTCCACGACACCCTTGGTTTCGCGCCCGCATCAAGGCGCTGCGATCCGGCTTCCGGAAGCCGGCACACAGTGGGTGTTGCCGGACCCGGCGGTCATGACTTCGCCTCCTTAGGGGGGGAACCTGCGAAGGGCCTCCTACTCGAAGCCGGCAGACCTTCAGAGCTTTAGGGACTACCGTCGGGGGGATGAACCCCGGGCAGGCAACGGAACTCGTATCCTTTTCAAAAACATCGGGGCTAGCATCGCCCCTCAATCCGGCTCGCACTTGGCTGGGTCGCCCAGCCCGGCCAAGTCCCTCGACCCGGCCAAACTCCTCGACCCGGCCAGGACGGCAACCCAACCCCAACGGCTGGTGCAAGACTGTAGAGGAACGTAGTAATTTCAAAAAAAATTCCTACGCACACGCAAGATCATGGTGATGCATAGAAACAAGAGGGGAGAGTGTGTCCACGTACCCTCGTAGACCGAAAGCGGAAGTGTTAGCACAACGCGGTTGATGTAGTCGTACGTCTTCACGATCTGACCGATCAAGTACCGAATGCACGACACCTCCGAGTTCAGCACACGTACAACCCGATGACGTCCCTCGAACTCCGATCCAGCCGAGTGTTGAGGGAGAGTTTTGTCAGCACGACGGCATGGTGACGACGATGATGTTCTACCAACGCAGGGCTTCGCCTAAGCACCGCCACGATATTATCGAGGTGGACTATGGTGGAGGGGGGCACCGCACACGGCTAAAAGATCAATGATCAATTGTTGTATCTATGGGGTGCCCCTTTGCCCCCGTATATAAAGGAGCAAAGGGGGGAGAGGCGGCCGGCCAGGAGAAGGGCGCGCCAGGAGGAGTCCTACTACCACCGGGAGTAGGACTCCCTCCCTTCCTTGTTGGATTAGGAGAAGGGGTAAAGAGGAGGAGGAGAAGAAGGAAAGGGGGCGTCGCCCCCCCCCCCTCCTTGTCCAATTCGGACTAGAGGGGGAGGGGGCGCGCGACCTGCCCTGGCCGCCCCTCCTCTTCTCCCCTAAGGCCCATGTAGGCCCATTAAACCCCCGGGGGGTTCCGGTAACCACCCGGTACTCCGGTATATATCCGATAACCCCCAGAACCATTCCTGTGTCCGAATATAGTCGTCCAATATATCAATCTTCATGTATCGACCATTTCAAGACTCCTCGTCATGTTCGTGATCACATTCGGGACTCCAAACTACCTTCGATACATCATAACTGTCATCGAAACTTTAAGCGTGCAGACCCTATGGGTTCGAGAACTATGTAGACATGACCGAGACACCTCTCCGGTCAATAACCAATAGCAGAACCTGGATGCTCATATTGGCTCCTACATATTCTCGAAGATCTTTATCGGTCGGACCGCATAACAACATCGTTGTTCCTTTGTCATCGATATGTTACTTGCCCGAGATTCGATCATCGGTATCTCAATACCTAGTTCAATCTCGTTACCGGCAAGTCTCTTTACTCGTTCCGTAATACATCATCCCACAACTAACTCATTAGTTGCAATGCTTGCAAGGCTTATAGTGATGTGCATTACCGAGTGGGCCTAGAGATACCTCTCCGACAATCGGAGTGACAAATCCTAATCTCGAAATACGCAACCCAACATGTACCTTTGGAGACACCTGTAGAGCTCCTTTATAATCACCCAGTTACGTTGTGACGTTTGGTAGCACACAAAGTGTTCCTCCGGTAAACAGGAGTTGCATAATCTCATAGTCATAGGAACATGTATAAGTCATGAAGAAAGCAATAGCAACATACTAAACGATCGAGTGCTAAGCTAACGGAATGGGTCAAGTCAATCACATCATTCTCCTAATGATGTGATCCCGTTAATCAAATGACAACTCATGTCTATGGCTAGGAAAAATAACCATCTTTGATCAACGAGCTAGTCAAGTAGAGGCATACTAGTGACACTCTGTTTGTCTATGTATTCACACATGTATCATGTTTCCGGTTAATACAATTCTAGCATGAATAATAAACATTTATCTTGAAATAAGGAAATAAATAATAACTTTATTATTGCCTCTAGGGCATATTTCCTTCAGTCTCCCACTTGCACTAGAGTCAATAATCTAGTTCACATCACCATGTGATTTAACACCAATAGTTCACATCACCATGTGATTAACACCCATAGTTCACATCGTCATGTGACCAACACCCAAAGGGTTTACTAGAGTCAATAATCTAGTTCACATCGCTATGCGATTAACACCCAAAGAGTACTAAGGTGTGATCATGTTTTGCTTGTGAGAGAAGTTTAGTCAATGGGTGTGTCACATTCAGATCCGTATGTATTTTGCAAATTTCTATGTCAACAATACTCTGTATGGAGCTGCTCTAGCTAATTGCTCCCACTTTCAATATGTATCCAGATTGAGACTTAGAGTCGTCTGGATCAGTGTCAAAACTTGCATCGACGTAACCCTTTACAACAAGCCTTTTTGTCACCTCCATAATCGAGAAACATATCCTTATTCCACTAAGGATAATTTTGACCGCTGTCCAGTGATCTACTCCTAGATCACTATTGTACTCCCTTGCCAAAATCAGTGTAGGGTATACAATAGATCTGGTACACAGCATGGCATACTTTATAAAACCTATGGCTGAGTCATAGGGAATGACTTTCATTTTCTTTCTATCTTCTGCCGTGGTCGGGCTTTGAGTCTTACTCAATTTCACACCTTGTAACACGGCCAAGAACTCTTTCTTTGACTGTTCCATTCTGAACTACTTCAAAATCTTGTCAAGGTATTTACTCATTGAAAAATCTTATCAAGCGTCTTGATCTATCTCTATAGATCTTGATGCTCAATATGTAAGCAGCTTCACCAAGGTCTTTCATTGAAAAACTCTTATTCAAGTATCCCTTTATGCTATCCAGAAATTCTATATCATTTCCAATCCGCAAGTCAACCAAAGTCCACACTTTGTTCTCATACATGGATCTCATCTCAGATTGTATGGCCTCAAGCCATTTCGTGGAATCTGGGCCAGTAACATAACCTCCAGAACAGGATTACCGTACCACTCTGGTGCGGATCTTACTCTGGTTGACCTACGAGGTTCAGTAAAAACTTGATCTGAAGTTTCATGATCATCATCATTAACTTCCTCACTAATTGGTGTAGGTGTCGCAGGAACCGGTTTATGTGATGAACTACTTTCCAATAAGGGAGCAGGTACAGTTACCTCATCAAGTTCTACTTTCCTCCCACTCACTTCTTTCGAGAGAAACTCCTTCTCTAGAAAGGATCCAAATTTAGCAACAAAAGTCTTGCCTTCAGATCTGTGATAGAAGGTGTACCCAACAGTTTCCTTTGGGTATCCTATGAAGACACATTTCTCCGATTTGGGTTCGAGCTTATCAGGTTGAAGCTTTTTCACATAAGCATCGCAGCCCCAAACTTTAAGAAACGACAACTTTTGGTTTCTTGCCAAACCAAAGTTCATAAGGTGTCCCTCAACGGATTTAGATGGTGCCCTATCTAACGTGAATGCAGCTGTCTCTAATGCATAACCCCAAAACGATAGTGCTAAATCGGTAAGAGACATCATAGATTGCACGATATCTAATAAAGTACGGTTACGATGTTCGGACACACCGGTACGCTGTGGTGTTCCGGGTGGCGTGAGTTGCGAAACTATTCCGCATTGTTTCAAATGAAGACCAAACTCGTAACTCAAATATTCTCCTCCACGATCAGATCGTAGAAACTTTATTTTCTTGTTACGATGATTTTCAACTTCACTCTGAAATTCTTTGAACTTTTCAAATGTTTCAGACTTATGTTTCATTAAGTAGATATACCCATATCTGCTTAAATCATCTGTGAAGGTGAATAAATAACGATACCCGCCGTGAGCCTCAACATTCATCAGACCACATACATCTGTATGTATGATTTCCAACAAATCTGTTGCTCGCTCCATAGTTCCGGAGAACGGCATTTTAGTCATCTTCCCCATGAGGCACGGTTCGCAAGTACCAAGTGATTCATAATCAAGTGGTTCCAAAAGTCCATCAGTATGGAGTTTCTTCATGTGCTTTACACCAATATGACCTAAACGGCAGTGCCACAAATGAGATGCACTATCATTACTAACTTTGCATCTTTTGGCTTCAATATTATGAATATGTGTATCACTACAATCGAGATCCAACAAACCATTTTCATTGGGTGTATGACCATAGAAGGTTTTATTCATGTAAATAGAACAACAATTATTTTCTAACTTAAATGAATAACAGTATTGCAATAAACATGATCAAATCATATTCATGCTCAATGCAAACACCAAATAACACTTATTTAGGTTCAACACTAATCCCGAAAGTGTAGGGAGCGTGCGATGATGATAATATCAATCTTGGAACCACTTCCAACACACATCGTCACTTCACCCTTAACTAGTCTCTGTTCATTCTGCAACTCCCATTTCGAGATACTACTCTTAGCAACTGAACCAGTATCAAATACCGAGGGGTTGCTACGAACACTAGTAAAATACACATCAATAATCTGTATATAAAATATACCTTTGTTCACTTTGCCATCCTTCTTATCCGCCAAATACTTGGGGCAGTTCCGCTTCCAGTGACCAGTCCCTTTGCAATAGAAGCACTTAGTCTCAGGCTTAGGTACAGACTTGGGCTTCTTCACTTGAGTAGCAACTTGCTTGCCGTTCTTCTTGAAGTTCCCCTTCTTCCCTTTGCCCTTTTCTTGAAACTAGTGGTCTTGTCAACCATCAACACTTGATGCTTTTCTTGATTTCTACCTTCATCGATTTCAGCATCACGAAGAGCTTGGGAATCGTCTCCGTTTATCCCTTGCATATTATAGTTCATCACGAAGTTCTAGTAACTTGGTGATAGTGACTAGAGAACTCTGTCAATCACTATCTTATATGGAAGATTAACTCCCACTTGATTCAAGTGATTTTAGTACTCGGACATTCTGAGCACATGCTCACTAGCTGAGCAATTCTCCTCCATCTTGTAGGCAAAGTACTGTCAGAGGTCTCATACCTCTCGACACGGGCATGAGTATGAAATACAAATTTCAACTCTTGGAACATCTTATGTGTTCTGTGGCGTTTCAAAAAAACATCTTTGAAGCCCCGATTCTAAGCCATAAAGCATGGTGCACTAAACTATCAAGTAGTCATCATACTGAGCTTTTGTCAAAACGTTCATAACGTCTGCATCTGCTCCTGCAATAGGTCTGTCACCTAGCGGTGCATCAAGGACATAATTCTTCTATGCAGCAATGAGGATAAACCTCAGATCACGGATCCAATCCGCATCATTGCTACTAACATCTTTCAACTTAGTTTTCTCTAGGAACATATCAAAAATAAAACAGGGAGCTAAACGTGAGCTATTGATCTACAACATAGATATGCTAATACTACCAGGACTAAGTTCATGATAAATTAAAGTTCAGTTAATCAAATTACTTAAAAACTCCCACTTAGATAGACATCCCTCTAATCTTCTAAGTGATCACGTGATCCATATCAACTAAACCATGTTCGATCATCACGTGAGATGGAGCAGTTTCAATGGTGAACATCACTATGTTGATCATATCTACTATATGATGCACGCTCGACCTTTCGGTCTGAGTGTTCCGAGGCCATATCTGTTGTATGTTAGGCTCATCAAGTTTAACCTGAGTATTCCGCGTGTGCAACTATTTTGCACCCATTGTATTTGAGCGTAGAGCCTATCACACCGATCATCACGTGGTGTCTCAAAGACGAAGAACTTTCATAGCGGTGCATACTCGGGAGAACACTTATACCTTGATAATTTAGTGAGAGATCATCTTATAATGCTACCGTCAATCAAAGCAAGATAAGATGCATAAAAGATAAACATCACATGCAATCAATATAAGTGATATGATATGGCCATCATCATCTTGTGCTTGTGATCTCCATCTCGAAGCACCGTCATGATCACGATCATCACCGGTAGCGACACCTTGATCTCCATCGTAGCATCGTTGTCGTCTCGCCAATCTTATGCTTCTCATTATCGCTACCGCTTAGTGATAAAGTAAAGCATTACAGGTGATTGCATTGCATACAATAAAGCGACAACCATATGGCTCCTGCCATTGCCGATAACTTCGGTTACAAAACATGATCATCTCATACAATAAAATATAGCATCATGCCTTGACCATATCACATCACAACATGCCCTGCAAAAACAAGTTAGACGTCCTCTACTTTGTTGTTGCAAGTTTTACGTGGCTGCTACGGGCTGAGCAAGAACCGTTCTTACCTACGCATCAAAACCACAATGATAGTTTGTCAAGTTGGTGTTGTTTTAACCTTCGCAAGGACCGGGCGTAGCCACACTCGGTTCAACTAAAGTTGGAGAAACTGACACCCGCCAGCCACCTGTGTGCAAAGCATGTCGGTAGAACCAATCTCACGTAAGCGTACGCGTAATGTCAGTCTGGGCCGCTTCATCCAACAATACCGCCGAAGCAAAGTATGACATACTGGTAAGCAGTATGACTTATATCGCCCACAACTCACTTGTGTTCTACTCGTGCATATGACATCTACGCATAAAACCTGGCTCTGATGCCACTGTAGAGGAACGTAGTACTTTCAAAAAAATTCCTGCGCACACGCAAGATCATGGTGATGCATAGCAACGAGAGGGGAGAGTGTGTCCATGTACCCTCGTAGACTGAAAGTGGAAGCATTAGCACAACGCGGTTGATGTAGTCGTACGTCTTCACGATCCGACCGTCAAGTAACGAACGCACGGCACCTCTGAGTTCAGCACATGTTCAGCCTGATGACGTCCCTCGAACTCCGATCCAGCCGAGTGTTGAGGGAGAGTTTCTTCAGCACGACGGCGTGGTGACGATGATGATGTTCTACCGACACAGGGCTTCGCCTAAGCACCGCTATGATATTATCGAGGTGGACTATGGTGGAGGGGGGCACCGCACACGGCTAAAAGATCAATGATCAATTGTTGTATCTATGGGGTGCCCCCTTGCCCCCGTATATAAAGGAGCAAGGGGGAGAGGCGGCCGGCCAGGAGAGGGGCACGCCAGGAGGAGTCCTACTCCCACCGGGAGTAGGACCCCCTCCCTTCCTTGTTGGATTAGGAGAAGGGGGAAAGAGGAGGAGGAGAAGAAGGAAAGGGGGCGCCCCCCTCCTTGTCCAATTCAGACTAGAGGGGGAGGGGGCGCGCGGCCTGCCCTGGCCGCCCCTCCTCTTCTTCACTAAGGCCCATGTAGGCCCATTAAACCCCAGGGGGGGTTCCGGTATCCCCCTGGTACTCCGGTGTATATTCGATAACCCCCGGAACCATTCCGGTGTCCGAATATAGTCATGCAATATATCAATCTTCATGTCTCGACCATTTCGAGACTCCTCGTCATGTCCGTGATCACACTCGGGACTTCGAACTACCATCGGTACATCAAAACATATAAACTCATAACATAACTGTCATCGAAACTTTAAGCGTGCGGACCCTACGGGTTCGAGAACTATGTAGACATGACCGAGACACGTCTTCGGTCAATAACCAATAGCGGAACCTGGATGCTCATATTGGCCCCCACATATTCTACGAAGATCTTTATTGGTCAGTCCGCATAACAACATACGTTGTTCCCTTTATCATTGGTATGTTACTTGCCCGAGATTCGATCGTCAGTATCTCAATACCTAGTTCAATCTCGTTACCGGCAAGTCTCTTTACTCGTTCTGTAATACATCATCCCGCAACTAACTCATTAGTTGCAATGCTTGCAAGGCTTATAGTGATGTGCATTACCGAGTGGGCCCAGAGATACCTCTCCGATAATCGGAGTGACAACTCCTAATCTCGAAATACGCCAACCCAACAAGTAACTTTGGAGAGACCTGTAGAGCACCTTTATAATCACCCAGTTATGTTGTGATGTTTGGTAGCACACAAAGTGTTCCTCGGGTAAAAGGGAGTTGCATAATCTCATAGTCATAGGAACATGTATAAGTCATGAAGAAAGCAATAGCAACATACTAAACGATCGAGTGCTAAGCTAACGGAATGGGTCAAGTCAATCACATCATTCTCCTAATGATGTGATCCCGTTAATCAAATGGCAACTCATGTCTATGGCTAGGAAAAATAACCATCTTTGATCAACGAGCTAGTCAAGTAGAGGCATACTAGTGCACCCTGTTTGTGTATGTATTCACACATGTATCATGTTTCCGGTTGATACAATTCTAGCATGAATAATAAACATTTATCATGAAATAAGGAAATAAATAATAACTTTATTATTGCCTCTAGGGCATATTTCCTTCAAAGACGGCCAAACCCGGCACACCAAGACTTATCCAACAAGCGAGCTCCCCCGTAGCGTGTTCCCCAACCCGGCCACGGGTCAGCTCCCGTCCCATCCCAGCCGTACGATGGTACGAGTCTCCATTCAAGGATGAGCAAGGCGATAGTGCCCCACCAACTCCTCTTACCAGCCGAGGCGTGGCAACATTGCCCCACCTACCCTGCTGACCAGGGCTGGCGTGGCTATAGTGCACCCTCGTCACTGCTGACGCCAGCGGATGGCAACCTGGCGGTGAGCCACTGTAGCGGACTCAACCCGGCCACTCTGTGATGATCGACAGGACGGCAAACAGTGCCCCCTGGTGCACGGGACCCGCGCCCGGAGAACCCGGCGAGCCCTAGCACCGGCGGGTCCCAGCGCCGGCTCCCTGGACAATGACAACCCGGTCCCATGGCCTTGTAACTTTACCATTGTAACCCCGGGGGGTTGACTTATAAAACCCCCCAGGAGCCCTCATGTACACGGGCAGAGCCACCGCATGCACACCACACACAATCAGACTAGCCACACCCACACATAAGGAGAGGGAGCAGCATAAGCCTTGGTCTGCCCTCCTTCTTCCTCCATACAGCTCCAGGAGCAGCTTTGTATTGATACATATAAACCAAACTCGGCTGGACTAGGGGTGTTATCTCTCCGGAGAGCCCCGAACCTGGGTATGTCTTGCGTCCCATGCTCGCTCATGCCGACCTCGCCTCTGGAGCCCACTGGTGCCCTCGAGCCTCCTCCTCTCTTTAGCCATCCCTTGGCATTTGCCGTGCGCCCACCACGACACCGCTGGAACCCTAGTCGCCGCCAGGAGAGGCCATCTTTCAACTCCGTCCTCCGGTGGCTTCCCTCCGCTGGCAACCTTGGCCGTCGGTGGTGAGGGGGGTCGCCGGATCCACGCATGTGGATCGTTTTTACTCCCTTGTAGTCTAGGTTTTTAGGTTGTTCATCGTCTTGGCTTCAGCGGCGACGATGACGACGCTGAATAAAGATTATTCGTATCCTTCCCTGACGAGGCCATCGGTCCTATGGTTGGGGTTGGATTTGGAAACCGGTCTGTTCAAGCAAGGATGGCGTGGCGACGACGTCATCCTCATGGTGGACCTGTGCCCTCGGGCTCCGTCGTTGTGACGGTGTTTGCTCCAGCATCGGCGTGGAGCTTGGGAGGTAATCCAGGAGCGAATGCAGATTGTGGTCTGCATCGGCGACATCTGGAAGATGGAACATGTGCTGGGTTTGAGGTTCGTGGATGACAGGTATGGTTTCCTCCTTCGGCGTCTTAGTCGTGGTGGGGTGCCAGATCTGGAGTTCGATGGCGTGTCCGAGGTGTTGCCCTGGTTTGATTCGTTCAACGGCAATGGCTTCACTTTTGGTGAGCCACCTTGGAGGTCCGCAAAGCTATATATTCACGCCCAATATGCGACCCTATCCAAAAGGAACTCAAGGTCCCACCAAGGATAGACCCATATATTGAAACGCTTTTGCAAGGTGGATATCATTACATCAACATTACATAATACATAGGGATACATACATCAGGCACAAATGCCACAAGAATACATCAACATCATATACAAGATCAACATCCGACTATGGATGAAACATAAACAGAAGCTCAAACGACATCCACCTGCTAGCCAGGCTGCCGACCGAACCTATCCCCGATCGAAGAAGAAGCGGAAGAAGAACTCCCACAAGGCGAACATCGCTCTCACGTCGTGATCATCGCACAACCTGTACCTGCAACTGGTGGTGTAGTAATCTGTGAGCCACGAGGGCTCAACAATCCCATTACCATGGGTATCAAGACTAGCAAAGCTTAAAGGGAAAGGAAGGGGTAAAGTGGTGAGGTTGCAGCAGCGACTAAGCATGATATGGTGGCTAACATACACAAATGAGAGCGAAGAGAAACAAAGGAACGGTCGTCAACTAGAAATGATCAAGAAGTGATCCTGAACTCCTACTTACGTCGACATAACCCAAGAAACCGTGTTCTCCTCTCGATCAACCCGAAAAGAGACACTCACGATTCGCACACGGTTGGTGTATTTTAATTAAGATCAACTTCGGTTTTCTACAACCGGACATTAACAAATTCCCATCTGCCACATAACCGCGGCACGGCTCTCGAAAGTTTAAACCCTGCAGGGTGTCCCAACAGCCCATGATAAGCTCTCGCGATCAACGAAGGATATTCCTTCTCCCCGAGAAGACCCGATCAGTCTCGGAATCCCGGCTACAAGACATTTCGACAACAATAAAACAAGACCAGCAAAGCCGCCCGGATGTGCCGACAAATCCTGATAGGAGCTGCACATATCTCGGTCTCAGGGCACACCGGATGAGCAAGGCGTCGGGTTGGCATAGACCCTGATTGCCTGAGGGGCGCGGACATCGCTCGGTTTGGACCAGCACTCGAAGGAGAACTGGCCCTGGGGCTAAAATAAAGATGACCTTCGGGCTCCGGAAACCCAAGGGAAAAAGGGTATAGGTGAGGCAAATGGTAAAACCAATGTTGGGCCTTGCTGGAGGAGTCTTATTCAAAGCGAACTGTCAAGGGGGTCCCATAAATCACCCGACCGCGTTAGGGACGCAAAATCCGGGAACATAACACCGATATGACGGAAACTAGGGCGGCAAGAGTGGAACAAAACACCAGGCATAAGGCCGAGCCTTCCACCCTTTACCAAGTATATAGATGCATTAAAAATATAATAGATATATTGCGATATCCCAACAAGTAAACATGTTCCAACAAGGAACAACATCTCCATGTTCCAACAAGGAACAAACTTCATCTTCACCTGCAACTAACAACGCTATAAGAGGGGCTGAGCAAAGCGGTAACATAGCCAAACAATGGTTTGCTAGGAAGGGTGCAAAAGGTTAGAGGCTGACATGGCAATTTGGGATGGCTTGATAAACAGGTAATAGGTAGCGCAGCATAGCGAAAGAACGAAGCAACTAGCATAGCAATGATAGTAGTGAGATCCAGGGTAGCGGTCATCTTGCCTGAGATCCCGCAAGGAAGAAGAACGAGTCCATGAAGAAGATGAGCGGATGAAGCCGAACCAAGCGTAAACGAACGAATCCTCACGATCGCAACGAAACAGGAACTAACAAGAAGAAGCACACAACAAGGTAAACACACCACACATGAACATGACAAGAAGCACAACAAACATGATGCATGACAAATCTAGATGAAGCTACTCATGGCAAGAGATGATGCAAACGAGAACAACACATCAAGGCAAGTTTAAATGAGGCCGGAGACAACATAGAACAATTCCGGTATGTCCTCATATGCAAATTTCGAAATTGGTCCAGATCTGAATAAACCTTATGTTCAAGTTGTTAAACATCAATTTAAAATGCACCAAGATGATCTACACGAAATTCTAGTCAAGTTACATATAAAGTTCATTTAATTCGGAGCTACGGCCTGGAAGATATGAGCAAAACAAGTTAAACATGGCATTGATGCTAAATGCACCCAAACATCAAGCAAACACCTCAAAACAAGGATGCAACATGATAATATGAAACTACATGCAAAATCAAGCAAGTTTCATATAGAGCACACTCAAAAGCGGACAACGGTTCAACACATACACCCTATACAAGTCATGGCAATAATCTGTCCAAAACAGCAACTAGGCATATTGCAAGCACCAAAACAACATGCTACAGGACCTCAACATAATAACAAAAGGCATGGGAATGAAGTACAGGTAAAGCATTACAAAACATGAACACTGAGCTATCTCCAGAAACAACTAGAACATGCTCAAAATGACATGGCAAGATTGCAAATAATAACAGTTTCAGGCATTGGCAGAAATAACATCAGGTTGCAATGTTTAGAGCTATGAAACAACATGCTACAGGAACTTATCATGGCAAAAAAAGGCATGGCATGAATCTACTCAAAGCATAGATCAAAAGTCCCTTACTGACCATAAGCCAAAAAGGATCAGAAAATATGATGGCACCCATGTAAACATAGCAAGTTATATTACAGATTCATACATGGCAGAAACAACAATAAGTAGGCATGTTGGTGAGCTTGAACCACTCACCACAGAGCAATACATGGCATGGCAAGGCAACTCATAGTAAGAAGACATGGCATAGAAGCTATACATGGCAAGAACAACAATATAGCATGCAAGGATCAACTACAACTACCTCGGCAAAATTGAATAACATGTAAACAATCTGCCAGGAACATTTTATAGCAAAAGTAGAGCTCGATTGACTCAAGCTATGGCACTCCATAATTGCAAACAAGGGCATGGATGGATAGAGCAAGACATGTTTAACAAAACATCCTTACTGAAGTATCTCAAAATATGCATGAATCTCTCTGTAGCATCAAGTTAACATGGCACAAAAATATCAGCAAAACAGGGCTGAAATCAGCAACATCAAGACACCTAGTTTGCATGCTTGTGCTAGTCACCACATAGATCACAAAAATACATGGCATACACCCCTGGAAAGATGGCATGGCATATTACAAAACACATGTAGGACTCAAATTCATAGGGTGCACACATCAATCATGGCAAAAATGACAAAAGTGCATGTTCTGTTAAGAAACGGAAACTAACATCACATAGCCCTCTTCTAACAGCATTTCGGGCATCAAGATGAGCTCAAATGAAAATGATGCAATGAGATGAAATGATCTACTCATCGAGACGAACATTTTGACATGTTACACGCACGAAACGGAGCTATATGCGAGAGTTATGATGCGATGAAAATGCAATAAAATATGCAACAATTTCGTGGACTTAGCAGTTTTTTACCTCTCGAAAAGTCAGCGGGACGGAGGCGTGCGGGGCGAGGAGATCCGGGCGCAGCGGGAGGTGTTTGGTTGGCGTGGTGGTGGATCTCATCCACCCGGATGGATCCGCCGGGGGACTCCGCGAAGCGGTGCGCGACTCGGCGAGCGGAGGGAGGAGGAGGATCATGGCGAGGCGCGCCGGGCGGCGCGCGAGCGCGCGCCGATGGGGCGCGCAAAGCGTCTGGCGGCGGCGGGCGGCTCAGCTTCGCGCCGGCGCGAGGGCGCTGGGCGGCGCGCGGGCGGGGCCGGACTCGAGCGAGCGAAGCTCAGCGCAGGGCGCTGGCGAGGTCAGGCGAGCCGAGCGAGGAGGAGGCGGCGGCGCTTCGGGCGGGCACGGCCTCCGGCGAGGGAGCGCGCGTGGTCCGGCGGCGGCGGCGGGAGCGGAGCTCAATGAGGCGGCGGCCGGCGAAGCTCGGGCCGGGCGCGGGACGCGCGGCGCGCGCGCTGGCTCGGCCCGGGCAGCGCCCGGCCGGGCGGCCAATCTGAGCCCTCACAGGCCCCGCGGCGGGAGAGAGAGAGAGAGGCGCGAGGCGATGTGGCGGGCTCCTATTGGCCGGGGCGCCGGCGGCGGACATGTCCGGCTGCGGCCGGACGTGTCCGGTGGCGGCGGAGGGCGATTCTAGGGTTTCGGGGAGGAAATCATCCGCGAATTTGGACGAGGAGCACCTATTTATAGGTAGAGGGAGCTAGGAGAGTCCAAATGAGGTGCGGTTTTCGGCCACGCGATCGTGATCGAACGACCGAGAGCATGGAGGGGAGTTAGGTGGGTTTTGGGCCACTTTGGAAGGGGTGTTGGGCTGCACACAAAAGAGGCTTTTGCGGTTACCCGGTTAACCGTTGGAGTATCAAACGACCTCCAAATGGCACGAAACTTGACAGGCGGTCTACCGGTGCTATACCAAGGCCGCTTGACAAACCTCGGGCCATTCCGAGAAAGTTTAACACCCGCACACGAAAAGAGGTAAAAGGGGGCGCCGGGAGACATAGGAGTGCCGGATTGCAAAACGGACAACGGGAAAAATGCTCGGATGCATGAGACGAACACGTATGCAAAATGAAATGCACATGATGACAAGATATGAAATGCAGATGATGACATGGCAAAGTGCAACACGCAAGCAAATGACATGGCAACGACGCCGAATAACTGGAAGACACCTGGCGCATCGAATCCGGGGCGTTACAACACTCCTCCACTAACAAGAGATCTCGTCCCGAGATCTTAGGACCGAGACGGAAGAGAAAAGGGATGAGTTGAAACAGGAACTCAAGAGAAGAAGCAAAGAATCGAGAGCACACGAGAAGAAGAGAGGAACGACGAGAATGCCGAGAATCGAAAACTCACGGAATCAGATAGACTATGAAAACACTCGTTCTAACCGGAGTGGTTAGAATGAGAAAAGAAACGAATAAGACTGGAAGGATTTAGGCAGAACTCTGACTGAACATAGAAAGATTAGAACATGAACTTGAGAGGATGGAATGATACTTGATGACGACATGACACAAAAACCTCCGGAAAGAATTGAAAGAATGGAATGAAAAGAAACTTAGAAGGAAGGATTGAACGGAGTTGTTGAGAAAATCAACAACGAAAAGAAATAAGCTTGTTGTGGGCTTATAGGTAACATCTGAAAATCATAAGGTGATAACCGGCCACAAATGGAAATGATTGGATAGCTGAGAAGAACGAAGAAATGAAAAACTCCAATTCTAAAGAATACGGAGAATTAATTACACTTCAAGATGCGAGAAGAAAAGATACTTGAACTGCACCAACAAAAATCTTGATGAACTCTTGAAGAATGAATTAAAACATGAAGAACCACCGTGAAGAACTCCGGTAACAAAAAGGATGATGAGATTGAATGAAAGGTGAAAGAATAAGATGAGCCTTGCGGTGATTTAGATGGAGGTTCGCGACGATAATGCGGAAAACTTGGAACTCCGGAAAAGAAAAGTTGAAAACACTTGGAAGTAGAATGTATTCCTCAAGAACAAACTCCGAAGAAAAGGATTAATCACTTGGATGAAATAAGAATAAGATTTATTGTATGCTTATCCTTCCTCAAATTAAATTGATGACAAGCAGTGGATTTTGCAAACTACTTATTCTTCTTGAAAAAGGATTGAGAAGGGATAGCACAAAACTTGAGAAAGTCTTCATGAACCACCGGTAAGATTGAAAGAAGGAATGAATTAAAGTGATAATCAAGGAAAAAGAATCTTGAACGAACAACCGTAAGAATTCGGAAATGACTGATGAAAGAGAATGAATCACCGGGAAGAATTAGAAGAACAAATTTGCTAGAGGGAATTTAGATGCAAAAGAACAAAGAGATCATGAGCTGATTAAAGAACACTTGACGAAGCACCGGAATAAATAGAGAACGATAACAGGAATGATGGCCTCCGGTGAAAAAGAACGGGAGAATAACTCCTGAAATACCCCGGATGAGTAAGAAAGAATATCTGACAAATGGAATAAATCGAGAGGATAACATGAAGCTAGAACCACGAATCTTCGGGAGAACGGGCAAGACTTAAGGAAAACTTAACTTCGGTCTTCAAGGACGACGATAAACACCACCAAAATTGTAGAGATACTCCGGTAGGATGAAAAGCGAAGAGGTTGAGCCGACAATGAAAAAGATTTGGAATCCATCTTGAAAAGGCATCCGACTGATGAAATTCATTCTTACGTCAAACTTGAAAAGAATTTAGGATAACTCCGGGTAAATTAGAAGAGTCAGGTAAGATCCTGGGAAAAGACCTGTGGGTTAGGGCCCACTGAAAAGAAACACCGTTGAAAAAGGATGTTGAATAGATAGATGATGCACCAGAACAATTGAAAAATTTGAATGAGGTGACAACCTCGAATTAATTCAAACACAGACAAATCTCCTGAGATATCTTGAACACTCCGGAAGGATAAACTGGCGAGAGGAGAACGAGCAAAGGGAAATATTTGAGCTGAGGGAAAGAATACGATCAACAACGAAAAAACTTGAATTGAATCCACCAGGGAAGAAAAGAGATGATGAATTTCAAACGAGACGAGAATTCACCGGTTGAAATAAATGAGAGAAGACTCCACACGAATGAAATTGATGGTCGGAAGAAACTCGAACTGCGGGAATAATAGGGTGGGAGGGCGGGAAAACAAAGACAACTTGGAAGGGGAAACCGACGAATATCTTGAAGAGAAAACACCAGTTGAAATCATTGAGGAAAGAAAGCAAAGACTTCGCACGAGTAGAAGGATACTCAATAGCGGACTCCGGTTCCGAGAGGAAGAAGGGAGGGCGGGTGGGAAAAAAACAACTGAGGATTGGACTTGACAACGATGAAGAGGGTCGAGTCAACTTGACGAGAAATGCACCGGATGCAGAGAGCTGAGGAACAACGATCGGAAAACCAACTGCGTGATCCTAAAGAAAAATTTGAAGGGGAAGAGAAGTAATTCAAAACACCTACGTCAAGATTCCTGACCAGAGCGACGAAGGGGCTGAGGAGTAAAAAGAATTCCTACTCTCCGATATAACTAGACTCCGAAAATAGTTTTCTTCTAGACTCAACAACGGCCAAACTACACGATCAAACAAGGGGGCTCCTAGGGTCGGTCGAGGCTCTGATACCAACTTCACGCCCAATATGCGACCCTATCCAAAAGGAACTCGAAGGTCCCACCAAGGATAGACCCGCATATTGAAACGCTTTTGCAAGGTGGATATCATTACATCAACATTACATAATACATAGGGATACATACATCAGGCACAAATGCCACAAGAATACATCAACATCATATACAAGATCAACATCCGACTATGGATGAAACATAAACAGAAGCTCAAACGACATCCACCCTGCTAGCCCAGGCTGCCGACCTGGAACCTATCCCCTGATCGAAGAAGAAGCAGAAGAAGAACTCCCACAAGCGAACATCGCTCTCACGTCGTGATCATCGCACAACCTGTACCTGCAACTGGTGGTGTAGTAATCTGTGAGCCACGAGGGCTCAGCAATCCCATTACCATGGGTATCAAGACTAGCAAAGCTTAAAGGGAAAGGAAGGGGTAAAGTGGTGAGGTTGCAGCAGCGACTAAGCATGATATGGTGGCTAACATACACAAATGAGAGTGAGAAGAGAAACAAAGGAACGGTCGTCAACTAGAAATGATCAAGAAGTGATCCTGAACTCCTACTTACGTCAGACATAACCCAAGAAA
Source organism: Aegilops longissima (assembly GCA_021605205.1). Lineage (NCBI taxonomy): Eukaryota > Viridiplantae > Streptophyta > Magnoliopsida > Poales > Poaceae > Aegilops > Aegilops longissima. Next base: position 101,158,766 of record CM038680.1, on the reverse strand, counting down.
CCGTGTTCTCCTCTCGATCAACCCCGAAAAGAGACACTCACGGTTACGCACACGGTTGGTGTATTTTAATTAAGATCAACTTCGGGTTTTCTACAACCGGACATTAACAAATTCCCATCTGCCACATAACCGCGGGCACGGCTCTCGAAAGTTTAAACCCTGCAGGGGTGTCCCAACTTAGCCCATGATAAGCTCTCGCGATCAACGAAGGATATTCCTTCTCCCCGAGAAGACCCGATCAGTCTCGGAATCCCGGCTACAAGACATTTCGACAGCAATAAAACAAGACCAGCAAAGCCGCCCGGATGTGCCGACAAATCCTGATAGGAGCTGCACATATCTCGGTCTCAGGGCACACCGGATGAGCAAGACGTCGGGTTGGCATAGACCCTGATTGCCCAGGGGGCGCCGGACATCGCTCGGTTTGGACCAGCACTCGAAGGAGAACTGGCCCGGGGGCTAAAATAAAGATGACCCTCGGGCTCCGGAAACCCAAGGGAAAAAGGGTATAGGTGAGGCAAATGGTAAAACCAATGTTGGGCCTTGCTGGAGGAGTCTTATTCAAAGCGAACTGTCAAGGGGGTCCCATAAATCACCCGACCGCGTTAGGGACGCAAAATCCGGGAACATAACACCGATATGACGGAAACTAGGGCGGCAAGAGTGGAACAAAACACCAGGCATAAGGCCGAGCCTTCCACCCTTTACCAAGTATATAGATGCATTAAAAATATAATAGATATATTGCGATATCCCAACAAGTAAACATGTTCCAACAAGGAACAACATCTCCATGTTCCAACAAGGAACAAACTTCATCTTCACCTGCAACTAACAACGCTATAAGAGGGGCTGAGCAAAGCGGTAACATAGCCAAACAATGGTTTGCTAGGAAGGGTGCAAAAGGTTAGAGGCTGACATGGCAATTTGGGATGGCTTGATAAACAGGTAATAGGTAGCGCAGCATAGCGAAAGAACGAAGCAACTAGCATAGCAATGATAGTAGTGAGATCCAGGGTAGCGGTCATCTTGCCTGAGATCCCGCAAGGAAGAAGAACGAGTCCATGAAGAAGATGAACGGATGAAGCCGAACCAAGCGTAGACGAACGAATCCTCACGATCGCAGCAAACAGAACTAACAAGAAGAAGCACACAACAAGGTAAACACACCACACATGAACATGACAAGAAGCACAACAAACATGATGCATGACAAATCTAGATGAAGCTACTCATGGCAAGAGATGATGCAAACGAGAACAACACATCAAGGCAAGTTTAAATGAGGCCGGAGACAACATAGAACAATTCCGGTATGTCCTCATATGCAAATTTCGAAATTGGTCCAGATCTGAATAAACCTTATGTTCAAGTTGTTAAACATCAATTTAAAATGCACCAAGATGATCTACACGAAATTCTAGTCAAGTTACATATAAAGTTCATTTAATTCGGAGCTACGGCCCGAAGATATGAGCAAAACAAGTTAAACATGGCATTGATGCTAAATGCACCCAAACATCAAGCAAACACCTCAAAACAAGGATGCAACATGATAATATGAAACTACATGCAAAATCAAGCAAGTTTCATATAGAGCACACTCAAAACGGAGCAACGGTTCAACACATACACCCTATACAAGTCATGGCAATAATCTGTCCAAAACAGCAACTAGGCATATTGCAAGCACCAAAACAACATGCTACAGGACCTCAACATAATAACAAAAGGCATGGGAATGAAGTACAGGTAAAGCATTACAAAACATGAACACTGAGCTATCTCCAGAAACAACTAGAACATGCTCAAAATGACATGGCAAGATTGCAAATAATAACAGTTTGGGCATTGGCGTAAATAACATCAAAGTTGCAATGTTTAGAGCTATGAAACAACATGCTACAGGAACTTATCATGGCAAAAAAAGGCATGGCATGAATCTACTCAAAGCATAGATCAAAAGTCCCTTACTGACCATAAGCCAAAAAGGATCAGAAAATATGATGGCACCCATGTAAACATAGCAAGTTATATTACAGATTCATACATGGCAGAAACAACAATAAGTAGGCATGTTGGTGAGCTTGAACCACTCACCACAGAGCAATACATGGCATGGCAAGGCAACTCATAGTAAGAAGACATGGCATAGAAGCTATACATGGCAAGAACAACAATATAGCATGCAAGGATCAACTACAACTACCTCGGCAAAATTGAATAACATGTAAACAATCTGCCAGGAACATTTTATAGCAAAAGTAGAGCTCGATTGACTCAAGCTATGGCACTCCATAATTGCAAACAAGGGCATGGATGGATAGAGCAAGACATGTTTAACAAAACATCCTTACTGAAGTATCTCAAAATATGCATGAATCTCTCTGTAGCATCAAGTTAACATGGCACAAAAATATCAGCAAAACAGGGCTGAAATCAGCAACATCAAGACACCTAGTTTGCATGCTTGTGCTAGTCACCACATAGATCACAAAAATACATGGCATACACCCCTGGAAAGATGGCATGGCATATTACAAAACACATGTAGGACTCAAATTCATAGGGTGCACACATCAATCATGGCAAAAATGACAAAAGTGCATGTTCTGTTAAGAAACGGAAACTAACATCACATAGCCCTCTTCTAACAGCATTTCGGGCATCAAGATGAGCTCAAATGAAAATGATGCAATGAGATGAAATGATCTACTCATCGAGACGAACATTTTGACATGTTACACGCACGAAACGGAGCTATATGCAGAGAGTTATGATGCGATGAAAATGCAATAAAATATGCAACAATTTCGTGGACTTAGCAGTTTTTTTTACCCTCTCGAAAAGTCAACGGGACGGAGGCGCAGGGACGAGGAGATCCGGCGCAGCGGGAGGTGTTTGGTTCGGCGTGGTGGTGGATCTCATCCACCCGGATGGATCCGCCGGAGGACTCCGGCGAAGCGGTGGCGCGCGATACTCGGCGGCGGAGGAGGAGGCTGCGGCGAGGGGCGCGGCGCGGCGGCGTGCGGCGCGCGGATAAAGCGGCGCAAAAGCGTCTGCGGCGCGCGGGCGGCTTCAGCGGCGCCTGCGGAGGGGCGCTGGCGGCGCGGCGCGGCGGGCCGGACTCGCGAGGCGAAGCTCAGCGCAGGGCGCTGCAGCGAGGTCGGGCGAGCCGACGAGGAGGAGGCGGCGGCGCTTCGGGGCGGGCACGGCCTCCGGCGAGGGCGCGCGATGGTCCGGCGGCGGCGGGGGAGCGGAGCTCAGCGAGGCGGCGGCCGGCGAGCTCGGGCCGGGAGCGGGACGCGGCGGCGGCGCTGGCTCCTCGGCCGCCCGGCCCGGCGGCGGCCGATCTGAGCCCTCACGGCCCCGGCGGGGGAGAGAGAGAGAGAGGCGAGGGCGATGTGGCGGGCTCCTATTGGCCGGGGCGCCGGCGGCGGACATGTCCGGCTGCGGCCGGACGTGTCCGGTGGCGGCGGAGGGCGATTCTAGGGTTTCGGGGAGGAAATCATCCGCGAATTTGGACGAGGAGCACCTATTTATAGGTAGAGGGAGCTAGGAGAGTCCAAATGAGGTGCGGTTTTTGCCCACGCGATCGTGATCGAACGACCGAGAGCATGGAGGGGAGTTAGGTGGGTTTTGGGCCACTTTGGAAGGGGTGTTGGGCTGCACACAAAAGAGGCTTTTGCGGTTACCCGGTTAACCGTTGGAGTATCAAACGACCTCCAAATGGCACGAAACTTGACAGGCGGTCTACCGGTGCTATACCAAGGCCGCTTGACAAACCTCGGGCCATTCCGAGAAAGTTTAACACCCGCACACGAAAAGAGGTAAAAGGGGGCGCCGGGAGACATAGGAGTGCCGGATTGCAAAACGGACAACGGGAAAAATGCTCGGATGCATGAGACGAACACGTATGCAAAATGAAATGCACATGATGACAAGATATGAAATGCAGATGATGACATGGCAAAGTGCAACACGCAAGCAAATGACATGGCAACGACGCCGAATAACTGGAAGACACATGGCGCATCGAATCCGGGCGTTACAACACTCCTCCACTAACAAGAGATCTCGTCCCGAGATCTTAGGACCGAGACGGAAGAGAAAAGGGATGAGTTGAAACAGGAACTCAAGAGAAGAAGCAAAGAATCGAGAGCACACGAGAAGAAGAGAGGAACGACGAGAATGCCGAGAATCGAAAACTCACGGAATCAGATAGACTATGAAAACACTCGTTCTAACCGGAGTGGTTAGAATGAGAAAAGAAACGAATAAGACTGGAAGGATTTAGGCAGAACTCTGACTGAACATAGAAAGATTAGAACATGAACTTGAGAGGATGGAATGATACTTGATGACGACATGACACAAAAACCTCCGGAAAGAATTGAAAGAATGGAATGAAAAGAAACTTAGAAGGAAGGATTGAACGGAGTTGTTGAGAAAATCAACAACGAAAAGAAATAAGCTTGTTGTGGGCTTATAGGTAACATCTGAAAATCATAAGGTGATAACCGGCCACAAATGGAAATGATTGGATAGCTGAGAAGAACGAAGAAATGAAAAACTCCAATTCTAAAGAATACGGAGAATTAATTACACTTCAAGATGCGAGAAGAAAAGATACTTGAACTGCACCAACAAAAATCTTGATGAACTCTTGAAGAATGAATTAAAACATGAAGAACCACCGTGAAGAACTCCGGTAACAAAAAGGATGATGAGATTGAATGAAAGGTGAAAGAATAAGATGAGCCTTGCGGTGATTTAGATGGAGGTTCGCGACGATAATGCGGAAAACTTGGAACTCCGGAAAAGAAAAGTTGAAAACACTTGGAAGTAGAATGTATTCCTCAAGAACAAACTCCGAAGAAAAGGATTAATCACTTGGATGAAATAAGAATAAGATTTATTGTATGCTTATCCTTCCTCAAATTAAATTGATGACAAGCAGTGGATTTTGCAAACTACTTATTCTTCTTGAAAAAGGATTGAGAAGGGATAGCACAAAACTTGAGAAAGTCTTCATGAACCACCGGTAAGATTGAAAGAAGGAATGAATTAAAGTGATAATCAAGGAAAAAGAATCTTGAACGAACAACCGTAAGAATTCGGAAATGACTGATGAAAGAGAATGAATCACCGGGAAGAATTAGAAGAACAAATTTGCTAGAGGGAATTTAGATGCAAAAGAACAAAGAGATCATGAGCTGATTAAAGAACACTTGACGAAGCACCGGAATAAATAGAGAACGATAACAGGAATGATGGCCTCCGGTGAAAAAGAACGGGAGAATAACTCCTGAAATACCCCGGATGAGTAAGAAAGAATATCTGACAAATGGAATAAATCGAGAGGATAACATGAAGCTAGAACCACGAATCTTCGGGAGAACGGGCAAGACTTAAGGAAAACTTAACTTCGGTCTTCAAGGACGACGATAAACACCACCAAAATTGTAGAGATACTCCGGTAGGATGAAAAGCGAAGAGGTTGAGCCGACAATGAAAAAGATTTGGAATCCATCTTGAAAAGGCATCCGATGATGAAATTCATTCTTACGTCAAACTTGAAAAGAATTTAGGATAACTCCGGGTAAATTAGAAGAGTCAGGTAAGATCCTGGGAAAAGACCTGTGGGTTAGGGCCCACTGAAAAGAAACACCGTTGAAAAAGGATGTTGAATAGATAGATGATGCACCAGAACAATTGAAAAATTTGAATGAGGTGACAACCTCGAATTAATTCAAACACAGACAAATCTCCTGAGATATCTTGAACACTCCGGAAGGATAAACTGGCGAGAGGAGAACGAGCAAAGGGAAATATTTGAGCTGAGGGAAAGAATACGATCAACAACGAAAAAACTTGAATTGAATCCACCAGGAAGAAAAGAGATGATGAATTTCAAACGAGGCGAGAATTCACGGTTGAAATAAATGAGAGAAGACTCCACACTAATGAAATTGATGGTCGGAAGAAACTCGAACTCATGGGAATAATAGGGTGGGAGGCGGAAAACAAAGACAACTTGGAAGGGGAAACCGACGAATATCTTGAAGAGAAAACACCAGTTGAAATCATTGAGGAAAGAAAGCAAAGACTTATACAGTAGAAGGATACTCAATAGCGGACTCGTTCCGAGAGGAAGAAGGAGGCGGTGGGAAAAAACAACGAGGATTGGACTTGACAACGATGAAGAGGGTCGAGTCAACTTGACGAGAAATGCACGGATCAGAGAGCTGAGGAACAACGATCGGAAAACCAACTGCGTGATCCTAAAGAAAAATTTGAAGGGAAGAGAAGTAATTCAAAACACCTCGTCAAGATTCCTGACCAGAGCGACGAAGGGCTGAGGAGTAAAAAATTCCTACTCTCGATATAACTAGACTCAAAATAGTTTTCTTCTAGACTCAACAACGGCCAAACTACACGATCAAACAAGGGGCTCCTAGGGTCGGTCGAGGCTCGATACCAACTTGTCACGCCCAATATGCGACCCTATCCAAAAGGAACTCAAGGTCCCACCAAGGATAGACCCATATTGAAACGCTTTTGCAAGGTGGATATCATTACATCAACATTACATAATACATAGGGATACATACATCAGGCACAAATGCCACAAGAATATATGCGGTTTGACCGATAAAGATCTTCGTAGAATATGTAGGAGCCAATATGGGCATCCAGGTTCCGCTATTGGTTATTGACCAAGAATAGTTCTAGGTCATGTCTACATAGTTCTCGAACCCGTAGGGTCCGCACACTTAAGGTTTCGATGATGTTATATTATGAGTTTATGATTTTTGATGTACCGAAGGAGTTCGAGTCCCGGATGAGATCGGGGACATGACGAGGAGTCTCGAAATGGTCGAGACGTAAAGATCGATATATTGGACGACTATATTCGGAGTTCGGAAAGGTTCGAATGATTCGGTATTTTTCGAGTCTGGGAGAGTTATGGAATTCGCCGGGAGAAGTATTGGGCCTTATTGGGCCCTGCGGAAAGAGAGAGGGCTGCCTAGGGCAGGCCGCGCCCTCAAGGCCTAGTCCGAATTGGACTAGGGAGGGCCGCATCCTTCCTTCTCTCCTACTCCTACTAGGAAAGGAGGAGTCATACTCCGGTGGGAGTAGGACTCCCCAGCAAGCGCGCCTCCTCCTCCTTGGCCGCTCTCCCTTGCTCCTTTATATACGGGGGCAGGGGGCACCCCATGACACACAAGTTGATCTACGGATCTTTCCTTAGCCGTGTCGGTGCCCCTTCCACCATATTCCACTTCGTCATATCGTCATGGAGCTTAGGCGGCACACTCGCGCCGAGAGAAGTCATATCGTCATGAGCTTAGGCGGCTCTGCGTCGGTGGAGCATCAACATCGTCACCACGCCGTCGTCTTGACGGAACTCATCCCGACACTTTGCTGGATCGGAGTCCGGGATCGCCATCAAGCTGAACGTGTGCGTAACTCGAAGGTGCCGTCGTTCGGTGCTTGGATCGGTCGGATCGTGGAGACGTCGACTACATCAACAGCGTTGTTATAACGCTTCGCTTTGGTCACGAGGGTACGTGGACGGACACTCTCCCCTCTCGTTGCTATGCCATCACCATGGTCTTGCGTGTGCGTAGGAAATTTTTTGAAATTACTACGTTCCCCAACAAATACATCAACATCATATACAAGATCAACATCCGACTACGGATGAAACATAAACAGAAGCTCAAACGACATCCACCCTACTAGCCCAGGCTGCCGACCTGGAACCTATCCCCTGATCGAAGAAGAAGCAGAAGAAGAACTCCCACAAGCGAACATCGCTCTCACGTCGTGATCATCGCACAACCTGTACCTGCAACTGGTGGTGTAGTAATCTGTGAGCCATGAGGACTCAGCAATCCCATTACCATGGGTATCAAGACTAGCAAAGCTTAAAGGGAAAGGAAGGGGTAAAGTGGTGAGGTTGCAGCAGCGACTAAGCATGATATGGTGGCTAACATACGCAAATGAGAGCGAGAAGAGAAACAAAGGAACGGTCGTCAACTAGAAATGATCAAGAAGTGATCCTGAACTCCTACTTACGTCAGACATAACCCAAGAAACCGTGTTCTCCTCTCGATCAACCCCGAAAAGAGACACTCACGGTTACGCACACGGTTGGTGTATTTTAATTAAGATCAACTTCGGGTTTTCTACAACCGGACATTAACAAATTCCCATCTGCCACATAACCGCGGGCACGGCTCTCGAAAGTTTAAACCCTGCAGGGGTGTCCCAACTTAGCCCATGATAAGCTCTCGCGATCAACGAAGGATATTCCTTCTCCCCGAGAAGACCCGATCAGTCTCGGAATCCCGGCTACAAGACATTTCGACAGCAATAAAACAAGACCAGCAAAGCCACCTGATGTGCCGACAAATCCTGATAGGAGCTGCACATATCTCGGTCTCAGGGCACACCGGATGAGCAAGACGTCGGGTTGGCATAGACCCTGATTGCCCAGGGGGCGCCGGACATCGCTCGGTTTGGACCAGCACTCGAAGGAGAACTGGCCCGGGGGCTAAAATAAAGATGACCCTCGGGCTCCGGAAACCCAAGGGAAAAAGGGTATAGGTGAGGCAAATGGTAAAACCAATGTTGGGCCTTGCTGGAGGAGTCTTATTCAAAGCGAACTGTCAAGGGGGTCCCATAAATCACCCGACCGCGTTAGGGACGCAAAATCCGGGAACATAACACCGATATGACGGAAACTAGGGCGGCAAGAGTGGAACAAAACACCAGGCATAAGGCCGAGCCTTCCACCCTTTACCAAGTATATAGATGCATTAAAAATATAATAGATATATTGCGATATCCCAACAAGTAAACATGTTCCAACAAGGAACAACATCTCCATGTTCCAACAAGGAACAAACTTTATCTTCACCTGCAACTAACAATGCTATAAGAGGGGCTGAGCAAAGTGGTAACATAGCCAAATAATGGTTTGCTAGGAAGGGTGCAAAAGGTTAGAGGCTGACATGGCAATTTGGGATGGCTTGATAAACAGGTAATAGGTAGCGCAGCATAGCGAAAGAACGAAGCAACTAGCATAGCAATGATAGTAGTGAGATCCAGGGTAGCGGTCATCTTGCCTGAGATCCCGCAAGGAAGAAGAACGAGTCCATGAAGAAGATGAACGGATGAAGCCGAACCAAGCGTAGACGAACGAATCCTCACGATCGCAACGAAACAGGAACTAACAAGAAGAAGCACACAACAAGGTAAACACACCACACATGAACATGACAAGAAGCACAACAAACATGATGCATGACAAATCTAGATGAAGCTACTCATGGCAAGAGATGATGCAAACGAGAACAACACATCAAGGCAAGTTTAAATGAGGCCGGAGACAACATAGAACAATTCCGGTAAGTCCTCATATGCAAATTTCGAAATTGGTCCAGATCTGAATAAACCTTATGTTCAAGTTGTTAAACATCAATTTAAAATGCACCAAGATGATCTACACGAAATTCTAGTCAAGTTACATATAAAGTTCATTTAATTCGGAGCTACGGCCTGGAAGATATGAGCAAAACAAGTTAAACATGGCATTGATGCTAAATGCACCCAAACATCAAGCAAACACCTCAAAACAAGGATGCAACATGATAATATGAAACTACATGCAAAATCAAGCAAGTTTCATATAGAGCACACTCAAAACGGAGCAACGGTTCAACACATACACCCTATACAAGTCATGGCAATAATCTGTCCAAAACAGCAACTAGGCATATTGCAAGCACCAAAACAACATGCTACAGGACCTCAACATAATAACAAAAGGCATGGGAATGAAGTACAGGCAAAGCATTACAAAACATGAACACTGAGCTATCTCCAGAAACAACTAGAACATGCTCAAAATGACATGGCAAGATTGCAAATAATAACAGTTTCAGGCATTGGCAGAAATAACATCAGGTTGCAATGTTTAGAGCTATGAAACAACATGCTACAGGAACTTATCATGGCAAAAAAAGGCATGGCATGAATCTACTCAAAGCATAGATCAAAAGTCCCTTACTGACCATAAGCCAAAAAGGATCAGAAAATATGATGGCACCCATGTAAACATAGCAAGTTATATTACAGATTCATACATGGCAGAAACAACAATAAGTAGGCATGTTGGTGAGATTGAACCACTCACCACAGAGCAATACATGGCATGGCAAGGCAACTCATAGTAAGAAGACATGGCATAGAAGCTATACATGGCAAGAACAACAATATAGCATGCAAGGATCAACTACAACAACCTCGGCAAAATTGAATAATATGTAAACAATCTGCCAGGAACATTTTATAGCAAAAGTAGAGCTCGATTGACTCAGGCTATGGCACTCCATAATTGCAAACAAGGGCATGGATGTATAGAGCAAGACATGTTTAACAAAACATCCAAGTATCTCAAAATATGCATGGATCTCTCTGTAGCATCAAGTTAACATGGCACAAAAATATCAGCAAAACAGGGTTGAAATCAGCAACATCAAGACACCTAGTTTGCATGCTTGTGCTAGTCACCACATGGATCAAAAAAATACATGGCATACACCCCTGGAAAGATGGCATGGCATATTACAAAACACATGTAGGACTCAAATTCATAGGGTGCACACATCAATCATGGCAAAAATGACAAAAGTGCATGTTCTGTTAAGAAACAGAAACTAACATCACATAGCCCTCTTCTAACAGCATTTCGGGCATCAACATGAGCTCAAATGAAAATGATGCAATGAGATGAAATGATCTACTCATCGAGACGAACATTTTGACATGTTACACGCACGAAACGGAGCTATATGCAGAGAGTTATGATGCGATGAAAATGCAATAAAATATGCAACAATTTCGTGGACTTAGCAGTTTTTTTTACCCTCTCGAAAAGTCAACGGGACGGAGGCGTGCGGGACGAGGAGATCCGGGCGCAGCGGGGAGGTGTTTGGTTCGGCGTGGTGGTGGATCTCATCCACCCCGGATGGATCCGGCCGGAGGGGACTCCGGCGAGCGGTGGCGCGATACTCGGCGGCGGAGGAGGATCGCGGCGGAGGCGCCGGGCGGCGGCGTAAGCGCGCGGATGGGCGGCGCAAAGCGTCTGGCGCGGGGCTCGGCGGCGGGCGGAGGGGCGCTGGGCGGGCGGGGCGGCGGGCGGACTCGGCGAGGCGAAGCTTCAGCGCAGGGCTGCAGCGAGGTCAAGAGCGAGAGGAGGAGGAGGCGGCGGCTCGAGGCCGGGCACGACCTCCCGAGAGGCCTGTGATGGTCCGGCGGGGCGGCGGTGAGCGAGCTCCAGTGAGTCGGCGGCCGGCGAGCTCGGGCCGGGAGCGGGGATCTGGGCGGCGCCTTGGGCTCCTCGGGCAGCGGCCGGCCGGCGGCCGATCTGAGCCCTCACGGCCCAAAAGGGGAGGAGAGAGAGAGGGCGCGGGGGCGATGTGGCGGGCTCCTATTGGCCGGGGCGCCGGCGGCGGACATGTCCGGCTGCGGCCGGACGTGTCCGGTGGCGGCGGAGGGCGATTCTAGGGTTTCGGGGAGGAAATCATCCGCGAATTTGGACGAGGAGCACCTATTTATAGGTAGAGGGAGCTAGGAGAGTCCAAATGAGGTGCGGTTTTCGGCCACGCGATCTTGATCGAACGACCGAGAGCATGGAGGGGAGTTAGGTGGGTTTTGGGCCACTTTGGAAGGGGTGTTGGGCTGCACACAAAGAGGCTTTTATGGTTACCGGTTAACCGTTGGAGTATCAAACGACCTCCAAATGGCACGAAACTTGACAGCGGTCTACGGTGCTATACCAAGGCAGCTTGACAAACCTCGGGCCATTCGAGAAAGTTTAACACCCACACGAAAAAGAGGTAAAAGGGGCGCGGGAGACATAGGAGTGCCGGATTGCAAAACGGACAACGGGAAAAATGCTCGGATGCATGAGACGAACACGTATGCAAAATGAAATGCACATGATGACAAGATATGAAATGCAGATGATGACATGGCAAAGTGCAACACGCAAGCAAATGACATGGCAACGACGCCGAATAACTGGAAGACACCTGGCGCATCGAATCCGGGGCGTTACAGGGTGTCACATCTCAAGTTCGATGGCATGTCCGTGGTGTTGCCCTGGTCTGATTTGTTTGACGGTAATGGTTTCGCCTTTCGTGACCCACCTTGAAGGTCTGCAAGTTGCATATCAGCGATGGAGCCGCATCGAGGTCGGGTATGAAGGTGATCCATCATTTTTTTTCCTTTGATGGCTGCTGTGGTGGTGCCAGAGATAGGTGATGGGCGTTGGTGTCAAGCTCAGTAGATTTTTCGGTCTTGATTGTAATTTTACTTCTTGCCTGGTGTTCCTTTATGCAAAAGTTAGCGATATGTTGTCTTTTTGGTTTTGTCAGGTCGGTGTGTACTATGATCGTTATGATATACTCGCTTCGTATCAAAATAAGTGTCTCAACTTTGTATTAACTTTAGTACAAAGTTATACTAACATTGAGACACTTATTTTGATTGAGACATTTATTTTGGGACGGAGGGAGTACAAATGAGACACATGTTACCATGAAAAAAGTTTTAACTTTCACATTTTTCTTTTCAATATTTTTCCATCATCTTTTTATGAAACATCGTGGCTAACCTTTATTTGTATAAGATATTTTATAAAATCTTAGATATGCCAACTTTTGTATGAACATACCCCCGCTAATTAGTCCTTTTGTATTATCAAGCCATTACAAATTTAACTTTTAAAGCATTTTTTATCTGATCCTGCATATGATGGCATTTTTATCATATATGTGATGCCATTTTTTTATCTGATCCATTTTGCATATTCAAAACATGTCCAAGTACCAGATTTTGGGCTTGGTAGTAGTACTAGCAAATTGGGCGTTTTTGGCCCAATTGGGGCACTTTAGGGGAATGCCGTACAGAGAGGGAGGGGTTCGCCCTCGGGGTTTAATTCCAGCTAACATAATCATTCGTTCAATCGGCCAAAACCCCCTCTAGAGCTGACTTTTCCCAGTTACTAGGGTCGAAAAACAAAAAAAAAATCTTACTTATATGTTTGAATTATGAAAATTTAATAATGTAGAGGAATCCCATGTCTAGCAGCAAGCATAATAGTTTGGGAAACGTTTCACGACGGTGCGCCGGACGAACCTTTCGGCCGGTCCCATCCACGCGTGAACGCATTCAGCGACTCGGCTAGCGACACGTAGGATGGGGGGCCGCCCACATGCGTCTTCTTCCTCCTTTTTCTCTTCTCTGGTCGCTCGTCTCCGCCTCTCCTTTCTCTACCTCCTTCTCAGGCCCTGCTGCCATGGTCAACCGTCGTCGCCCGCAGGCATCCCAGGACGCCGTCGCCACAGGAATCGACAGATCCGGCCGCCCTCGGCCAGATCCGCTTCTGATTCGCGCCATCGGAGCTCTGCCTCGGAGCTGCAACCGTCCATGATGGGACTACACCCCTCGTGGCAATTTTGTTGGAACCGACCGACGTCAAGGTTACAACCATGGTGATTTTTTTGCTACAATCGACGAGCCTCGGTGCTACAACCTCTTGGCGCAAAATTGCTGGAACCAGTGGACGTCGAGGTTGCGACCATGGAATTTTTTTGCTACAACCGACGAGCATCGGTGCTACAACCTGCATCTTTTTTTGCTACAAACAGTCATGGCAAGATGACAGACGACAATTTTTTTGTTATAACCGTTGTTGACTTTGCTACTACCGGCGATCATTTTTGCTACATCGGTGATGGCGGACAACACGGTCGATGGCATGGCGTGCTACAACTAGGCAAGAGGAGCTGCAACCATGGCCACAAGAGCTGGAACCGTAGTCCAGCAGAGTTGCAACGGCGGTCTGGTGGAGCTGCATTTTTTGCTTCAACCGGTAACAGGAAAGCTACAACCGGCACTCATTTTTGCTACAAACCACGACAATGAAGTGTGGCCGGCGGGGATGACGCACGATTTGTTTTTGCTGCAACTAGGCACTGGTGAGGGTCACCGGCGACGACGGCGAGGGTCGCGACTACGACGACGCATGTTTTTTTTTTTGCTGCAACAGGCAACCATTGAAGCTTCCACCAGCGTGGGATTTTTTGCTGCAACCATGGGCGGACTCCTGGAATTGCGGCTTTTTAGGAACGAGGACGGCGAGCGGCGGCGAGCCGGCGAGGTCATCGGTGTTGGGGGTGGTCGGGAGGGGGGGAGGCGGTTCTATGGCGCGCGTTGTTCGTGCGGATCTGGTGCGCTAGCGGGTGGGAAACAAAGGAAAAGATCTAGGGAGGGAGGAACAAGATGACTAAGAGCAGATCTGATGGTCTGCTGTAGCTGTATCGGATGGCTGCGGGCTGACCGGTGCGCCGGCGCAGATCAGTCCCCTAATAGTTTTGCCTTGTGTGGCATGGCTATACATAGATGGAATGACCTGGAGTATAGTTTTTTCTTAAAAGAGGGGATGCCCCTCGGCCTCTGCATCGAGTGATGCACACAACCTTTTATTGATTATTTCAAAGTTCATCACCTGATAAACCTGATCATTCCCCGGGCCGGATTGGGTTCGGGCTGGGCTTGGCAAAGCCCACTGAAAAAATCCCAAGCTCGAGCTCGGGCCGGCCCGAAGCACATGAACAGTGACGTTTTTTATAATTAAATTAATCATATTCGGAATATTATATTAGTTTATTATACCTATATTTTGAATTAGAATAATATATATAGCCATTTCGGGCTTTCAGGCCGGGCTTCGGGCGAGAAACTGGAGCCCGAGCTCGGCCCGAATGTCGGGCTTCGGGTCTGGGCCTCCGGGCCGGGTTGTCCATGAACAGGTTTATCACCTGGTCACAATGAAATTCGTCAAAAAAAAGCCATACCTGGGTGCCCAAACGACAAACCAAAAAAGAGGAAAGCTAAGAAAAATGAGCCTCATGCACTATAAATCCTACTAGTAGGCCGCCAACCAAATCGGTTAAATAAATCTTGAGAGACTATCTCCCATCGGCTACACCCAAAGACCGTGGGCGCCCGATCCTCCTTCTTGCATAGTAACGACCACATATGGATCTAGGTGATGGCCTTAAAGATAACCTGTAATTTTTTTTGAAACTTTTATTCTATTAAAAATACAATCATTACGAGTGTTCCAAATGGCCCAAAGTAAAGCACAAATTCCCACATGGATCTGAGACTTCAATTTTGGATGCACCCCCACTAGCCAGTTTTCTAACATATTCATACTACTCGAGGGTGGCGGTAGATTAAAAGCTATATGAACAGATTGCTATAATAGTTTAGCAAGTGGGCAGTGAAGCAATAGATGCTGAATGGACTCCTCATTGCCACAAAAGCAACACTTAGTGCATCCTTATCAATTCCTTTTTTTCAGATTATCTTTTGCCAGAATGACCAACTCAAGCAAAACAAGTTATATGTGGTTTCAAGTAATTATATGTGATTTAATTTAATCAGCGAATCGAGAAGAAGTTAAAAGAAATGAGACCAGATATTAGGAGAGAATGTTAGACGCTAATTTCGACCCGAAGAGGGGTTGAACCCAGGTCAGTGGGGCGACACCACTAAGCTATGAGCCCATCCACAAATCAAATCAAGAAGATGTTATTTCGAAATTCTAAATTTGTTTTCATTGCCATCGACGAATATGTTACCGCTTGATTCTTGCTGTTTATGTTGTGATCGGCAACTCCTGCCAATTTGCTTCACATATTTCTGAATTTGTGAAACCAGATATGATTATGAACTGGAAAGAACCGGAGATACTAATTCTTACTTTGTACTCCCTCCGTCCCGAAATACTTGCCGGAGAGATGGATAAAATTGGATGTATCTATATCTAAAATACATCTAGATTCATTCATTTCTCCGACAAGTATTTCCGGACGGAGGGAGTAAAACTAGAGGGAAAACATGCATGCTGCTCATTGAACTTATGTATAGAAAAAGAATCAAAAGATTTCCAGCGGCAGGCATCACCATAAGCCATGCTGAATGTTGCAACTACCTGTAGGGGCCTCTCTTACAGTCTTTCTGTCAAAAGAAAAAGTTGCAACTGCACACTTCATATCATCACAGGTCTAACAAAATAGCCAGAACCAGATCACTGCGATGAGCAATTAATTTTTCATAATCGATCACCACTTAAAGAACCGATACATGAACACACAAGTTTTTTTTTTTTTTTTTAGCACTGAACAGTAGGAGAACCTCCTACTGCGAAATTAAACATGAACACACAAGTTACAAGCTACAACTTCTCGTCGTCGATTAGCTGAGTAGCAGCCCTCGAGTAAAATATGCACTAGCTGATATTCAATTTAGGTTCAATAAAATTTCAGTCTAACTGAGCTTACATTCATGAGAATTTCAGTGGAGTGAGCGCTAGATTTGTTGGCATGGTGCCGAAATACTTCTCTATGTTCTGAAATCACAGTGACGCCTGACAGATCCGGAATGAACATTCACACGGTATGGCTCAACAACTAGTTCTACTGGAACAATATTAGTGCGCTTGCCTCGTACATAAACTACTCCCAGTTCAGCTCTCAGTGGCAACAGGTTTCAATAATTCAACGATAAACTCAGAAGGATACATCTACATAGGAACCTGGCTAGTTAGTCCAGCAGAGCAAGTCTGCCATCAACCTTCCTGAACACGTGGACAATCATCGTCGCCTTACGCACGCCTTTGATCAGCTCGAAGACGCAGATGTGGCCCTCGCGCAGCTCGTTGTCATGGACGAACTTGGTCCATGGACTGTTGCAGAAACCCCTAAAGATCGAATGGTAGTAGTACCTCACGCACCACTTCTTTCCCCTGTTGTGTCTCAGGAGCAGGATGTCATGTGACCTCGCTGCGAGATGCTTAGCCGCAAACTTTCTAGAGATGGTCTGCATACAGAACATTAGTCACTAGGACAGAAAGCTTCGTAGCAACGGTTCAGAATGTCTATCAAAGGCAGTTTCCCAAGCCATCTAGGTATTACAGTCTGTCATTACTAGAACAACTGGGCTTACCAGCAAGTTGTTCCTCTTTTTAAGGTGATTCTTCCCCAGGACGGCAATGTACACGGGATTGCCCTGTTGGATCAACTCTGACCTGAATATATCCTCTTGCTCATCGCTGGTCAGGCCATTGGCATGCCTTGAGTAGTAGTAGTTGGACTCAGGATGTTCTTTGTCACTCTTTTCGTCCTCGGTGGCCTCGGCCTTAACTGGATAACTGCGCTTGTTTTGAGATTCGACCTCTTTCCCTGTAAAAACACAAATGGGAATTCCAAAATGATCAAGTAAAGAGACTGGAATGGCAAAGACAGAGTTTTCCCGGAAAAAGGGAGTCTATTTGTACGTTGACTCATAAATTCATTTTTTTAAGTTGGCGATCCTGAGCATTGTTTTTTAATGTCATATATGCAGGTGTCAATGTGTTGCATACTCACCTTGTAGGTGATGAGCTCCTTCAAGAGAATGAACAACCATTGTCACTTCACCGTCGTTTTTCGATACTTCAAATAGGCAGATGTCACTTTCCCGCAACTCGTTGTGGAGGACGAAGCACGACCAGCCAACAGAAAGCATGCGGGAACCATCAGTAATAACCTTCAAATTATCTATCCATATGTTGCTCTTATGAGGATGGCAGAGTGTGATGAATTGGTCTTCATCTGGAAGGTATTTGGCAGCATAATCCTTGCAGATGACCTGTTAGAGACGACTTGATCATCAGGCTTTGAAATTATTGAAGATTATACTTTACGAAGAGATACTATATTAAAAATTCCAACAAAATTTTAGACAAGAGATCTGAACATTAAATAACAAATTTTGCAGGAGTCTCACTGAATCTGTAGAGGATACTGCACACATACCAGAGATCCAGACATACTTGTCTTGTTCATGGCTGTGATGTAAAATGGAATAGCAGGCCTAACTTTCCTCACAAGCGCGTCGACTTCTGCCTTCTGCACTGTAGTCAGATTGCACCCCATTGCTAGGACATAGCGAGGCTTGGTGGTTTCCCGAAGACCACCTGAATTCAGGGTGTCCTCTGGAGATGTGACACCTTCAGCTGCACAACGCCGATCATCAAGACATCAGTTAGCAATTACAGGTACCAATGAGAATATACGTGCAACCCTTCAATTCTTTACCTGATCTCAGTGAAGGAGAGTACAGCGGAGTCATCTTTTTAGTTTTCCTACTGTTATTATCGCGTGATTCGCAGTCTCGACGCCTTGTTTCTTTGACGAATGACCGATCATGAGATATGCCCGCTTCTGGTAGATTAGGAGTGTGGTTCATGACAATGTGGAATACTTCTTTCTCACAACCATTTGGGTTAAATATTAGCACTTTAAAGTGAGAGTCCCCAATGTATCTGAACACCAGCAAGTCATGCTCTTTTAGTTCATAAGCACTGGCAAATGCTGCCCATCCAGATCTAAGGACTATCTTGTTCAGATCATTGATAACCTGAATGTTGTATACGTTTCCGTCAGGAGCTTCTAGCTTCATAACTTTAGATATCCTGCCTCTGAAATTGTTCACAAATTTCTCTGGTATACTCTGCAGGAACAAACAACAAAACAATCAGCAAATTATATACTCCCTCCGTTTTTATTTACTCTGCATATTAGAGTTGACTGAAGTCAAACTTCGTAAAGTTTGACCAAGTTTATAGAAAACAATATAGACATTTATCATAATAAATCTATACGATGTGAAAGTACATTCAATAATAAATCTAATGTTGTTGATTTGTTATTGTATATCTTAATATTTTTGTTTATAAACTTGGTCAAAGTTTGTAAAGCTTGACTTTGACCAAAGCTAATATGCGAACTAAATAAAAACGGAGGGAGTATCTCTGATCAAGAAGACATTTCATCAAGGCGGCAGGAAGGGCATTGATTATACAGGGTCTTACGATTTCTTGACGGAAATCGCCAAACATGAGCCTCAAGAAATGCTTCTGCCTATCATCCATGTGATGCCAATAGAAATGCACATCGCAGTGCTCGCACCTTCGATGGGACCCACCGTTGCTTGATCCACCATTCTGGCATCGCCTTTCGCTCAGCGGTGATTGATCAAGATGAATGTCTTTTTCTTGGGCATTAGAGCCGCAGTTCACGAGAACGTGGAACACTTCCTTCTCACAGCAACTTCCAAAATCAAATATCAGAACTTTGAAGTGAGAATCCCCCATGTACCTAAAGACCAGGAAATTGCCCTCTTTTACTTCATAAAAGCTGATAAATACCCCCCATCCAGATCCTAGGACTATCTTGTCTAGATCCTTGGTAGCCTGAACGTTGAATATGTTTCCATCAGGCGCTTCTAGCTTGATAACTTCAGAGATCTGACCTTTGAAATTCTCCACAAACTTCTGTGGTATGGTCTGCATGAACAAGCAAACAACGACATTATCATTCTGAACAGGGATGGAATTCCATCTGAAGGAGAGAAAGGGCATCGATGCACCAGGGCTTGCCATTTTATCTTGGAAATTGCCAACCATGCACTTGAAGAAATACTTCTGGGTATCATCCATATGGCACCAATAGTAATGTGCCTCGCAGCCCTCACATCTTTGAAAGGATTTGCTGCTGATGTTGTGACCACTCCTGTTACCTTGCTCATGGTATTGATCCGGTGCCATGACAAATGTAAGATACAGCAGCCTAAAATATGAAGATGTAGTAGTGTGTGTTATTATGAGCAGTCTGTTCCAACCTCACATTGATGCATGAGAAATGTCTAACAGCTCCCGGGTGCCCCTACACCCTCCTGAACAGTAAATTCATATAAAATTTAAAAAAAAATCAAAAAAATCTGAAACTTTCAGGGATCAAAGATTATCAAAGGTATGATGTTCCTGCAAAGTTTCAGAAACAAATAACCTTCGTGGAGCTCTCACCAAAAAAACAAAATCACTGCTCAAAAATGTACATAAACTTTGAACAATGATTTTGTTTTTTTATTTGAGTGCTCTTCGAATGTTATTTTTAGCTAAAACTTTGCAAGATCATCAAAAGTTTCATTATGTTCGATGTCCCAAAGTTTCAGATATTTTTGATTTTTTTTAATTTGTTTTGAATTTACTGTTCATAGAGGGTGTAGGGGCACCGGGGTGCTGAAAATCCTATCTCTGTATTGGACACCTTTCTTGCATATATGATTTATAGATTTAGCAACTTTATGATCTAGAAGAAAGACAAGAAGCCAACACACCTTTGCCAACAGCCAGTACTTCTTTCAGAGGAAAATAAAAAGATGCAGTAATATGAGTTATTACCAGCAGTCTGTTCCAACTTCACATGGATACGCATCCATCATGCCAGAGCAGATAAATCAAAGAAAAGTGTCTAATACTAGAACCATTTTTAATTTCGGGACAAGTAGAACGTAAGCTATGCACTTTAGGTTCCTGTGTACCATCATAAACATGATCTAAAGGTATAGCAAATTTATGATCTAAAGATGTTGCAATTACAAAGAAAAGAAGCCTCTTACCTTTGCCCAGAAGCTCTTTGAGCAAGCCAATACTTTTGCAGAGAAGCAGCCTATACGCCAAGGATGCCTAAAATACTTTTGCAGAGAAGCAGCCCCAAGCCCAGAGAAAAAGAGCAGCCTAAAATAGGATCAGAAGACCATAAACATGATCTTAAGCTGCAGCAAGTTTATGCTCTAACTCTAAGGATGTAGAGAGTAGAAAGACCAGAAGGCTATTACCTTTGCCAAGAGCCAGTACTTCTGCAGAGAAGCAGCCAGAATGCCAAGGTTGCCCAAGCCCAAGCAGATATACACCACACCAGCTGGTACTTGCAGTGCCATCATATCTTTGGTTGAAAAAGGAGTCTCGTTTAGAAAGTTGTTCAGAGAGATGCAGATGAAAGCATGACAGAACTTTTGGAATCTCAGCAGAAGGAATCTGGTGACATATGCTAGAATCATTTTCCTACTTTTAGCAATGCCAAGGAGATAAAGGGATCCCAGCAATACCCACAGGGTGTTGTACAAGTTAGATTCTGTCAGTATTTTGTGATGCAGTGTAGTGCAGTGCAGTGCAGCTGAGCCTACATAGCAAAAACGACAGGAGAGATCAAAACAAGGATGTTACAAGAAATTCAACATTGTAGCTTCAGTGCCAAGGTTTCAGTTTTAGAGTCAGGAGCTCAAAATGTACACCCTTTATCACTCCAAGGAACAACAAATAACAAGTAGAGCTTGTTAATGACAGGAGAAGCGGAGAGA
Organism: Aegilops longissima; assembly: GCA_021605205.1. Lineage (NCBI taxonomy): Eukaryota > Viridiplantae > Streptophyta > Magnoliopsida > Poales > Poaceae > Aegilops > Aegilops longissima. Next base: position 101,137,433 of record CM038680.1, on the reverse strand, counting down.
GGAATTTTTTTCGACATGGATTTCACTTACAGTGTGGAATCGAGTGAACAAAGCAGGGCATCACTCATCAGGTCAGAGCAAGCCAGGTCTAATCAGAAAGAATCTTTCAGAGATGATTTCTATAGATCCGCGCCCTCCGCCTCCTGCCAGCGCCAGTACGGCCTCCGATAACCCATCGCCAGAGTGGTGGGGGCCCTCGGTCCGGCGGCGCCGCTGTGGGTCGACCCCGCAGACATGTGGAAGGCGGCGGTCGGTCTGTTCCCGGACGCGCCGGCGCCGGTGCCGTTGCCGGTGAAGGCCGGCGGGCCGCGCCAGAGCTTCGTGGCTACGGAAAGATTGGTTGGTGCACGTACGGCAGAACAGGTGTTCAAACTTTGGTCATTTGCCTCATCAGAAAAAAATAATCAAACTTTGGTTTTTTTTTTTTGCGACTAAACTTTGGTTTTTGGGACTCATGGACTCACGAACAAGTATTGGCATTGTGGATTAGCACCTCCAATAATAACGAAAACTATTGAATGTTTCTGTGATTTGCAGAGATATGAAAACACAAGATTGCAAATGCCATGCTTATTCTAATCCTGCATGATTTTCTTTGTGCCAAAATTTTGTTTGATTCGCCATATAGGAAAATAAAAAACAAAGGATTCTCACTAATAGGTAAGGAAACCTTTATATTGTAGAGAAATCTTAAGAAAAAATCATATACTCTCTCCGTTCCTAAATACAAGTCCTTTTAGATATTTCACTATAGACTACTCCCTCCGTTCCCAAATAATTGTCTTTCTAGCCATCTTAAATGAACTACAACATACGGATGTATGTAGACATGTTTTAGAGTATAGATTCACTCATTTTGCTTCGTATGTAGTCACTTGTTGAAATCTCTAGAAAGACAATTATTTAGGAACGGAGGGAGTAGTATATACGAAGCAAAATGAGTGAAGATATACTCTAAAAGGCGTCTATATACATCTAAATGTAGTCTTTTATAGTGGAATCTCTAAAAGGACTTATATTTAGGAACATAGGGAGTAGATGTAATAATCATACAAATCAAACAACCCATATAGACTAATTAATAAGGATTCCAATCCTCCAAAATTCCTAGAAAAATCATTTGGATCCAAGAAGCCCTAGACATTTCTGAGAATATAGATCTACCATTTCTCAAAACTTCATACCCAAATTTTGTTCATCGATCGAGAAACAAAAATGTAAGTGCACCAATAGAACATTATTCAACCCGAATGCAAATTTGGCACCATTCATTGTCCGATTTGGGTTATTTTTCCCAAGTTGTGGATGGATTTGAATTTGAAGTTTTATGTCATAATTGATGTCCATAGTATCTATATTGTGTTTTTTTTAGATTTTCTCATTCTCTTGGTGTGTGTTTTCCAATAACTTATTGCACCGATATGTTTAAAGATATATGTACACCCATAGCCACGCAAGAAGGCACAACTAACCTCCTACTTTTGAGGTACTAAATAATTGACATAGTACTATAGAGAATTGCCCTTTGAGTGCATTCATCATATTAAGCATGAAAAGGACCATACTAGGAGTTTTTCTGCTTATAAACTTGATCTCATAAAAGCATATAATCGGCTTGATTGGAATTGCGCTAGGCAAATGAAGCAAAAGCTTGGCTTCGATCACCGATGAGTCGAATTGGTAATGTGTAGTGTGACCTCAGTGACACACTCCGTAAAATTAATGGAGCCATCTTGGATTCTTTTTGCATCGACGTGTGGTCTTTGGCAAGGTCATCCGTTATCCCCTTATTTGTTTTTGTTTGTTGTTGATGGTCTCTCTGCTCTTATCAATCGAGGAATTGTGTCATAAAATATCACTGAAAGGGCATTTCCCTACCTTATGTTTTGGATGATGATGGCAACCCTCTGTTGGTCTAATCCTGTGCTAAATGTTTCAGGTTCTCGATGCTTAGACCTACATCGGATAGTTGTTCTCTCTCGAAGGAAAAGATTGAAGACGGAGTCCTCTACGCTTTTTATCTCTTTGGTCGTAGGGAACCCGTACTATCAAGAGGGAATCCACATTGGAAAGAGTAGGGAATTCGTTCACGTACAACTCCATCACCCTCTCTTGTCTTCCTCGGTGTGAGAGAGTGTCTCCTTTGATTTGATCGCTCAGTGTTTTCCCAGCGGTTGTACCGCTCATCCGAGCGGTTGTACCGCTGGCTCTTGGCGTTTCCCTGTCTTCATCGAGCAGTGGTACCGCTACCTCCGGGCGGTGGTACCGCCACCAGGCCCAGCAAAGACCTGTGGCGGTGGTTCCGGCCATGCACCGCCCAAGTACCGGTCGAGCTTCTGTTTTGATGCGGTTCTCGGGCGGTGGTGGCCCGGTTGGTCCGGTTGTTCCTCGTCAACCGGTACCACCGGAGGTTCTAGCGGTTCTTCCGCTCTGACCTTAGCCGCTCAAGCGCTCAAGGCCAAGTAGTTGCACCGGCCCCGCACCGCCCTCAGGGGTGCCTCCATTCTGTTTCAGTGCGGTAGTTGTGCGGTGGCCGGGCGGTTGTTCCGGTTATTTTCTTAAACCAGTACTACCGCCTGGTTGCCCGGTTGTACCGCCTGGTAGGGTTCTGCCGATACACTGTGAGCCCGGTTGTACCGAGACAAGGAGCGGTTGTACCTGCGATCTTGAAAACATAAGAACGGTTGGATTTATTAGGGTTGCTATATAAGGTGGTTCTTCCACCTACCACTCTTACCTCTTACCTCTCTCACTCCACCATTGATGCTCTCAAGCTCTCTTGCTCGATCTCTCTCTCTCTCTCTCTAGCCACTCAAACTCGTTGATTTGCTAGGGATTGAAGGAGGAGACCTAGATCTACACTTCCACCAAAGGATATTTGCTTCCCCCATACTTTCTAGTGTGGATTTTATTACTCTTGGGTGTTTGAGCACCCTAGACGGTTGAGGTCACCTCGAAGCCATATACCAATGTGGTGAAGCTTCGTGGTTTCGTTGGGAGCCTCCAATTAAGTTGTGGAGAGAGCCCCAACCTTGTTTGTAAAGGTCTGGTTGTCGCCTTCAAGGGCACCAATAGTGGAATCACGGCATCTCGCATCGTGTGAGGGTGTGAGGAGAATACGGTGGCCCTAGTGGCTTCTTGGGGAGCATTGTGCCTCCACACCGCTCTAACGGAGACGTACTTCCCTTCAAAAGGAAGGAACTTCGGTAACACATCCTCGTCTCCACCGGCTCCACTCTTGGTTATCTCGTGCCTTTACTTTTGCAAGCTTAATTGTGTTGTATCCCTTACTTGCTTGTGTGCTTGTTGTTGTTGCATCATATAGGTTGTTCACTTAGTTGCATATCTAGACAACCTACTTTGATGCAAAGTTTAATTTGGTAAAGAAAAGTTAAAACTTGTTAGTTGCCTATTCACCCCCCCCTCTAGTCAACTATATCGATCCTTTCAATTGGTATCAAAGCCTCGTCTCTTTGTTAAGGACTTTGCCGTCCGAAGAGTATGGTTGACACCGTAGATGGTGGGGAGGAGGAGCACTCCGGTGTGAATCCGATCTCGTCTACGGGTAATGGGGAAACCGCGGTGTCCCATGAGGAATTCAATGTGGCCTTGGACACATTGAAAACCTCCATGACAACCACGGTTGAAAGCATGTTTAATAAATTCTTAGAAGGACTTAAACTACCTACCTCGCCGTTGAAAGTGGGTGATCCCGCTAACAAGGTGACGGATGCTAACTCCGATAAGGGGGAAGCTAATAGTGAGAAGGGTCCTTCTACTAGTGGTAGAAATGGCACTGGCATCTTTGCCCATGTGGAACCTCCAATTTATGGAGGACCGATTCCCTCTACTCATTTAAATCATGTCGGTCCTCCTCCTAAGATTGTGAAAAATGAGGATTTTGATTCTTGGGTGTATCGCTTCAAGCGTCATTTAAATCATGTGAATACTAATCTTTGGAGAATCATTGAAGAAGGTTTCTATCTACATGACCGAAGCAACTTTACCCCGAGAGAAGTGGTGGATAATCAATTCAATGAGAGTGCTCTCTTCATCATCCAAGATGCAATCCTTCCCGAAGATCTCCCTCATCTTCGACCTCATGCCATGGCTAAAGACGCATGGCAATGTGTTGTGTCCCTCTATCGTGGAAGTGCTAGCATTCAACGCTCCAACTATGAAGTGGTGCAAGATGAAGCCGATGAGTTTGCGATGAAAGAAGATGAAGAACCTCGTGAGCTCTTTCGAAGAGTGACCAAACTAGCGGTCTCACTCCGAGATCATGGGAGCAAGGACACGGATGACAATTGGATCAAGCGCAAGTTCCTCAAGGCCATGATGCCCTACAACAAGGCCATGTCCTCCGTCATTCGTTAAAGACCGGACTTCCACTCCATGACCTCAAGTGAAGTGTTGGATGAGTTCGTTGCAATGAGCATCTTGGAAAAGACCGCCGATAATGCGGAGCTCCGTTCTCAAAGGGCAAAGAAGCCCAACCTTGCCTTGAAGGCCAAGGTTATTGTGGAAGAAGAGGAAGAAGAGGAAGATTAGGAGAGCAACCCCGAAGACACGAAATATGATTATCATGAGCACATGGCTCTTGCTTCAAGACAATTTTGGAGCAAGAAGAATACAAGACCCAACTTCAACAAGAACAACTCAAGTGGCTTCAAGGGCAAGCAACGAGTTAGAACTTGTTTCAACTGTGGCAATGTGAGCCATTTCGTTGCGGATTGTCCTTACGAGAAGCGGGAAGACAATGGTGGCAAGTTCATCCGAAAAGACAAAGCCAAGTCCTTCCCAAACAAGAACAACTTCACCAAGAAGCCTCCTACTCGTGGGTTGGTGGTTCAAGAAGAATACCATGAGGATGACGATGATGATGAAAATGGAGAAGCAATGGCCATGGCCTCCGTTGCCATTGCTACCACTCCCCGGGTGTCTCTCTTGGATTCACCCAACGAGAACATCACTGCCAAGTGTTGGGGAACGTAGTAATTTCAAAAAAATTCCTACGCACACGCAAGATCCTGGTGATGCATAGCAACGAGAGGGGAGAGTGTTGTCCACATACCTTCGTAGACCGTAAGCGGAAGCGTTATGACAACGCGGTTGATGTAGTCGTACGTCTTCACGATCCGACCGATCCAAGCACCGAACGTACGGCACCTCCGAGTTCAGCACACGTTCAGCTCGATGACGATCCCCGGACTCCGATCCAGCAGGGTGTCGGGGATGAGTTCCGTCAGCACGACGGCGTGGTGACGATGATGATGTTCTACCGACGCAGGGCTTCGCCTAAGCACCGCAACGATATGACCGAGGTGGAATATGGTGGAGGGGGGCACCGCACACGGCTAAGGAACGATCACGAAGATCAACTTGTGTGTCTTTGGGGTGTCCCCTTGCCCCCGTATATAAAGGAGCAAGGGAGGAGGAGGCCGGCCCTAGGAAGGGGCGCGCCAAGTGTGGAGTCCTACTAGGACTCCCTAGTCCTAGTAGGATTCCACCTCCCATATGGAATAGGAAAAGAGGAAGGGAAAAGGAGAAGGAAGGAAGGGGCCCCTTCCTAGTCCATTTCGACCAGACCAAGGGAGGGTGCGGCCACCCTTGAGGCCCTTTTCCTTCTTTCCCGTATGGCCCAATAAGGCCCAATACGTATTCCCGTAACTCTTCGGTACTCCGAAAAATACCCGAATCACTCGGAACCTTTCTGATGTCTGAATATAGTCATCCAATATATCGATCTTTACGTATCGACCATTTCAAGACTCCTCGTCATGTCCCAGATCTCATCCGGGACTCCAAACTCCTTCGGTATGTCAAAACTCATAAACTCATAATAAAATTGTCATCAAAACCTTAAGCGTGCGGACCCTACGGGTTCGAGAACTATGTAGACATGACCGAGACTCGTTTCCGGTCAATAACCAATAGCGGAACCTGGATGCTCATATTGGTTCCTACATATTCTACGAAGATCTTTATCGGTCAAACCGCATAACAACATACGTTGTTCCCTTTGTCATCGGTATGTTACTTGCCTGAGATTCGATCGTCGGTATCCAATACCTAGTTCAATCTCGTTATCGGCAAGTCTCTTTACTCGTTACGTAATGCATCATTCCGTAACTAACTCATTGGCTACATTGCTTGCAAGGCTTATAGTGATGTGCATTACCGAGAGGGCCCAGAGATACCTCTCCAACAATCGGAGTGACAAAACCTAATCTCGAAATACGCCAACCCAACATGTACCTTTGAACACACCTGTAGAGCTCCTTTATAATCACCCAGTTACGTTGTGACATTTGGTAGCACACAAAGTGTTCCTCCGGTAAACGGGAGTTGCATAATCTCATAGTCATAGGAACATGTATAAGTCATGAAGAAAGCAATAGCAACATACTATACGATCAAGTGCTAAGCTAACGGAATGGGTCAAGTCAATCACATCATTCTCCTAATGATGCGATCCCATTAATCAAATGACAACTCTTTGTCCATGGCTAGGAAACATAACCATCTTTGATTAATGAGCTAGTCAAGTAGAGGCATACTAGTGACACTATGTTTGTCTATGTATTCACACGTGTATTATGTTTCCGGTTAATACAATTCTAGCATGAATAATAAACATTTATCATGATATAAGGAAATAAATAATAACTTTATTATTGCCTCTAGGGCATATTTCCTTCAGTCTCCCACTTGCACTAGAGTCAATAATCTAGTTCACGTCGCCATGTGATTTAACACCAATATTCACATCTGTATGTGATTAATACCCATAGTTCACATCATCATGTGATCAACATCCAAAGGGTTTACTAGAGTCAATAATCTAGTTCACATCGCTGTGTGATTAACACCCAAAGAGTACTAAGGTATGATCATGTTTTGCTCGTGAGAGAAGTTTAGTCAACGGGTCTGTCACATTCAGAGCCGTATATATTTTGCAAATATTCTATGTCTACAATGCTCTGCATGGAGCTACTCTAGCTAATTGCTCCCACTTTCAATATGTATCCAGATTAAGACTTAGAGTCATCTAGATCAGTGCCAAACTTATATTGACGTAACCCTTTACAACGAACCTTTTGTCACCTCCATAATCGAGAAACATATCCTTATTCCACTAAGGATAATTTTGACCAATGTCCAGTGATCTACTCCTAGATCACTATTGTACTCCCTTGCCAAAATTGTGTAGGGTATACAATAGATCTGGTACACAGCATGGCATACTTTATAGAACCTATGGACAAGGCATAGGGAATGACTTTCATTCTCTTTCTATCTTCTGTCGTGGTCGTGCTTTGAGTCTTACTCAATTTCACACCTTGTAACACAGGCAAGAACTCTTTCTTTGACTGTTCCATTTTGAACTACTTCAAAATCTTGTCAAGGTATGTACTCATTGAAAAAACTTATCAAGCGTCTCGATCTATCTCTATAGATCTTGATGCTCAATAGTAAGCAGCTTCACCGAGGTCTTTCTTTGAAAAACTCCTTTCAAACACGCCTTTATGCTTTGCAGAATAATTCTACATTATTTCCGATCAACAATATGTCATTCACATATACTTATCAGAAATGTTGTAGTGCTCCCACTCACTTTCTTGTAAATACATGCTTCACCGCTAGTCTGTATTAAAACTATATGCTTTGATCAGCTTATCAAAGCGTATATTCCAACTCTGAGATGCTTGCACCAGTCCATAGATGGACTGCTGGAGCTTGCATATTTTGTTAGCACCTTTAGGATTGACAAAACCTTCTGGTTGCATCATATACAACTCTTCTTTAATAAATCCATTATGGAATGCAGTTTTGTTTATCCATTTGCCAGATTTCATAAAATGCGGCAATTGCTAACATGATTCAGACAGACTTAAGCATAGATACGAGTGAGAAACTCTCATCGTAGTCAACACTTTTAACTTGTCGAAAACCTTTTGCGACAATTCTAGCTTTGTAGATAGTAACACTACTATCAGCGTCCGTCTTCCTCTTGAAGATCCATTTAATCTCAATGGCTTGCCGATCATTGGGCAAGTCAATCAAAGTCCATACTTTGTTCTCATACATGGATCCCATCTCAGATTTCATGGCCTCAAACCATTTTGCGGAATCTGGGCTCATCATCGCTTCCTCATAGTTCGTAGGTTTGTCATGGTCAAGTAACATGACCTCCAGAACAGTATTACCATACCACTCTGGTGCGGATCTCACTCTGGTTTACCTACGAGGTTCAGTAGTAACTTGATCTGAAGTTATATAATCATTATCATTAGCTTCCTCACTAATTGGTGTAGTAGTCACAGGAACAGATTTCTGTGATGAACTACTTTCCAAATAAGGTGCAGGTACATTTACCTCATCAAGTTCTACTTTCCTCCCACTCACTTCTTTCGAGAGAAACTCCTTCTCTAGAAAGGATCCATTCTTAGCAACGAAAGTCTTGCCTTCGGATCTGTGATAGAAGGTGTACCCAAATGTCTCCTTTGGGTATCCTATGAAGACATATTTCTCCGATTTGGGTTTTAAGCTTATCAGTATGAAACTTTTCACATAAGCATTGCAACCTTAAATTTTAAGAAACGACAACTTTGGTTTCTTGCCAAACCACAGTTCATATGGTGTCGTCTCAACGGATTTAGATGGTGCCCTTTTTAATGTGAATGTAGCTGTCTCTAATGCATAACCCCAAAACGATAGTGGTAAATCGGTAAGAAACATCATAGATTGCACTATATCCAATAAAGTACGGTTATGACGTTCGGACACACCATTATGCTGTGGTGTTCCGGTGTATGCTAATTTTGAAACTATTCCACATTGTTTTAATTGAAGACCAAACTCAGAACTCAAATATTTGTCTCCGCGATCGATCGTAGAAACTTTATTTTTCTTGTCACGATGATTTTCCACTTCACTCTGAAATTCTGTGAACTTTTCAAATGTTTCAGACTTATGTTTCATCAAGTAGATATACCCATATCTGCTTAAATCATCTGTGAAGGTCAGAAAAAAACGATACCCGCCACGAGCCTTAATACTCATTGGTCTACATACATCAGTATGTATTATTTCCAACAAGTCATTAGCTCGTTCCATTGTTCTGGAGAACGGAGTTTTAGTCATCTTGCCCAAAAGGCACGGTTCGCAAGCATCAAATGATTCATGACCAAGTGATTCCGAAAATCCATCTTTCATGGAGTTTCTTCATGCGCTTTACATCGATATGACCCAAACAGCAGTGCCACAAATAAGTTGCACTATCATTATTAACTTTGCATCTTTTGGCATCAATATTATGAATATGTGTATCACTACGATCGAGATCCAACAAACTATTTTCATTGGGTGTATGACCATTGAAGGTTCTATTCATGTACACGGAACAACAATTGTTCTCTAACTTAAATGAATAACCGTATTGCAATAAACATGATCAAATCATATTTATGCTCAACGCAAACACCAAATAACACTTATTTAGGTTCAACACTAATCCCGAAAGTATAGGGAGTGTGCGATGATGATCATATCAATCTTGGAACCACTTCCAACACACATCGTCACTTCACCCTCAACTAGTCTCTGTTTATTCTATAACTCCTATTTCGAGTTACTAATATTTAGCAACCGAACAAGTATCAAATACTCAGGGGCTACTATAAACACTAGTAAGGTACACATCAATAACCTGTATATCAAATATACCCTTGTTCACTTTGCCATCCTTCTTATCTACCAAATATTCAGGGCATTTCCGCTTCCAGTGACCATTTCCTTTGCAGTGTAAGAACTCAGTTTCAGGCTTTGGTCCAGCTGTGGGCTTCTTTGCGGGAGTGACAACTTGCTTGTCATTCTACTTGAAGTTCCCTTTCTTTCCCTTTGCCCTTTTCTTGAAACTAGTGGTCTTGTCAATCATCAACACTTGATGCTCTTTCTTGATTTCTACCTTCGTTGATTTCAACATCGCGAAGAGCTCGGGAATCGTTTTCGTCATCCTTTGCATACTATAGTTCATCACGAAGTTCTACTAACTTGGTGATGGTGACTAGAGAACTCATCAATCACTATCTTATCTGGAAGATTAACTCCCACTTGATTCAAGCGATTGTAGTACCTGCACAATCTGAGCACATGCTCACTAGTTGAGCGATTCTCCTCCATCTTTTAGCTATAGAACTTGTTGGAGACTTCATATCTCTCAACTCGGTATTTGCTTGAAATGTTAACTTCAATTCTGGAACATCTCATATGGTCCATGACGCTCAAAACGCCTTTGAAGTCCCGATTCTAAGCCGTCAAGCATGGTGCACTAAACTATCAAGTAGTCATCATATTGAGCTAGCCAAACGCTCATAACGCCCGATCCGCTCCTGCAATAGGTCCGTCACCTAGCGGTGCATTAAGGACATAATTCTTACGTGCAGCAATGAGGATAAACCTCGATCACGGATCCAATCCGCATCATTTCTACTAACATCTTTCAACACAATTTTCTCTAGGAACATATCAAAATAAATATATGAAAGCAACAACGCGAGCTATTGATCTACAACATAATTTGCAAAATACTACCAGGACTAAGTTCATGTAAATTTAAGTTCAATTAATCATATTACTTAAGAACTCTCACTTAGACAAACATCTCTCTAGTCATCTAAGTGATCATGTGATCCAAATCAACTAAACCATAACCGATCATCACGTGAGATGGAGTAGTTTTCAATGGTGAACATCACTATGTTGATTATATCTACTATATGATTCACGCTCGACCTTTCGGTCGCCGTGTTCCGAGGCCATATCTGCATATGCTAGGCTTGTCAAGTTTAACCTGAGTATTCCGCGTGTGCAAAACTGGCTTGCACCCGTTGTAGATGGACGTAGAGCTTATCACACCCGATCATCACGTGATGTCTGGGCACGATGAACTTTGGCAATGGTGCATACTCAGGGAGAACACTTCTTGATAATTAGTGAGAGATCATCTTAAAATGCTACCGTCAATCAAAGCAAGATAAGATGCATAAAGGATAAACATCACATGCAATCAATATAAGTGATATGATATGGCCATCATCATCTTGTGCTTGTGATCTCCATCTCCGGCAAGCGTCATCGTGATCACCATCGCCACTGGCGCGACACCTTGATCTCCATTGTAGCATCGTTGTCGTCTCGCCAATCTTATGCTTCTACGACTATCGCTACCGCTTAGTGATAAAGTAAAGCATTACAGGGTGATTGCATTGCATACAATAAAGCGACAACCATATGGCTCCTGCCAGTTGCCGATAACTTCGGTTACAAAACATGATCATCTCATACAAAAATATAGCATCACGTCTTGATCATATCACATCACAACATGCCCTGCAAAAACAAGTTAGACGTCCTCTACTTTGTTGTTGCAAATTTTACGTGGCTGCTACGGGCTGAGCAAGAACCGTTCTTACCTACGCGTCAAAACCACAACGATAGTTCGTCAAGTTAGTGTTGTTTTAACCTTCGCAAGGACCGGGCATAGCCACACTCGGTTCAACTAAAGTTGGAGAAACTGACACCCGCCAGCCACCTATGTGCAAAGCACGCCGGTAGAACCAGTCTCGCGTAAGCGTCTGGCGTAATGTCGGTTCGGGCCGCTTCATCCAACAATACCGCCAACCAAAGTATGACATGCTGGTAAGCAAGATGACTTGTATCGCCCACAACTCACTTGTGTTCTACTGCATATAACATCAACGCATAAAACCAGTCTCGATGCCATTTGTTGGGGAACGTAGTAATTTCAAAAATTCCTACGCACACGCAAGATCATGGTGATGCATAGCAACGAGAGGAGAGTGTTGTCCATATACCCTCGTGAGCCGTGGCGGAAGCTTTATGACAACGCTGTTGATGTAGTCGACGCGTCTTCACGATCCGACCGATTCAAGCACCGAACGTCGGCACCTCCGAGTTCAGCACACGCTCAGCTCGATGACGATCCTCGGACTCCGATCCAGCAGGTGTCGGGGATGAGTTCCGTCGAAGACGATGGCGTGGTGACGATGATGATGTTCTATCGACGCAGGCTTCGCCTAAGCACCGCAACGATATGACCGAGGTGGAATATGGTGGAGGGGGCACCGCTGCGGCTAAGGAACGATCACGAAGATCAACTTGTGTGTCTTTGGGTGCCCCTTGCCCCGTATATAAAGGAGCAAGGAGGAGGAGGCCGGCCCTAGGAAGGGCGCGCCAAGTGTGAGTCCTACTAGGACTCCCTAGTCCTAGTAGGATTCCACCTCCCATATGGAATAGGAAAAGAGGAAGGAAAAGGAAAAGGAAGGAAGGGCGCCTTCCCTAGTCCAATCGGACCAGACCAAGGGAAGGTGCGCCACCCTTGAGGCCCTTTTCCTTCTTTCCCGTATGGCCCAATAAGGCCCAATACGATTCCGTAACTCTTGGTACTCAAAAATACCGAATCACTCGAACCTTCCGATGTCCGAATATAGTCATCCAATATATCGATCTTTACGTATCGACCATTTCAAGACTCCTCGTCATGTCCCCGATCTCATCCGGGACTCCAAACTCCTTCGGTACGTCAAAACTCATAAACTCATAATAAAACTGTCATCAAAACCTTAAGCATGCGGACCCTACGGGTTCGAGAACTATGTAGACATGACCGAGACTCATTTCCGGTCAATAACCAATAGCGTAACCTGGATGCTCATATTGGTTCCTACATATTCTACGAAGATCTTTATCGGTCAAACCGCATAACAACATACGTTGTTCCCTTTGTCATCGGTATGTTACTTGCCCGAGATTCGATTGTCGGTATCCAATACCTAGTTCAATCTCGTTACCGGCAAGTCTCTTTACTCGTTACGTAATGCATCATTCCGTAACTAACTCATTAGCTACATTGCTTGCAAGGCTTATAGTGATGTGCATTACCGAGAGGGCCCAGAGATACCTCTCCGACAATCGGAGTGACAAAACCTAATCTCGAAATACGCCAACCCAACATGTACCTTTGAACACACCTGTAGAGCTCCTTTATAATCACCCAGTTACGTTGTGACATTTGGTAGCACATAAAGTGTTCCTCCGGTAAACGGGAGTTGCATAATCTCATAGTCATAGGAACATGTATAAGTCATGAAGAAAGCAATAGAAACATACTATACGATCAAGTGCTAAGCTAACGGAATGGGTCAAGTCAATCACATCATTCTCCTAATGATTCGATCCCGTTAATCAAATGACAACTCTTTGTCCATGGCTAGGAAACATAACCATCTTTGATTAATGAGCTAGTCAAGTAGAGGCATACTAGTGACACTATGTTTGTCTATGTATTCACACGTGTATTATGTTTCCGGTTAATACAATTCTTGCATGAATAATAAATATTTATCATGATATAAGGAAATAAATAATAACTTTATTATTGCCTCTAGGGCATATTTCCTTCACCAAGTGCCTCATGGCTAAAGCCTCTAACAAGGTAACTCCCAACATCAAAACCACCATCATTACTAATCCCTCTTTGGAGGGTTGCATTGATGATCATGAGGGATCTAATGAGGATGTGAATGAATTTGAGTCATTTATGAGTAAGGTCAAGGGCAAATCCAAGAAGCATTTTGTTGCTCTCCTGGAACAACTTGGTGAAGCCAATGACATGATCAAGGCTCACGAAGATACCATCTCTAAGATGGAAGGTCATAGTCGTGACTATGCCGATGAGATATCGGATCTCTCTAATGCTCTTGAGGAAGAGCGTGGTCATCATTTGACTCTTGAGGAGTCATACAACAATGACCATGCTAAGTTAAAGAAAGATCTTGATCATGCTCTTGTCGTGTCTGTGTGCTAGCTTCCGAGAAGGCTAAACTTGGGGTTGATCATGCTAGACTCAAGGAGGAGTTTGATATACTTGACAAGGCCCACAAGGTCTTGAAGGGTGCTCATGCTAACCTCAAGGAGTCTCATGCTCAACTCCAAGTTAAGCTAACCAAGGAAAAGGCCACCTGTCCTCATATGGTATTAATTGATAATGCATATGCTACTAACCCGTGTTGTGAGCATGTGCATCTTGTGGAGGAGAATGCCAAGTTGAAGGATCAACTTGAGAAAGGCCTTGTGACTTGCATTCAAGGTGAAAAGAATCTCAACGATCTTTTGAGCAATCGAAAGGAAGTTGTGGCCAAGAAGGGAATTGGGTTTGCACCCAAGTCCAAGAACAAGAACAAGAACGACAAGACCAAACGACCTCTTCCTCTCAAGCAAACTTTTGTGAAAGAGGGAGAGGGTGCTCCTAAGGAGAAGAAGGAAAATTTGAAGGGTGTTGATGTCAAAAAGAGCAAAACCATCTCCTCCAACAAAACCGGCGACTTTAACCCATCATATGTGTTGTGTCGTGCTAGTGATGGGCATGTTTATGCTAAATTTGTTGGTTCTCCTTATGAGTACATTGAATGGTCTATTTGGGTTCCTAAGACCCTTGTTACTAACATCAAAGGACCCATTACTAAATGGGTACCTAAAACCAAGCATTGATCTCTTGTAGGTGTTTGCTTCCGGTGGGGGATCATGGTTGCTCGATAGTGGAGCAACAAATCATATGACCGGGAGCAAGGACTTGGTGGTGGACGTGCAAAAGATTCCATATATGCCCACCAATGTCGAATGGGGTGATGCTTCACATTCCAAGGTATTGGGTCTTGGCAAGGTTGTCATTTCTCATGATCTAACGATCGAGAAAGTCATGCTTGTTGAGTCCCTTGCATACAATTTACTTTCCGTTCGTCAACTTGCACTCATGGGCTTTGCCACTTTCTTTGACATTGATACCGTGGCCCTCTTGTGGAGCAAGACTCTTAAAGTAGCCTTTGTTGGGCATGTCGAGAACGGTCTCTATGTGATAAACTTTTCGGAGCGACCCACTAAGACCGCGACATGCCTAATGGCTAAAGTTGACGTGGGATGGCTTTGGCATCGCCGTTTAGCCCACGTCAATATGAGATCTTTGCAACGTCTTCTCAAAGGGGACCACGTCCGTGGACTAACAAATGTTAGTTTTGCCAAAGATCATGCTTGCAGTGCTTGTATTGAAGGAAAGCTCCATGAGAAGGCTCACCGTCCCACGACCATCATCTACTCGAAGAGACCCTTGGAGCTCCTTCACATGGATCTCTTTGGGCCTCCATCTTTTGATAGTCTTGGAGGTAGAAAGTATTGCTTGGTGATTGTGGATGATTATTCAAGATACACTTGGGTATACTTCTTCAAGAGGAAGAGTGAGACTCAACAAACTGTCATCGACTTTGCAAATGAAGCTCAACGTCAACATAATGCAAAGATCTTGACTATAAGAAGTGACAACGGCACCGAGTTCAAGAACTACACCTTGGATGAGTTTCTTAGTGATGAGGGGATCAAGCATCAACATGCTGCACCATATGCCCCTCAACAAAATGGTGTTGCAGAGAGGAAGAACCGGACATTGATGGATGCGGCAAGGACCATGATGGCGGATTTCAAGTCTCCATACAACTTTTGAGCCAAAGCCATCAACACCGCTTGTCATGCATCCAATCGGCTCTATCTCCGCAAAGGTTTGAACAAGACTCCTTATGAGATACTCACCGGCAACAAGCCCAATCTCAAGTACTTCCGGGTGTTCGGGTGTAAGTGTTTCATTCTCAAGAAAGGTGTTCGTTTGTCTAAATTTGAGGCTAGAGCTTATGAGGGCATATTTGTTGGTTATGCTACAAACTCTCATGCTTACCGTGTTCTCAACAAGTCCACGGACTCATTGAGGAGACGATGTAACGTGGAGTTTGATTTAAAATAACGGCTCCCAAGTGGAGCAAAGTGGTACTTGTGATGTAGGTGATGAAATTCCTCCCAAGCCATAAGAAGAATGGGTATTGGTCATATTCTACCCATTGAGGAACCCCTTGTGGCCGAAGGAGAAGGACAATGCTCCACTCAAGTGGAGCCATCACCTCCCCAAGACCCACACGCTTCCGAAGAACAAAATGAAGGCCCTCAACCTCGTGAACAAGACCAAGGGCAAGATCAATCTCAAGATAGTGGTGAACCTCCAAATGATGCCCAAGGTCAAGTTCTCCCCCTCGAGCAAGTTCAAGATCAAGAACAAGCTCAAGACGTCGCTCAAGATAATCAAGTTAACCCTCCTCCTTCCACATCCGAGGAGGAATTAGAGCGTCGTGCCGCAAAGATTGCTTCCAAGCTCACCACCAAAGGCCATCTCATGGAAAATGTGGTTGGAAGCCTAAGAAAGGGGGTAAGCACTCGTAGACAATTAGCAAACTATTGTGAACATCACGCGTTTGTCTCTTGTGTTGAACCCCAAAAGGTCTATGAGGCGCTCAAAGACTCGGATTGGCTCAATGCCATGCATGAAGAACTCAACAACTTCGAGTACAACAAGGTTTGGAGATTGGTGCCAAGGCCATCAGGGAACCACAACGTAATTGGAACCAAGTGGATTTTCAAGAACAAGCAAGATGCACATGGGAACATCATTCGCAACAAGGCAAGATTGGTAGCACAAGGCTACTCCCAAGTCGAGGGTATCGACTATGGTGAAACCTTTGCTCCCGTTGCTTGTCTTGAATCCATATGTTTGTTGATTGCTTATGCTTCCCATCACAACTTTAAGTTGCAACAAATGGATGTGAAAAGTGCTTTTCTTAATGGTCCTATTAATGAGTTGGTCTATGTCAAGCAACCCCCCGGGTTCGAGGATCCCTACTTCCCGGATCATGTGTATCAACTCGATAAGGCACTCTATGGCCTTAAACAAGCCCCACGTGCGTGGTATGACCACCTTACCGAGTTGTTACAAGATCGTGGATTTGAGGTGGGCAAATCGATCCCACTTTTTACTAAGAAGGTCAAAGGGAGTTGTTTGTATGCCAACTATATGTTGATGATATTATCTTTGGTTCCCCTAACAAAGCTTTCAATGAGGAATTTGCCGCTCTCATGACCTCCAAGTTCAAGATGTCTTTGATGGGAGAGTTGAAGTTCTTCCTTGGTTTTGATATCAAACAAAGAAGGGAAGGTACCTTCATCAACCAAGCCAAATATACTCAAGACATGCTAAAAAGATTCAAGCTAAGTGATGTCAAGCCGGCTTCTACTCCAATGCCTACCAAGTGACAACTTGACATTGATCCCAATGGTAAAGCGGTGGATCAAAAGTTATATCGCTCCATGATTGGCTCCTTGCTTTACCTTTGTGTATCTAGACCGGATATCATGTTGAGTGTGGGAATGTGTGCATGGTTTCAAGCCGCACCGAAGGAAATTCACTATGTGGCGGTCAAGCGAATCTTTCGATATTTGGCTCATACCCCAAACTTTGGCTTATGGTACCCAAGAGGGGCAAACTTCAAGCTTGAAGGATATACAGATTCCGATTGGGCGGGAGACAAAGTGGATAGGAAGTCCACTTCCGGAGGGTGCCAATTTCTTGGTTGCTCTCTGGTGAGTTGGTCTTCCAAGAAGCAAAGTTGTGTGTCTCTCTCATCCATCGAAGCGGAATATGTGGCGGCCGGTAGTTGTTGTGCACAACTCTTATGGATGAGGCAAACTTTAAAGGAGTGCGGTGTCATTTGTGACAAAGTGCCTCTTTGGTGTGACAATGAAAGTGCCATCAAGATTTCTCTCAACCCCGTGCAACACTTCAAGATGAAGCATATTGAGATTCGGTATCACTTCATCCGGGATCACATTAGGCGAGGGGAGATCGAGCTCAAGTATGTGAACACTCATGATAACCTTGCAGATATTTTCACGAAGCCCTTGGATGAAGCAAGATTTCGCGAGTTAAGGCATGAGCTAGATATCATTGATCCGAGCAATGTTGCTTGAACCCTTGCACACCCCACCATCCTCAACTTGTTGTCTTGTTTAGATGTAGGCATGGACATAGGGGGAGTGTTTCTCTCTCAATGAACTCTTCCTCCCCCCATTATGCATAAATTGAGCCTCTCTTTCACATTCGCCATTCTTGATGGTACTTGTGGTTCAAAGACGAGTTTTGGTCATGGACCCAAGGATAATTCTTCGTGGTGCCATACCAATTGACTCGAACATAGGTGGCTCCGGCCACCGCCCTCTCTTGAGAGAGGCTAGAGCACGCTCTGCTTTCGGGTGGTTGTTTTTCTTTTCGTTTTGTTCCTTGTTCTAGGTGTTGGTTTCTCTAAGTTGTTGTTTCTCTTGTTTTGTTTCTTTTGTCCTTGGTTTGGGCATTTGTGGCCGGGCGGTACAACCGGGGTCACGGGCGGTTCTACCGCTGGTACCTGGTTGTGTTGTCCCAGAAGGTTTGCAATCGGTGCTTGGGCGGTTTTACCGCTCAAATCCCCATGGTTTCCTTCGTCCGGTACTACCGGTTGATGCCGAGCGGTACTACCGGTGCCTTTCAGGCAACGGAAGTACCGCCCACATCCACCTGTCGGTACCTAACTTGCGGTTCAACCGGTCCTCAGAGCGGTTCTCTGCGCGTCTATGGGCCTATTTATCTCCGATGGGGTGAAGGGTTTTCTTCTTTTTTTTTCCTTCGTCCCCGCTCGCCTTTTCTTCGCTCTAGCCGCCGGTCACCACTGCCTCGCCCCGGAGTGCGTCTCGCGCTTCGGATCCGTGGGATCTCCATGGATTCTCTCCGTGGAGCCTCCCGATCTCCTCCCATGGCTGGTGGTAATGCCCTTGTTCTTCGTTCCTCGTTCTAGGGTTCTTTCTTTGTCTAGGGCATTACTTGACCTTTCGAGTTTAGTGTTTGAACTTTTGTTGGGAGAGATCGTTGTTTTTCTCCTGTCTAGTTTGCAGTACCTAGAAATCAGAATATTACTCGTGTGATTCGTATATCTTGGTTCGATCTATCCCCCCGGTATTGCCACTGTCAGCGGTCCTACCACCTTTACGGGCGGTACAACCGGTGGGAGATCAGGTACAACCAGGATATACAAACCACACAACACTGTTCCATCTTCTCTGCTGTTGCATCTGTTGTGTGCCTTCCTCTCATTCTTGCTGGTTTTCGTGTGTTCTCTTCGTGTGTGTGTTCAGATGGCTCTAGTTCTCGCTCTGCTCCTCGCAAGACCAAGAAGAGGGCTCGAAGGTGCCCGGTTGTGTCTGATGATGAAGAGGAGGTTGTGATTCCCACCAAGCCCACTCACCATGACAAGTCTGCCGCTGCAAAGCAACGTGTGGTAATGCCGCTGCACCGTTGGAAAGCCAAGGATTGGGAAGCCTTCCGCTCAAAGAATCCTTATGAGGTTCCCGTAGCTCCTCGCTGGACCATCGTTCAGTTTCGGAACGAGATGCAAGTGCGAATTGTCCATGAACTCTTTGAGCACAACAAGAACAGATATGCCAAGCAGTGGACCATCGATCTTGACCATTGGAGGAACAACCTGGAGTATTTTGGTGAGGCTTTGGCTCTCTGTGAGGAGTTTGATCTTGTCAAGCTCATGTCAGTCAACTGTGATTTTGATGTTCAACTCATCCATCAGTTCTATGCCACCATTCACTTTGGAGAAGATGACGCGCGCACCCTCACTTTCATGTGCCGTGATGAGCTCTTTCATGTTCCCTGGAGGACTTTCTGCAATGCTATTGGGTATGATGATATCGGTCTGGAAGGAAGGGGTGGCATTCGCCCCCATGACCATCCTGACTCCATGCCTAAGGAGAAGCTTGCCCCTCTGTACATTCGGGGCCGTGGTATTATTGGAGAATCTAAGGATTTGGTGAAGGTCTATGACATCATGCATCGCGTGTTTCGCAATGTGCTTCTGCCCAAGGTGGGGAATCAAGATGAAATCCATGGCTATCTTGTTGACTTGATGGTTGCAATGAAGACCAAGGTGGGCTCTGGGGAGATGTTTGATGTGTCCAACTGGCTGTGGCACGAGATGTACAACATGGTCATCTACAGGAAGGTCCCCATTTATGCTCCTTTTGTCATGTGCTTTCTGAACTCAGTGTGGGAGGTTCGCCGTCCTGGAGAGCCTCTCTCCTCTCCTGATAATCTCACTGCTCATGAAGTCAAGCTCCTTAAGAAGAAGAAGCACGCCGAGCCTCATTTCCCTGCCATTGCTTCTGAGGATGTCTATGCTACTTCTGACGATGAGGACTTTGAGTTGGAGCCAGGGGCCAAGCCCTCGTGGGTGGACAAGCTCGCTGCCAAGGTGAAGAAGACTTTCTGCCTTCAGTCTGACATCCAGAAGAGGATGTATGAGGCGCATGTCAATGAGAAGCTTGCCCGGTGTTGCCAAATTGCAATGATGAAGCACCTCAACATGTCGGTTCAGAGTGGCTCTGAGAAGAGCATCACACCGGAGGAGCATTGGATATCTTGCCACATCACCTGGACTGATGATGAAGCCCCCCCACAGTCCTCCACCTCCTTTGCTGCTGCTGCTGATGATGTTATCATGGAGGACTCAGATCGGGACGATGATGAAGAATCTGATGATGATGAAGATCCAGATGCTACCGAGGAGTCAGAGGAGGACGACTGAGCTCTGGGGCGCTAGCTTCGCTCTTTTACTTTTTGGTGTCTTGATGCCAAAGGGGGAGACAATGTTATAGGACTCGGGAGTTGCATGGGTTTTTGGCGTGTGTGTTTTTTTCCCGTGTGCGTGTTGAACTTTGTCAGCGGTCTCCAGTTGAACTTTGCTCGTTTCTCGGCTTGCTTTGTGTGAGACTTGTGCTACTCCTGCTATCTTATTTTCAGTTTGTTGGTTATTATTGGCAGTATTGCTCTTTATTGCTCTCTATCCGTTTTGTTGTCTACCTTCATATTATGTGCTTATAGTGGAGAGTCTATAAAATCTAGGGGGAGTCTCGCCCTTAAAGTGTGCCCATGCTCTCTAACAACTAGTTCAACTTGGGGCACACATCTAGGGGGAGCTCCGACTAGATTCTATAGATTTCTACCTTACAAATCGTGTTGTTGTCATCATCCACCAAAAAGGGGGAGATTTAAAGGGCATTTCCCTACCTTATGTTTTGGATGATGATGACAACCCTCTGTTGGTCTAATCATGTGCTAAAAGTTTCAGGTTCTCGATGCTTAGACCTACATCGGATAGTTGTTCTCTCTCGAAGGAAAAGATTGAAGACGGAGTCCTCTACGCTTTTTATCTCTTTGGTCGTAGGGAACCCGTAATATCAAGAGGGAATACACATTGGAAAGAGTATGGGAATCCGTTCACGTACAACTCCATCACCCCTCTCTTGTCTTCCTCAGGTGTGAGAGAGAGAGTGTCTCCCTTTTGATTTGACTGCCTGCTGTGTTTTCCCAGCGGTTGTACCGCTCGTCCGAGCGGTTGTACCGCTGGCTCTTGGTGTTTCCCTGTCTTCATCGAGCGGTGGTACCGCTACCTCCGGGCGGTGGTACCGCCACCAGGCTCAGCAAAGACCTGCGGCGGTGGTTCCGGCCATGCACCGCCCAAGTACCGGTCGAGCTTCTGTTTTGATGCGGTTCTCGGGCGGTGGTGGCCGGGTTGGTCCGGTTGTTCCTCGTCAACCGGTACCACCGGAGGTTCGAGCGGTTCTTCCGCTCTGACCTTAGCCGCTCAAGCGCTCAAGGCCAAGCGGTTGCACCGGCCCGGTACCGCCCAACTACCGCCCTCAGGGGTGCCTCCGTTCTGTTTCAATGCGGTAGTTGCGCGGTGGCCGGGCGGTTGTTCCGGTCATTTTCTTAAACCGGTACTACCGCTTGGTTGCCCGGTTGTACCGCCTGGTAGGGTTCTGCCGATACACCATGAGCCCCGGTTGTACCGGGACAAGGAGCGGTTGTACCGCTGCAGTGCTAAAAACGCAGTAACGGTTGGATTTATTAGGGTTGCTATATAAGGTGGTTCTTCCACCTACCACTCTTACCTCTTACCTCTCTCACTCCACCATTGATTCTCTCAAGCTCTCTTGCCCAATCTCTCTCTCTCTAGCCACTCAAACTCGTTGATTTGCTAGGGATTGAAGGAGGAGACCTAGATCTACACTTCCACCAAAGGATATTTGCTTCCCCCATACTTTCTAGTGTGGATTTTATTACTCTTGGGTGTTTGAGCATCCTAGACGGTTGAGGTCACCTCGAAGCCATATTCCAATGTGGTGAAGCTTCGTGGTTCCGTTGGGAGCCTCCAATTAAGTTGTGGAGAGAGCCCCAACCTTGTTTGTAAAGGTCCGGTTGCCGCCTTCAAGGGCACCAATAGTGGAATCACGGCATCTCGCATTGTGTGAGGGCGTGAGGAGAATACGGTGGCCCTAGTGGCTTCTTGGGGAGCATTGTGCCTCCACACCGCTCTAACGGAGACGTACTTCCCTTCAAAAGGAAGGAACTTCGGTAACACATCCTCGTCTCCACCGGCTCCACTCTTGGTTATCTCGTGCCTTTACTTTTGCAAGCTTAATTGTGTTGTATCCCTTACTTGCTTGTGTGCTTGTTGTTGTTGCATCATATAGGTTGTTCACTTAGTTGCATATCTAGACAACCTACTTTGATGGAAAGTTTAATTTGGTAAAGAAAAGTTAAAAATTGTTAGTTGCCCATTCACCCCCCCCCTCTAGTCAACTATATCGATCCTTTCAATCACTCCTTTTAAAATTACAAGATGGGCACCGAGTATTTCGCATTTGCTTTCTGCTGATGACACCTTATTGTTCTTCAAAGCATGTGGTCAGTAGGCCGCCCACATTAAACATATTCTAGATGCCTATGGACTTGCTACAATACATCTCATTAACCCTGACAAGTGCTATTTTTTTGGTAATTCCTGTCCTGCTACCTCCATTTGTTCTGTTAAGGGTGTTCTTCAAGTTGTCACATCAAGGTTTGAAGAGAAGTACATTGGGTTGTTGTCATGTACTTAATGTTCACATAACACCACTAGAGGAAGAACAACACAACATATCATCAAAACATGGAATCGTAATCAACTTCACATGATTACTGTCGGTGTCAAAACCGACGGATCTCGGGTAGGGGGTCCCGAACTGTGTGTCTAAGGCGGATGGTAACAGGAGGCGGGGGACACGATGTTTACCCAGGTTCGGGCCCTCTCGATGGAGGTAATACCCAACTTCCTGCTTGATTGATCTTGACGATATAAGTATTACAAGAGTTGATCTACCATGAGATCATAGAGGCTAAACCCTAGAAGCTAGCTTATGGTATGATTGTTGTTGTCCTACGGACTAAACCCTCCGGTTTATATAAACACCGGAGGGGCCTAGGGTTACACAGAGTCGGTTACAAGGGATGAGATCTACATATCCGTATTGCCAAGCTTGCCTTCCACGCCAAGGAGAGTCCCATCCGGACACGGGACGGAGTCTTCAATCTTGTATCTTCATAGTCCAACAGTCCAGCTAAAGTATATAGTCCGGCTGTCCTAGGACCCCCTAATCCAGGACTCCCTCAGTAGCCCCTGAACCAGGCTTCAATGACGATGAGTCCAGCGCGTAGATTGTCTTCGGCATTGCAAAGCGGGTTCCTCCTTCGAATATTCCATAGAAGATTTTGAACACAAGGATAGTGTCTGGCTCTGCAAAACAAATTCCACATACCACCGTAGAGAGAATAATATTTCCACAAATCTAATCTGCTGACAACTTCTGTAGCATGACATCACACCACCGCCCGGTCATTATTCGAACCGTTTTTCTCAACCAGCCACTGCACATATTGTGAGGCGGTTTTCTTGGCACGTCTTGTTGAAGCAGAGATCGTGTCCCCCTTATTACGGGATTCTCATCAATACGGGTGTGGGTAACCCAACCGCGCCATCAATCACGGCGCTTGGGGAATAAGCGAGTTAACCAGGCAGGTGGAGAGGCGCATAGTTTCTTCCGCCCTTATAAAGGGACAAGGATTCATCTTTTTCACCCACGCCCTCTTCCTCCTTGCTCATCCATTCTTGCGCACTCAAGCTCCAACACCCAAGTTCGCATTTTCTCCTCAAACCACTCCAAGCATGTCCGGAGCGGGAGGCAAGTGGATGGTCTCCTCCGTTACGGAGGAGGACATCACAAAGCTACGGGGAGCCGGATATCTGGCCGCGGATATGGCACACCGGCTGCCAGATGCGGGGCAGATCGTCCCTACTCCAGAACCCCATGAGAGGGTGGTATTTCTTACCCACTTCGTCCGCAGACTGGGATTTCCTCTCCACCCGTTTGTCCGCGGGCTCATGTTCTACTACGGGCTGGACTTTCATGATCTGGCCCCCAATTTCATCCTCAACATCTTGGCGTTCATCGTCGTGTGCGAGGCCTTCCTCCGCATCAAGCCCCACTTCGGCCTGTGGCTGAAGACCTTCAACGTTAAACCGAAGGTGGTGGTCGGCCAGCAAGCGGAGTGCGGAGGCGCCATGGTGGGCAAAATGCCCAACGTCACCTGGCTCGAAGGCTCCTATGTGGAGACTGTAAAGGGGTGGCAATCGGGGTGGTTCTATATCACCGAGCCGCGCGACACCAACTGGGTGGCGACCCCCATATTTTGATCCGGAATCCCCATGCAGCTCACCTCCTGGAAAGAGAAGGGCCTATCCTGGGGTTCCTCGGTGGAGCTGACCGGACTCCAGACTTGCGTCAAAAACATGATGAGCAAGAAAATCAAGCTTGTCAATGTGGTCCAAGTCATGCTCTTCCGCCGGATCCTCCCGTGTCAAAGACGGGCATTCAATTTGTGGGAGTTCGACCCAGCCGTGCACCAAACGCTGCGAGAGCTCTTCGACATGATGCACAAGGATGTCTGGAAGGTGCTGTTCATGGGCGCCGAGGTACCGCCTCCCCTTACCGAGGACCGTGGACTCTGCGCAAAGCGCCCTGCCAATCCGGTAAGTCTTTTATATCTCATAAGATGTTATTTTCCCCAGTATAACCACGCGCGGGATCTAAGCCTCCACGCCATTTAACAGGACTGGGTAGCGACAACAGAGCAGATCGATTGTCCGGCTCCCCTGCCCGAAGACCCATCAGATGCTCTCCTAACGGAGATGCTGGTTCCGGCGCCTTATGAGGTGCCGGAGAAGAATGCCAAGAAGAAGGCCACGGGGACCAGGAAGGGTCTCCGGCGCAAGGTTATATCGGACTCCTTGTCCGAAAACACCGAGGCGCACTCCTCCCATGAAAACGAGGAGGAAGAGGAAAGTTCTCCCCCCCCCCAGCCGGAGGGGGTGGATAGGAAAAGGAAGGCCGCCCCATCCGGGGAGGCCGAAGGGTCCAAGAAGGGAAGGACCCTCCTCCCGGACTGCTCCACGACGGCCGCTTTCAGCGACGAGGAGTGGTTACCCAGGTACAAGCCGCTGGCCAAGTCGTGAGTATCCGGATACCGTAATAATTCTTGATATGTTTTATTGTACTGCTTCTCATCACGCCGAACATGATTATGCAGTCCGTCCCGAGCCCATATCGACGTATCTTCGTCGGATGGTTCTTTGAGCCCGTCGGATATGAACAGCGATTCACTCCCGACCGCCTCTTCCCCCCGCCCTATGGATGACACCGAGGTGTTGTCTCGAGGGGCACTGAACCAAGGGGATAGTTCGGGCGCCCAAGGCGACATTCGGTATTGGGCGCTGAGGGCAAGACTCCACAGGCCCTAACGCCGGGGGCAGCAAGTCTAGCCCCAAGCTGAATATGGCGTCGGAACCTCCAGTGGTTTCGGATTCTGTCAGGCAACCCCTTACTAAGGGGGGCAAGCCGTCTGCGCTGATGGCCTTTGTCCATCCAGAGGCATCGGAGAACTTGCTGGAAGCGCTTCGCGGCGCTTCTATTGACGAAGAGCACCGCACTATTATGAGTGCGATGGTCAAAAAGGTTCAGTCCGCTAAGAGCGGACTGACTAAAGCCTGTGCCAGCCTCCTAACAGGCTTTGAGGTGAGTGACCAGATTATAAGAGAATGTTACCGCATAGACAGTAGCCCCTGATGCTCTGTTTGGCGTTCGCAAAGAAAAGCCGAATAGAGGATCAAATAATAACCGCAGGAGTCTTGATCAAAATATGTCTATGTGCATATGCAGGCTTCACTGCTGGTCGCTGCCGCACGTACTGCGGAGGTCTCCGTACTGAAGCGGGACCTTGAGCGGTCCAAGGAAGAGCTCGGCCTTACCAAGAGGCAGTTCGAAGAGAACAAAGGTAAGTGATACCTCGTCTGTATATTGATAAATAGGATCGTCATGAATTTTGCTAGGGGCCACGACCGAAGTGGCGGCCCTATAGAAGGCGCTATCCGAGGCCGAAGACAAAGCGGCCAAGGAGCGCCTCGAGCGAGAGAAACAAGAGGCCCGAGTAGGCGAGGTGCAGCAAGAGCTCCAGGCTCTCGTCAAGAAACATGAGTCCTTGGAGCGTGATTCGAAGACGCAAGGGTCCGAGCTTGCGAAGGCCCTTGAAAACGCGCAACATGCCTAGGCCGAAGCCCAAAAGGCCCTCCAGGAAATTGAGGCGGTTAAGAAGATAGCGGCGGGTAAGGCATTCTTTATGCAAAGCAAGCATGTGAAGGAAACATTCTTTTTACTTACCCGAGTTCGGAGCTATCCAAGAGCATTCGCAGATCTACCCCGCAGTGTGTCGGATGCCGCGGAGTTCTACCGGGCCGAGGAGGGGAGCTCGACGGAGAAGTTGTTCTGGTCTCAGTATACTGGGATCGAACACCCAATGCCCTTGAGCGACTAGTTGAAGCAACTGGTTGATGACCCACAAGTATAGAGGATCTATCGTAGTCCTTTCGATAAGTAAGAGTGTCGAACCCAACGAGGAGCAGAAGGAAATGATAAGCAGTTTTCAGCAAGGTGTTCTAAGTATTGAAATAAGTGGTAACAGATAGTTTTGTGATAGGATAATTTGTAACGAGCAACAAGTAACAAAAGTAAATAAAGTGCAGCAAGGTGGCCCAATCCTTTTTGTAGCAAAGGACAAGCCTGGACAAACTCTTATAATATGAAAAGCGCTCCCGAGGACACATGGGAATATCGTCAAGCTAGTTTTCATCACGTTCATATGATTCGCGTTCGGTACTTTGATAATTTGATATGTGGGTGGACCGGTGCTTGGGTGTTGTTCTTACTTGAACAAACATCCCACTTATGATTAACCTCTATTGCAAGCATCCGCACCTACAACAAAAGTATTAAGGTAAACCTAACCATAGCATGAAACATATGGATCCAAATCAGTCCCTTACGAAGCAACGCATAAACTAGGGTTTAAGCTTCTGTCACTCTAGCAACCCATCATCTACTTATTACTTCCCAATGCCTTCCTCTAGGCCCAAATAATGGTGAAGTGTTATGTAGTCGACGTTCAAATAACACCACTAGAGGCTAGACAACATACATCTCATCAAAATATCGAACTAATACCAAATTCACATGACTACTAATAGCAAGACTTCTCCCATGTCCTCAGGAACAAACGTAACTACTCACAAAGCATATTCATGTTCATAATGAGAGGAGTATTAATATGCATAAAGGATCTGAACATATGATCTTCCACCAAATAAACCAACTAGCATCAACTACAAGGAGTAATCAACACTACTAGCAAACTACTAGTACCAATCCCGGACTTGGAGACAAGAATTGGATACAAGAGATGAACTAGGGTTTTGAGAGGAGATGGTGCTGGTGAAGATGTTGATGGAGATTGCCCTCTCCCGATGAGAGGAGCGTTGGTGATGAAGATGACGATGATTTGCCCCTCCCGGAGGGAAGTGTCCCCGGCAGAACAGCTCTGCCGGAGCCCTAGATTGGTTCCGCCAAGGTTCCGCCTCGTGGCGGCGGAGTCTCGTCCCGAAAGGTTGCTTATGATTTTTTCCTCGACGAAAGACCTCATATAGCAAAAGATGGGCATCGGAGGGCCACCAGGGGGCCCACAAGGTAGGGGGGCGCGCCCCCCACCCTCGTGGCCAGGTGGGGCCCCCTCTGGTGAACTTCTTCCATTGGATATTTTTTATTATTTCCCAAAATGACTTTCGTGGGGTTTCAGGACTTTTGGAGTAGTGCAGAATAGGTCTCTAATATTTTCTCCTTTTCCAGCCCAGAATTCCAGCTGCCGGCATTCTCCCTCCTTATGTAAACCTTGTAAAATAAGAGAGAATAGGCATAAGTATTGTGACATAACGTGTAATAACAGCCTATAATGCAATAAATATCGATATAAAAGCATGATGCAAAATGGACGTATCAACTCCCCCAAGCTTAGACCTCGCTTGTCCTCAAGCGAAAGCCGATAACGATAGATATGTCCCCATGTTTAGAGGTAGAGGCGTCTATAAAAAGAATACGGACATGAAGGCATCATGATTGTTCTCATAACAGCAACATATATATGTATTGTCATATGATTACTTATGCTCAAGTAATAATCCATTCTGAATGTAGAATACGAATCATAAACTTTATTGAAAACCAACAAACTATAATCTCAGTCATTGAAGCAATTGCAATTTATCATAACATCAGAAAGAGTCTATGTTAGAGCTTAATAGCAAGTCCACATACTCAACTATCATTTAGTCTTTCATAACTGCAAACACTCACGGGATACTTGTGTTTACGGAGTTTTAATCGGGCACAGATAAAGATAGGGGCTTATAGTTGTGCCTCCCAACCTTTTACCTCAAGGGTAATGTCAACAATAATAACTCATGTTCCCCTACATCCAATTAGATATATCAATCAGGATCTTTCCAACACACTGTGCTTGCCAAAGGATAAAATGTAAAAAGGAAAGGTGAAGATCACCATGACTCTTGCATAAGGTAGAGGATAATAATAAAAGATAGACCCTTCGCAGAGGGAAGCAGAGGTTGCCATGCGCTTTTATGGTTTGATGCACAGAATCTTAATGCGAAAGAACGTCACTTTATATTGCCACTTGTGATATGAACCTTTATTATGCAGTCCATCGCTTTTATTTCTTCCACATCACAAGATAGTATAAAGCTTATTTTCTCCCACACTAATAAGTCATACATATTTAGAGAGAAATTTTTATTGCTTTGCACCGATGACAACTTACTTGAAGGATCTTACTCAATCCATAGGTAGATATGGTGGACTCTCATGAAAAAACTGGTTTAAAGGTTTTGGAAGCACAAGTAGTATCTCTACTTGGTGCTGAGAATTTGGCTAGCATGAGGGGGAAAGGCAAGCTCAACATGTTGGGAGATCCATGACAATATACTTTATCTCAGATATATGAAAACATAACCCATTATGTTGTCTTCCTTGTCCAACATCACCTCTTTAGCATGTCATATTTTAATGAGTGCTCACAATCATAAAATATGTCAATAATAGTATATCTATATGTGAAACCTCTCTTTCCTTATTACTTCCTATTAATTGCAATGATGACCAAAGCTATGTTTGCCAACTCCCAACAACTTTTAATCATCATACTCTTTCTATGTGAAGTCATTACTCTCAATAAGATCAATATGAACCCTTTGTTTCTTTTTATTCTTTTCTTTTATTCACTCAAGATCATGGCAAAGCAATCAAGCCCTTGACTCAACACTAATCTTTATTATATAACTCACGGACTCGATTACATAGAGCGATCATAAAGCATAACTCAAAACTAGATCATGCCATAAACTTTATTCTACTAGATCAAGATACTACTAATAGGATTGAACTAAGAAAAATAGTAAAGATAGGAGATGTGGTTGTGATACGATACCGGGGCACCTCCCCCAAGCTTGGCAGTTGCCAAGGGGAGTGCCCATACCCATGTGATTATGTCTCCTTCTTTGTTGTTGGTGAAATATTCTTGGCGATGATGCCCTTCAGGATACGATTCTCCTCTTCGAGCTTATTGACTTGCTGCTTGAGGTCCATTATTTCCTAGCAAAGCTTTTCTGTAACAGCTAAGGCCCCTTGCACCCAAGGGTGTTGCATAGCTGCGGGAGAACAAGTGACACTCCTCTTCATATTTTCATAAGAAAGAAATCAAACATTGGAAGGGATAACCGAGTCTGGAATAGCTGAGCTCTGTAGTTCCCCCATCGTGAACCCAGCTCGGAAGCGAGAAGTGGCTTCTTGACCCTCCATGGCGTCTACTCTCATCAAGTAAGCCTCCATCTCTTCCTCCGTTGCTGGCCCAAAGTGGTCAGCGTCGCTGTTTGCCCTTGGTTCCAATGCCGGATGTGACACCCGGCTCTCCCCGACTGACTCTTGAGAAGACATCTTGCTCTAATCTGCAGCAGCAACAACTCGAAACAAAAACAGAGGATAATCGCGTGATACGAGGGTCAAAACCTTAGGGAGAATATATATAATGAATTTTTACCGACCAAAATACGTATCGTGCAAGAAAATGGAGTCCGGAAGGCACACGAGGTGCCCACGAGGTAGGGGGCGCGCCCGGGGGTAGGCGCGCCTCCACCCTCGTGGGGCCCTCGTGTCCTTCCCGGACTGCTACTTATTTTCCTATTTTCTAAATATTCCAAAAGGAGAAATATTGCCTTAAAACTGTTTTGGAGTCGTTTTACTTACCGTACCACATACCTATTCCTTTTGAGTCTCAAACATTCCGGAAGTGTCCTTATGTATTCCTCCGGGTTACGGTTTCAATAACATTGGTTTCAACATTTATAGGATTACCTGAGATATAATGTTTGATTCTTTGACCGTTTACCACCTTCGGATTTGTGCCTTGGAAATTGTTGATTTTTATGGCACCGGAACGATAGACCTCCTCGATGACGTAGGGGCCTTCCCATTTAGAGAGAAGTTTTCCTGCAAAAAATCTTAAACGAGAGTTGTATAGCAATACATAATCACCTACATTAAACTCACGCTTTTGTATCCTTTTGTCATGCCATCTTTTAATGTTTTCTTTAAACAACTTGGCATTTTCATAAGCTTGGGTTCTCCATTCATCAAGTGAGCTAATATCAAATAACCTCTTCTCTCCGGCAAGTTTGAAATCATAATTGAGCTCTTTAATAGCCCAATAAGCCTTATGCTCTAGTTCGAGAGGTAAGTGACATGCTTTTCCATAAACCATTTTATACGGAGACATGCCTGGTAACAGATAATTTTGTAATACGATAAATTGTAATGAGCAACAAGTAACAAGAGTAAATAAAGTGCAGCAAGGTGGCCCAATCCTTTTTGTAGCAAAGGACAAGCCTGGACAAACTCTTATAATAGGAAAAGCGCTCCCAAGGACACATGGGAATATCATCAAGCTAGTTTTCATCACGCTCATATGATTCGCGTTAGGTACTTTGATAGTTTGATATGTGGGTGGACCGGTGCTTGGGTGCTGTTCTTACTTGAACAAGCATCCCACTTATGATTAACCTCTATTGCAAGCATCCGCAACTACAACAAAAGTATTAAGGTAAACCTAACCATAGCATGAAACATATGGATCCAAATGAGCCCCTTACGAAGCAACGCATAAACTAGGGTTTAAGCTTCTGTCACTCTAGCAACCCATCATCTACTTATTACTTCCCAATGCCTTCCTCTAGGCCCAAATAATGGTGAAGTGTTATGTAGTCGACGTTCACATAACACCACTAGAGGCTAGACAACATACATCTCATCAAAATATCGAACGAATACCAAATTCACATGACTACTAATAGCAAGACTTCTCCCTTGTCCTCAGGAACAAACGTAACTACTCATAAAGCATATTCATGTTCATAATCGAGGGGTAATAATATGCATAAAGGATCTGAACATATGATCTTCCACCAAATAAACCAACTAGCATCAACTACAAGGAG
Source organism: Aegilops longissima (assembly GCA_021605205.1). Classification (NCBI taxonomy): domain Eukaryota; kingdom Viridiplantae; phylum Streptophyta; class Magnoliopsida; order Poales; family Poaceae; genus Aegilops; species Aegilops longissima. The sequence goes on along the minus strand of CM038680.1, from coordinate 101,105,622 downwards.
TAATCAACACTACTAGCAACCTACTAGCACCAATCCGGACTTGGAGACAAGAATTGGATACAAGAGATGAACTAGGGTTTGGAGATGAGATGGTGCTGGTGAAGATGTTGATGGAGATTGCCCTCTCCCGATGAGAGGAGCGTTGGTGATGATGATGACGATGATTTCCCCCTCCGGGAAGTGTCCCCGGCAGAACAGCTCTGCCGGAGCCCTAGATTGGTTCCGCCAAGGTACCGTCTCGTGGCGGCGGAGTCTCGTCCTGAAAGGTTGCTTAATGTTTTTTTTCTCATCGAAAGACTTCATATAGGATAAGATGGGCGTCGGAGAGCCACCAGGGGGCCCACGAGGTAGGGGGCGCGCCCCGGGGGGGGGGGGGGCCTCCACCCTCGTGAGCAGGGTGTGGGCCCCCTGGCCTTCATCTTTGGTGACGATTTTTCTTTATTTATTTAAAGATATTCCGTGGAGTTTCAGGACTTTTGGAGTTGTGCAGAATAGGTCTCTAATATTTGCTCCTTTTCCATTGATTTCAGATTGCCGCATTCTCCCTCTTCATGTAAACCTTGTAAAATAAGAGAGAATAGCCATAAGTATTGTGACATAACGTGAAATAACAGCCCATAATGCGATAAATATCGATATAAAAGCATGATGCAAAATGGACGTATCAACTCCCCCAAGCTTAGACCTCGCTTGTCCTCAAGCGAAAAGCCGATAACAATAAATATGTCCTCTTGTTTAGAGGTAGAGGCATCGATAAAAATAAAATACGGACATGAAGGCATCATGATTGTTCTCATAACAGCAACATATATAGATTTTGTCATATGATTACTTATGTTCAAGTGATGATCTTTTCACAATGCAAAAGTATGAATCAGAAACCTTATTGAGCACCAACAGATTATAACCTCAGTCATTGAAGCAATTGCAATTTATCATAACATCGGAAAGAGTCTATGTCAGAACTTAAAAGCAAGTCCACATACTCAACTATCACTTAGTCCTTCATAATTGCTAACACTCACGCAATACTTGTGGTTACGGAGTTTTAATCGGACACAGAGAAAGATAGGAGCTTATAGTTTAGCCCCACAACCTTTTACCTCAAGGGTAATGTCAACAATAATAATTCATGCTCCCCTACATCCAATTAGATACATATATCATGTTCTTTCCAACATGCTAGGCTTGCCAAAGGATAAAATGAAAAAGGAAAGGTGAAGATCACCGTGACTCTTGCATAAGGTAGAGGATAATAATAAAAGATAGGCCCTTCGCAGAGGGAAGCAGAGGTTGCCATGCGCTTTTAGGGTTGGATGCACAAAATCTCAATGCGAAAGAACGTCACTTTATATTGCCCCTTGTGATATGAACCTTTATTATGCAGTCTGTCGCTTTTATTTCTTCCATATCACAAGATCGTATAAAGCTTATTTCTCCCACACCAATCAATCATACATATTTAGAGCAATTTTTATTGCTTTGCACCGATGACAACTTACTTGAAGGATCTTACTCAATCCATAGGTAGATATGGTGGACTCTCATGGCTAAACTGGTTTAAGGGTATTTGGAAGCACAAGTAGTATCTCTACTTGGTGCTGAAAATTTGGCTAGCATGAGGGGGAAAGGCAAGCTCAACATGTTAGAGGATCCATGACAACATATTTTATCTCAGATATAAGAAAACATAACTCATCACGTTGTCTTCCTTTTCCAACATCAACTCTTTAGCATGTCATATTTTAATGAGTGCTCCCAATCATAAAAGATGTCAATGATAATATATCTATGTGTGAAACCTCTCTTTCCTTATTACCTCCTACTAATTGCAACGATGACCAAAGCTATATTTGCCAACTCCCAACAACTTTTAATCATCATACTCTTTCTATGTGAAGTCATTACTCTCAATAAGATCAATATGAACTCTTTGTTTCTTTTTATTCTTTTTCTTTTATTCACCCAAGATCCTGGCAAAATAATCAAGCCCTTGACTCAACACTAAACTTTATTTTATATATAGCTCAAGGACTCGATTACATAGAGAGATCATAAAGCAAAACTCAAAACTAGATCATGCCATAAACTTTATTCTACTAGATCAAGATACTACTAATAGGATAGAACTAAGAGAAACTGTAAAGATAGGAGTTGTGATTGCGATACGATACCAGGGCACCTCCCCCAAGCTTGGCAGTTGCCAAGGGGAGTGCCCATACCTATGTGATTATATCTCCTTTGCGTGTGAAGACGGTGGAGGTGTTGTTGATTTAGTTGATGGCATAGACTTCTCCCTTAATTTGCGCTTGAGGACGGCATTTTGATCCCTCAGATCATCAATCTCCCACTCCAGGGTTAATATCTTTTTGCATAGGTCCTGCTTATTTTCCTACAAGAGACGAAAAGGGATAAACTCGAACTTTGGTTTCTTTACCCTATCAGGGAGACTTGACTTTTTAAACTCCACATGCATGTCCCCAGGTTGAGGTAATGCGGCTTCATCTTCATCTGAGCTCGTCTCCTCCTTCCCCTTGGGTTCATAGTCCTGTTCTTCCTTCGTGGTCCAACCATCGTGCTCCACATCTCCATAGACCTTAGGATTTGCTAGGTAATCATCCACGTAGCTTTCTCCTTCTGAATCCTGGGATGACATGTTGATCTAATCTGCAGTAGGACAGCTCGAAACAAGAACAGAGGATATTTGCGTGATACGGGAGTCAAAACCTTCGGGAGAATATATAATGAATTTTTACCGACCAAAATATGTATCGTGCAAGAAAACGGAGTTCGGAGGGCACACGAGGTGCTCACGAGGTAGGGGGGCGCGCCCACCACCCTCGTGGGGCCCTCGTGTCCTTCCCGGACTGCTACTTATTTTTCTATTTTTCTAAATATTCCAAAACGGAGAAATATTGCCATAAAAATTGTTTTGAAGTCGGTTTACTTACCGTACCACAGACCTATTCCTTCTAGGAGTCTGAAACGGTCTGGAAAGTGTCCCTTATGTATTCCTCCGGGGTTACGGTTTCAATAATATTGGTTTCAACATTTATGGGATTACCTGAGATATAATGTTTGATCCTTTGACCGTTTACCACCTTCGGATTTGTGCCTTCGAAGTTGTTGATTTTTATGGCACCGGAACGATAGACCTCCTCGATAACGTAGGGACCTTCCCATTTAGAGAGAAGTTTTCCTGCAAAAAATCTTAAACGAGAGTTGTATAGCAATACATGATCACCTACATTAAACTCACGCTTTTGTATCCTTTTGTCATTGCCATCTTTTAACTTTTTCTTTAAACAACTTAGCATTTTCATAAGCTTGGGTTCTCCATTCATCAAGTGAGCTAACATCAAATAACCTCTTCTCACCGACAAGTTTGAAATCATAGTTGAGCTCTTTAATAGCCCAATATGCCTTATGTTCTAGTTCGAGAGGTAAGTGACATGCTTTTCCATAAACCATTTTATACGGAGACATACCCATAGGATTCTTATATGCAGTTCTATAGGCCCATAATGCATCATCAAGTTTCTTGGACCAATTCTTTCTAGACCTATTAACAGTGTTTTGCAAAATTAATTTGAGCTCTCTATTGCTCAATTCTACTTGACCACTAGACTGCGGGTGATAAGGAGATGCAATTCTATAATTAACATCATATTTAGCAAGCATTTTACGGAAAGCACCATGAATAAAGTGTGAACCACCATCAGTCATTAAATATCTAGGGACTCCAAACCTCGGAAAAATAACTTCCTTAAGCATTTTAATAGAAGTGTTATGATCAGCACTACTAGTTGGAATAGCTTCTACCCACTTAGTAACGTAATCGACAGCAACCAAAGTATGTGTATATCCATTAGAGGCAGGAAAAGGTCCCATATAATCAAAGCCCCAAACATCAAATGGTTCAATAACAAGTGAATAGTTCATAGGCATTTCTTGACGTCTACTAATATTACCAATTATTTGACATTCATCACAAGACAAGACAAACTTACGGGCATCCTTGAAGAGAGTAGGCCAATAAAAACCAGATTGCAATACCTTATGTGCAGTTCTATCTCCAGCGTGGTGTCCTACATAAGCTTCGGAGTGACACTTGCGTAGGATCTGTTCCTGTTCATGCTCAGGCACACAACGTCTAATAACACAATCTACTCCTTCTTTATAAAGATGTGGGTCATCCCAAAAGTAATGTCGCAAATCATAGAAAAACTTTTTCTTTTGTTGGTATGTGAAGCTAGGTGGTATAAATTTAGCAACAATATAATTAGCATAATCAGCATACCATGGAGTGCTACGAGAAGTACTTATGACACTTAATTGCTCATCAGGAAAGCTATCATCAATAGGCAGTGGGTCATCAAGAACATTTTCTAACCTAGACAAGTTGTCTGCAACGGGGTTCTCATCTCCCATTCTATCAACAATATGCAAATCAAATTCTTGTAGCAGGAGAACCCATCTAATAAGTCTAGGTTTAGCATCTTTCTTTTCCATCATATATTTAATAGCAGCATGATCAGTGTGAATAGTTACTTTAGAATCAACAATATAAGGTCTGAACTTATCACAAGCAAATACAACTGCTAAGAATTCCTTTTCAGTAGTAGCATAGTTTCTTTGAGCATTGTCTAGAGTCTTACTAGCATAATGGATAACATTTAATTTCTTATCAACTCTTTGCCCTAGAACAGCAGCTATATCATAATCACTAGCATCACACATAATTTCAAAGGGTAAATTCCAATCAGGTGGCTGAACAATAGGTGCAGAGATCAATGCTTTCTTAAGTATTTCAAATGCTTCTACACAATCATCATCAAAGACAAATGGTATATCTTTTTGTAGTAAATTAGTCAGAGGCCGAGAAATTTTTGAGAAGTCCTTAGTGAACCTCCTATAAAATCCGGCGTGACCAAGGAAACTTCTTATACCTTTGATGTCCTTGGGACATGGCATCTTTTCAATAGCATCAACCTTGGCTTTATCAACTTCAATACCTCTTTCAGAAACTTTATGCCCCAAGACAATACCTTCATTAACCATAAAGTGGCACTTTTCCCAATTCAAGACAAGATTAGTTTCTTCACATCTCTGCAAAACTCGATCAAGATTGCTCAAGCAATCATCAAAAGAGGATCCATAGACGGAAAAGTCGTCCATGAAAACCTCACAAATCTTTTCACAAAAGTCAGAGAATATAGCCATCATGCATCTTTGAAAGGTAGCAGGTGCATTACATAAACCAAAAGGCATACGTCTATAAGCAAAAGTACCAAAAGGGCATGTAAAAGTAGTCTCTGATTGATCCTTAGCCGACACAGGTATTTGAGAGAAACCAGAATAACCATCTAGAAAGCAATAATGAGTATGTTTGCAAAGTCTTTCTAGCATTTGATCAATAAAAGGTAAAGGGTAATGATCTTTCTTAGTAGCTTTATTTAATTCGCGGAAATCAATTACCATCCTATAACCTGTAATAATTCTTTGCGGAATCAATTCATCTTTATCATTAGGAACAACAGTAACACCTCCCTTCTTAGGGACACAATGAACAAGACTTACCCATTGACTATCAGCAACGGGGTAAATTATGCCTGCCTCCAGAAGCTTTAGTATTTCTTTTCTTACCACTTCTTTCATCTTAGGATTCATCCGTCGTTGATGATCACAAACTGGTTTGGCATCTTCTTCCAAATTTATTTTATGTTGACATAGAGTGGGACTAATGCCCTTAAGATCATCAAGAGTATATCCAATAGCAGCACGATGCTTCTTCAGAGTTTTCAATAATCTCTCTTCTTCATGCTCTGAAAGGTTAGCACTAATAATAACAGGATATATTTTCTTTTCATCTAGATAAGCATATTTAAGATTATCAGGCAACAGTTTAAGCTCAAACACGGGATCACCCATGGGTGGAGGAGGATCCCCTAGGATTTCAACAGGCAGATTGTGTTTCAGAATAGGTTCCTGTTTAAAGAATACTTCATCTATTTCCCTTCTTTCATTCATAAACATATCATTTTCATGGTCTAGCAAATAATGTTCTAAAGGATCACTAGGAGGTACGGCAATAGAAGCAAGACCAATAATATCATCCTTACTAGGCAATTCTTCTTCACGGTGTTGTCTACTAAATTTAGAGAAATTGAACTCATGAATCATATCATCCAAGCCAATAGTAACAACATTCTTTTCGCAGTCTATCTTAGCATTGATAGTATTCAAGAAGGGTCTACCAAATATAATGGGACAAAAGCTATCTTGTGGGGAGCTAAGAACAAGAAAATCAGCAGGGTATTTAGTTTTCCCACACAAGACTTCAACATCTCTAACAATTCCCGTTGCAGATATAGTATCTCTATTGGCAAGTTTAATTGTAACATCAATATCTTCTAACTCAGCAGGTGCAATTTCATGCTTAATTTCTTTATATAAGTCATAAGGTATAACACTAGCACTAGAACCCATATCACATAAGCCATGATAACAATGATCTCCTATTTTAACAGAAATAACAGGCACGCCTACCACAGGTCTATGTTTATCTTTAGCACAAGGTTTGGCAATTCTAGCGGTTTCGCCGCAGAAATGGATAACATGCCCATCAATATTATCAGAGAAGAGATCTTTAACAATAGCAATATTAGGTTCTACTTTAACTTGCTCGGGAGGTGTATAAGTTCTAATATTACTTTTACGAACAACAGTTGAAGCTTTAGCATGATCCTTTATTCTAACAGGGAAAGGTGGTTTCTCAACATAAGAAGTAGGAACAACAGGATCATTATAAGTGACAATCTTTTCTTCAACTTTAATAGGTGCAGCTACTTTTACTTCTATGGGAGGATGATATTTAAACCACTTCTCCTTGGGGAGATCAACAGAAGTACCAAAAGATTCACACAAAGAAGCTACTATCTCAGAGTCAAGTCCATATTTAGTGCTAAACTTACGGAAAATATCGGTATCCATAAAAGATTTAACACAATCAAACTTAGGTGTCATACCTGACTCCTTACCTTCGTCGAGGTCCCAATCTTCAGAGTTGCGTTTAATTCTATCCAATAAATTCCATCTGAATTCAATAGTCTTCATCATAAAAGAGCCAGCACAAGAAGTATCAAGCATGGTGCGATTGTTTTCAGAAAGCCGAGCATAAAGATTTTGAATAATTGTTTCTCTTGGGAACTCATGATTGGGGCATGAATACAACATTGATTTAAGCCTCCCCCAAGCTTGAGCGATGCTTTCTCCTTAGCGAGGCCAAAATATATATATATATATATATATATATATATATATATATATATATATATATATATATATATATATATATATATATATATATATGCGATGAACAAGATGCATAGGATAATACTTTTGATGAAATTCCAATTTCAATCTTCTATAGTTCCATGATCTCGTATCATCACATAGCCTATACCATGTCAATGCATCTCCCTTCAAAGATAAAGGGAAGACCTTCTTCTTAACAACATCATCGGGTATACCTGCAAGCTTAAATAGTCCACAAACTTCATCCACATATAGTAGGTGCTCATCAGGATGCTTTGTTCCATCTCCTACAAAAGATTAGCTAGCAGTTTTTCCATCATACCCGAAGGAAATTCAAAGGGAACATTTTCATATTCATTTTCAGTAGGTTCATTAGGTTGAGGAGCAACTCTTTGCTCTATTGGTCGGGGTGAAGATACCCCGTACAAGCCCCTCAGCGGATTACTTTCCATAGTAACAAGTGACAGTAAATTTCAGCACACTATATAAATTTTTCCTTACCAAATTCCACCTACCAAAGGCGCTTCACTCCCCGGCAACGGCGCCAGAAAAGAGTCTTGATGACCCACAAGTATAGGGGATCTATCGTAGTCCTTTTGATAAGTAAGAGTGTCGAACCCAACGAGGAGCGAAGGAAATGATAAGCAGTTTTCAGCAAGGTGTTCTCTGCAAGCTTGAAATAAGTGGTAACAGATAGTTTTGTGATAGGATAATTTGTAACGAGCAACAAGTAACAAAAGTAAATAAAGTGCAGCAAGGTGGCCCAATCCTTTTTGTAGCAAAGGACAAGCCTGGACAAACTCTTATAATAGGAAAAGCGCTCCTGAGGACACATGGGAATATCGTCAAGCTAGTTTTCATCATGTTCATATGATTCGCGTTCGGTACTTTGATAATTTGATATGTGGGTGGACCGGTGCTTGGGTGTTGTTCTTACTTGAACAAACATCCCACTTATGATTAACCTCTATTACAAGCATCCGCAACTGCAACAAAAGTATTAAGGTAAACCTAACCATAGCATGAAACATATGGATCCAAATCAGCCCTTACGAAACAACGCATAAACTAGGGTTTAAGCTTCATCACTCTAGCAACCCATCATCTACTTATTACTTCCCAATGCCTTCCTCTAGGCCCAAATAATGGTGAAGTGTTATGTAGTCGATGTTCACATAACACCACTAGAGGCTAGACAACATACATCTCATCAAAATATCGAATGAATACCAAATTCACATGACTACTAATAGCAAGACTTCTCCCATGTCCTCAGGAACAAACGTAACTACTCACAAAGCATATTCATGTTCATAATCAGAGGGGTATTAATATGCATAAAGGATCTGAACATATGTGCCTCCACCAAATAAACCAACTAGCATCAACTACAAGGAGTAATCAACACTACTAGCAAACTACTAGTACCAATCCCGGACTTGGAGACAAGAATTGGATACAAGAGATGAACTAGGGTTTTGAGAGGAGATGGTGCTGGTGAAGATGTTGATTGAGATTGCCCTCTCCTGATGAGAGGAGCGTTTGTGATGACGATGACGATGATTTCCCCCTCCCGGAGGGAAGTGCCCCCGGCAGAACAGCTCTGCCGGAGCCCTAGATTGGTTTCGCCAAGTGGTGGCGGAGTCTCGTCCCGAAAGGTTGCTTATGATTTTTTACTCGACGAAAGACCTCATATAGCATAAGATGGGCATCGGAGGGCCACCAGGGGGCCCACGAGGTGGGGGGCGCGCCCAGGGGGTAGGGCACGCCCCCACCCTCGTGGACAGGTGTTGGCCCCCCTGACGTATTTCTTCCGCTCAGTATTTTTTATTATTTCCAAAAATAACTTTCTTGGAGTTTCAAGACTTTTGGAGTTGTGCATAATAGGTCTCTAATATTTGCTCCTTTTCCAGCCCAGAATTCCAGCTGTCGGCATTCTTCCTCCTTATGTAAACCTTGTAAAATAAGAGAGAATAGGCATAAATATTGTGAAACGTGTAATAACAGCCCACAATGCAATAAATATCGATATAAAAGCATGATGCAAAATGGACGTATCACTGGTCGAGCTTCACAAGGCGGTCGAACAGGCCATGAAGGGTCTTCTAGCCCAGATGTGGCCTGGCGAGCCCCTGCTTGGTAGCTACTTCGGTCTGGTGAGGCAGCTTGTGAATGCCTGCCCACGGCTTGAAGTCATAAAGTTGTCCATCTGCAGCGAGGGTGCGCGCAGGGCTTTTGCCCGGGCGAAGGTGCACTGGGCGAAGCTGGACGCCAAAAAGCTGGTGAAGGAGGGGCCGCCGGAAGGCAAGGAGCATCGCCACCCCGAAAAGTATGATGACAGTGTCCTGAAGGGTGCTCGCCTTGTGGCGGAGGAATGTGCTAAGGATGTAATATTCGAATGAATGTACTCATGTGATCCTGTAATATGAAACGAGTTCATTTGCGCTATGCAACGCTTGTTAATTTAAAATATTACCTTTTGTGTGGCCGTTTATAAAATCTGAGAGTTGGCCAGTCGTCGGCTTCTGCCCCCATGTAACTAGTACTGTGGTGTTCGGGATAAACCTGAGCACTCTTTATCCCAATTTTGGGTCCTTGAAGGAGGTGTTCAAGACAATGAACTGCATAATCAGACTATAAAGCTTTATCACTCTCACTTAGCTATAGAAGTCTACAATTTTAAATTTTGGCGAAGCCCCTAGTATTCGAAAGGCCGAATTTGGGGCGCTATAAACGCCTAAGTCGGGCAAGGCCGACTCCTCTCCCGAAGCGGAAAAAGTCTTTAAGGACTTGAGACCTCTCGAACAGCAACCAGCTCTTGCCTCATCATGACAGTCAGTTTTCGGCTTTCACTACTAAGGTGCTCGTCCGGAAGAACCGGGACACAATCACAGTAGTTCTCCCAGCGTTACCTTAGCCGATATTTTTATTCACCACATGATATGTGTTTTGCTTGGAGCGTATTGTATGATTTGAGTCTTTGCTTTTTAGTTTACCACAATCATCCTTGCTGTACACACCTTTTGAGAGAGACACATATGATTCGGAAATTATTAGAATACTCTATGTGCTTCACTTATATCTTTTGAGTTATATAGTTTTTCTCTAGTACTTCACTTATATCTTTTAGAGCACGGTGGTGGATTTGTGTTATAGAAACTATTGGTCTCTCATGCTTCACTTAGATTATTTTGAGAGTCTTAAATAGCATGGTAATTCGCTTAAATAATCCTAATATGCTAGGTATTCAAGATTAGTAAAAACTTTCTTATGAGTGTTTTGGATACTAAGAGAAGTTTGATGCTTGATGATTGTTTTGAGATATGGAGGTAGTGATATTAAAGTTATGCTAGTTGAGTAGTTGTGAATCCTATATACTTAAGAAGTTCACCCCCACTACTTGATTTTTCTCAACATGCAACGTAGACACGTCAGCATCCAATCACAGCAAGCCACGTCACACATCATACAGTCCCACACAGCCCACCTTGTGAGGTCATTTCCCTCAAAAGAAAAAACAAAATCTATCTAATTTTCCCTACGCAGCCACGCCCCACGCCCCTGGTCAGACCCATCCCCTTCTTGCGCTTTGGATTCTCCTCGCGGCGGCGACAACGCTCCAGACACGGCCATCCCCATCCCCATTGCCTCTCCCCATCCCCCATCAATAATATCCACCCCGCATCCCCAATCTTCCTTTGCTTCTACCATCTATCTCCCTCCGATTCATCGCCTTGGCCATCTTCTTCGCGTTGGGTTTCAAGGTCGGCATGTCCTCTTCGCTTACCGATGCCATCCAGTGCTACCTTCGATTTTGGTTGAGTGATCGTTCAACAATGAGGAAGTCCCATGGCGTTGTAGTCTTAGATCATGACTTCCCCATCAACGCATCATGAAATCCTCACCAAAGGTTAGGCTCCATGATCTCATCCTGTCCCACGCATGTAGATCTGATGTTGTTGATTACTTTGTGCAAGTCTGGGATTAGCAGTTCTCAAGTTAGGGAAAGTATGTACGTTTCATTATTTTTTAAGACTGCAGCTTTTGATGTTGTAGGCCACAAGAACCGGTATCTAGCATTGCCCCTCCCACTGCTTGGGAGTTTTTTAGGATCGCAAGATCTGGAAGGGTGTCACGCCGACGGGGATCAGAGTAGGCAAATAGATAGGACAAGGTCTTCTTGATCTCGCCTGGCTGGCCCAATAGGAAAACTCGACCTTAATCTGCAGGTATGTACTATTCTTAATATAGTTTCATCCAAATTCGATCCATCGGCAAGCCGATCTATATGCATGTATTCCTGTGTTGCAGCTATATGCAACGTCGACACGTGCGAAGGTGGCCGTGGCAGGTTTACTCGTGGCCTGATAGCTGATGGCCGGTAGCAACGTTGTTTTCCATGGTTTTGATCTCACCCTTTTGATGCACGAGTGTTCTTCCATGTTTTTGATCTCACCCTTTTGATGAACGAGGCTTTGGCATCGGTCCGTAATAAACATTCATGTTCTTTCTTTCTTTTTTTTGAAAAAAAGGCAGCCATTCTTTCATTTTATCAGAGGAAAAATGTCAGATGAAAAGTCAAGGGAAAAGGATCAGATGAAAAAAAAGCCAGCGCGAATATTCATTATTTCCCTACATTTGGAATTTATTATATTTAAGGGTCTGTTGCATTTGATGTGCTTTAGCCAATTCCGGTATGAAGTTTCTGTTATAGCTTGGTTGCTTTTGTTTCATGTGATTGGCGCTTTTTGAATATGCACAAAAAACCTTTCAGTTGTGACCGTCGAAATGTATTGATAGCATATATGTGTATACTGACTTTCCTTCTAATGCATGTACTTATTCTCCTTGAAGTAATTATTTGTTTAAAGGTAATTTCCAGGTCATGTTCATTCAACACTACTGGGAACCGCTGAAAGCTGTACAATGATGACGACCATAAGTGTTACCAATAAACAATGAGGCAAGTATGGTTTCCATGTTTGGTTTTAATCTAACACTTGATTGTACAGAGTCATTTTCTTAGTTTTCTTTGCGGATATTTGATTGTGTGTTACTTACGGGATTGACAATCATTGATTCTTTAGTTGTCTGACATGTGATCTTCCCCTCTATTAAATGCAAAATATGCCTTTGAATCCCCCCAGATATATTAATTATAGTTTTTTTGTTAAAACTTGAAGTAGGAGCCTCACTTATTTTCAAATCTTATACTCTTTTCAGTATTTGAAAGAAGTGCTTCTAGCATGGTGGAAAGTCATGTAAGTGTAAAGGCTACAACCGCTGAAAGCTGTACAATGATGACCACCATAAGTGTTACCAATAAACAATGAGGCAAGTATGGTTTCCATGTTTGGTTTTAATCTAACACTTGATTGTACAGAGTCATTTTCTTAGTTTTCTTTGCGGATATTTGATTGTGTGTTACTTACGGGATTGACAATCATTGATTCTTTAGTTGTCTGACATGTGATCTTCCCCTCTATTAAATGCAAAATATGCCTTTGAATCCCCCCGGATATATTAATTATAGTTTTTTGTTAAAACTTGAAGTAGGAGCCTCACTTATTTTCAAATCTTATACTCTTTTCATTATTTGAAAGAAGTGCTTCTAGCATGGCGGGAAGTCATGTAAGTGTAAAGGCTACAACCTTGATTCTCACAAAAAGGGTGCCACACTGAGTTTGCAATTGCGCCATTGCGGGCAATGGAGCCAGCTTTTGGGTCCTTCCCTTACATAAAAAAGGCATGCCTTTGGGTTCCTTCTTATTTTCCTGACGGTCAAGTTTTTTTTTAATAATTTCCAGCAATAAAAAGATTGTGCTTTCACACACCTCTTTTATGTTTGCGTGTTTGGAATAATTTTGATCTTATGTTTTATTATGTTCTCTCCAATGTTGGCATGTCTTCAAAGCGAAACCATCTTATTTGCAAACCTTGAAGGCATGTATTGTTGACTGAAATGTTATAAATAAACCGAGGATGCTTGCTTATATTGCTTCCATCCTTCCTTCGTTACACATTAATACAAGAAAGTTGGACAGGGGACACTCTGGTTTCTTCCTTCTGGCCCCACTTCTAATTGTACTACCCTATTTTTTTCCAGTGCAATGTACTGATGATGGAATGACAGACGAGACTTTGTTAGTTTTATTTAATAAAATGTTACCAGGGGCTTCTATTTTTTCATGGAGTCATGCAATGTGTATCAACACTAACTCCACACATAAGTGAACTATACTATCCCGCAGCAACGCGCGGGGTATCATCTAGTTTGAGAAATATTTGTGTTGAAGTTTGCAAGTCCCGTAGCATGCACGTATGGTAAACGTTATGTAACAAATTTGAAACATGAGGTGTTCTTTGATTGTCTTCCTTATGAGTGGCGGTCGGGGACGAGCGATGGTCTTTTCCTACCAATCTATCCCCCTAGGAGCATGCCGTAGTGCTTGGTTTTTGATGACTTGTGGATTTTTGCAATAAGTATGTGAGTTCTTTATGACTAATGTTGAGTCCATGGATTATACACACTCTCACCTTTTCATCATTGCTAGCCTCTTCGGTACCGTGCATTGCCCTTTCTCACATTGAGAGTTGGTGCAAACTTCGCCGGTGCATCCAAACCACATGATATGATACGCTCTTTCACACATAAACCTCCTTATATCTTCCTCAAAACAGCCACCATACCTACCTATTATGGCATTTCCATATCCATTCTGAGATATATTGCCATGCAACTTTCCACCATTCCGTTTATCATGACACGTTCATCATTGTCATATTGCTTAACATGATCATGTAGTTGACATAGTATTTGTGGCAAAGCCACCGTTCATAATTCTTTCATACATGTCACTCTTGGTTCATTGCATATCCCGGTACACCGCCGGAGGCATTCATTTAGAGTCATACTTTGTTCTAGTATCGAGTTGTAATCATTGAGTTGTAAATAAATAGAAGTGTGATGATCATCATTTTCTAGTGCATTGTCCCAAGTGAGGAATAAAAAAAGAGAAAGGCCATAAAAAAAAGAGAAGGCCCAAAAAAATGAGAGAAAAAGAGAGAAGGGACAATGTTACTATTTTTTACCACACTTGTGCTTCAAAGTAGCACCATAATCTTCATGATAGAGAGTCTCTTATTTTGTCACTTTCATATACAAGTGGGAATTTTTCATTATAGAACTTGACTTGTATATTCCAACAATGGGCCTCCTTAAGTGCCCTAGATCTTCGTGAGCAAGCAAGTTGGATGCACACCCACTAGTTTCTTTTGTTGAGCTTTCATATATTTATAGCTCTAGTGCATCCGTTGCATGGCAATCCCAACTCCTTGCATTAACATCAATCGATGGGCATCTTCATAGCTCATTGATTAGCCTCGTTGATGTGAGACTATCACCTTTTTTGTCTTCTCCACATAACCCCCATCATTATATTCTATTCCACCCATAGTGCTATATCCATGGCTCACGCTCATGTATTTCGTGAAGGTTTATAAGTTTGAGATTACTAAAGTATGAAACAACTGCTTGGCTTGTCATCGGGGTTGTGCATGATGAGAGCATTCTTGTGTGACGAAAATGGAGCATGACTAAACTATATGATTTTGTAGGGATGAACTTTCTTTGGCCATGTTATTTTGAGAGGACGTAATTGCTTAGTTAGTATGCTTGAAGTATTATTACTTTTATGTCAATATGAACTTTTATCTTGAATCTTTCGGATCTGAATATTCATACCACAATTAAGAAGAATTACATTGAAATCATGCCTAGTAGCATTCCACATCAAAAATTCTGTTTTTATCATTTACCTACTCGAGGACGAGCAGTAATTAAGCTTGGGGATGCTTGATACGTCTCCAACATATCTATAATTTTTGATTTCTCCATGCTATATTATCTTCTGTTTTGGACATTATTGGGCTTTATTATTCACTTTTATATTATTTTGGGACTAACCTATTAACCGGAGGCCCAACACAGAATTGTTGTTTTTTGCCTATTTCAGAGTTTCGCAGAAAAAGAATATCAAACGGAGTCCTAACGGAATGAAACCTTCGGGAACGTGATTTTCGGAACGAACATGATCCAGAGGACTTGGACCCTACGTCAAGAAACAAAGGAGGAGGCCACGAGGTAGGGGAGGCGCCTACCCCCCCAGGTGCGCCCTCCACCCTCGTGGCCCCCTTGTTGCTCCATCGACGTACTCCTTCCTCCTATATATACCTACGTACCCCCAAACGATCAGAATAGGAGCCAAAAACCTAATTCCACCGCCGCAACCTTCTGTACCCATGAGATCCCATCTTGGGGCCTGTTCCGGAGCTCCGCCCGAGGGGGCATCGATCACGGAGGGCTTCTACATCGACACCATAGCCCCTCCGATGATGTGTGAGTAGTTTACCTCAGACCTTCGGGTCCATAGTTATTAGCTAGATGGCTTCTTCTCTCTTTTTGGATCTCAATACAATGTTCTCCCCCTCTCTAGTGGAGATCTATTCGATGTAATCTTCTTTTTGCGGTGTGTTTGTTGAGAATGATGAATTGTGGGTTTATGATCAAGTTTATCTATGAACAATATTTGAATCTTCTGAATTCTTTTATGTATGATTGGTTATCTTTGCAAGTCTCTTTGAATTATCAGTTTGGTTTGGCCTACTAGATTGATCTTTCTTGCAATGGGAGAAGTGCTTAGCTTTGGGTTCAATCTTGCGGTGTCCTTTCCCAGTGACAGTAGGGGCAGCAAGGCACGTATTGTATTGTTGCCATCAAGGATAACAAGATGGGGTTTTTTATCATATTGCATGAATTTATCCCTCTACATCATCTCATCTTGCTTAAGGCGTTACTCTGTTCTTATGAACTTAATACTCTAGATGCATGCTAGATAGTGGTTGATGTGTGGAGTAATAGTAGTAGATGTAGGCAGGAGTCGGTCTACTTGTCTTGGACGTGATGCCTATATACATGATCCTACCTAGATATTCTCATAACTATGCTCAATTCTGTCAATTGCTCAACAGTAATTCGTTCACCCACCGTAAAATACTTATGCTCTTGAGAGAAGCCACTCGTGAAACCTATGGCCCCCGGGTCTATCTTCCATCATATTAATCTTCCAACACTTATCTATTTACTTTGTTTTTATTTTACTTTGCATCTTTATCATAAAAATACCAAATATATTATCTTATCATATCTATCAGATCTCACTATCGTAAGTGACCGTGTAGGGATTGACAACCCCTTATCACGTTGGTTGCGAGGATTTATTTGTTTTGTGTAGGTGCGAGGGACTCGCGCATAGCCTCCTACTGGATTGATACCTTGGTTCTCAAAACTGAGGGAAATACTCACGCTACTCTGCTGCATCACCCTTTCCTCTTCAAGGGAAAACCAACGCAGTGCTCAAGAGGTAGCAAGAAGGATTTCTGGCGCCATTGCCGGGGAGGTCTACGCAAAAGTCAACATACCAAGTACCCATCACAAACCCTTGTCTCTCGCATTACATTATTTGCCATTTGCCTCTCGTTTTCCTCTCGTCCACTTCACCCTTGCCGTTTTATTCGCCCTCTCTTTTCCGTTCGCCTCCTTTTCGCTTGCTTCTTGTTTGCTCGTGTGTTGGATTGCTTGCTGGTCACGATGGCTCAAGATAATACCAAATTATGTGACTTTACCAATACCAACAATAATGATTTCCTTAGCACTCCGATTGCTCCTCTTACCGATACTGAATCTTGTGAAATCAATGTTGCTTTGTTGAATCTTGTTATGAAAGATCAATTCGCCGGCCTTCCTAGTGAAGATGCCGCTACTCATCTAAATAGCTTCGTTGATTTGTGTGATATGCAAAAGAAGAAAGATGTGGACAATGATATTGTTAAATTGAAGCTATTTCCTTTTTTGCTTAGAGATCGTGCTAAAGCTTGGTTTTCGTCTTTGCCTAAAAATAGTATTGATTCTTGGAATAAGTGCAAAGATGCTTTTATCTCTAAGTATTTCCCTCCCACTAAGATCATCTCTCTTAGAAACGATATTATGAATTTTAAGCAACTTGATCATGAACATGTTGCACAAGCTTGGGAGAGGATGAAATTAATGATACGTAATTGCCCAACTCATGGTTTGAATTTGTGGATGATTATACAAATTTTTTATGCCAGATTGAATTTTGCTTCTAGAAATCTTTTAGATTCGGCCACGGGAGGCACTTTTATGGAAATCACTTTAGGAGAAGCTACTAAACTCCTAGATAATATTATGGTTAATTATTCTCAATGGCACACTGAAAGATCTACTAATAAAAAAGTGCATGCGATAGAAGAAATTAATGTTTTGAGTGGAAAGTTGGATGAACTTATGAAATTATTTGCTACTAAGAGTGTTTCTTATGATCCTAATAATATGCCTTTGTCTACTTTGATTGAGAATAATAATGAATCTATGGATGTGAATTTTGTTGGTAGGAATAATTTTGGTAACGACGCGTATAGAGGAAACTTTAATCCTAGGCCTTATCCTAGTAATTCCTCTAATAATTATGGTAATTCCTACAACAATTCTTATGGAAATTTTAATAAGATGCCCTCTGAATTTTAGACTAGTGTTAAGGAATTTATGAATTCTCAAAAGAATTTCAATGCTTTGCTTTAAGAGAAATTGCTTAAAGTTGATGATTTGGCTAGGAACGTTGATAGAATTTTTCTTGATGTTGATTCTTTAAAACTTAGATCTATTCCTCCTAAGCATGATATCAATGAGTCTCCCAAAGCCATGAGAATTTCCATTGATGAGTGCACAGAAAGAACCGATAGGATGCGTGCTAAGAAAGATTCCTTTATAAGAGCGTGTTCTTCTAGTTCCTATGAAAATAAAGATGAAGATCTAAAAGTTATTGATGTGTCCCCTATTAAATCTTTGTTTTGCAATATGAATCTTGATAATTATGGGACTGAATATGATCCACCTTTACCTAGAAGGCGTTCCAAAAATTCGGAGTTTTTAGATTTTGATGCTAAAATTGATAAAAGTGGGATTGAAGAAATCAAAACTCTAGATGTTAATAAACCCACTATCTTGGATTTCAAGGAATTAATTATGATAGTTTCTCTTTGATAGATTGTATTTCCTTGTTGCAATCCGTGCTAAATTCTCCTCATGCTTATAGTCAAAATAAAGCTTTTACCAAACATATTGTTGATGCCTTGATACAATCTTATGTAGAAAAACTTGACGTGGAAGTTTCTATCCCTAGAAAACTTTATGATGAGTGGGAACCTACTATTAAAATTAAAATTAAAGATCATGAATGCTATGCTTTGTATTATTTGGGTGCTAGTGTTTCCACGATTCCGAAAACTTTATGTGATTTGCTAGGTTTCCGTGATTTTGATGATTGCTCTCTAAACTTGCACCTTGCGTATTCCACTATTAAGAAACCTATGGGAAGAATTAATGATGTTCTTATTGTTGCAAATAGGAATTATGTGCCCGTAGATTTTATCGTTCTTGATATAGGTTGCAATCCTTGATGTCCTATTATTCTTGGTAGACCTTTCCTTAGAACGATTGGTGCAATTATTGATATGAAGGAAGGGAATATTAGATTCCAATTTCCATTAAATAAAGGCATGGAACACTTCCCTAGGAAGAAAATAAAATTACCTTACGAATCTATTATGAGAGCCACTTATGGATTGCCTACCAAAGATGGCAATACCTAGATCTATCCTTGCTTTTATGCCTAGCTAGGGGCGCTAAACGATAGCGCTTGTTGGGAGGCAACCAAATTTTATTTTTAGTTTTTTTTGCTTTTTGTTTCTGTTTAGGAATAAATACTTGTTCTAGCCTCTGGTTAGATATGTTTTTATGTTTTAGTTAGTGTTTGTGCCAAGCTAAACCTATAGGATCTTCTTGGATGATAGTTATTTGATCTTGCAGAAATTTCCAGAAACTTTCTGTTCACGAAAATAATTGTTAAAAATCACCAGAACGTGATAAAATACTGATTCCAATTTTTTCTGATCAACAAACAAATTGTCTAGGTTATCCTATTTTGGTAGATTTTTTGGAGTTCCATAAGTTTGCGTTAGTTACAGATTACTACAGACTGTTCTATTTTTGACAGATTCTGTTTTCCGTGTGTTGTTTGCTTATTTTGATGAATCTATGGCTAGTAAAATAGTTTATAAACCATAGAGAAGTTGGAATAAAGTAGGTTTAACAACAATATAAATAAAGAATGAGTTCATTACAGTACCTTGAAGTGGTCTTTTGTTTTCTTTCTCTAACGGAGCTCACAAGATTTTCTGCTGAGTTTTGTCACTACAAAAAAAAAAGACATATCTGTGACATTTTGGGCCGAACGAAAATAAATTTCTGTCATACATATGACACTTCTATGACGATAATTGTGACAAAAAACAAAACCCGGTATCATCATAGATGTGGTGGGCTCCTACTTCTATGACAAAAAAACATGACAAAAATTTGGCTTTTCGTCCTGGGCGGGCCGGAGACGCAGCTGCATGACATTCTTTGGGCCGTCCATGACGAAAAAAAAACCATGGTAGAAGCGAGGGAGAGGAAAATTTCCAGGAGTTCCCGGTTACGGTCGGAGGTCGGGGGCCGAGCGATGCGCGTTTCTCTCGTACACGTACGCTGCGTGTGTGCGGCGTTGGCTCTAATCAACCCGGCGAGGCGTTGGGCTCTAATCGAACCCGGCGATTACTGCGCAGGCTACGCTACATCGAACCCGAAGCGATCGATCGATGGCTGTTAACCAAACCCGATTGAGCGATTCGCCGCTATTGCTGCTAATCAAGCCGATCGATGCTGCCTGCTGGATGAGCAGCGGCGTTGCGGGGTTTGGATGAGCGATGGCGGTGGAGTTGCCTCTGGATGAATAGGACCCGTGGTGTGGTGGAGGCTGGATGAGCAGTTGACGGTGGAGGGTGCTGTGGAGGGTGGTTGAACAGGACCCCGTCTTTGTGGAGGGCTGGATGAGCGATGAGACGGTGGAGGGCTGCCCGTGGAGGGTGGTTGAACAGGACCCGTGGTGTGGAGGGCTGGATGAGCAGTGACGGTGGAGGGGTGGTTGAATAGTAGCCGGTGGAGTGGCGGGTGGAGGCTAGATGAGCGAGGCCCGTGGAGGCTGGAGGAGGTCGACGGTAGCCGTGTGGAGGCTGGAGGAGGTCGACGGTGGAGATGAACAGTATCCGTGGAGTCCGTTTTGCGTCGCCACACCCCGATGAACAGGACCCTCTGTTTCGACCGTAGGAGGTCCATTTCGTCCGTTTTGCGGTACGCCACACCCCTCCCGATCAACAGGACCCCCGTTTCGACCGTAGGAGGTCCGTTTCCTCCGTTTTGCGGTACGCCACACCCCTCCCAATCAACAGGATCCCCGTTTTGACCGTAGGAGGTCCGTTTCCTCCGTTTTGCGGTACGCCAGACCCCTCCCGATCAACAGGACCCTGTTTCAAACGTGGCCGGTCGAACACAAGGCCGTTTCCTCCGTTTTGCGGCACGCCAGGCCTCGTTTCCATCGCCTGTTCCGTCCAAGCCGGTTGGCTCCCACGCGTTCCGTTGCCTCCCGATGAACACAACGCATTCCGTTGCCTCCCCATGAACACGACGCATTCCATTGCCTCCCCATGAACACGGCGACGACGCTGTTTCTCCGTTCTGACCCAGCCATGTACACGAGCCCTCGCCGTACATATGCGCGAGTAGGCGTTTGAGACCCTACCCGTATGCACATGGCCGTATTTTCTTTCTTGCACCCTGGCCGCTGTACGTACGTGTACATGCTACGTGCGCGCCTCTACTACGACAAGTGCGCGCCTCTACAACGACCAGTATGTACGTACACGTTCGCGACCAGAATGACAACGCTACGTACGCTTCGACCAGGTGGGTCCCGACTGTCAGGCACTTCCTTGCGTGCGAAAATTTAGCTGGTGGGTCCCAGCAGTCAGAGGAGCGAATCGTTTTTTTTTTTGCCCGGACGCACTTCCTTTGTGTGCGAAGATGTAGCTGGTGGGTCCCAGCAGTCAGGGGGCGAATCATTTTTTTTCCCGGACGCACTTCCTTGCGTGCGAATATGTAGCTGGTGGGTCCCGGCAGTCAGGGAGGCGAATCGTTTTCTTTTTGCCCGGACGCACTTCCTTGCGTGCGAAGATGTAGCTGGTGGGTCCCAGCAATCAGGGGGAAACGTTTTTTATGCGAAATACGGTGGCCCGTCCGGTGGGTCCCCGCTGTCAGGAGGAGGAATCATTATTTTGCGCGTAATAAGGAGGCACTTCCTTGCTGCGGCCGTGGACCCATTGTCGACCTCTCCACGTCAGATCCACGTCCGATGGAAGTCGTTCCTTGACCACGTTGACCATGCCGCGCCGAGAGCACCACGGCGGTGGACGATGACGAGGCCTAGGAAGGGGACGACTCAGAGCCGGGGAAGACGCAACAGTGGATGCCCACGCGAAGAGGAGTATGAGGGTTCACTGGTTCGGCTGCGGTGTGAGGCTGCTGTCGCCGCAAAATAACAGGGGGTGTGGGTGAGTAGAGGGATGGCCTGGCCAGCGGTGGGAGTAGTAGGGGGCGGTGAGGCCTCCGCGGCATCACATCCGGCCACGGGAGGCAGGAGCATGCGGCACGACCGGCGCTGGTTTGGGCGGCTGGAGCAAGAAGACCAGAGGTTGAAGAAGCACTACGGCCGTTGGATGAACATCGTACATAACAGGAGCTAGAATCCTTCATATTGACTAAGTTGACAAAGCCCTCCATCCCCGTCAACTTGGTAGGCCCACAAGTCAGCCTCCCACTATGCTGGGTTCCAGCTGGCAGGGGGAGTGTTCACGTTTTTGTGCGTAATAAGGAGGCACTTCCTTGCATGCGAAGATAGCTGGTGGGTCCGACATGTCAGCGGGGGGCACGTTTTTTCGCGAAATACAGAGGCCCTTCCGGTGGGTCCCAGATGTCAAGTGGAGGAATAATTATTTTGCGCATAATAAGGAGGCACTTCCTTTTACGGTACGTGGACCCACCGTCGGCCTCTCCACGCTGATCCACGTCCGATGGAAGCCGTTCCTTGACCACGTTCACCACGCCGCGCCAAGAGTGCGGGCGGTGGACAACGGCGAGGCCTAGGAAGGAGCAGCGCGGAGGCGGGGAAGACTCGGCGCTTGTTTCCCGTGGAGGGAGTCTGTTGTCACGAGGGTTTACTAGTTCATCGCCCTCGTGTTCGTCTACCACGGATGCCCACGCGAAGAGGAGTACGAGGGTTCACTGGTTCGGCTGCGGTGTGAGACTGTTGTCACCGCAGAATAACAGGGGGTGTGGGTGAGTGGAGGGATGGCCTGGCCAGCGGTGGGAGTAGTATGGGGACGGTGAGGCCTCCGCGGCAACACAGCTGGCCACGGGAGGCAGGAGCATGCGGCACGACCGGCGCTGCTTTGGGCGGGTGGGGCAAGAGGTTGAAGAAGCACTACGGCCGTTGGATGGACATCGTTGACCACGCCGCGCCGAGAGCACCCGGGCGGTGGACGACGGTGAGGCCTACGATGGGAACGACACGGAGCCGGCGAAGACACGGCAGTGGCTGCCCACGCAGTGGAGAGTACGAGGGTTGACTGGTTCGGCTGCCGTTGCCGCAAAGTAACAGGAGGTGTGGGTGAGTAGAGGGATAGACAGGCCAGGGATGCGAGTATGATGTGGCCGTGAGGCCTGCCCGGCAGCACTGCCGACCACGGGAGGCGGGAGCAGGCGGTTTCGACGGCGCTGGTTTGGGCGGTGGGGCAGGAAGATCGAGACCGAAGAAGACGATTGCCGTTAGATTGACATCTAACGGTCTGACGCTGGTAGAGTCGATTGTTGACTAAGTTTCTTTTTAAGAAACCTTGTGTAGGCCCACAAGTCAGCCTCCAAATCTGTGGCAGACAACATAAAGCCCATTTGCTATTTTTTATAATTTGCAGCCCATTTGCTAATTCTTAAGTAATTTATTACAGCCCATTTTCTGCCCAGGACCACGGTCGAAATGTTCAACCTTATTTTGCATATTTCGGTGGAGTCCAAGCTGTTGTAATCCCGAAATGATAAACATTTTTTTAAGAACTTATTGATTTGCCAAAAAATCGTTTTGTTTTTGTAAGCAAATAAGACATGGGACAATTGAGTTGGTTTAAGGGAAAACCAGTGGTAAAAATATCAGCGCTGGGTGGGGAAAAACAACAAAAATAAGGATGTAAATATGAAAAGGGAATTTTATGTGTTTTCAATATAATGATACGTGTATATGAACTAGTGAAACTATAGGTAGAGATTAGAAAACGGATGTAGGACATGCGTTTCAAGAGGAAAATAGAACTGGGTTGTGTGTTTGATTCAGTAAAAAAAACTGCCTGCGGATGTTGTAAGACAAAATATAACTAACGCTGGCGGGCGAGAGGCCAGTAGATACCTGCTGGATCTTTGTGCCCCGTTGTCGTCATGGGCTGAGCCTGTTAAAAACAAAACCAACCCTGGACAGTCTACAGCCCAGTTGAAACTTGCTCGACCTGAAAAAACAATATACGTGCTCAATAAACGAGAGAATTCTGCAAGCACAGACTGATAACTGGGATGCAACACGGATATTGTTTTTTTATCGTGATAATAAGTGCATGCACTTGTTTCGAAAAAACTGCAGAACTGGGAATTTGAACGGCGGGTGCTTATGCTACCCATCAAATAAAAATTAGGTGCCTGAGAATTCGTTTCGACACAAATGATTCAGCTTTATATCCACGTCGACCCTCGGCATGATGGTTGGAAGCAAATGCAAGTTCATACCAAAAGATCGTTCACAACAATACCAACTTGCGGACGACAATGTAGTACAACTACCAATACCAAACTAACTTATAATCTTTTTACTCCTGGCCCTAGTGTTCGTCTGGTAGAAAATCTTGCAGAGGACCAGCTCCCGCTCCTTCTCTTGCTCCAGGTCCCCGAGGTGGTACTGGTGCATCACCCAGTTGGTCCTCTGCTGGTCAAAGTTCTTGTTTGTGTGCAGCACCAGAACCTTTTTTGCTGCCCGTTTGCCGGCCGTTGACCATCACCGGCAAGGTATTGCCGATCTTGTGCCACATCGCGTGCATGCCGCACTTCGACTGTATCTTGCGACGCGTCCACGTGCCCCTTTTGAGCATACAGGAATTGCGCTAGAAGAAATGCTTCCTTAGGCCACTCGATGTGATACCTGCAGTATTGTGGAATACAGGTTTTAGTGTACCTAGTTGGCATTTTCATAACATCTTTGGCATGTTGCAGTCACTTGTTTCACTTTTTATTAACTGTCAAATTATAATTGCTTCACCAGGTCTGCGTCTAAAAAGAAAAATAGAGCTATAAAGAAAGGAATATGTTTGTGCAAGTAGACGGCCGATCGGTGTCTTACCTGGAAGTTTCTTAGGTTGGATGTAGCATATGTCGTGCTCGCTGTCGATGGTTGGTATGAACAAATCGATGAGAGACTGAAATCTCGCGCTGTCAGCACTCACTTTGGCCTCAAGGTGCTCGATCAGCTCCTGATCAGTGGGATCAAACTTGACGCCAGCCGGCAGC
Source organism: Aegilops longissima (assembly GCA_021605205.1). Classification (NCBI taxonomy): domain Eukaryota; kingdom Viridiplantae; phylum Streptophyta; class Magnoliopsida; order Poales; family Poaceae; genus Aegilops; species Aegilops longissima. The sequence goes on along the minus strand of CM038680.1, from coordinate 101,080,691 downwards.
ACCGGCCAATCCTTCTTCAACTTGCATCGGTAATTCCAGTTATATGGTACTCAATGTATGATCAATGGACTGTTTTAAGTGAATGATGAAAGATTTCGACAGATAAGTGGTACTCCAATTCTGAAGTCCAGAATACTCGAACAAACCATAGGGATTCTTGTGTCACCTCACGCGCAGCGTGTTGTCACGTCAATTCAATGTGTGGACATGATGAATAATTTGACCGACGTATACTAGTACTGCTACTGTACTACTTACTTGTCGTATTTAGTGTCACAATTTATACATAGGTTTAACTAACAAGTACGCACTTGAAGCCTATATATATATATATATATATATATATATATATATATATATATATATATATATATATATATATATATATATATATATATATATATATATATATATATGGCTTCGCACAACATCTCCATCATCATTATCGGTACATCCTAAACAGGGAATTAGGATGCACTTGATCCCGTGAAGGTATCTATCCTTCAAACCGAGGAGTGCTTCAAACTAACAACAGTACATAATATCCAACAAAAGAGGGTCGTGCTACAGCAGCGAGAATACATGGCTCGGTCTAGATATCAGCACGAATCAAGTTGTGCATATTTGCTGTTGGCATGAACCACATCGCCGCATGTCGGGTTTGCAAAAGCCATCCATCGCATGGAAGCTTGATGCCTTTCACACTGAAGATTATCGGCAACAAGCTGTGTCGGCGAATCTCTGGATATGGTGATTCATGAAACCCATGGTATGATGTGTAAACACAGCCCCCTCGCGAATGGAAGTTGCATAGCACAGTAATCATCGCGGTGATATGATCGATGATTGGTTGGATGATCGGATAATTGAGCCGAGGAACAAGGAGTGGTTGCGAGGCTGTAAACCCGCTCGAGTTGAATCGCTTTGCCCAACGGAGCTGGGATCTTTCTCGAACACGAAGCAGCCATAGCCATCAATGTCACGAACGCCCCACGCATTGTACTGCATGTGGTTTGATGTAATGGTTTGGTCAATTTGGTCATGCGAATGAGCATCAAATGACCGTCGTCAGCTGAACGAGCGATAAACCAGCACCCATCGGCTGGTATGATTCCAGGCCCTGGAATCATGAAGGCCAGCGCATATGCGTCTGATGCAACAATTCAAATTGAAGACCAAAAGGACAAAAATAAACAATCATGTTTAGAGTATGTGTGGAATTAAGATTATTATAACAGTGACACATATCATAGACAGAGAATTGCAATGCCGTGGTCATAATCATACCCCAAGTTAAAAAAATAAGCCAATGGATTTCATATTCTAGCAACATGTCATGGTTCAAACATCATGTAACAATGAGAGGAAAATAGCTATGACAGCGCCTACTCATATTCTACCATAGCACTTACTACTACTATTCTCATATCAACTCTAAGCAATAACATGCGTTGTTATAAAAATCTTGTAAACGAGAGTAACATATAGCAATCTTGATGTTATGCTCATAATATGTATTCTAACAATCATCAGATGCCATTTTTTCTCATATCAACTCTAACAATTGGCCGTATGCATCGCTCTGATGCAGAGGCCGGGGAGACCCCCCTTTTCGAAAAAAAACTCTAACAATAACATGTGTGGTCATAAAACTCTAGGAAATGAGAGGAACATATAGAATCAGACAGAAATGTTGCCTCAACAGGATTGATGATGAGCCATAACCATGCATGGCGACCGGATTCCAGATAGACTAATCCCATGTTGAACAAGGCAATGAGCTTGTAATCCATGTAGTCTTCTAATGGTGTGGGCACTTCGATTACAACTTTCGCAAGCGGAGGTCGAGCCAAAAGCTTGACGCGTCTCGTCATGTAGTAGGCAGGAGTGTCCGGCGAGGCGCGAGGCTCGATGGCGGCGGTATCCAATGATAGAAGGTGATCTCGCTGGGTGTAGATATCCACGAGGCGCCACGGACTACGGTGTGGTGGATGAGGGCGATCGATTGGCCTTCATGCCCGCCCGATGAGTGGCCGCGCATGAAGGACAGTGGATGGGTAGTGGTAGCATGTCGAGGGCACCATGGAAACCTCCGTGAGGATCGTCAAGTCGGTGTCCGGGCCACCTGCGAGGATCGGGCATCGACAAGCAGGGTGTCTTGAAAAGAGCCGGCGGTTGCGAGCGATTAGAAGGTACAAAGACACCGAGCATGCGGCCAGACGAAACGATCTTGAGTAGGTCCATACGACTACAGATCTGCTCCAAGAGAACATCGGGAGGAATTCCAATCGTGGCTCTGCGTGTCGATCGGTTCTGCCATTGGGGTTTTCGGTGCTGCGAGCCAGCGGGAAGTGGATTGGCGGATGCGGCGAAGAAGCTTCTCCTTGTGTGGCCGAGCAGTGGCGGGGATATATACGCATGAGCTACCAAGGAAGATGGCGGCGGCGAGCGAGCGAAGAGTGGGGGTAAATGGTGTGCGGCCGACGATGGGGAAGAGAGGAGGAAGAAGAAGAGAGGAGGAAGAAGAGTGGAAGGCGGGAAGAAAGTGCATTAAATCTCAATTCTACTAGTACTACTACCAGGATATAGGCACCGTCCTTGAGTGTAAATAGTTACACCGATGACATGTGGGTCTACCACAAGAGGGCCCATATGTCGAGTTAATGGAGGACAGAGTGCGTGGCGTATTCTTGAGCGTGCTCTCTTGGCAAACATGATGGCAGATCTGGGTAAGGCTGATTTAGTAACACCAACACGCTGGTTCAACTTATTAATTACGTGTCCCATCTGCTACAGCGTGTATTGTCACTTCACTTTGTGAAGACTAGTTGAATAGTTCTCTCGACCGAGATGGGGAATAATGGATCGCGAGGACTTCCTTTCTCAAGATCCCTATGCCTCTCGCTCACTTCACTCATTTTGCTCCGTACCTAGTCACTTGTTGAAATCTGTAGAAAGACAAATACTCCGTATTTGGGAGCAGAGGAGGATTTTACTCCGTACTATTTGGGAGCAGAGGAGTATCACCATATGGAGGAACAGAGGAAGCTTGAAATATGAACATGTCAATGGGAGGAGTAAGCCCCATGCATGCATGCATGCATGCAACATGCAACACTCACACATACTCCACATGGGCGCACGCAACACTCACGCACCCATGCGGCACACAACACACGACACGCAACACACACGCTCACGCTCAAGTGCTCAACCTACTCCCTACGTCATGAAAGACTGTACATTTAGAGATTTACACATTGACCGGGTATAATTAACGCCCAAAAGTAGCAGACTTATGTGTGCATGCGACCATTGAGATAAGAAGATTAAATGAAGGCCGTTGCATGCTGTAATTAAGGATAGACATGTAGCCTATACCTACAGCACAAGTTGGTGCATTAGTCAATCAATATCGATTTAGATTAAAGGCTAAATGCATTGGAAGTGTAGATGTACATCATATACTACTACACTCTTTGTTTTATAGCCGATGTACACTCTTTTTGGAAGACCGAGGAGGACACGTGCATGCACTCACATACACAGCCAGGGCGGTTCGGGCGCAAGGGTTGGACTAGTGTCGCGCCTGCGTAAAGTTTTGTTTAACTGATTTCTTTGATCTGCCAACTGGCGGGTGGGACCCGAAACCAGGTGACAATTTAACCAGATCAACAAAGTGCCACATCGACTATGTGGCGGTCGATGGTGCTGTCTGTGCTCTATGATGAGCTAGTGATCGTATAATCGCCGTAAAACTATATATAGTGACCGTAAAGAGCGTATTGTTACATACGTTGACCGCCAGTGTATTTTTCTCATTTCAAATTAAGCCATATTAATCGGAAAGGACGCAGTATGGGCTAATACTAGTACTAGTACTGCTTTGATGTGTCCCGTCAACTCGCCGAACGAGGAGAAGTTTGCTTACTACGCCTCTTCCTCGCCCACGCGTGCGGTGGTTCGCAGGACGAGGAGAGGGTTTTGACTACAGCGCCCTCTCCCTCTCCCTCTCCCTCGCCCTCGCCCTCGCCCGCGCGGTGGACGTGCAGCAGTTCAATCGGTGTCAGATTGCCAGAAGCATATTGTACTGTAGTATCATCATTGTTGGACCTTCCGAAGAGGCGAAGAGCCAGGTGCAAGGTTCACACGAGTATGAACTGTTGAACCTCCCGAAGAGGCAAAGAGCCAAGCGCAAGGTTTTATAGGAGTTGTTGTCCTAGTAGGAGTGTACTACAACTATAGCGAACGATGCTACTATATGATGCCGCCACGTCACGTATATCCAAAGCTGTGCCACCTTTTTTTTCTCAAAGAGCATGTTGGAGCCCGTGCACCAACCACACAAGTTGCACGTACACATAACACATTTACTAGTAATAAATTCTAAAGGACAAATGCCAGTATAACACACAAGTTCATCTCCAATTCATGTGATAATTTTGTGCACGACTAGTCTACATATATTCACAGCGCTACCGTTCACAATTACCGTACTCCACTTACACGTTATAGATGGGCTACATGTCCTCCTCCAGGTTCCAGTCCCAGGTGTTCTTCATGGATGGCACAATCCATAGCGGTGGGCAACGGGAATCATTGTCGCAGCTTTCTAGTCCGGTTCCACACGATGGAGACTCATCCAAGCTGAAGCGGCATAAATCAGGGATATCGTGTCCCAGCATGTCGTTCATCCGGTGGTGCGCACTGAAGACACAACCATGCTTCATGAATGGAAGGCCTTCCGTGTCATGCACGGAAGGTGGCATCCGCTTCACAATGGGGTAGCTGTCCCCGATGAAAAGCGAGTACTCTCCAAGAGTGTTCCTCGGCACCCACGTAGCATCACGAAGTCGAACTTCGGCGCCGTTCATCACGGTACATGCGGCATCCCAGATCTGGACACATGGTGGCGTACATAGTCAAGGTCCATGCATAATAATGTTGTGCTCAAATATGGTGGTCGATGTCTTGTGCAGCAAATAGTACTACTCCTGTATAGAGGAAGTAAAATAACCGGCTTATTATATATAGCCACTCTTGGCTACATGATGAGATAGTAAGACATGGAAAAACAAAATGGTGGAAGCTAGTGGGTTCAAGTCTTCAAGGCCTAGCTAGCTATACGCGTCCTCCAAGGTCAAAAGTACTCCTACTAGTACTACTAAGTATACTACTAGTACAACAATGAAAGAGAAGGCGAGAGGGTTAAAAAATGGAATACCTGGGTAGATGGTGACGGTCCGATCATGGTAGATTGTGTGACCATGTTGCACATCAGTGGTACCATGGGTAACGACTGCTAAGATAGTTGATCCCAATATGCCAAAGTCATCTACAAGGTTCCAGGTTAGACCGAATAACGGATGCAAATGCACATCCAGGATCGGCGATCTTATTTTGATCGGGGGATGACTGGTCCCTGCAAAATAATGGAGTACCGTTAGGGATGCAAATGATGGTTTGTGTATTCCGTTTGTAATCTCCCGTACCGTAGGATGGCAACCATATGAAACAAGTCCCCTGGCTTGTCACCACGAAGATGCGACCTAGATGGCGCACGGCGTCTTCGAACATGTAGGGGTACAAATCTGCCGCCGCCAACATGCGCCAGCCTCTGCCGTTACTGTTGGGGAACGTTGCAGAAAATTAAAATTTTCCTACGGTTTCACCAAGATCTATCTATGAGTTCATCTAAGCAACGAGTTACGAGAGAGTTTGCATCTACATACCACTTGTAGATGGAGTGCGGAAGCGTTCGAGGAGTGGTGATGATGAAGACGTTCTAGCGTGATTCCGATCACCGATGACCAAGTGCTGAGCGGACAGCACCTCCGCGTTCAACACACGTGCGGAGACGATGGCGTCTCCTTCGTCTTGATCCAGCAAGGAGGAAGGAGAGGTTGAGAAGACAACTCAATGGCAGCACGACAGGCGTGATGCGATGGAGTGTTGTTCTCCGGCGAGGCTTCGCCAAGCTCACGCGGAGGAGGAGAGGTGTTGGGGAGGAGGGCTGCGCCTTCAATGGTGTGTGCAGCCCTCCCTCCACCCCTCTATTTATAGGGGAAGGAGGAGGGCGGCCCCTCTAGATGCATCTAGAGGCGGCGGACCAGGGAGGGGGGCTTGCCCCCAAGCAAGGCGCCCCTTGGGTTCCCCCTCAACCCTAGGCGCATGGGCCAGGGGAGGGTGCGCCCAGCCCACCAGGGGCTGGCTGCCTCCCACGCAGCCCAAGTGGCCCCCGAAAAGGGGTGGCCCCTCCCGGTGGTCCTCCGGAACCTTTCCGGTGGACCCTCCATAATACCGATATGACCCGAAACTTTTCGGTGTCCGTTTGGCGACTTCCCATATATAAATCTTTACCTCCGGACCATTCCGAACTCCTCATGACGTCCGGGATCTCATCCGGACTCGAACAACATTCGGTAATCACATACAAGTCTTCCTATTAACCCTAGCGTCACCGAACCTTAAGTGTGTAGACCCTACGGGTTCGGAGACATCTGAACATGACCGGGGCGCTCTCGGTCAATAACCAACAGCGGATCTGGATACCCATGTTGGCTCCCACATGCTCCTCGATGATGTCATCGGATGAACCACGATGTCTAGGGTTCAAGCAACCCGTATTCTATTCCCTTTGTCGCGGTATGTTACTTGCGAGACTTCGATCGTCGATATCCCAATACCTCGTTTAGTCTCGTTACCGGCAAGTCACTTTACTCGTGCCGTAATGCATGATCCGTGACCAGACACTTGATCACTTTGAGCTCATTATGATGATGCATTACCGAGTGGGCCCGTGATACCTCTCCGTCATACGGAGTGACAAATCCTGTCTCGATCCGTGTCAACCCAGCAGACACTTTCGGAGATACCTGTAATGCACCTTTATAGTCACCCGATTCGTTGTGGCGTTTGGTACACCAAAGCATTCCTACGGTATCCGGGAGTTACGATCTCACGGTCTAAGGAAGAGATACTTGACATTGGAAAAGCTCTAGCAAAAGCGAACTACGATCTTTGTGCTATGCTTAGGATTGGGTCTTGTCCATCACGTCATTCTCCTAATGGCGTGATCCGTTATCAATGACATCGATGTCCATAGTCAGAAACCATGACTATCTGTCGACCAACGAGCTAGTCAACTAGAGGCTCACTAGGGACGTATTGTGGTCTATGTATTCACCGTGTATCACGATTTCCGTATAATCTGATTATAGCATGAATAAAGACAATTATCATGAACAAGGAAATATAATAATAATGCTTTTATTATTGCCTCTAGGGCATATTTCCAACAGTCTCCCACTTGCACTAGAGTCAATAATCTAGTTTACATTGTGATGAATCGAACACCCATAGAGTTACGGTGTTGATCATGTTTTGCCCATGGAAGAGGTTTAGTCAGCGGATCTGCGACATTCAGATCCGTATGCACTTTACAAATTTCTATGTCTCCATCCTGAACATTTTCACGGATGGAGTTGAAGCGGCAACTTGATGTGCTGGTCTTCTTGTGAAACCTGGGCTCCTTGGCAAGTGCAATAGCTCCAGTGTTGTCACGAAAGAGTTTGATCGGCCCGGCGCATTGGGTATGACTCCTAGGTGGGTGATGAACTCCTTCACCCAAATTGCTTCATGCGCTGCCTCCGAGGCTGCCATGTACTCCACTTCACATGTAGATCCCGCCACGGCGCTCTGCTTGCAGCTGCACCAGCTTCTTGCTCCACCATTCAACATATACACGTATCCGGTTTGTGACTTAGAGTCATCGGATCGTGTCGAAGCTAGCATCGGCGTAACCCTTTACGACGAGCTCTTCGTCACCTCCATAAACGAAACATGTCCTTTGTCTTTTCAGGTACTTCAGGATATTCTTGACCGCTGTCCGGTGTTCCTTGCGGGATTACTTTGGTACCTTCCTACCAAACTTACGGCAAGGTTTACATCAGTCAGGTACACAGCATGGCATACATAATAGATCCTATGGCTGAGGCATAGGGATGACACTCATCTCTTCTCTATCTTTTGCCGTGGTGGGGCATTGAGCTGAGCTCAATCTCACACCTTGCAATCAGGCAAGAACCCTTCTTGGACTGATCCATTTTGAACTTCTTCAAAATCTTGTCAAGGTATGTGCTTTGTGAAAGACCTATGAGGCGTCTCGATCTATCTCTATAGATCTTGATGCCTAATATATAAGCAGCTTCTCCAAGGTCCTTCATTGAAAACACTTATTCAAGTAGGCCTTAATGCTGTCCAAGAATTCTATATCATTTCCCATCAAAAGTATGTCATCTACATATAATATGAGAAATGCTCTGAGCTCCCACTCACTTTCTTGTAAACGCAGGCTTCTCCATAAGTGCGCATAAACCCAAATGCTTTGATCATCTCATCAAAGCGAATGTTCCAACTCGAGATGCTTGCACCAGCCCATAAATGGATCGCTGGAGCTTGCATACTTTGCCAACATTCTTAGGATCGACAAAACCTTCGGCTGTATCATATACAACTCTTCCTTAAGATAACCGTTAAGGAGCGCTGTTTTGGCGTCCATCGCCATATCTCATAATCATAGTATGCGGCAATTGCTAACATGATTGGACGGACTTAAGCTTCGCTACGGGAGAAAAAGTCTCATCGTAGTCAATCCCTTGAACTTGCCGATAACCCTTAGCGACAAGTCGAGCTTTATAAATGGTGACATTACCATCCGCGTCCGTCTTCTTCTTAAAGATCCATTTGTTTTCTATCGCTCGCCGATCATCGGGCAAGTCAGTCAAAGTCCACACTTTGTTTTCATACATGGATTCTATCTCGGTTTCATGGCTTCTAGCCATTTGTTGGAATCTGGGCCGCCATCGCTTCTTCATAGTTGAAGGTTCACGTTGTCTAACAACATGATTTCCGGGACAGGGTTGCCGTACCACTCAGTGCGGAGCGTGTCCTAATGGACCTCTGAGGTTCATAGCAACTTGATCCGAAGTACCTTGATCATCATCATTAATTTCCTCTTGAGTTGGTGTAGGCATCACAGAACACTTTCTGAGCTGCACTACTATCCTGTTCAAGAGGTAGTACTTCATCGAGTTCTACTTTCCTCCCACTTACTTCTTTCGAGAAACTCTTTTCGAGAAAGGTTCCGTTCTTGGCAACAAAGATCTTGCCCTCGGATCTTAAGTAGAAGGTATACCCAATGGTTTCTTTAGGGTATCCTATGAAGGCGCATTTTTCCGACTTGGGTTTGAGCTTTTCAGGTTGAAGTTTCTTGACATAAGCATCGCATCCCCAAACTTTTAGAAGCGGCAGCTTAGGTTTCTTCCCAAACCATAATTCATACGGTGTCGTCTCAGCGGACTTAGGCGGTGCCCTATTTAAAGTGAATGTAGCTGTCTCTAGGCGTATCCCCAAAATGATAGCGGCAAATCGGTAAGAGACATCATAGACCGCACCATATCCAATAGAGTGCGATTCGACGTTCGGACACACCGTTCTGTTGAGGTGTTCGGTGGCGTTAGTTGTGAAACGATTCCACATTTTCTTAAGTGTGTACCAAATTCATGACTTAAATATTCTCCTCCACGATCTGATCGTAAGAATTTTATCTTTCGGTCACGTTGATTCTCTACTTCATTCTGAAATTCCTTGAACTTTTCAAAGGTCTCGGACTTGTGTTTCATCAAGTAGACATAACCATATCTACTCAAGTCATCCGTGAGAGTGAGAACATAACGATATCCTCCATGAGCCTCAACGCTCATTGGACCGCTTTTACATCGGTATGTATGATTTCCAACAAGTTGGTTGCTCGCTCCATTGTTCCGGAGAACGGAGTCTTGGTCATCTTGCCCATGAGGCATGGTTCGCATGTGTCAAATGATTCATAATCTAAAGACTCCAAAGGTCCATCAGCATGGAGCTTCTTCATCGCTTGACACCAATGTGACCAAGGCGGCGATGCCACAAGTATGTGGGACTATCGTTATCAACTTTACATCTTTTGGTATTCACGCTATAAACATGTGTAATATTACGCTCTAGATTCATTAAGAATAAACCATTGACCATCGGACATGACCATAAAACATATCTCTCATATAAATAGAACAACCATTATTCTCGGTTTAAATGAGTAGCCATCTCGTATTAAGCGAGATCCAGATACAATATTCATGCTCAAACTTGGCACCAAATAACAATTATTAAGGTTCATAACTAATCCCGTAGGTAAATGAAGAGGTAGCGTGCGACGGCGCGATCACATCGACTGAACCATTCCCGCGCGCGCCGTCACCTCGTCCTTTCGATCTCCGCTTATTCCGCAGCTCTGCTGTGAGTTACAAATATGAGCAGCGGCACGGTATCAAATACCCATGAGTTACTACGAGTCTTGGTAAAGTACACATCAATTACATGTATATCAAATATACCTTTGGTGTTGCCGGCCTTCTTGTCCGCTAAGTATTTGGGGCAGTTCCGCTTCGATGACCCTCCCTTGCAATAAAAGCACTCAGGTCTCGGGTTTGGGTCCATTCTTTGACTTCTTCCGGCAACTTGCTTACGGGCGCGGCAACCTCCTTGCCGTCCTTCTTGAAGTTCTTCTTGCCCTTGCCCTTCTTGAACTTAGTGGTCTTATTGACCATCAACACTTGATGTTCTTTCTTGATCTCAACCTCGGTGACTTCAAAGATAGAGAACACTTCAGAATGGTCTTTACCATCCCTGCATGTTGTAGTTCATCACAAAGCTCTTGTAGCTTGGTGGGAGCGATCGGAGGATTCTGTCAATGACCGCCTCATCGGGGAGGTTAATATTCAATGGGTCATACGGTTGTGCAACCTGACATCTTGAGAATGTGCTCACTTGTGAACTGTTTTCCTCCATCTTACAACTATAGAACTTGTCGGAGATGTCATATCTCTCGACCGGGCGTGAGCTTGGAAAACAAGTTTCAGCTCCTCGAACATCTCATATGCTCCGTGATGCTCAAAACGCTTTTGGAGCCCGGTTCTAAGCTGTAAAGCATGCCGCCTTGAGCGAGGGAGTAATCATCAAGACGAGACTGCCAAGCATTCATAATGTCTTGGTTCTGCAGGACGGAGCGTCACCTAGCGGTCCTTCTAGGACATATTGTTTCTGGCAGCTATGAGGATGATCCTCAAGTTCGGACCCAGTCCGTATAGTTCTGCCGTCATCTTTCAGCTTGGTTTTCTCTAGGAGCAGCGTTGAAGTTCAAGTTGACATGGCGTTGGCCATTTGATCTACAAGACATATCATTCAAAAGTTTTAGACTAAGTTCATGATAATTAAGTTCATCTAATCAAATTATTTAAATGAACTCCCACTCAGATTAGACATCCCTCTAGTCATCTAAGTGTTACACGATCCGAGTCGACTAGGCCATGTCCGATCATCACGTGAGACGGACTAGTCATCATCGGTGAACATTCTCATGTTGATCGTATCTTCTATCGACTCGTGTTCGACCTTTCGGTCTCCGTGTTCGAGGCCATGTCTGTACATGCTAGGCTCGTCAAGTAAACCCTAAGTGTTTTCGCGTGTGTAAATCTGTCTTACACCGTTGTATGTGAGCGTAAGAATCCATCACACCGATCATCACGTGGTGCTTAGAAGCGACGAACTTTAGCAGCGGTGCACGTTAGGGGAAACACTTCTTGAAATTGTTGTAAGGGATCATCTTATTTACTACCGTCGTTCTAAGTAAACAAGATGTATTAACATAATAAACATCACATGCAATTATATAGTAGTGACATGATATGGCCAATATCATAAAGCTCCATTGATCTCCATCTTCGAGGCTCCATGATCATCTTGTCACCGGCATGACACCATGATCTCCATCATCATGATCTCCATCATTGTGCCTCCATGAAGTTGTCACGCCGACGACTACTTCTACTTCTATGGCTAGCGCGTTTAGCAATAAAGTAAAGTAGGTTACATGGCGTTCTTCAATGACACGCAGGTCATACAAAATAAAGACAACTCCTATGGCTCCTGCCGGTTGTCATACTCATCGACATGCAAGTCGTGATTCCTATTACAAGAACATGATCTCATACATCACAATATGTCATTCATCATTCATCACAACTTGGCCATATCACATCACATGACAATTGCTGCAAAAACAAGTTAGGCGTCCTCTAATTGTTGTTGCATCTTTTACGTGGCTGCAATTGGGTTCTAGCAAGAACGTTTTCTTACCTCTGAATAACCACAACGTGATCTTGTCAACTTCTATTTACCCTTCATAAGGACCCTTTTCATCGAATCCGCTCCAACTAAAGTAGGAGAGCAGACACCGCCAGCCACCTTATGCAACTAGTGCATGTTAGTCGGTGGAACCGGTCTCACGTAAGCGTGCGTGTAAGGTTGGTCCGGCCGCTTCATCCCACAATACCGCGGAAGCAAGATAAGACTAGTAGTGGCAAGTAAATTGACAAGATCCGCCCACAACTAAATTGTGTTCTACTCGTGCAAAGAGAACTACGCATAGACCTAGCTCATGATGCCACTGTTGGGGAACGTTGCGAAAATTAAAATTTTCCTACGGTTTCACCAAGATCTATCTATGAGTTCATCTAAGCAACGAGTTACGAGAGAGTTTGCATCTACATACCACTTGTAGATGGAGTGCGGAAGCGTTCGAGGGAGTGGTGATGATGAAGACGTTCCCAGCGTGATTCCGATCACCGATGACCAAGTGCTGAGCGGACAGCACCTCCGCGTTCAACACACGTGCGGGACGATGGCGTCTCCTTCGTCTTGATCCAGCAAGGAGGAAGGAGAGGTTGAGAAGACAACTCAATGGCAGCACGACGGCATGATGCGGATGGAGTGACTGTTCTCCGGCAGGCTTCGCCAAGCTCACGCGGAGGAGGAGAGGTGTTGGGAGGGAGGGCTGCGCCTTCAATGGTGTGTGCAGCCCTCCCTCCACCCCTCTATTTATAGGGGAAGGGAGGAGGGCGGCCCCTCTAGATGCATCTAGAGGGGGCGGCCAAGGGAGGGCTTGCCCCCAAGCAAGGCGCCCCTTAGGGTTCCCCCTCAACCCTAGGCGCATGGGCCAGGGGAGGTGCGCCCAGCCCACCAGGGGCTGGCTGCCTCCCACGCAGCCCAAGTGGCCCCCGAAAGGTGGCCCCCCGTGGTCCTCCTGAACCTTTCGGTGGACCCTCCATAATACCGATATGACCGAAACTTTTCCGTGTCCGTTTGACGACTTCCCATATATAAATCTTTACCTCCGGACCATTCCGGAACTCCTCGTGACGTCCGGGATCTCATCAGGACTCGAACAACATTCGGTAATCACATACAAGTCTTCCTATTAACCCTAAGCGTCACGAACCTTAAGTGTGTAGACCCTACGGGTTGGAGACATCTGCGACATGACCGACGCTCTCGGTCAATAACCAACAGCGGGATTTGGATACCCATGTTGGCTCCCACATGCTCCTCGATGATTTCATCGGATGAACCACGATGTCTAGGGTTCAAGCAACCCGTATTCTATTCCCTTTGTCGACGGTATGTTACTTGCCCGAGACTTCGATCGTCGGTATCCCAATACCTCGTTTAGTCTCGTTACCGGCAAGTCACTTTACTCGTCCGTAATGCATGATCCGTGACCGTACACTTGATCACTTTGAGCTCATTATGATGATGCATTACCGAGTGGGCCCGTGATACCTCTCCGTCATACGGAGTGACAAATCCTGTCTCGATCCGTGTCAACCCAATGACACTTTCGGAGATACCTATAATGCACCTTTATAGTCACCCGATTACGTTGTGACGTTTGGTACACCAAAGCATTCCTACGGTATCCGGGAGTTACGATCTCACGGTCTAAGGAAGAGATACTTGACATTGGAAAAGCTCTAGCAAAAGCGAACTACGATCTTTGTGCTATGCTTAGGATTGGGTCTTGTCCATCACGTCATTCTCCTAATGGCGTGATCCGTTATCAATGACATCGATGTCCATAGTCGAAACCATGACTATCTGTCGACCAACGAGCTAGTCAACTAGAGGCTCACTAGGGACGTATTGTGGTCTATGTATTCACACGTGTATCACGATTTCCGTATGATACAGTTATAGCATGAATAAAAGACAATTATCATGAACAAGGAAATATAATAATAATGCTTTTATTATTGCCTCTAGGGCATATTTCCAACAGTTACTGCCTCTTGCACTGATGGCAATCCTTATGTCGAACACCGCGATGAGATAGTAATCGTCGTAGCCGCGTCGCTTTGTTGGCGGGTCCGCAATTGCTATCTTCTTCAATCTCATGTAGGCATCATCATACGTATTCAAGCCCAGCCAGTCCGGAAGGCTGATCCCAATGGTGGATAAGGGGTCTACCGGAATGGCCGCACTGCTGTGGATGTTGTGCAAAATGATGGTGGTATCCGGCCGGAGGTATGCAAGCCAATCTTTGTTGGCACCGACGCAGACCTATATATAAGACGGTGGGCAGCGGAGAAATTACGGGATGGAAATGGAATAACTAAGTACTACATGATCAAACTCCATTACTGACCTGCTCATCGGACAAAATCCGACTACCTCTCAATGTCGGCAACTCTAGCGGAGTCAATGTGCAACCATGGCGAGGGGCGGTGGACTGTTGAAGGATTGTCCCATAGAAGAACCTTCTCCTCGAGGGCGCATGGAAGACCAACAAGCATGGCCTTTTCCCAAGCCTGTTTAAGCAGCGTCTTGAAAAAGTTGGTGCAGGAAGCACTTGAGTCTTCTTGGGCGGTGAGGGCGTCGAGCAGCGTCGCGATTTCTCCTAGAGGATCGTCGTCAAGGTCTCCCAGCCCCAACGAGGAGGAGAACCGCTGGCAAATCCATGGGAGCAGCGACGAACTGCCTTCTCTTGAGGGAGGCTGGCGAGGAGGAGATAAGGCGTAGTAACCGCAGGGCCTCGTCCCTTCCAACTGTAGATTGTTCCTCAGCGAAGGGGTGAGGCTATTATTTACTACTAAGTACTAGCATTATGGAATGATATGGGATTGCATTATACTGTAAATAATAGCACTAGTAATAAATTTTTGGCACTCGGTAGTAGTTTTTGGCGTGGATTAAGAAATTTTGGGTATGTTTCTGCCATTTTTTGTACACGCCAACTAGTGTCAAAAAACGTCTTACATTATGTGACGGAGGAGTATGTACTCGTACTGTAGCAGTACTAGTACTACTTTTTCTCAACTAGTAGCGCGATGTACTGTACTTCTAGTCTAGTCTAGTATAGTGCACCAGTTTTGAACTCTTGAATCTCAGGGCCAAGGAGCTACAGTTGGAAGTGGAGGGTAATACTTTTCTCTAGAACCATCATTGTACTATCAATGCAGGGGGGCGTAGTGGCCTAGTGGGTACTCTCGGTGCTCTATTCAGCCGCTCCTCTCACGTAGCTGGCCTACTCAGCCGCTCCTCTCACGCACGCACTAGCAGCCTGTTTATCAGTGACGTTTACTGCGGGGGCAGAACATTTGAGTTATTTGATACATCATGACTAGGCTTTTCGCTTCCATTTGTGGAGGTGTAATGGATCTCGTCGAACTTTGTTAGTAGTTCCTTCTTTATGAATGAGATGAAGCAAAGCTTTTGCCTCCGTTTAAAAAAAAACACGTCAAGAGGAATTTCTTTTATAGTAGAGCCGATAATGGAGTGAAGTCCATGCGTGCAATGCCACAAGCTACAGAGTAGTAGTAGAGCACTTATACAGAGCCATATTGCACGAGTTCCCAATGCCCTTGAGATTTTCCGGCTCCTCGGGCTTAATTGGGAGGCGCTAGTTTAAATATGCTACTAGCTGATGAGGAAGCTGCAAGCGAGGTGCGGCTAGGGCGAGCACGCGAGCCACGGGATTCTGGAAAGGAAAACCCATTCGCGTGGCTAGGCTGTCCAGTGCACCCAGATTGTGGGGTCGCACGTCCGTTTGACTTCAAAACTCAAACTACCCGTGTAAAATATTGGCTCGCAGCGGAGTGTAGTAGTACTATTTATTTCAAAAAAGGCCGCCATGCGTTCGGCTGGGATCAAACCCACAAAACGAGGTATACACTCCCGCGACCACTAGTAGTACTCGTTGGAGTACAACGCAACCTAGAATCGCCTTTTGTCGCTAGTAGTACGTACATTGTTCGTTACAAGAAACCCCTAATAATGCAAGAAACCATTAAAATGCCAAGAAACTACTACCACTTGCATACGTGGCAGACTTAAGATAAGACTACCTTATCAACCATTGTACATGCTCTTACCAACAAAAATCCTCGAGTGACCTCCTACCTCCGGCCCGTCCACCTAGTCATCCTCGGCCATGGGACGCAGCTACCGCCGCCGGCAGAAGGAGGGGTCAAAACCGCCGGTGGTGCGGAGCCCAAGTTGCGGCAGCCCGGATGCTAGCTCCGTCCGACGCTCGCGGCCGCTAGCTAGCCATGATAGCTCCGTCCAGCTGCTTGTCTGCAAGGTTTGCTAGCTAGATTGGCACGGTAGCGCGATGGCTTGCTCGTGCGCGCCGCGCTAAGGCCAGCCATCTGGCTCGAGCAAAGGCCAGCGCGGCGGCTTGCTCGCTCGTGGGTCACGCTCGGGCCAGCCTGCCAACCCGTGCGGAGGCCAGCGCGGCGTCCGGCCCGTCTGGCGGAGCGGCGGCCAACTCGCTCATCACCGGCGCCACCGACGAACACGTGTCGATCTTGTTTGAAGTAATGTTCAGGAAAAATAATGATTTGAGGGAATAACAGGATAGAAGGTCGGATGTGGGTCCCTCGTGTCAACGTTCAAACAAAATGTGTTGGTTTAAGCTGCCTCGTCAGCACAGACGTGTGGGCCAACCCAGTCATAAATGGGTTTAAACGAACCTAATCGGTAGGAGTACTAGGTAGTAGTTTTTGCGTGGATTAAGAAATTTTGGGTATGTTTTGCTATTTTTTGTACAATAGATTCTTCCTAGGGCTGGTTGAAAGTGGTAGTTTTTGTTGAATACTCTACATATTGTAAGTAGGAGTGAAAGTTAAGCTTTGGAAGCCAATAAGCAAGGCTAGTTACATAGTGCATATGTGTACATGATTGAAAGTAAATATCAACCATGGTGACTAATATCTTGATGGAAAACTCAAACTATGGAATACTAGGAAAAAATTCATGGTTGGAAATACTAGCAATGTTCATGTCCGTTACAACGAATCATAATTAGAATAATACTTATTCACAAACTTGGTACAAAACACCCTAATTTTGATATACATATGTCACTAGAGATATATTATGTTTCAACTAGAATATATTCCTTGGGTTGTTTTGGTGAGTCGAGGAGGGATGTGGTTGGTTTTAAGATACTAATTATGGGTTTTTCTGCAAATTGGTAGACAAGTGGGATGTTGGTGAGAAAAGGCAACAACTTACCTCACAATCGTTAGATGTAGATCTAATGGTCGAAGCTTGACGGATGGCAGACACACCAGCATCACCAACTTAGTCTTGTGTAGGAGTACTAGCAAGATCCATGCATTGCACGGAACATCAAGATGCATTTTTTTATAAAACACTTGTTGTGATTGACCCTTGCAGGAGTAATCCCATGTGTAAAAACTAATGATATCTCAAGAAATATGAGATAAGGTGAAGAGGAGTGGGGTGTGGTGGTGGTTGGTGGTGGACGGAGCGAGGCATGGGGATTGATGGCGCTGGCAGCCACCGAGCCGGTTTGTTCGAGGTTTCCTTTCTTAATTGCTCAACAATGAGGTTTGTTGGAGATAAGGATGAACGAGGGAAGGCCTTGTCTTCAAATGTGGAGAGGGATGCGGGTATCTTTTAGTTTAATTTCCATCCATCAGATATAGATCGGACATTCTATATTGCAAGATGGCACACATGCCATCATCACCAACTCGGTTTTTTATAAGAGAAGAAATATAAGTATGGAGATACAAACGTATTATCGATACTTGCTTCCGTGAACTAGCATCTACATTCTATTCAACGCCTCGGCATGTGGGGCCTTAGCACAATGACTTCTCGACTGTGTAAAACAAAGATTTTCCCGTCGCCGACAAGGAGGGGGTGACGGCGGCACGCTTTTTGGCTTGCTCTAGTCCTAGTAGTCATACTAGGTGGTCTAAGCACGTGTAGATTTTTTTTCATGTCTCGTGTTCGCCGTACTGCCATGACTGTTGATGAATAGACGGTGAGTTATTCACGGGGAAACCCTTGTTGAGCGTGTTTGCGAGAGAGAGAGAGAGAGAGAGAGAGAGAGAGAGAGAGGAAGAGAGGGGGCGAGAGGGGTCGTTTGTGTCCATAAATGGCGTATAGATAGGGAGACAATGTTGATGTTGTCCGAAATTGGCCTATGAACGGAGACGCAAGGGAAGCGAGTCATCGTGTGTGTGATAAGGACTTCATGAGAAATATAGAATAGATGGTGTAGAGAACAATGTGCGAAATCGAGAACGATTATACATTAGGGAGCTATGCAAAGAGTCACGACATATATGTATACAGGGAAGGAGCTAGGGCGGGTCCGCATGTGGGAGAGATAGAAAGAGGAGAGTGGTGCACAAGGAGACAAAGTGTGTTTGTTTGGAGTGGGGTGGTGTGTGAGGTGAGTCTTGCGAGAACCACATAACTAGGGAGATAGGCGTTTGGGGCGACGTTTTGTGTGTATGGGAAATATACACTCTACATAGTGCGTGTGCTTGGGTAAGAGAGATAGCGGGAGACCTAGAGTGAGGGGAAGAGATGTGTGCATGCCCGAGAGACAAAGTGATAGAGACCTATGTTGGGGTCCGGACTTTACAAGAGAGAGGGGTGTTAATGTGCTCGTGTGTTGGTGTTTGGGGGAGAGAACGACTTCTCTCTCTATGTGTGTGTGTGTGTGTGTGTGTGGTGGTGGTGGTGGATGGGGGGGGGGGGGTTGACTTCAGATAAACAGTGAGGTGTCTATATTTGAGGGACTTTAGCGTAATTGAGATATTGTGCACTCATGGTTGATCAATTTGTTTCACAGTTTGTACTATGAGATAACGATACTTTTGAACATGCGTGATATACCTTGATGTACCAGAATTACAAACCTAAGATTGGAATTTTGGAATTCGGTTCCATCATTAGCTTTTGTAATTCATTTAAACGGAGGTACATTTTTAAGCCGGGATTTCGTGATTTCAAATTCATATATCAAACCTAGAGATATACACATACAGGCATGTTCAAACTTTATAATCATTCACTTTATTCATACACATACACATTTTTGCTTTTGTCATTATATTTAGGATAAACACAGTTGGAATTTCATTGGAATTGTAACGTATGATGGTATTTGCTTGTAGTAGCTCAATCATCCATATTTAAATTGAATGGACAATCTAAGTTTTGAGTTGGAGACATTGATTTTCAAAACTTGCACATTTTTTTTGTGTGCAAAACAAACAAATTGTCGGCCATGATATCATAGTCGGCTGTACGAGAGCAGAATACTTATAATTTTAGGCCCCAAAAGCTTTCAAACTTCCCGCCCACATCAAAATATCACGCGCCCGAAAGTTTAGCCCTGCGATATTCCTGTTTTACCCTGCCACATGAACGGAAAAGGGCTGCTTTGGTAACTCCATTGTTTTCCCCTCTTTGCCCTCAACATTCTTCCCAGGCCCTCCCTTCCCTCCTCGACCCCCCAACCACGGCAAGCCGCGAATCTAGTCCTCCGCCGCATCGGTGGACCTCACACCCCGCCGGATCTACCTTCCGCACCTTGGAACCCCCCAACTGCTAACTCACTACTTCACTGGAGCCGCTTCAGCGACTGGCTTGTCCACCGCTGCGGATCTCCTTGACCGCCATCATGGTCCACCGCACCGGATCTGCTTAACCGGCGCCCTCGTCCACCACAGCGTAGGCCCTTCACTGACTCCCTCGTCCGCCCCTTCGCTGGCCCTTCATACAAGCCCTCGTCTGTGGCAATAGATCCGCCTCACCGAAAGCACTGTACAACGCGCCCGCCAAAGCCTTCGTCCACTGCACCGGACCCCCTCCACGGACGCCATATTCAACTCCATGGCCCTGCTTTACCGACGCCGCAGCCTCATCAGGTTATTTCGATTTGTACTCCTTTGGTTTCTCTCTTTATCGTGCAACTGTTCACTTACCACAGATGAGCTTTCTTGTATGTCGACAGCGCCGCATATCCGTAGCACCGGGCCGCTTCAGCGATTTACGACAGCCGCCCAAACTCAACCGCAACACGAGCACCATCGGCGATCCTTAGCTATCAAGTATGACAACGATATCCATACGCCGCCGAGAATCGGTACTATTATCCAACGGCGGCGCCTCGTTCACTTTCTAGCATAAGCACCGCACCTTTGAATTTCTTGAGGGCATCATTCAGTTTTTCATGAGGCGCGTTATTCGCTTGCACTGTAGGGCCATACTTACAGCGATGAACATGTTACATGTGCTAAATTACATACCAAAGCACATATAGTTAATATGCTTTTGTTTTGTTACGATGCCACTGTTGGTTCCATCGATCGCTTAATGTTCTCTATGTTAATTACACATCAGCAAACTAGCATGTGGTTCCGCTGCTTTTTGTTCGTTTTACCCTACATTTTCTGATGCTAGCTATTACATCACTGCTCCGAGCCTCTGTTCATTACTTGTTTGTGTGTTCTTGATCTTCCCAAGTTGCATGACTCATTTGATGCTTCTATTATTATGGAGCTGCCAACCCCATCAAGCAACATATTTGTTCTTTTGGGGCTGGCACCTCGAACAAGCATAAAAATAGAGGGAAGCAGATATATTGTCGTGTATGCACACACCCTTCTTTCATTAGTTTAGATGAACCATTGATGATCAATTCGGACCAGTGCATGCGATTAAAATTAATTTTACCTAAATAGATGGTGCAGAATAAACTACAACAACTAGATTTGCAACCACGGGATGCTGACGATATCTTCAAAGAACATTGCAACAGTAGCTAGGCTTCACAACAACATATGGTAAGCCAGTGTGTTTTAGTACATGTGAAATGTAATGCGAGTGGGCTGCTTTCTTGGCTTGTGCCCTCAACGTGTAATCCTACCGAATTACAAATAGTTTAGTTATGCCGCTTTGCTTGTATTGCTTGATTCAATGCTTGTTTGTTGTTACGCTATACCGAGTTGGCCAATATGTCAGCGATTCTGTTGTACTATCGTAAAGAAATGCATGCCTATTTCATTTGAGTCCTTAACTTTTCCTCTCAACTTCATCACAAGACTGTCTTCGTAGTTTATATGAGGCCACACTGTTAAGTGCTTTCTTAGATTATTTCAACTGCTTAGATGCCTTGGCAACTTAAATAGAGCGGTGGTACACTCCCTTTCAACTAGGGATGTCAACTAGGTCGATTTAATCGATTAAAGTCCACTAGTGGTATGATAGTTCAAAAGAGTTTTTGTTTTTGAGGAAAATGAACTAGGAGGTAGCAAAACTAACTAGATGGGATGGCGGATGTCGTTTATTTTCCACTTACATCCCTTGTTTCATCTTACCATTTTAATTTCTTTTCGGCTGATGCTGCTTTGAACCATTTAAATATAGTTTGCCATGCTCGGCAATAATTCGTCCGTCGTTTACCATGTAAGCTTACTACCTGGATCATACGATAACTATCTCTTACTTATGTCCAGCGGAAACCTTTTAGGATGCCGTTCACAGTAGGACACAATGTACAAACCCAGAATCTATTTGTGGAAGCAGTGCGCCATCCATGTTACCAGATGGTAGTAGTTCAGAGGCAACACCGCCAGAGAGCAGTCTAAGCACAGATATTATAGTGCTTGAGGCTCTACTAGAGGCAGAAAGAGATGGTGTGGCTGCCATGAATGAGGTAATCTTTATCTTGAGGCTGGAAATTACGGAATTAGCGGCACGCATTATGCAAGCAACCCAAGAATTGGAGGAAGTAAGAATGTTGCATTTGAGGACGGAGGAAGTCCTGCTGTTTCTGCTGTCTGAAGCCGAAGGTAATTCCGGTTCTTCTGTAGATACCAGTTGAAATTGTCATTAGATTATTGTACTTGCATGTTGTGTCATGTCTCTGAATGGATTATGTTGCAAGACCCCCTGTGTTGTCCATGTCTTGTAATGATCTGAATTTTTTAGGCGAGGTAATCCTCAGTACTTGTATGATTGACATAAGGTGAACTGTTTTTCGTGTGAGAATATTGTATTGGATGAAATAACTGTTTGAATTAGAGTGTATCCAACCTACTGAATTCGAAGATCACGACATTTCTAAAGCATAGTCATATATAAAGGTGGAATAAATCTTTGTTGTGGTTTGGAAGAAATAAATAAAAAAACGTATAATTATCTGTGGATATTCGTAATCGAATACAAATTGGATTTGAATTTAGTTTGCGGGTCCCGGGCAAGCGTGAATGCTAATTCTCCCAAGTTTTGAGCAAGCGGCTAAACACCCACTATAACTTGTGGGCTGCTCGAAGCAAGTGTTTGCGAGATGGAAATTACTGTCTACCCCTGACACTTGACATCCTTATCGATCGGATTTACACTGCCGTCGATAGGGGTAGACTAGTAACTTCAATCAGACGTGACACGACGGCCTCTGAGCCCATTCAGACACGGTGGGCGCCAAACGTGGGCGGCAAAACACATTTGATTCAAGCTCGTCCAAAAGACATGTCTCTCTTCCTCCATTTCCCCATTCATACACGGTGGGCGGCAAAACAAACTCTCCTCGTCCGAAATCGATGTAGGCTAATATTTTAAATAGGGGCAGATGTGTAACTTCCATCAGACGTGACACAACCGCCCTACCTGTCAACCCAGTTCATACACCATGGGCGCCAACCGTGGGCGGCAAAACACCCTCTCCTCACCCGAAATAGTTACCGGCAAATATTTGGGAGATGCGATATTACCGTCCTTTCCCCAACCGACGCGATGTCCGAAATTTTAAACGGGGGATCAGTTCGTAACTTTCCCCCATTTCAGAGAAGCGCGTCCCAAAGTTTCAGATCCCCCTCCCCTCCATTTCCCCATCCATATACCGTCGGTGGCACGACAACCTCCGCACTGCGGCCAGCCTCCTTCGTCCGCCACCCCATCCTACACCTTGCCGGAGCCGCTACCCCTACCCCGTCGTCCACTGCAAGAGATGGACGTCTCTCATCCACGGCGCTGGACCAGGATCCTTTCATCGCCTCCCCTCGCTTCATCGGCGCCATCGTCCACCTTGTCGTTGCCGCTCCTACGACCGCCTCGTCCACGGCAACATGATATATCCCCCGACCTGGCCGTCTGCCGTCTAAAGACTTCTTCCTCGCCGCCGACAGCCATCGCACCCGCAACACCCTCAACGTATCAGCATAGGCCTACACGGCGTCGCAAGAGAGGTGGTACTCTTCCATATGTGCTTAATTTATTGATCTCACCTGGAAAATAGATCGTAATTTGTTTACTGTACTTTTCTTGTCCGTACCAAATTGTAGTGGCTAGTTGAAAGCAAACACTGGTTGCGAAGTAGCTTTGTCCGGTTTGCACCTTCAGATCCGCCATGGCACGGGCACTATACTCGTAAAGCTTATGGTTTCCCCCCTTTATATTCACTACCATCATCGTAGGTGCTTTGTGTCGTGCTAGCACTGCTCCTCAAGACCTCAACCCAAAGCTTACGTGTTGAAATACGAATCTGATATGATGCTCATATCACTAAAACAGAGAACATTTAATTGGTCACCTAATGTTCCTATATTCGTTTCGAAAAGAATGTGCGCCACCCACTGGTCCAGCTAGTTCTACTTTCCTGATTTTTCTCTTGATGCTTAGGGTTTTCCCCTTTTATCTACTCTACTATGATCTGCGTAGGTGCTTTCTGTCGTACTAGCATTACTCCACCCTTCAAGCTAAACAACACAACACTCAGAATTCGAAAGCTTAGTTGTTCAAATATGATTGTGATATGATACTGATATTAGTTAACCGACACATTTAATTGGTTAGCTAAAGGTCCCATTTGAGTTTCCAAATGCATGTCGCGACATATAGAGAGACAACATAATTGCATTTCTTTGCCACTTGTTGACCATACTTTCTTGTCCATACCAAATCTTAGTTGTTATTTCAAAGCAAACATCGGTTGCTAACTACCCTTTGCGCGGTTTGCAGCTTCAGATCTGCCATCTAACTGCCACGGTCAACACTGTATTCATCATGCTTATGTTTCCCCATTTTATGATGACCACAATCAGCTATGTGGTTAGGTAATAAGTAATAGCACTGCTCCACCCATCGAGCTAAACAAGCTTAGTTGTACAAATTCATATCGATATTATTGCTGATATTAGTAAAACTGAGAGATGTTTAATTGGTGAGCTAAATGTTCCTACTTTAGTTTCGAAATGCATGTGAGCCACATATGGAGAGACCGGAAAGAATAGTATTTCTCCGTGTGCTCTGGTTCATCATGGGTGGCCAACCGACATTGTATTGAAAGACTTGTAATATCTTCAATCTGCTTGCTCTTCTACTCTTCTTTAAGATGATACTCTTCTCTTGCGGTCGACTGGTCAGGTCGAGTTGTTCTCCCTTAGTATATTTTGAATCTGTCAGGTCAGGTCGACTTGTTCTTCTTTACTATATGTTGAAGCTATCATCTGCGAAGTGTCATCACTTCTGGAGCTCTCATATTTTGAGTAGCTGGCCACATTATATTAATGCACACAACAAATTATAGCATGCATGGCATCTTTTAAAAGAATTGCAGAGATAGCACAAAGGGGTTTACAGGAGGCGTATTGGATTAGAATCACTACGCATTACAAAGAAGATCTCACTTGTTTTATGTTTTCATGCATGTCGATATTGAACATTATCAAAATGAATATGAGAATGGGCGACGAGAGGAATATTGCGGAGCGATCCTTTGGCTAACAAACTTGGCATGGTGGAGGATGGCCTATCTTATTCACCCATCAAGGTGCTTGCTCTAACTTTGCAAAGTTGTATTGGCCGCACATATTTTGCATCTGACCTCTTGCATTACTTCTACTTTGTTAAACCATCTGCTTAGTTTAAGCATCATATATGATTATATGCCATACCTATCAATTTTCTGTACCTATTCCATGTGTCGTCACACTATGTTTTTCCAGTCAAATGTTGTTCTTTCGTAATAGATGTCCAAAAGGAAGAGGGTGAGTGCAGATCCTCAAGGAGTACAAACTAGGTATTTGGAAAAGGTAGTGAAACCTGTTAAATCAGATAGATCAGCAGCCACAGAAAACACATGCCCAACCGTACCACACTTTACCCATACTGCAGTGGCCAAACCCCTATTAGAAATGCTGGGAGCCCAACGTCAGGTACTGTCTATGATATCAATTCAAAATTTGAACTCCTAAATTTCTGCTTGTGCCTTACCTTCTCTCTTGTATGAAAACTAATTTCATATGAATCTCCTTGCTCAAAGGATCATACGATCTCAAAACAATAATGGGCTCTGCATTGCTCTTGTCGATTACCTCTCTCCTTTTGCCTTGTAACACTGTACTTAATTAATTGATATTTGATTATGTATCATCGATGCACTTTGAGCTTCATTATCCTCTGTTTCTTCCAATATTTTTTGATCTATATTTACTCTTTGCAAAATGTAGAATAATGGCAACGCTTATAAAGAATTTTCTTTGGGGAATTTATTGAATTATCCTTCCATCAACATGGAGAAGGGCTTTGTCCAGCCCGTGTTAACATGTAATGTAAGTTCATCCTTCTCAAGCCTTCAAACTTTGTTCTAGTATAGATTTGGATAGGCATCATTTCCTCCACTGCTTTTTACTTTGCTGTTTACATCTGATTGGATGTTTGCAACAACTACCAATTTCAAATTGTAGCTGTAAAAACATGTTCCTTATGCAGAACAGATCCATTTATTTGCTTATATAATTGTGAAACCTGTTACATGTCTTCTTGTTTCTCTTTCAGAGTCGTATCTCTTACTCCAGGCAGAACTTTAGGGAAGATAGTGAGCCAAACCATCTTGAGGACAGCGAGATGACCCTAAGGTCCTGTCTTGATGAAGACAGTTTGTTGAAGTTACTCACCAGCAGGTGTGAGACAACCTCTATGCAGTCGCTGCCTCAATTAGTTCGACTTCTTCAGTCTCAACTTAAAGCGGAAAGGCTTGCTTCAGCGCAGCTCCGACTTGAAGTCAAAGATGCAATGAAGATGTTAGAGGACTGCCGAGCGCACCATCATGCCTTAAATCTAGCGTTGATGCATCTATCGTTGACACAACTGAGGTCTACTCAGCTTCTTCAGCTGCTAGCGGGGCCCGAGCTTGCCAGGCCTAGTGCCTTCTGAAGTGCTCTCAGTTTTGTATATTCTTTTGTTGGCGCGTTTATTTGCACCGGTGGCGAAATTTGATGCTTAATGGATGTAATATGTGATAGTCGTGATAGCCTAGCGTAAGTTTCTTGCTTATTTATTTTCTTGTTGTCTTGTTTATTTGTTTGCTTGTAGTCATTGCAGTTCTTTTTCCGCGGTTTGCTAGTGGCTGCAATAACCTATTTTTTTAAAACTAGGCTACAATAACCATGGGCTAATATTCTTGTAGTGACCTTTGGGCCTCCTACGGGCCGTAAAAGCGATGGGCCTTCTACGGGCGTAGAAACAATGGGCCTTCTACGGGCCGTAGAAACAATGGGCCTTCTACAGGCCGTATCATTAATGGGCCTTATACGGGCAGTATGATAACATGGGCCAATAACAGGCCGCATTATGGCTGTAAACGGGCTAGAGTTGGAATCGTCCGTTCATGGGCCGACCATAACAAGCCATTGTTAATAGGCCGTATTTCATGACGCTATGAAAACGGCCCAATGTATTAACGGACCACAAACGGGCCGACTATAACCACGGGCTGAATTTGGCCCACAAGCGAAAATAGCGATGAACGGGCGTAAGTAAGCGAATCTTTGAAATGAGCCCAAGAATAAATGGGCTCAGAGAAGGCGAAAGATAACATGGGCTGGAAAGCATTACGGAATAAGGGCCGTTAATGGGTACAAAGTGATACCTTTGTTCATTATGGGCCAATTTCACCACAGGCCGTTAATGGGTGTAAAGTGATACACTGTTCATTACGGGCCAGTTTCACCACGGGCCGTTAATAGGCCAAGAGTTACATAGGGCCTCATATGGGCCGAAAGACATCATGGGCCATACATGGGCTAGAAGTGAAAATGGGCTGGAATCATATTGGGTGGCCCAGATGACGCTACTGGGCCTAATTCGGATAGGGCGTAACGAGCCTTGGGTTAGCGGGCTGTAAATGGGCTATATGCGAACAGACCGTTAACAAACTTTCCATGGGCCGGCCCGCCACCTTTTGACCAAGTCAAACGGGCCGGCTTTTTCACAGGATGGGCCTCTGTTGGGCCGTGCCACGTGTCGACGTAACATAGGCGCCTTCTGTCCAATGAGTAGATGACATCTGTCCCAACGGTGAGCCCACACGTGTTTCCTCCAGCCAATGATGATTTTACACGTGGAAAATCCCCATTAGTCCGGGCTATTAACGGATTATCCAATCCAAAACCCGACCCGATAGCTTAACGGTGTCCCGTTACGGTGGATGCCACATGTCGGCCACCCTTGACGAAAGCACTTCTGTGACGCGGGATTTATCATCATGGAAGTGGACACTTCCGTGATGATAATTTTGGTAATGTCATGGAACACTTCTACGACAGCACAGGTATGACTATCTTGATTCTGTCATAAAATCGTCATGGATGTACATGCATGACAAAAAACGCGACCTACTGTGTATCATTACGGAAGTGTATTTTTTTTGTAGTGTGTGTTGTGAAGTTTTCAAGTTTTGGGTGGAAGATTTGATGGATTATGGAACGAGGAGTGGCAAGAGCCTAAGCTTGGGGATGCCCATGGCACCCCCAAGATAATCTAAGGACACCAAAAAGCCAAAGCTTGGGGATGCCCCGGAAGGCATCCCCTCTTTCGTCTACTTCCATCGGTAACTTTACTTGGAGCTATATTTTTATTCACCACATGATATGTGTTTTGCTTGGAGCGTCTTGTATGATTTGAGTATTTGCTTTTTAGTTTACAACAATCATCCTTGCTGTACACACCTTTTGAGACAGACACACATGATTCAGAAATTATTAGAATACTCTATGTGCTTCACTTATATCTTTTGAGTTATATAGTTTTGCTCTAGTCCTTCACTTATATCTTTTAGAGCACGGTGGTGGATTTGTTTTATAGAAACCATTGGTCTCTCATGCTTCACTTAGATTATTTTGAGAGTCTTAAATAGCATGGTAATTCGCTTAAATAATCCTAATATGCTAGGTATTCAAGATTAGTAAAAACTATCTTATGAGTGTTTTGGATACTAAGAGAAGTTTGATGCTTGATGATTGTTTTGAGATATGGAGGTAGTGATATTAAAGTTATGCTAGTTGAGTAGTTGTGAATTTGAGAAATACTTGTGTTGAAGTTTGCAAGTCCCGTAGCATGCACGTATGGTAAACGTTATGTAACAAATTTGAAACATGATGTGTTCTTTGATTGTCTTCCTTATGAGTGGCGGTTGGGGACGAGCCATGGTCTTTTCCTACCAATCTATCCCCCTAGGAGCATGCGCGTAGTGCTTGGTTTTTGACGACTTGTGGAGTTTTGTAATAAGTATGTGAGTTCTTTATGACTAATGTTGAGTCCATGGATTATACACACTCTCACCTTTCCATCATTGCTAGCCTCTTGATGCACTGCATTGCCCTTTCTCACATTGAGAGTTGGTGCAAACTTCTTTGGTGCATCAAACCCCATGATATGATATGCTCTTTCACACATAATCTGGACCCGATGGGCGATTCGCCATCTCTGCTGCTAATCAAGCCGATCGATGCTGCCTCTGGGATGAGCAGTGAGAGTTGCGGGGTTGGATGAATAGTGGCGGTGGCGTTGCCTCTGGATGAACATGAACTTGTGGTGTGGAGGGCTGGATGAGCAGTGAGACGGTGGAGGGTGGCCGTGGAGGGTGGTTGAACAAGACCCTGTGGTGTGGAGGGCTGGATGAGCAGAGCGGTGGAGGGGTGCCCGTGTGGAGGGGTGGTTGAACAGTGGCCGGTGGAGTAGCGCGGTGGAGGCTAGATGAGCAGGAGCCCGTGGAGGCTAGAGGAGGTCGGCGGTAGCTGTGGAGGCTGGAGGAGGTCGGCGGTAGCCCGTGGAGGCTGGAGGAGGTCGACGGTGGAGATGAACAGTATCCGTGGAGTCCGTTTTGCGATGCGCCACACCCTCCCCGTTTGACCGTGGCGCTCCAACACAAGTCCGTTTCGTCCGTTTTGCGGCACAACACACCCCTCCCGATCAACAGGACCCCGTTTCGACCTTAGGAGGTTCGTTTCCTCTGTTTTGCGATGCGCCACCCCTCCCGATCAACGGGACCCGTTTCGACCGTGGGAGGTCCGTTTCCTCCGTTTTGCGATGCGCCAGCCCCTCCCGATCAACGGGACCCGTTTTGAGCGTGGCGGTCGAACACATGGCCGTTTCCTCCGTTGTCGCGATACGCCAGCCTCGTTCCATCGCTGTTCCATCCAAGCCCTCCCGATGAACACGACCACGCATTCCGTTCCGACCCAACCGGTTAGCTCCCCATAAACACGACGATGACGCTGTTTCTCCATTCCGACCCAGCCATGTACGTATGCGCGATAGGCGTTAGAGACCCTGCCCGTATGTACGTATGTGGCCGTATTTTCTTTCTTGCACCCTCGCCGCTATACGTACGTGTACATGCTACGTGTGCGCCTCTACTACGACACGTGCGCGCCTCTACATCCACCAGTATATATGTACGTACACATTCGCGACCAGAATGACAACGCTACGTACGCTTCGACCAGGTGGGTCCCGACTGTCAGGCACTTCCTTGCGTGCGAAGATGTAGCTGGTGGGTCCCAGCAGTCAGGGGGGCGAATCGTTTTTTTGTGCCCGGACGCACTTCCTTGTGTGCGAAGGTGTAGCTGGTGGGTCCCAGCAATCAGTGGGAAACGTTTTTTTCACGAAATATGGTGGCCCGTCCGGTGGGTCCCTGCTGTCAGGTGGAGGAATAATTATTTTGCGTGTAATAAGGAGGCACTTCCTTGCTGCGACCGTGGACCCAGTTGTCTGCCTCTCCACGTACAGTCCACGTCCGATGGAAGCCGTTCCTTGACCACATTGACCACGCCACGCCGAGAGCACCAGGGCGGTGGGCGGCGGCGAGGCCTAGGAAGGGACGACGCGAGCTGGGGAAGACGCGGCGATGGATGCCCACGCGTTGAGTCTGAGGTTCACTGGTTCGCTGCGGTGTGAGGCTGTCGTCGCCTCGTAATAACGAGGGTGTGGGTGAGTAGAGGATGGCCTGGCCAGCGGTGGGAGTAGTAGAGGCGGTGAGGCCTCGCCGCGCGCATGCCGACCACGGGAGGCGGGAGCACGAGGAACGACCGGCGCTGGTTTGGGCGGTTGGAGCAAGAAGACCGAGAGGTTGAAGAAGCACTACGGCCGTGGGATGGACATCGACGGTCAGTCCTTTGCTAGAATCGTGCATATTGACTAAGTTGACAATGCCCTCCGTCCCCGTCAACTTAGTAGGCCCACAATCAGCCTGCCACTATACTGGGTCCCAGCTAACAGGGGAGTATTCATTTTTTTTGTGCGTAATAAGGAGGCACTTCCTTGCATGCGAAAATATAGCTGGTGGGTCCAAGCTGTCAACGGCGGTAACTTTTTTTTCACGAAATACTGAGGCCCTTTCGGTGGGTCCCAGCTGTCAGGTGGACGAATCATTATTTTCCACGTAATAAGGAGGCATTTCCTTGCGTGCGGCCGTGGACCCAGCTGTCGGCCTCTCCACATACAGTCCACTTCAGATGCATGTCAGTCTTTGACCACGTTGACCAGGCCGCACTGAGAGTACCAGTGCGGTGGACGACGACGAGGCCTAGGAAGGGAACGACACGGAGGCAGGGAAGACTCAGCAGTTGTTTCCCACGTGGAGGGGAGTACGACTGAACGAGGGTTTACTGGTTCGTCTGCCGTCGCCGGAGAATAACAGCAGGTGTAGGTGAGTAGAGGGATGGCTAGGCCAGCGATGGGAGTACGGTGGGGCAGTGAGGCATGCGCGGCAGCACAGCCGACCGCGGGGAGGAGGGAGCAGGCAGTCCCGCCGACGCTTGTTTGAGCGGCTGGAGCAGGAAGAGCAGAGATTGAAGAAGCACGACGGCCGTTGGATGGCCATCCAGCAGTCACTGCTTGTGCTTCAACCTTTTTTTAGGAAAGCCTCAAATCTGTGGAAAACAGCATACAACCCATCTGCCATTATTTCTAATAATTTACAGCCCATTTGCTAATTCTTAAGGGTTTTTGGATCCCATATTCTTTTTGTTATCATTACAGCCCATATTGTGGCCACGGTTAAAAAATTATACGAAATTTTGCATATTTCGGTGCGGTCCGAACTATTTTTAATCCCGAAATTTCGGCTCACATTCAAACTGATTTTAAAACTTAATGTATATCAATATAAAATCCAACAAATTATCCACGCTTAAAAATTAATGTAATTTAAAATCTCGAAATGAAAAAAAAGATATTTGAAACTAATTGCCGCTTTGATGTGTTTTAAAAATGTACAGCCCATTTCTCATTACTGATGGGCCATTTTCTCGGCCAGCCGAATGAAAGCTCTCCTCGTCTTGAAAGATTTGCAGCCCAACAGGCCTGACAAAGCGACTTACTTGGCAAATCACAAAAATCTGGGCTGTGGCGTGGACCCACTGTCGGCCTCTCCACGTCTGATACTCTTCCAATGGAAGTCGTTCCTTGACCACGTTGACCACGCCAGCTGAGAGCACCACAGCGGTGGACGATGGCGAGGCCTAGGAAGGGACAACACGGAGCCAGAAAGACGCGCAAAGAAGCCAGCGGAGAGGAGTACGAGGTTCACTGGTTCGGCTGCGGTGTGAGGCTGCCGTCGCCGCAGGCCTCGCCAGCGGTGGGAATAGTAGGGGCGGTGAGTCCTCCGCGGCAGCATAGCCGCCACAGGAGGCAGGAGCATGAGGCACAACCGCGCTGGTTTGTGCGGCCGAGCAACAAGACCAGAGGTTGAAGAAGCACTACGGCCGTTGGATGGACATCGTCACGGTCCTTTGGAGCTAGAATCGTTCATATTGACTAAGTTGACAAAGCCCTTCGTCCCGTCAACTTAGTAGGTCCTAAGTCAGCCTCCCACCAAGGTGGGTCCCAGCTAGCGGGGAGTATTCATTTTTGTGCGTAATAAAGAGGCACTTCCGGTGGGTCCGAGTGACAGCGGGGGACGTTTTTCATGAAATACGGTGGCCCGTCAGGTGGGTCCCAGCAGTCAGGGGGTAAACGTTTTTTCGCAAATACGGTGGCCCGTCCAGTGGGTCCCTGCTGTCAGTTGGAGGAATCATTATTTTCCGCGTAATAAGGAGGCACTTACTTGCTGCGGCCGTGGACCCAGCTGAGACTCTCCACGTACAATATACTTCTGATGGAAGTCGTTCCTTGACCACGTTGACCTCGCCGCGTTCCGTTGCATGCATGCGTCCATGGGCGTGGTGCGTCCCCACTGTGAGCCTCTCACGTACAGTCATCTTCCAATGACTCTCGGTTGTTGACCACGTTGACCACACCATGCCGAGCGCACCCAGAGCGAACCCTGAGATGGGGAAGGCAGGCGGTGGAGTCCGCAGATGGAGAGGAGTGGAAACTTCACTGGTTGGTCTTGCGGCGGCAGCCAGCCACCCGCCCACGGAGACAGGAGCAAAACAGAGGTTGAAGAAGGAGCACGGCTGTTGGATTAACATCCAACAGTCCAGCTGCTAGAATCATTTGTTGATTAAGTTGACAAAGCCGTGTGTACACGCCCGCTTAGCAGGCCCACAAGTCAGTCACCAAATCTGACGGGTCCTAGCTCTCAACGGGATGAATAATTTTTTTCGCAAAACAAGGAGGCACTTCCTTCCGTGCGAAGATACAGCCGGTGGGTCCCAGCTGTCAGGTGGAGGAAACATTTTTTTCAGCTTAATAAGGAGGAACTTTCCTTGCGTGCGACCATGGACCTCGTGGGTCCAGGCCGCCAGGCTCTCCAAGTACAGTCCTCTTCCGATGACTCTCGTTTGTTGACCACGCTGCACCGAACACAGCGAGGCGGTGGACGACGGTGAGGCCCCGGACAGGAACGACTCGGAGATGGGAAAACGCGGCAGTGGAGTCACAGATTGAGAGGAGGAGAAGGGTTATAACTGGTTCTGTTGCAATTCATATCAAACTCAGGTTCACATGACGCGTTCATATTCATAGCCAACATTCACTATCAACAACTCAAAATATTCATATATACACAAGCTCAGCATATCTATGCATCCAAATGATTGATAGATCACACGATAATATTCATACATAATTCACAAAAAGATTCAGATATACACATGTTCAGTATGTTTATGCATCCAAATGATTGAGATCACAGCCAATATGATCCATGGATGAACTTTAATTACCTAGGGTACAGACTGGTAAATGGTGTTCAATCAGAGGTACTTATTGCTAAAATTAGTTCTTGTACGAGTAAACTTTCGAGTACATAAGAGGCAGCACAGACAATCTGAACTTTGCTTGTAGGTTTATCCTCAAATAGTGGCCTCGTGCGACGGAGGTTTGAGCAACTTGGCCACTACTTTCATCCAACTAGTTTACTAGCTCATCTTGGTCCCAGTATCTCGCCAAAATTCTACATTACGCAGGCGAGAAAGGAGGCGGTTGAGAAAATGAACCACCCAAATTTTTGTGCAGTTCAAGCTGAAATGGAGCATCCTTGGCGTGCAGACTGATTAAGTCCGAGATGAATATCTGCGTCAACCAACTTGTCTGGAATCTTTAGACTCCATGCCATATAGTTTGCTACCATATGTGCCGATAACCAAAAGGCACAAGTTGGGACCAAACACTGGACTGCGTTTTTCTGGGCTATGCACCAAGCAATATTTTTGGCGTTCACTCTCCTAATACTTGGAGTTTGACAATTGGTTGATGCCGGTTGATACTCGAATGAATATAGGCACTTCTTGTCAACATCGATGCTTGTCTGAGTGAACTTTGGAGTACATAGCAGCAGCATAAGTACCTGTCCATCGGATCATTTTGTGCAGTTCTACTGAAATCACCCGATGTAATGATTTGCCTGCGAGTTCAGGCTCCAAAGTACTCCTTTATGAAATCGGCAAACAGTAGCACAATACCAAATTACCAATACATATGACAGGCACAATAATTAGGATAAAGACCAGTACCAACCTGTATGAGGTAGCATATCAATTACTATTTCATTTGATTTGGAAGCGAGATAAATAGCGGTGACAACAAAGGAAGAAAGCAAGCGGATATTAGCGACTGACAGGAAAGGACGGAAGCTGTCGAGGCAATGAAGCACCCAAAGTTTTTGGGCAGTTCCACCAAAATCGAGCATCCCTGTTGGCACATATATTGAGAGAGTGAGATTACTGTAATAGTGGGACTAGTTGATGAAACATACACTAACAAATAGAAGCACCCTCATTATCTTAATGGATAAAGTTAGCAACATAGTAGTCTTGCTTAAAGAGAGGTATTAGTTTATTTAATTAGTGCCAATTAGCTCAACTCAACACTCAAAGCATTGCCATTTATCATAGGTTGCAAAACTTAAAAGTGCAAAGATAAAGGAGTTTCTCATGACAAGTGTACGATACAAATAGAGATGACAGCAAACTAATATGGATGAAGGCCTTAGGCCCGTACCAACCTGAGAAAAAAAGCTTATTCATGTAGTCCCATAACAGATGATAAAGCACTCACTGGAATCACACAATATTATATATTTTTGTGCACTTCAAATTTATGGTTGAAATCACTCTTGTTTACCAGTCTTGAGATTATATCGAAGATTATCAAGAACTTCCAGCAGAGTTAAAGCACTCGGCTGGGATACGAGTTCATTGTATTGTCTTGTGTAGTTCCACTAAAATGTATGATTGGCACAACATGATCCCTGTTTGCACAAGTAGGAACAAGGTGAAACCTTCATTAGCTTAGTGAGAAAGGATAGGAAGACATTATCATATTACTCAAACAGTAGCATCAAATTCATGATGGACAATACGCAAAACATTGCCTCATTGAACCAATGGCAATAAATTGACATGCAAAACAATAGCACTATTATGTCATGACACTAATAATATACCCTCCTTGCTCCACCACATGATTCACCTCCATAGACAAACATTCACACGTACATGATTCACCATAGGGTCCTACTAAAGATTTGTTTAACTCCAACAGGAAAATTAGGCAGTAATAAATTAGTGGTACTTAAGTGCTCCTAATTAATCAAGTGAGACAGCAGAAGTGGAAGGGCTCCCTGGAGGATCGTCTCACATGTAAGGTAGTCGTTGCGGAGCCCTTGAATAGCCTCGACCGAGGCCTCACAGCTTCAACAAGATCGCCTTAGCACTTTGTTTATTCTTCTTCTTCTTCCTCTTCATGCTATGTTTCTCTTTCTCCTCACCAGTTGGTGAAACCAAGTACATGATTGGCCTTCTAATTCAGAACTGGTTTTGTCAGTGAGGGAGTACAAGTGTACTAGTAAAAAACAGCATTATTTTCTCATGGCAGTCGGAAAATAGAGATGAACACATGCATTAAATATCATTCTTACCTAAAGGAAGGTTATTGCGCCAATATGGATGATGAGGACTGGAACACAAATCTCCCTTTATGCAGTTCCACCAAAATGAACCAACTGTTCCATCTGACATTCCAGTTAAGCAGCACAAAAGTCACTTCTTTTAAGAAGAGTTTTGTGCAGTGCACCAAAAGGTCACAACAGCAACCAGGTGAATTGAATATCCCAGTTTGCACAAAAAGGAACAGAGGAAACAGTCAGAGTCTCAAACAATTACAGGCAAAAACATTTCGCTAAACTTGTCAGAGTCTCAAACAATTACAGGAAAAAACAGTGGCATGGCTTCATTTTTACCAGGGACTTATATTAAGAACAGCTAAGGCTGCGTTCGGTTCACAGGTTTGGTGCAGGATTTTCGTAGGAACACAATTCCTACCATATTCTTTCCCTTCCAACCGTTTGGAACACGGGAAAGGTGAATAGTGTTTCATAGGAAAGCTTGTCTGGTAGTACTGATTCCATCGGATTAGAAACATCCATGCGTTGCTCATTTTTTGGGCGGAAGCCCGAGGCAGGCGCTCGCTGCCATGCGTTAGACAGGTTGCTGTGCTGTGTTTGCCGGAATAAAAAAATCAACCTATGTGTGGTACGTGAGGTGAGGACAAGAGTAGTCACTGTGCAGTTGAATAAACAAATAGCATCTCATACTGCCAAGCATGCTACTCTAAAAAAACAAATCTGTACATTTCGTAGTCCGTCCGAACACATTCTCTTGAGAGTTTCCTCCGGTTCGCTGTTCCATAGTTTTATACCTACATTCCTTTCCTATTCCTCTATTTTCATCAAGACCTATGTTTTCTGCCCCTTTATTCCGGCCGGAGCCTAAATATTTGGTATAAGGGCATGGGACAGGTGGGTGCACTAGCGATCTGACACCATGTACGTAAACATGGGCTTAAAGTGGTGATTCATAGTTTGTTGCCCCGAGAAACAAACATCTAAGAAACATATCTGGGTTGGTCCCATTTTTGTTCACTCTAGCCACCTACTCCTATGTGTGGATAGCAAATCTAGTCCTGGTCATACAACTGTGTACAGTGTTACCCCTATATTTCCCTTTTCGACCAAGAGACCGGTTGGATGACCTGTATGTACTACTTTCATCCCCTTTCCTTCACGTTTGTACCAAGTCCGATGTACATACTAAATTCCCCCACCCCCACTTTATTTCAATTACAAGTATTTTCGAACGGAGGGAGTACAAGATTCGACTCCATGAAGTAGCTTTACCTCTAACAATAGAAGAAAAAGAATAGGTAACGTTGGACCATCCGATCGAGAGGGGCTGAGAGGTAGAAAATGATGCACTTGCAGTGACGTAGCGAGCTGGGGAAGTGTAACATC
The DNA here is from genome assembly GCA_021605205.1 of Aegilops longissima. Taxonomy (NCBI): domain Eukaryota; kingdom Viridiplantae; phylum Streptophyta; class Magnoliopsida; order Poales; family Poaceae; genus Aegilops; species Aegilops longissima. The sequence goes on along the minus strand of CM038680.1, from coordinate 101,043,472 downwards.
CCAAATTTTCAATTTGGAATGTTATACATTAGGTCATCATGCATATCATATTTTTCTCGCATTTTTCCGATCCTAGAAATTTCACGCAACTCAAGGACCCTCGGAGAGAGTTGGAAGTTTCATTATTTTCATATTTGGGATTACTCAAATTTTGAAAATAGGATCATTGGATTTATTTAATTATCTTCATAAAGTTTTTCCTATAAAAATATTTGGAGAGGGAATAATATGACTTTCCCAACATTTAGGAAAAATGAAGGTTTTCTAAATAAATCAAATTTGGTTTTGGAAGATTTATTTTGCTTAGGCAAAAATGAGCATTTTAAAATTTTTTTTTGCATGTTTGCCGTTTTTAAAGTTCATTTTGTTCGACTCATTTTTAGGAGTCGGGAAAATTGTTTTATTTAATTTGGAGTTCATTTGGTATTTTTTAATTCATTTGGTTTAAATTTTATTTAAAAAAAAATATCGCTTCCCACAGGCCGAGGCCCAAATTTCGCCCCAACCAGCGCCCCCGGCCCACCTCCTCCTCCCTCCTCGCTCGGTCGCCCGAGCGAGTGCCCACCAAGACGCCATCGCCCGCCCTTGGGAGTCCGCTCCCCTCGCCTCCTTGCCCCTCCCCAAGCCACCCGCCCCCCCCTTATACCCGCCTCTCTCTCACCGCCGCCGCCTCACCCGACCAGCATGAACCCGCCGCCCTTGAGAAGCCGCCCGGCGCCGTTTCCGCCGTCGCGGAACCCTCCGCCCTCGCCGCCCCTCGCCCGACCCGCTGGACCTCCCGCCCGCCGAGCCCGCGAGCCTCGCCGGCGAGCCACCGGAGGTAGCCGCCGCCCGCGCCCGATCCGGTCTTCCCTAATAAACCGATCCGTTTTATTTAAAAAATGTTCGGTTTTTTAAAACCTAGATGGTTTGTTTTTTTCGGTTTTCTTATTTAACGAACGTTCACCGAACCGTTCGTTTTAATGAACGCGTTCGTTGGATTCGTTCTGTTAACGAACGTCCGCTATTTAAACCGTTCGTCGTTTTCTTTTAATCGGATTTAATCCGTTATTTTTCTGATTCGATTCCAGATCCGATTTTCAAATCTGTTTTATTTCTCGCTCGTTTATCGGAATCAGGTGATTCAAGCGCCTGGAGTTTTGTAACGAAACCGCCGTTCCGACTACCCTACTTTCACAGAGTTTTGCTACTGTGAAATTTTGACCTAGTTTCAGATTGCTAAACCGAGTCGTTCTCTCTCGAGTTCTGACTTTCGGAGTTTATTTTGATTCGATTCTTTTGCAACCAGGGTTCTTAAGTTGAACTTTCTGGTTAGATCTTTTATTCGAGATTTCCTCGTGCATTAGATGAGTACTTATTGTATGCTTGTTGTTTGTCTGCGTTAGATCACCCGGAGTGCGCCGCTTGTTACTTCGAATTTCTAGGTCTCGCGGATCATCAGCAAGGCAAGTAACACTTGATCATACCTTTTCTACTACCCAGTTTTATTGCATTAGATCTATTCCTCAAACACTTGCATGGTTAGGATCTAATTAAATTGTGGGATGGGAAGTAGATTGAGGTAGTACCTATTACCTGTTTTACTTATGAAACCTTGGGAGTTACTTCTACGTTTGCTTGTTCATGCCATGCTATGCTAGTAGACGTGGATTGGGTGAGTGAATATCCATGACAGATGTGAGATTGTTAATTAATGGTTTATCTAAGGTGGCAACCTAAACACACATCTGGGTGGATTGAGGCACTGGTTTCCATCAGACTTGCTGTATTTCTTGGACCGCCACCCAGGGCTCTAAGGGATCATAAGATTATTCAAGCTGAAACTTCCGTGTGCAGCCACAAGCCAATTATGGGCTCTGGCGTAGTTGACTAAGTCGTCACGAACTCTTACGGGTAGGCTAGCTGATGTAGGGGATGTAGGTTGGTACGGTCTACCCACATGTAAGGTGCTAGCGCTTCGAAAGACTATGTCTCGGTCATCCGTTTCTCAAACACCATGTAGTCACGAGAACCAAGCGGAGGCGATCGAGTCTTGTGGGGAAAAGTCGCAAACCTCTGCAGAGTGTATAAACTAATCATGATTAGCCGTGTCCCCGGTTATGGACAATTTGAGTATCCTGTAATTGAATATCATGTGAATCTCAACATGTTACTTCTAATAAAAGTTATTGGGTTTTGATGAGTACTTTTTAATTGGGATTGAGGATCTTGTCAACCATTCTCAATGTTTAACAACCACCATGATAGTTAAAAAATTATTCCTTTGATGTAGGGAAAAATCAGCTTTATGCAAATGTAACCAGTAGAGCCTTACCACCAGCCATATATGCATGTAGTGTAGGCTTATTCATTCATTGCTCTTATGTGTTACATTGCGGCATATTCCATGTCTCGACCCGTTTTGGGCTGCAACTTTTCACGTTGCGCACTTTTCGAACGACAGTAAGGTGTTAGGTCGTGGTTCTATACTCGGTGATGCCGTTGGAGTTGATGGACTCGCTTATCTTCCAAGCCTTCCTGTTATTGTTAGATGGCCTTAAGCCATATTATTGTAATAAGTTCCCTTGTGGACAACGATGTAATAAGTGTGTGATTGCTACTCGCTATAAATCCTTGAAATCTTGTGTGGTGTCGGATTCTTGATCCGAGGATGACATCGAGCACGAGATCGATCCATTCGGTCCGGTCGCTCTGAGAATGGTATCGAGCACACGCGATCGTGAGACACGCCCACTAAGATAAAGCCATAGATCACTACTCTCTTCCCATTTTCTAACTCATCATCTTTTCTACTCTCTTTAGGATGATTTGACGCGAAGATCAAGTACACCCAACCGGATGAAGGCACACCTTTTGGATTTCACTTGAAGGAAGTCACTAAGTACCGAACATTGGATTACCAAGCTTCACCGGACTTTCAACGCCACTCTGCTCAAGAGGAGCGCCGAAGATTCATGCTCACGTTCCAGAAGGACATTCGCCCCAATCACCAAGCCTATAGATAGTGTTTTCGATTGCACCAACTTGGAGTGCAGGAAAGAGCATGGCAGCTCACATCACCATGGGACGCATTGGAGAAGTTTATCAAGAAGATCTCAAGGACACCATATACCAGATTTGCGGACGCCGAGATGACAAGCGGGGCGTCGTCAACACCAAGAAGGATAGATCCATTGCAGCTTTCATCCAGAGTTAAATCAGCACATTCGGCGCCAGAAAACCAAATGTGCAATGACATGTTGGAGTTGCAGAAGACAAAGGGAAGGATCATCGAACTGGAAGAAGAACTAAAGACTACACGCAAGGACTACATGGACGAGATCGTAGCTCTGGCAAGACACAATAACGATCTTAAGTACGAGATCGAAGAACTCAAGAAGAAGTTGGCGCTCAGGAATGAAGACCAGTATGTCGAATACCCAAGCGACTACATTAACATCGACGACACAGATTCGGATCCAAGTGAACCCGACTTTGAAGACGAAGCTGGAGCAGACATCATGGAGTCTTCCACCGGTTCAAATTAGTAGAAGTCCCCCACATACTAGTAGTGTTCCCTCCATGTAAACATTATAGCACACGCACTTTTGCGATAGTTAGATCGTTGTAAGCCTTTGTTTGATTGAATGGAGTGATTTTGTGTGTTTTTGCTCATGTGCATTTGGGTAGTGATTCCCTTAGACCTTATTCTATTCTACATTTCTCTTCTCTTCTAAACCCATCAGATGCCTCCGAGACGCGACCCCGGATTCGTTTTCCCGCCAGAGATCACCCAATTGATCCAGCAGCAGAATACCCTGATTCAAACATTGGTGCAGAACAACAACAACAACAACCCACCGCCACCACCACCACCTGCGGATCATCTGACTCGTTTCCTTAGACTGAACCCGCCGGTGTATTCCAGTAGCACCGAGCCGATTGTAGCAGATGACTGGCTCCGCAAGATAGGAAGGGAGCTGACCACTGCAGGATGCACAGATGGTGAAAGAGTGAAGTTTGCAGCACATCAGCTTGAAGGACCCGCAGCAGCATGGTGGGAGAATTTCACAGCCACTTACCCCGTAGACACTGTCACATGGGACCAGTTTCACAAGCTTTTCAGACTTGCCCATGTTTCAGCAGGAGCCATGGCCATGAAGAAGCGTGAGTTTCGCAACTTACGCCAAGGAGGAAGGATCTGTTGGCGATCGTGGATGACTTTAGCAAATTAGCACGTTATGCCCCGGATGACGTTACTACCGATGCAGCTAAACAAGAGAAGTTTCTAGAAGGACTGAATGATGAGTTCAAGATGCCGTTGATGGTAGCAAGTTTCAACAACTACCAGGAGTTAGTAGACCGAGCTCTCATGATTGAAGGGAAGCAGCAAGAAATTGAGAACCAAGCGGAAGTATGGACAAGGGAAGTATAACTCTGGATCCCAGCAGAAGCCTCGTTATACCCCTAAATAAGGAATTCAGTTTCAGCATACCCATGGAGGAGGTAATTCGCATAACCATAATGGCACCAAGAATGGGAACGGGAATGGAGGAAGCAACGGACAGAATCGCACCAACCCGTCAACACCATCCAAGGTAGACCTGAGTCACATTACTTGCTTTAAGTGCCGCAAGACTGGGCACTATGCAAATGACTGTCCAGAAGGCCAGAATGGAAATGGCAATGGAAGCTCTGGAAAGAAGCCCAACCCTTTCAACAGGGGACAAGTGAACCACATTGATGTGGAGGAGGTTGAAGATCAGCCGATGCGATGTCGGTAAGTTTTGGTTAAGTCATTTATGCAATTGTTCTTTTCGATCTTGGTGCATCGCATTCATACATATCAAGGGATTTGTGGATAAGTACAAGTTACCAACCCAAGCCCTTAGGTCACCCATGCTAGTAACCTCACCCGAGCAGAGTACATGGCTAGTAAATGGTGTGATCGACCGCCACTAAGGATTGGACACTATGTTTTCCCCTCGGACCTAATAGTTACGAAATCCCAAGGATTGGATGTGATATTAGGTATGGATTGGTTATCAAAGTATGGAGGAAACATAGATTGTACCACAAGGTCAATTTTGCTCACCACACCGAAGGAAGGAGGATTAAGTATTATCACGGCACGAGCCGAGGAGAGCACAAGTTAATTGCTTATCGGGAGTGGTACAGAAGAAGTACCGATGGTAAAGGATTATCTGATGTATTTCGGAAGAGTTGCGTGAATGCCGCGGATAGAGACATTGAGTTTTGATCGAGCTGTTGCGAGAACAGGCCCGATATCAAAGCGACCGTACAGGATGCCCGCAAAGAATTTGGCGGAAATCAAGAAGCAGATTAAGGAACTATTGGAAAAAGGCTTTATTCGCCCAAGTTCATCACCTTGGGGATCACCCGTTTTATTGGTGGAGAAGAAGGATGGATCGTTGAGAATGGTTGTTGATTACCGTGGATTGAATGAAGTAACAATCAAGAACAAGTACCCACTACCGATGATAAATGATCTGTTTGATCGCTTGCAAGGAGCCAAAGTGTTTTCTAAGATCGACTTGCGATCAGGGTACCATCAGTTGAAGATTCGGGAGCAAGATATACCCAAGACAGCGTTTACCACGAGATATGGATCAGATGAGTATACCGTTATGTCATTTGGACTGACTAACGCACCAGCCTATTTCATGAACCTGATGAACAAAGTGTTTATGGAGTTTTTGGATAAGTTCGTCGTGGTGTTCATTGATGACATTTTAATTTTCTCGAAGAATGAAGAGGAACACAAGGAACATTTGCGATTGGTTTTGGAGAAACTGAGGGAACACCAGTTGTATGCCAAGTTCAGCAAATGTGAGTTTTGGCTAAAGGAAGTTGGATTTCTCGGACATGTTATATCCGGAGAAGGAATAGCAGTTGACCCCACAAAAGTTGAGACCGTAACCAAATGGGAAGCACCAACGACAGTTGGAGAGATTCGGAGTTTCCTTGGACTCGCAGGATACTACCAAGATTCATTGAGAATTTCTCAAGGATTGCAAAGCCTATGACTGAATTGTTGAAGAAGGAAAACAAATTCATATGGACTGAGGACTGTGAGGCAAGTTTTCAGGAGTTGAAGAAAAGATTGGTTACCTCACCAGTTTTGATATTGCCAGATCAAACTAAGGATTATGAGGTGTATTATGGCGCTTCACGTCGAGGACTTGGAGCCGTGCTTATGCAGGAAGGAAGAGTTGTTTCAGATGCTTCACGACAACTTAAGCCCCATGAGTTGAATTATGCCACTCATGATTTGGAGTTAGCAGCCGTTGTGCATGCCTTGAAGACGTGGAGACATTTTCTCATTGGAAATCATTGTGAAGTATATACGGATCACAAGAGTTTGAAGTACATCTTCACACGTATGAATTGAATCTCGGACAAAGGAGATGGTTAGAACTTATCAAGGATTATGATATGAGATTGCATTATCACCCGGAAGGCTAATGTCGTAGCGGCGCATTGAGCCGTAAGAGCCACGTCAATACCCTAATGATGGGAGGAATACCCAATGAGTTAGCCGAGGACCTTCGAGAGCTATGTTTGGAAATAGTTCCAGAGGCTATGTAGCAGCATTGGAGATTCAATGACATCGATGGACAAAATCGAGAAAGCCCAAAAGGCGGATAAGGAAGTTGCCTCTATAAAGGAGAAAATATGCAAAGGAAAAGCTAAAGGATTTCGTGAGGATGAACACGATACCCTATGGTTTGAAGACCGTGTTTATGTGCCCAATGACCCGTAGATCGGAAGTTGATTTTACAAGAAGCCCATGATTCACCCTATTCGATTCACCCAGAAATACCAAGATGTATTTGGATTTGAAGAATATTTTCGGTGGACGGAATGAAGAAGGATATTGCGGAGTATGTAGCAGTTTTACGGCGTATGTCGAAAGTAAAGGCGAACATCGAAGCCAGCAGGATTGTTACAACCGTTGCGATACCGAATGGAAGTGGGATAAACTAGGCATGGATTTCATCATAGGTTTGCCAAAGACCCGCTCAGATATGACTCGATTTGGGTCATAGTCGACCGTTTGACCAAGGTAGCTCATTTCATTCCAGTCAAGACTACCTATAGCAGTGCTAAGTTGGCAAAGATATACATGACCAGAATTGTGTGCTTACACGGAGTTCCGAGGAGCATCGTATCAGATAGAGGAACCCAGTTTACTTCGAAATTTTGGAACCAGTTACACGAAACATTGGGAACCCGATTGGAATTCAGTACAGCTTTCCACCCACAGACCGATGGACAGACCGAGAGAGTCAATCAGATTTTGGAGGACATGCTGAGAGCTTGTGCACTAGATTATGGATCTAGTTGGGATGATAATTTGCCGTATGCAGAATTTTCCTACAATAACAGTTACCAAACCAGCTTGAAGATGGCACCTTTCGAGGCTTTGTATGGAAGAAGGTGCAGGACACCGTTGTCATGGGACGAAACTGGAGATCGTCAGTTGTTTGGACCAGATTTGATTAAGGAGTCGAATGAAAGTTAAGTTGATTCGAGACAGGCTCAAGGTAGCCCAGTCCTGCATGTAAGAGCTATGCCGATTCAAAGCGCAGCGATTGAGTATGCAGTTGGAGATGAGCATATCTCCGAGTATCCCGCTTGAGGAGTTAAGCGTTTTGGAGTGAAAGGAAAGTTAGCACCCGTTTAGTTGGACCATATAAGATTTTGCAACGCATGGGAGAAGTTGCGTATAAGTTGGAATTGCGGAAGGACTGTCAGAGTTCATGATGTATTCCATGTTTCTCGATTGAAGAAATGTCACCCGAGATAGCAGAGGTACCGTTAAGAGACACAGTGCCCACCGAAGCAATTCAGTTGAAGGATGACTTGACATATGAGGAAAAACCGGTTAAGATTCTCGATTATGCCAGCAGAGTTACCCGCACAAGGTTATCAAGTTTTGCAAAGTTCAATTGGAGCCACCACACCGAGGATGAAGCCACCAGGAAAGAGAGGAAGTTTTGCTTAAGGACCACCCACACCTATTTTCTAGCCAACCCGAATCTCAAGGGCGAGATTCATCTTAAGGGGGTAGGTTTGTAACATCCCAAATTTTCAATTTGGAATGTTATACATTAGGTCATCATGCATATCATATTTTTCTCGCATTTTTTCGATCCTAGAAATTTCACGCAACTCAAGGACCCTCGGAGAGAGTTGGAAGTTTCATTATTTTCATATTTGGGATTTCTCAAATTTTGAAAATAGGATCATTGGATTTATTTAATTATCTTCATAAAGTTTTTCCTATAAAAATATTTGGAGAGGGAATAATATGACTTTCCCAACATTTAGGAAAAATGAAGGTTTTATAAATAAATCAAATTTGGTTTTGGAAGATTTATTTTGCTTAGGCAAAATGAGCATTTTAAAAAAATTTGCATGTTTGCTGCTTTTAAAGTTCATTTTGTTCACTCATTTTAGGAGTCGGGAAAATTTGTTTTATTTAATTTGGAGTTCATTTGGTATTTTTTTAATTCATTTGGTTTAAATTTTATTTAAAAAAAAATACGCTTCTGGCCGAGGCCCAGCCGCCAGCCCAGCCCCCGCCCACCTCCTCCTCCTCAGGCTCGTCGCCCGAGCGAGGTGCCCGCACCGCCGCCATCGCCTCCCGCCTTGGAGTCCGGCTCCCCTCGCCTCCTTGCCCCCCCCAAGCCACCCCCCCCCCTTTATATACCCGCCCCCCCCTCTCTCTCCACCGCCGCCGCCTCACCCGACCAGCGCCAACCCCGCCGCCCAGGAAGCCGCCGCCCGCCGCCGTTCCAACCGTCGCGAACCCCGCCGCCCTCGCCGCCCCCCTCGTCGACCCGGACCTCCGCCCGAGCCCCCCGCGAGCCTCGCCGGCGAGAGCCACCGGAGGTAGCCGCCGCCCCGTGCCCCGATCCGGTCTTCCCCTAATAAACCGATCCGGTTTTATTTAAAAAAAAATGTTCGGTTTTTTTTAAAACCTAGATGGTTTGTTTTTTTCGGTTTTCTTATTTAACGAACGTTCACCGAACCGTTCGTTTTAATGAACGCGTTCGTTGGATTCGTTCTGTTAACGAACGTCCGCTATTTAAACCGTTCGTCGTTTTCTTTTAATCGGATTTAATCCGTTATTTTTCTGATTCGATTCCAGATCCGATTTTCAAATCTGTTTTATTTCTCGCTCGTTTATCGGAATCAGGTGATTCAAGCGCCTGGAGTTTCGTAACGAAACCGCCGTTCCGACTACCCTACTTTCACAGAGTTTTGCTACTGTGAAATTTTGACCTAGTTTCAGATTGCTAAACCGAGTCGTTCTCTCTCGAGTTCCGACTTTCGGAGTTTATTTTGATTCGATTCTTTTGCAACCAGGGTTCTTAAGTTGAACTTTCTGGTTAGATCTTTTATTCGAGATTTCCCCGTGCATTAGATGAGTACTTATTGTATGCTTGTTGTTTGTCTGCGTTAGATCACCCGGAGTGCGCCGCTTGTTACTTGAATCTCTAGGTCTCATGGATCATCGGCAAGGCAAGTAACACTTGATCATACCTTTTCTACTACCCAGTTTTATTGCATTAGATCTATTCCTCAAACACTTGCATGGTTAGGATCTAATTAAATTGTGGGATGGGAAGTAGATTGAGGTAGTACCTATTACTGTTTTACTTATGAAACCTTGGGAGTTACTTCTCGTTTGCTTGTTCATGCCATGCTATGCTAGTAGGCGTGGATTGGGTGAGTGAATATCCATGACAGATGTGAGATTGTTAATTAATGGTTTATCTAAGGTGGCAACCTAAACACACATCTGGGTGGATTGAGGCACTGGTTTCCATCAGACTTGCTGTATTTCTTCGGACCGCCACCTGTGCTCTAAGGGATCATAAGATTATTCAAACTGAAACTTCCGTGTGCAGCCACAAGCCAATTATGGGCTCTGGCGTAGTTGACTAAGTCGTCACGAACTCTTACGGGTAGGCTAGCTGATGTAGGGATGTAGGTTGGTACGGTCTACCCACATGTAAGGTGCTAGCGCTTCGAAGACTATGTCTCGGTCATCCGTTTCTCAAACACCATGTAGTCACGAGAACCAAGCGGAGGCGATCGAGTCTTGTGGGGAAAAGTCATAAACCTCTGCAGAGTGTATAAACTAATCATGATTAGCCGTGTCCCCGTTATGGACAATTTGAGTATCCTGTAATTGAATATCATGTGAATCTCAACATGTTACTTCTAAATAAAAGTTATTGGGTTTTGATGAGTACCTTTTTAATTGGGATTGAGGATGCTGTCAACCATTCTCAATGTTTAACAACCACCATGATAGTTAAAAAATTATTCCTTTGATGTAGGGAAAAATCAGCTTTATGCAAATGTAACCGTAGAGCCTTACCACCAGCCATATATGCATGTAGTGTAGGCTTATTCATTCATTGCTCTTATGTGTTACATTGCCAACATATTCCATGTGCTGACCCGTTTTCGGGCTGCAACTTTTCACGTTGCAGACTTTTCGAATTTACGAGTAAGGTGTTAGGTCGTGGTTCTATACTCGGTGATGCCGTTGGAGTTGATGGACTCGCTTATCTTCCAAGCCTTCCGCTGTTATTGTTAGATGGCCTTAAGCCATATTATTGTAATAAGTTCCTTGTGGACAACGATGTAATAAGTGTGTGATTGCTACTCGCTATAAATCCTTGAATCTTGTGTGTGTCGGCATTCTCGATCCAGGATGACACCGAGCACGTAGATCGGATCCATTCGGGTCTGGTTGCTACAGGAAGTAGAGCTAAAGCGGTTTCGAACGAAGATATACGAAGGTCGTCGGGATGTGGATAGGTGGGCGGCGGAGGCGGATCCGCCCATAGGCAACGCACGAGAAGGATCGGAGGACCTCCCTTTTGCGCCGGCCGAGATAACGGTGCGGCCGGCAGTGGGTCTCCTCCCTCGCTGTCGACGACGGCCCAAATGCTGCCCCTCCTCCCCTTCACCGGCGGAGGGGGATACGTCCGGATCTGTAACCAGCGGTGAGGATAGAAAGCCAGTGTTTTTTGAAGGGAGAAAGACAGGGTTACTACCCCTATCTTGTTTAGATCTAGAGAGGATGAGAGTGTGTGAATAGAGCAGCCCTAGCAAGCAAGCGCGGAGGCTCCGGCCTACATATAAGTAGTGGGGTAGTTTTCCTTTTTCACTCCATCAAAACAATCGTTTAAAATTGTGTACTATACTTACATGCCAGGTCGCGGTTTTTTTTAGTTGTTGATTGTTTTTCGAGATAACTACCCGCTTGTTCCAAGTGGTGTTACGGTGTGCCAGGTCGCACTGTGTATCGTTCAAGTCTGGTAGTACTACAAGTCCCTCCATTAAATGAACAACCACCCCCTTGTAAAAATTGTGAACAAGCCCACGGCTAAAATTAGCGGAAACGTGGGTTGCCCCAACATGCATTATTATTTATATTTTCTACTCCCTCCGTTCCTAAATATAAGTCTTTTTTATTAGCCACACCTAAGACAAGAATTTTTTTTATTAGCAGTGAACCCCACATGTCATAGACACAAAAATTGTGGCAAGATTCCCTTAGGCAAGCCAAAGTGTGTCTAACAATTTGAGCAACTCAGGTTAGGAAAGTGTGGCAAGTGTGGGAAAAATAATGTGGCAACATAAGACAAACATAGTCACAATCCAAACAGCCCGTGATTTTTGTGACATGCATGAAAATTTGGTTAGTTAAATTTATAGTCAAAATTTGGCAAGGTGCATCAAATCAACACATGCAAGTATCAAAAGGAAAGTCACGGCATGCATGCATGCGTTGTACTCCCTCCATTTCCAAATATAAGTCTTTTTAGAGATTGCAACAAGTGACCACTCCCTCCATTCCTAAATGTAAGTCTTTTTAGGGATTCCACTACAAACTACATACGGATGTATATAGACATATTTTAGAGTGTAGATTCACTCATTTTGTTTCGTATGTACTCTAGTTCATAGTGAAATCTCTAAAAAGACTTATATTTTGGAACGGAGGGAGTACATACGAAACAGAATATGTCTAATCCTACATACGAAGTAGCCCATTTGAAATGTGTAAAAAGAGTTTTATCGAATGCAGTGCTTTGATGTGTCGGGTCAACTCGTACAAGCCCGAGAAATTTGATTACTACGACGCCCTCTCCCTCGCGGATGAGCTCGGTGCCTTATCTGCGCTTGCCTTTGGCTGCATGACAGGTGGGCCAACCACCTGTTGGGCCCACTGTCATGGGCGCAAAGGCAGGAGCGATAAGTAAAGCTTCGCTACGCTATCCCTCTCGCACGAGGTGGACGGACATGCAGCGAGGGATTCGATCTGTCGTAGAAGTAGGGGTAACATCATTGTTTGTCTTCTCGAAGAGGCGAAGAGCCAAGTGCAAACCGAACTTGGCGATTCTGAGCCTTCAGCGTGGTGCGGTTCCTTGGAGTACTAGCCAGGCTCTTGCATGAGACAAAATTGCTATTGTTTAACAATTAAACTCCATTATCCATTGGTTGATACTCATTCTGCATAGGTCCACGCGCTTAGCACCGTTTCATCCTGGGGTCACCAATGTTTATTTGCTAATTAATAGCATTCCGTGCAATGAACTAACCATTGCAAGTCACTAAAAGCATGCACACCTCTCATCTCTTATAGGTTGATACGTATGTCAAGAAACAAGAAACAAGGTAGAAGTTAATGCACCGCGCCTAAGTGTTTTGAGACTATTTGGTTTTCGTAAGATGACTTACGCACCTAGAAGGAGGGAGTAGTATAGACCTGTAAACCGGAAAGGAGTATTTGCCTTTCTAGAGATTTCAACAAGTGACTAGACTTTGGCTCAAAAAAAAAACAAGTGACTAGACTACACCGTGTGCAGTACCCCCTCCCCTCCGGTTTATAGGGCTCAAATCTCAAATCTCATGAACCAAGGCATTTTGTGATTGGAGGAATGTATATCGTACTTTACAAAACTACCCTAATTAAACTCATGCATTAATTACGTAGTTCTCTCGTTTTCCTCTCCGCCTTGGTCGCGGTGCACAATATTGAGGCTAGCCATAGTGGGAGTAACTTAGGTAGTAACTTAACACATCCCAAGACAATTTTGCTTATGTGGCATGTATTTAATGAGGAAAGAGGTGCTTGTGGTAACATAATATGTTACTGTAACATAGCACTTTCCGAGGCAAAATGAGTCTATGAGATAATAAATGAAGAAATCTATGATACTACTACTATGTTACTTTGCACTATGGAGGTACTCCCTCCTTTGCGGTTTATAGGGCTTATCTTAAAATTTTTGTTTTTCCATTTTATAAGGCTCAATTTGGTTGTTCCCAATCACATGTTCAGATTTCAAGGTGCATTAAATCATTGCATGCAAGTATTAAGAGAAAATTGACCAATGCATGTAATTTATGCATGCATGCATTGCAATTAATGCATTGGTAAACATACTTTTTTAAGGAAAACAAGAGCATTAATTGGGTGCTTTTGCAAACTACAAAAAATATTCCACCACTCACCATCTACCTTGGTTGATGAGATTTTTGAATTGAGCCTTATCACTAGTAGAAAAAGGGTCAAATGTGAGACACATTAGTCCCGGTTTGTAACAAAACCGGCACTAATGTGTCCATTAGTGCCGGTTCCAACGGTTAGGCGGGAGGAGCTCTTTAGTACCGGTTCAGTGGCGAACCTTTAGCACCGGTTCGTGCCACGAACCGGTACTAAAAAAGTGGTGGCAGGATGTTGTCGAGTGGGGCCCTTCCAGCACCTTTAGTACCGGTTCGTGGCACGAACCGGTACTAAAGGTCGCCCCTATATAAACCCTTCGTCCACCCGCACTCTATTCTTCCCCTTTCCCCTCTCCTCTCCTCTGTTCTTCCCTTCTTCCTCTCGAGTTCATCACAAAATTTGCCCCAAATTTGGCAAGATTTGAGCCCCATCCATTCAAATGATCACCAAGGTTAGCAACTTTGTCCTTTCATCTCTCATTGCTAGATTAGCTCTTGCAATGCTTTATATAGTGATTAATTTGTGACTTTAGTAATTTGGGAGGAAATATATATATGTGCTAGTATTTGATTTATATGCAATTTGAGGTCAAAATAACACTTAGTTTGCATATGTAGGTGTGGTTTACTTAGTGCCTTCTAAATCTCCGTCGTAACCACCGTCGATCGCCTCACACTGTCTCCGTCAGCCGGCACCACCTTGTGGTGAGCCTCTTGTTCATGAAATTTTATATAAAAATTGATGTTTGTGTGATTTGGATATATAGTTACTCGTATAATTATCTTACCCGTACGTTGTTTGTTATACATATAGTGCAATGGTTTTGATATCCGTCACCGTCGGCCCTCGTCCTTGTTATGATACGGATGTGGTATATATATTCTCTTTTAAAACTAGTTGCATTTCATGTTTATGACAAATTATGCCCATAAAGTTGACATAGAAATTTTTTCTAGGAGGTATGTGAACCGGAAATTCCAACCGACCCTATTGTCGAGAGGTTAAATTTAGTTGAAAGAGAAAACGAGTACTTGAAAGAAAATTGAAAAGAATTGAGGGGAGAAGATGGAATTGGAGTTGCATGTTGCCGATGTAAATCGATGATCACAAGATCAAGATGGAGAAAATGCGCTTGAAGATTAGAAAGATTAGAAAATATGCCATCGATAGTGAGGCTTGGTATCATTATGCTGTTGGATCAATTGTTACCTTAGTTGCGATCTTGATCGCATTTGTTGTTGCATTTAAATGCTTTAGCTAGAGAGTTATTTGTTTGTTGCATTTAAGTGTTGTATGAAATTTATGTATGAACTTGTATTAATTTGGTCTATTCAGTGTTGTGTAATGAAGATGAGCTGGCAATGGATGTATGATGACCGATGCTCTCCCCAGTTCGTTGAGGGCGTGCATACTTTTCTGCTTGCGGCTGCGGCAAACAAGCGGGCGGATGGTTTTATGCCTTGTCCATGTGCTGGCTGTAAGAATGGTCACAATTACTCAACGTCAAGAACCATTCACGTCCACCTGTTTGAGTCCGGTTTCATGCCCCACTATAATGTTTGGACCAAGCACGGAGAAAGAGGGGTTATGATGGAATACAATGAAGAAGAAGAGGACGACGACAGCTATCCTGGCCATGGGTTCCTTGAATACGATGATACAACAATGGTGGAAGAAGCTGAGCCGGTAATGCGGGAAGAAGCTGAGCCAGCAATGCGGGAAGAAGCTAAAGAAGAGGCATCAGATGAGCCCGTTGATGATCTAGGTCGGGCCATTGCCGATGCAAAGAGAAACTGTGCAAGTGATTTGGAGAAGAAGAAGTTGCAGCGCATGTTAGAGGATCACAAAAATTGTTGTACCAATTGCGTGGGTGACAAGAAAAAGCTGGGCACCACAATCGAATTGCTGCAATGGAAGGCGAGAGAATGGTGTATCGACAAGGGATTTGGAAAGTTCTGGTAATGATAAAGGATATGCTTCCAAAGGACAACGAATTGCCGAGAGTACGTCGAAGCAAAGAAGGCTGTCTGCCCTCTAGGGTTAGAGGTGCGTAAGATACATGCATGCCCTAATGATTGCATCCTCTACCGCGGTGAGTACGAGGACTTGAGCGCTTGCCGGTATGTGGTGCATTGCGCTATAAGATCAGCCGCGATGACCATGGTGATGTCGAGGGCGCGCCCGGAAGAAGATTCCTGCCAAGGTGATGTGGTATTCTCCTATAATACCATGGTTGAAACGTTTGTTCCAAAACAAAGAGCATGCCAAGGCGATGCGATGGCACGAAGAAGACCGTAAGAAAGACGGAAAGTTGAGAGTACCACGACGGGTCGCATGGAGAAAAATCGAAAGAAAGTGCGGGAAGGAGTTTGCGATGACGCAAGGATCGTATGGTTTGGTCTAAGCGTAGATGGCATTAATCCTTTTGGGGAGCAGAGCAGCAACCATAGCACCTGGCCTGTGACTCTATGTTTGTATAACCTTCCTCCTTGGTTGTGCATGAAGCGGAAGTTCATTATGATGCCAGTGCTCATCCAAGGCCCTAAGCAACCCAGCAACGACATTGATGTGTACCTAAAGCCATTAGTTGAAGAACTCTTACAACTGTGGAATGGAACAGGTGTACGTGCGTGGGATGAGCACATGGGGGAAGAATTTGACCTAAAGGCGTTGTTGTTCGTGACCATCAATGATTGGCCTGCTCTCAAGAACCTTCGTGACAGACAAACAAGGGATACCGCGGATGCACGCACTGTTTGGATGATACCAACAAGATATATTTGAATAGTTGTAAGAAGAATGTGTACACGGACATCGTCGATGTCTTCCGAGCGAGCATCCGTGAAAGAAAGGCAAGCATTTCAAAGGTGAGGCGGATCACGGACGAAGCCTCGCCACCGTCTTCGGTGCTGATGTACATGATATGGTCAAGGATTTGAAGGTGATATTTGGAAAGGGTCTGGCGGAAAACCTGTTCGAAGGACGCCGACGGACGCGCACCCATGTGGAAGAAGAAATCTATATTTTGGGACCTGCCATATTGGAAAGACCTAGAGGTCCGCTCCAATCGACGTGATGCACGTGGCGAAGAATCTTTGCGTGACCCTGCTTGGCTTCTTGGGCGTGTATGGGAAGACAAAAGATACACCTAAGGCACGGAGGACCAGCAACGTATGCACGGAGAAGGCGACATACATCGAGGTCATGCAAGCTACGCTCTTACCAAAGAAGAGAAGGAAATCTTCTTTGAATGCCTGCTCGATATTAAGGTACCGTCGGCTTCGTCGAATATAAAGGAATAATAAACATGGCGGAGAAAAGTTCCGAACCTAAAGTCTCATGACTGCCACGTGATTATGACGCAAGCGCTTCCGGTTGCATTGAGGGGCTTCTACGGAAAACGTTTGATTAGCCATTGTGAAGCTATGTGCATTTCTCAATGCAATCTCTCGAAGGTAATCGATCCAGAAATCATACCAAGGTTACTGTAATGATTTGGTGCAATGTCTTGTCGGTTTCGAGTTGGTGTTCCCACCATCCTTCTTCAACATCATGGCGCACGTCCTAGTTCACCTATCTTGAAGAGATTAACGTTTTGGGTCCTGTATTTCTACACAATATGTTCCCCTTTGAGAGGTTCATGGGAGTCTTAAAGAAATATGTTCATAACCGTGCTAGGCCAGAAGGAAGCATCTCCAAGGGCCATCAAAATGAGGAGGTCATTGAGTTTTGTATTGACTTTATTCCTGACCTTAAGCCGATTGGTGTTCCTAAATCGCGGCATAAGGGCAGACTGGATGGAAAAGGCACGCTAGGAGGAACAAATAAAATGTATGGACGGACATTCTCTCACTTTGAAGCACGCTACACAGTTCTACAGAATTCCGCCTTGGTGGCTCCGTATATGGATGAACACAAGAATTTGCTACGGTCCAAACACCGGAGCGGTCGATGACTGGATTACACGTGAACAAACCAGGAGTTTCGCCACTGGTTGCGAACCACGCACCATGCATGACACCTCTATTGAAGATGACCTGTACTTGCTGTCCCAGATTACCATCTTGAATATAATGACTTTCAAAGGGCGAGATAAATGGTAATAAATTTTACACGATCGCCCAAGATAAGAAGAGCACCAACCAAAACAGTGGTGTCCGCTTTGATGCAGAAACCAAGATGGGAAAGGAAACATATTATGGTTATATACATGACATATGGGAACTTGACTATCGGCGTGGTTTAAAGGTCCCTTTGTTTGGTGCAAATGGGTCAATATGACACGAGGCGGGTAACGGAAGACCCGCATGCGGAATGACAACAAGGATCTCAACAATCTTGCATATGCGAGACGAACCATTCGTCCTAGCCAATGATGTGGCACAGGTTTTCTATGTGAAGGACATGTCTACCAAGCCAAGAAAAAGAAAAGATAAGGAAGCGAATGCATCGTGCGATGAGCCAAAGCGGCACATAGTTCTTTACGGGAAGAGAAACATCGTGGGAGTGGATGACAAGACAGACAAGTCGGAAGATTATGAAAAGTTTGATGAAATTGCTCCATTCACGGTGAATATTGACCCGAGAATCCCGTTAAATGATGAAGATTTTCCATGGTTACTGGCGCAAAGGGACACACGCTGAAGAAAAAGTTTCACACCCAAAGATCTCGGATGTGATCGGCTTCACTATCATCACTTTCTTACATGTTTCACACCCGAGGGGAATCTCTGTAATAGTTAGGGTAGTTATGTGTTTTGGCATTTGAAGCGAAGAAATTTTATGTGCAAACAAATTCTTTCATGACTTTACTGATTTTTAAAGTTAAGTTATTCACAAACTAGTGATTCACACTAATTTCAAATAATTCAAAATTTAAACTATTCAAATTTGAAAACTACGGGCACTAACAGAAAGTTTGTAATTTTTGTACCTAAAGCAAAAATATTCACAAAGAAACTCTAAATACACAAAAAAACAACACAAAAAAACAACACAAAAAAATAAAGCAAAAAAAGCCCGCCTACTAGGCCAGAGCGGCCTGCATACGACTAGAAACCCAACCTGTTGTTGGGCCAGGATGCAGGCCCACAAAAGGCCATGGGCCTGAGGCAACAAAGAACACGTAGGCCCAGTGAGGCCTGCTTTGGAGAGGAGCTCGAGAGCTACCGCACGAGGTTTATAAACCAATGCAGTCGCCCCTCGGCTAGCGAGGTGGGACTAAACTTGCCAAGATCAAGCACTGCTGCTAATAAGACCCCTTAATGCCGGGTCGTGGCACAAACCGGTACTAAAGGGGCCTTTAGTACCGGTTTGTGCCACGACCGGTACTAAAGGGGTCGCTTCCGCCGCTTGGGCTGGCCAAAACTGGCCTTTAGTACGGTTGGTGGCACAAACCGGTACTAAAACCCTCCTATATAAACAACACTTACGAAAATTTCAGTTTCTCATATGGCTTCTTCTCCTCTACACCGCCGCCGCCGCCCCAGTCGTCTCCATCCTCGTCGCCGCCCCGCCGCCGCCCGTCGTCCCGTCCCGTCGTCCCCATCGTCACCGCCGCCCCGTCCCGGCCCGTCCTGTCGTCCCGTCCCGTCGTCGGCGCCGACCTGTACGTCCCCGTCGTCGTCACCGCCCGTCCGTCCGTCCCGTCCCGTCGTCGCCGCCCGTCCCTGTCCCGTCGTCGTCATCCCGTCGTCCGCGCCCGTCGCCGTCCCGTCGCCGCCCGTCGTCCCTCGCCTCCGCCGGCGGCCACACACACACATACATTTTTGTTTTTAGTTATACAAATAGTTAGAAATTTTTCTGTTTTTAGAAATTGTTAGAAATTTTCTGTTTTTCAGAAATAGTTAGAAATGTTAGAATTGTTAGAATAGTTAGAAATGTTAGAATTGTTAGAAATTTTCTATTTTTAGTTATAGAAATAGTTATAAAAAGTTAGAATTGTTAGAAATTTTTCTATTTTTAGTTATAGAAATAGTTATAAAATGTTAGTTATATATATAGAAATGTTATAATTTTTTTGTTTTTAGTTATAGAAATATTAGAAATGTTATAGAAATGTTAGTTATATAGCATTGTTAGAAGTGTTATAGAAATGTTAGTTATATAGAAATGTTAGAAATTTTAGTTATCAAAATCCAATCATTAAAAAATGTTACCTTTTGGGGCATATAGCTAGTATTTGTTCTCGACGATGCCCGACCGCATCCTCGCCGTCGACACGTCCATGACGACGTCCGTGACCCATGTCCGGACTGGGCTCCGCCGGCTGGCACTGGAGGTGCTGCTCGAGGGGCGCGCCGCTTGATGAGAACCCGGCCCGGGTCCCGTCGTCGACCCTGATCTCGTTTGGTGGCATTCGCGTGGGCCAGTTTGGTAGCGGAGGAGCCGGCCCGTCGGAGGTGGTGCGTCGCCGTGTCGGGGAGGAGGACGAGCACGTCCATCGCTACATGGTTGCGTTAGAGGCGGCAGGTTCTCCAATACCGGCAGTTTCTTGAGGATCTCACTTCAGCTATGATCTGTGAGGTTCCTTCTCTTTGGGTGTCCACCGCCCGCGCCACGAGAACCGCGAGTGTCCTAGATTCTTCTGTAGTATTCGATCTTTATTAGCTACCTAGCCAGTGATGTATTCGATATTATATCTATTATTCGAGACGATGTATTCGAGATTATATCTATTATTCGAGACGATGTTTTCGAGATTATATCTATTATTCGTGAGATGTATTCGAGATTATATCTATTATTTGAATACTAAATTGTTTTATATTTCTTTTGGATTAGTTAAATAAAAGCTATGGCGGACAATACCGACAGAGAGGGAGAACATGCCATGTTCGATATGATACGCCATCCTCACGGGCCAGATGATGATCAGAATGAAGAAGATTATGACAGCTCCGAATTTCTAAACAACACCGGAGAGGGTGATATGATATTCAATCGCGATGACCGAATTGATGAAGTCATGAACTATGATTACGATGATGACGAAGAAAATGTTGATCTTGAAACAACAAAGACCGGCGAGGTATATATATTTATATAAGCATGCATCTGGTGATCATCACATGTTTTAAATGACTTGAAGATATATTAACGAATCGATCTTTGTTCTTTCAGCCATCCGGATCGAGCAAATCTTGAGCAAAAGGACGAAACGAGGCCCGAACAAAAGTTGAAGGAGGCGTAAAGTACAATATCGAGGCAATCAGACCTAATGGCGAACCATTAGCGCCTCACGAAGATTGCGGACAAGTTCGTTTCGTCGGTCACGGAGTTCTTGTGAAGGACCAACTCGATCTCCCTTCAAGAATGGAGAGAGCCACCAAAGCCACGTCCAGATGTTACTTTTGTCGACAAACCACAAAAGAGCTGCTTTGGGATACTCTCATGGAACATTTCACCCTACCGGATCATTTCACGAAGCGGATGTGCGAAAGTCAAGGGCGCTGCTCTTAGGAAGATGGCGGTTGCATTCAAGAACCACAAGAATCGTGAATGGGACAAATACGTCAAGGAGGAAGGAAGACTCCGATTCGAGGGAACACTAGAGAACCAACGTGCTCATTGGGACGATTTCATGAAATTCAAGGATTCGAATTAGCTAAGGAACGGTCGAGAATAAACAAGAAGAATGCGAAAAAAGGATAAGTTCCATAAGTCAGGGCGGTGGCTATCGGTGGCAATGCCTAAGTGGGATAAGTCGAGAAAGAGATGGAGGATGCAGGTGTCACTCCGGTTACTAAGAGCTGGCCCCTAGGTGCGGGACTTGGTTCTATGCGCATGGGGGAGTTGGACCGAAGATGTGCAATGTTTCGACGAAGGCAAGTCTGAAGGGAGCCGACGATGCGATACTTGTTGCAATAGAAGAGGCACGATCGGGGTGTTACAGCCCAGCAGAGAGAACGACGAGCTTCGCGTGCCACAGGAAATCCTGAACACCGGGAAGAACACGAGGCAAGAGCGCTATTCCGTGGTATGAGGGTTTTCAGTGGAACACCGACTACGAACCCGTGCAAGAAAGAAGATTGCGGAGGAGAAGAAGAAGAAGATGGAGGAGGAGCAGAGGAAGCGGGACTATGAACGCCTTCAAGGCCTAGAAGCAAGTCAAGCGGAATTGGCAGTCAAATTCCAGCGGCAGCAGGAGCAGATCGACTCACTTAGCTAGCAAAGGGGTCTCGGCAGAATGCAGCAGCTAGCGGATGATCCAGCATTGGATAGCACCGCCCCATCCATGCCGAGAAGCAGCGTGGGTTCCGCCCAGACGGCGCAATGCTGGATAGATACCCCGTGGATGACATCACGGAGAACACTAACTGCGAGCTACACGTCAAAATGAAGAACATATCCATGAAGGTGGCGGACGCCGTTGCTTTTAAAAATCCCCCCAAGGCAACCTTCCATTGCAACCCGATTCCAGCGGGCTATGCTCGTGTCTTGGTTGATGAGGTGGTGAACCCATATTCGGAGCTACAGCTTGACATTCCTGGAGGTGACGACGAGCACTTTCTCGGAGAGGCCAAACATCGTATCATCCTATGGAAAAAGGATTGCATCATCTTTCGAAGGCCACCGACACCACGTCAGCCGACACCTCGTCGAAGTCCGCCACCGAGTCAGCAGACTCCCGCTCCTGCAAGTCCACCAAGTCCGGCAAAGTGTCAGGCCACTCCTCCTCCAAGTCCGGCAAAGTGTCGAGCCACCTCCTCCTCCAAGTCCGCCACAGCCGGTCCACCTCCTCCAAGTCCGCACAACCTCAGGCCACTCCTCCTCCAAGTCCGGCACAGCTTCAGGCCCTCCTCCTCGTCCAACTCAGCCCGTCGGCCGTCTCCGCCGCCTCGGCAATCGCAGAAGAGACACCCGCAGCTATGGTGCGTGGTGGTGCGAAGTCGAGGTAGTACAGAAGAAATACAAAGGGAGGCAAGCGATATAAATATGGTCCAAGCCTCACGCCTCTTCCGCAGAGGCCTTATGACAAGTCCGAGGAGGAAAACGCAGCCATGTCGAAGGCCGAGGTGGAAGCCCATTTTGCACAGAAACCGCCACCGCCGCCAAGGGAGAAAGTGCCTAAGGAAACGATTGACCACTTCATTCATATGGCTCAACCACCAGCTCCCAAGCCTGTTGACACAGACTATGAGCGCCACATCAGGAAGTTAAATCGAGCACGTCTACATAAGGAGGCGAGCTCGGGATCGAGCAAACAACAAGCAGCTGTCAAAAATGCGGAAAACCATTCCCACCTGGGAGAACAGTGGTATAATCGATCCCTCGCTTGTTGTGCCAACAACACGTGATAAAGATCTGTGCGCCAATATTATTGTGGGCAAACAGTTTACGTTCGAGGTGGGCAATGTGGTAATAACCAAGGACCATATAATGCAGGCTGAAGTTCTCAACATCACTGTTGGACAACTCCTCGAGATCGAGCCCATGCACGTGCTTACAGAGGATGAAATAAAACGGAAATATGTCCGGGCCAACCTTTGGTCGAGTCGGACAAGGTCAAGAACCTCCCAGCGAGTGTATGAATTGCATCAATGGTACATGAACATTACCAAGATTTCCAATCGGCGTCCCTCATGGTGAATGTCAAGGAGGAGCATTACTTCCATGAGAAAGCTCGTCCGTTGAGTATTCTGAACTGTTTCAGTTATACAATCAAGACGCACTCGACAAATCTATAAATCGGTTGCTATTATGCGTAAGTGATTTCTTTCTGTAATTTAAGTCTCAAGCTAGCTGTAGTGATCCTTTTGATCAATCATTACCTGTAATTATCCTCACTATATTCTTTTACGTGGTATTATGCGGGATGAAGATGTATGAAATGAGAAAAGGTGGGCGCTTTGGCATTGGGTTCATTGACCCAAACACCGTTAATGAATACACATGGAAAATAAATCCACATCATGAGAAGGCCGTGAGGACAACATGCTAGAGTTCTTGAAGCGCCTCAAATATAATGAAGATATACTACTTCCTTACAACTTCCAAAGAGTCACCTTGTCTTGTACTACAAATTCTCTGTTTTGCCTACTAGCTAGCTACATGTTTTTGCTTACATATGCCCGCTTAATTAAGACATGCAAGCGTGTGTGCATGCAGATTTCACTCGGATCTTGTGTATCATTAAAGTTGGCCTTGAACAGTTGAAATCTCGGACTCACTACTCAAAGCAAATGCTGACTATAACATCTTGTTTGGGATAGTCAACAGGTAATTTCAATCATTACTAACTATATATCTCGGCCTATTTAGTTCGTCATTTCATGATATGAACTATTTAATAACCCCTTTATTCATTTTCTTTGTCGGCGGGCAGGGCTTGGGCAAGGTTCATCAACGTCACGGAAGGTGAATGGAAAAAAAAGCTTAAATGGTTTCACCCAAGGTAAGTAATTAAGTAGTACTAGCTAGCTAGCTAGCTGCCATCTCTTTAATTATCATGCTTGATTAATTATTATCTGATCAAATTCCATTCTCGTAAAGGCCTCAAGCGGTAGCGAGGGACTGACTTGTGTGCATTCTGCGTTTGCGAGAACATTCGCATGATGGCGTCCGAAAGGAGCAGATCTCAAAGACAAGAATGGGTACGCTTGTCAGAACACTATTCACGATTTTTACACCATTATCGATATCTAGTCACACAACTAATACACATGCATATTGATCTCATTCTTAACAGTTCGAAGAGGTGCGGGAGAAGCTCCTAGAAACGGAGCGCGTAGAAGCACTTCAAGAGGAAATAGCGGGATTTTTGCTCGACCAAGTCATAAATCCGAAGGGAGAATACTATTACCCGCTACCGCCCCCATGAAAACCACTTCCAATTGTCATCGTGCTCCGAAGGCACCAATTAGGCTAATGCCACTGGCTCCGAAGGCAACATGCATATGTAGGAGAAATTGTATATAGCCATACATGTGTGTATGTGTGAATTAATTAATATGGTGGTTTGTGAGACATTGATGATATATATATGCATAACGTGTACAATGTGTAGTATCGTAAAATACCAGCAAACGAAAAAGAATTAAAATGGAAACACAAAATTAAATGAAAAGAAATCATAAAACTAAAACCCCCAAACCTTATAGTACGGTTGGTCTTACCAACGGTACTAAAACTCGAGCCCCAAGCTGGCTCGTGCCACGTGGTTGCCCTTTAGCACCGGTTCGTCTGAACCGGTACTAAAGAGGGGCTTTAGTGCCACACTTTAGTGCGGTTATGGAACCGGCACTAAAGGGCCTTACGAACCGGTGCTATTGCCCGGTTCTGCACTAGTGTATAAACCGGAAAGGAGGGAGTAGTAACTTAATAGTATCATATGCATGACACTAGTCTAAGTTACTCCCCACTATGACCAGCCTGAGAGAGTGCTTTGATACGTTTTAGTCTCATGACTAAAAGTAGTGGGATTAAAACTTGTTAGCCTCATCCATGCTTGGATCCAAATACTAAAGAGACTAAAATCAAGTTAATGACATTTCAAAGCATCCGAGCCCGCATGACATCCACCAAATCACAGCGAGGTGCTACAGTCGAGACTCACCTGTCACCCCGGTGTGGCCGTCATGACCCGTCATATCACAAAACCCACACCTTTACCAGAAGTGGTAAGGTGGCCTCCAAGTTGGACTAGACGAAGCAACCATCATTTCATTGGAACGCTCGTTCAAGACCTTTCTTCCCTTTCTTGAAGAAAACCTCACTCCGTGCTACTCACTTCGCCATTTTCTTCTCTACCGACGAAGGAAAGGTGGGTGACGGTGTCTGGACTAGGGGTACTCACCACGTCGTCTCTGATCGCTTGGATTGGGCGAGGATCCCCATGGTCGTATACTCATTGGCGATCCGACGATTGCTGCATAGAAGGAAGATTCCACAAGACTTGGCGATCAAGACAAGGACTGCTCTCCCACCGGCGTATTCGGCTCGAACTCTTGTTATCCTAGGCCTCTGGTGCATTATATAAACCGAGGCCAGGCTAGTCGATAGACATATACAACAACAATCATACCATAGGCTAGCTTCTAGGGTTTAGCCTCCTTGATCTCATGGTAGATCTACTCTTGTACTACCCATATCATCAATATTAATCAAGCAGGAGTAGGGTTTTACCTCCATCGAGAGGGCCCGAACCTGGGTAAACATCGTGTCCCCTGTCTCCTGTTACCATCCGCCTTAGACGCACAGTTCGGGACCACCTACCCAAGATCCACCGGTTTTGACACCGACATTGGTGCTTCCATTGAGAGTTCCGCTGTGTGTTCGGCAAAAGGTCGATGGCTCGCCTGCAGATCAATTGCGACTTCGGCATCTTCGTCACCAGCTCGACTGGTCACCTTGGTACCAAGGACTGCGCCCTACCTCCGATCTCATGTTCGGATGAGGGCCTTCATCAACATCAACTCCGATCTCTGTCAAGATCATGGAGGAATCATCCAGGGAGCCCGGGGGCTCAACGTTAACATTGCCCTTGGGCGACCGTACTGTTTTTCTGGACAGCGGACTTGTGTCCGCCGCCGCCGCCTCCTCAAGCGTTGTTTTAACGATTGCTTCGGTGGAATTGTGCGGAATTGAGTCTACAACGACCCTGGAAAATTTCGTCGAGTTCCGATGGAGGAATCTCTGGCAATCTCCGATATACCGGAGCCGCATTGAATCTGGACGAGTTTAGGGCGTGGTGTCTAGCTTCTAGCTCGGACTTCCTTTGGAAGATCCAACCGTTGATCGGCTGCGGAATTCCTATATCTACCACCCCTCAAAATTTCAGCTCGATCCGACCGTCCAAACTCCGGGAACCTTCCGATTAGTGCATCACTTTTCGGATCTGTTTTCTGCGCGAAAACGAATCCGACCCGAGTTCGCCTTTTTTATGAACGGGATTTCGGACATCCTTTTTGAAGGAAGTTTTGTATGGGATGTTGTGTTTTGTTTCTGAACACATCCCACTAACTTTAAAATCTTTTGAACATGATCTTCAATATCATGCTGGTGTCAAACCAGTCCGGCAATATTGCTCCACGGCTGCCGACCTACGCTAGGCACGTCGTCACTTTGTTGAGCCGAGCTCAACTTCTTCGGATCATCATCTCGACAAGCCGAACAAGAGTCCGGCATCGCGAAGGATAAATCATCACCAACATCGCTGCCTCACGGATTACACGGAGCGGGCATACCGGCATCGCCGCACGGTCGCCTCATCAAGCCGGCATCGACCACGTCACGAACTGCATCGGCAGGGCCGCACTATTGCTTCTTCAAGCTGGTGTCCATCACACCGACCTAGTTCGACATCTCGGCTGGACCGGGTGCTTCGCCATCTCTTCATCAACCTACTCCGGACGCTTCGGCGTCGCTACCCGACCAGCTCCGTCACGTTAGCTGGACCAAGGGCTTTGCCTCGGCAAGCCAACCTTTGCCAGCATTGCCATGCCGTCGTTTTATCGCCCATTAGGTAATGGGTGCCCGGATCGAGTCCCAATTTTGGGAATCACCTTCCTTCGGATTACTACAACAAACAAACCAGGTGCTATTAATCCTAGTATTTTTTGCTTGTTTGGGCTCATTTTTTTCCAAGGAATTATTACTCTGGTTTGTCCATCATATGTAAACAGGTCTATCAAATGGTGGCCGCATTATCGACGGTCGCATGATGGTTCGGTCAGTTTCCATACATAGTCCGGCGAACGCCGCATCCGGAACTCGAACTGACCTGTGAATTCAGGCCTTGCTACGCCTTTACCGCATCACGCCGCCGCCCTGCATCGACATTGACTTTGGCGCCAGGCCATATTTCTTTTATTACTCACTTTGCATAAATTATTTGTTATGCAACGAATTTTTTTAATTCTTATTATTACTATTATCCCCGGTCTGCACTATTTTTTGTGCATAGGAAAATGATCCAGCCGGACTATATCCTTTGGCGTCACCTCGGCTGGACGGGGGCTTCGTCAACACTTCATTACCCCATGCGGGGACTTGGCGTCACTCTGCCGTCCTGCATTGACTGTGCTATGTCACCACTTCGGAGTGCCGAGCTCTTTGCTCCGCCACCTCGGGATCGGCTTGGGGGATGGAACCTTGTCCCACATCAATCTCGGACCGCGTCGTCAATACTGAACACATTAACCAGCTAAGTTGCCTTCATGCTCAAAGTTTTAAATTTTTAACTTGTGTTCGGCTCGACCAAGCGTTATGCTTTTTTGGAAAAATTTTGCTTGTAAAAAATTTCCTTGTCAAACTTTGTTTGTGACGCATAAATTCAAATACCCAATTCATTTGGGGCTTCCTTCATGAAGCTTTTCCTCTTGCATATGATTATACTTGTACGGCTTCGTTCCTTGTTCGTGTATTATGCCACAATATGCACCATATTGACTTAAGGGATTTGCAAGCTGGGTTGCCTCGCTCCTGTGTTTACCCCTCGTTCCCGATTGTTCGGCTAGGGAGTAAAGGAGCACCTCTGCGATGTCATGATCGGGTCACCCGAGCGGACCTCGACTGGTGAAGCCGAAAGCTAGCGCTCTTCTTCTGTTTTCAATAATGGTCGGCACACAACGGAACTCATGAGTACAAAAAATCTATTGCAAAAGTCTCATATTAACAATGAGCACCGAAGAAAGGTATCGGTGGGGGTACTATTTTCTTCGAAGATGCTTCTTACACTTTATCAGTAATATAGCATAAGTTCCCTGAGCGCGCTTTATCTGTTACATCCTTATGACCTAATTGCCTGGTTGTTGGAAACACCGTCGATATTCTCGACAGATGGAGTACATAACTTTTTTCGGTCCTTGACCGAAGAGGGAGAAGCCGACGGTCGGTTAAGACGCGTTTAAAGTTCGGTTGAAGATAGATATGATATAAGTACTTCGGTACGTACAATCATTCTTTTACCCTAGTCACTTGGGGGCTCTTATGT
This sequence comes from Aegilops longissima, assembly GCA_021605205.1. Classification (NCBI taxonomy): domain Eukaryota; kingdom Viridiplantae; phylum Streptophyta; class Magnoliopsida; order Poales; family Poaceae; genus Aegilops; species Aegilops longissima. The sequence continues at coordinate 101,014,997 of CM038680.1, read as the reverse complement.
TTATTTGAGCCGTTTTATAATAAGTGTTTTTCTTCTTAGTCGTTGCAGAGTTATTATTATTATTTATCACTCCTTTTCTCGACACGAGTGTGCGGTCACTAGCCGGGGAGCCTAATTTCTCTCTCAAAACCGCTAGAGTTTAGTTTTCTAAACTGGCCTAATGCTGTAGGCTGACCCGCTTGAAGTCTTGAGATAGGATGTGTCATGTTAAAGCACGGCAGAAGCATTTTTTCTAAAGTCCGATTTTCGGATTGGCATCGAACACTTGATCTTGTTCGGACGTCATGTTTTTACTGACTTTTTTGGTTTTCCAAGATTTTGGCACTTTTAAACTATTTGTGTGTTTTCAGCACAAGTCTCATGATCTGCAACGCCAACACCTTTAGAGATTCGCAAAAACATTCTCGGATATTGCTATATATGCATCAGTTTCGAATTGTGTCTTCGGTCAATAGTTGGGTTGCCCGGCTCCCGAGATTGCCTCCTACGTTCCGCTTTGTTCGGCTAGGTGTGCAAAGGGAGAACCACTGCGATTGTGCCTCCAGCTCGCATGGTCAAGCACCTTAGTGGAGAAAGCCGAAAACTGACTGTCACAATAGGTGTAAACTGGTCAGCGATCCGATGACTATATTAAATGATGGTCCATTCATAACATTGGCCGAAGTGTTTCCGGCTTGACCTCGACTGTCGCCGAACACTACCGGGGGCTAGTAACTGGCCTCCCAAACTAAATCCTCAATATTTTGCTCTTACATTGGAGCTGAGGTTTCATGATCATGCTTAGCATGACAACACAAAGAAAGGAACCGATAGCGGGACTATTTTCTTTGGAAGACATTTATTCTGTTAAACAGTAATATAACATATCTCTCTGCGTACCTTTGTTTATAAAACCGTATGGCCAGATTGCCTTGTTTGCCCTCATAAAGGCTTTATAAAGTAGGACAAACACTCCTCAGCTACTGGCCAAGGAGGTTGAAACCGATGGTCGGTCAACAAAGTTTTGTACAATGCGGATCCGAGCATTAATGACATAAAGTACTTGGATACATTGAGTCATTACACATAATTTGTGATTTTACTATGGATATCAATCCTTAATTCGGCCACCCGTGCCCGCATTAAGGCTTGGGGGCTACTGGGCTTCGGGCTTATTATTTACAAATATTAAAGGCGCATCAATCCCCGATCTGGTGTTGCCACCCGACCAGTGTCTCGAGGCTCTTGCATTACTTGTTCTATCAGAAAAATTTTAAGTGCAATCTGAGTTTCGAGGAGATTTTGATCCTCGGGTTGGTCGGCCGCACCCAACCCGAGTCTCGAGGAATGAGCACGCCGCTTTACGTGTCCCAAGTATTCTGCCTAGCTAGGACTTGATCCTCGGGCCGATTTTGCAAATCAACTTTGAGTCTCGTGACTCTTGGGATCAGCGGTCTTACGTCATCCTTCAGGTGCATCTCGGGTTTTAGACCGATACACACCTTGTGGGCTACTAGCTATGTATCTCGGCAGAGAATAAATTGCACCAATCAAAAATATTGACAAAAATAGGCCCACATTCGGGGTGGTGCACCACCTCGGAAGCAGTCCGGCATAAAGCTCGGACGCTAGTGGCTGGCTCCATAGAGGGCATTTTTGGCATTAAGCTCGGCTAAACTCCTTCAAACTTCTTTGAACCAAGGTGATTTACGACACCTCGGATATAGTCTGGCGTTGGAGCTCGGATACATAGTCCGGCGATAGAGCTGGGAAGCAGTTCGGCGTTGGTGCTCGGTTGCAAAAGATACCTCGAATGTAGTCCGGCGTTAGAGCTCGGACGCAAGAGGACACTGCCTCCCGGGAATAACTTCAAACCCGAGGCGTGGCATAAAAATAACAAGGCATTGATAAAGGCCGTAAACTTAAAGGGGCTCCTCGGATACCCAACGTGTAAACTCTACGTATGCACTTAGGCGATCCTCAAGATCGAAGATGAGAAGATTTGTTGAACCAGTTTTCAAGACCGACGACCGAAGATAAAGAACAGTTCGGAAGAATCGAGGAGCGTCCCCAACTTGAAGACCGGTTCAGGGGGCTACTGACGGTGTCCTAGACTAGGGGGTACTCACCACGTCGTCTCCCGATCAGTTGGATTGGGCCGAGGATCCCCATGGCCGTATACTCATTGGCCAGTCCAGACAGTTGCGGCATACAAGGAAGATTCCACAAGACTCGGCGATCAAGACAAGGACTCCTCTCCCACCGGCGTATTCGGCTAGGACTCTTGTTATCCTAGGCCTCTGGTGCATTATATAAACCGAGGCCAGGCTAGTCGATAGACATATACAACAACAATCATACCATAGGCTAGCTTCTAGGGTTTAGCCTCCTTGATCTCGTGGTAGATCTACTCTTGTACTACCCATATCATCAATATTAATCAAGCAGGAGTAGGGTTTTACCTCCATCGAGAGGGCCCGAACCTGGGTAAACATCGTGTCCCCTGTCTCCTGTTACCATCCGCCTTAGACGCACAGTTCGGGACCACCTACCCGAGATCCGCCGGTTTTGACACCGACAGTGGGCGAATCAGTTATGCTGTTATATTTTCATTCCAATAATCTTCTTTTTGCGAAGCACCGACCAATTCTCACATCCTATTCTTTTCCCGTTTTCATTGCGATTGTGGTTTCCTTTCTATTGCTTTTTGTTTGTCAGTTCATTGATGGATCCTGGAGCACTAGGCAAAGAGTTGCCGGTGGACAACCCACTGGAGACAGCGATCTCCAGGAAGCGAGCACCGACCAACGAGTTGACCATGTTGGCGGGCCAACCCATGGAGACGAAGAACTCCAAGAAACAAGCACTGGCCAAAGAGTTGAGGACGTTGGCGGACGAACTCCTCAAAGAAAGTTGGAAGAACAGCAAGGGCCCCATCGTGCCTACCCCAGGAGCTCTGATTGCCACCTATGTGAGGCTCAAGACCAAGTTTGAGGAGATAGTCACCGTTGAGAAGCAGTATTCCCCTGGCAAGGTGATGGCCCCCATCGAGGACGAGGAGATGGTCCCGGAGGATGAGATCCTGTGAGCTGCACAAGGTAAAAAATAATGGCTTATTACCATAGTTGTGGTTTTGATTATTTGCAATGTGATTGCTTTTGATTATTTGCAATGTGCTTGCTAATATGTTAGTGTTGTGCAGGTGCGGTGGTTGTCCTTGATGATTCCTATGTCGTGGCCCGTCTGTTGGCATCGCCCGGAGATCGATTCGATACGCTGTCCATCCTGTGGACATCGCCCAAATCGATTCCCATGTCGCGGTCGATCCTGTGGACATCGCCCGTAAATCGATTCCCATGCATTGTCCGTGCCGTGGTCATTGCCGAGAGATTGATGACAAGAAATAGTTGGTCGCGCTAATCCTTCAAGGTAGTTTGCATTGCCTGTGTTTAATTACCAGAATGATGCGTGTTATCAAACCATCTTAGGGCTAGTGCACAGTATTGTGTGGGCGGATCTTTCTACTTTTGTTTGATAGTGAATCATGCGATGAATCATGCGAACCCTCTCCGAGTTATGGAAACAGATGTATCCTCATCAACTTTTGATGTAATATATGGCATGCTTAGATGTAAGTTTGAACTGTTTATCATATCAGCATGGCTTGTTTGATGATTCTTGGTGTTAGTAGGCTAGCTACTGTGCGAGCTATAGTACTTGCAAAACACTCACCGAAGAGAAACTTTGGGGCTGATGAGCTCGTGGTACGCTTATACTTATCCCTCGTCGATCGACCAATAGCCCTAGATCCTAAAATTGTAGGCTTAGCGATCGATCAGACAATAGTCGACATACATTCAGGCCTCATTTGGTTCATAGGGTATGAAAATCGTAGCAAAAGTACGAGAACGTGCAACACAAAATCATAGCGGTCTTGAGACGTACTCCTCCGTTCCAAAATAGATGACCTAGGCGGGCTAGTTTGGCCTAGTGGGTTTCGGTGATATGGCGTGAGTACAGTGCCGTCCGGTCTTCGCGTGCGTAGCGATATTATTGGTATGATAAGTTTTCTTGAAGAAGCGGAATTCAACGAAGTCATGATGGTTCCTTCGTCCGAACAACTTACGGTGGGAAAGGTTGGGCTGCGATACGACCGGGGTAGACCAGGATAATTTTGTGCATCGCAGGTGGACCAGGATGGTCGACGTCCCACATGTCGGCAAATGAAAGTATTCTTTCCGATATAGAGGACGAGCAACGAGTATTCATTGTTTATTTTTGATGAAAGCTATTGTCTCCGCTGTTACTCCTTGACTTTGTCAATGCCTCTCTCTCCTCCACATAAGCGGGGACTACTTGCTATGCATGCAGCGGGCAGCTGGCGTCTTGAGGGGCCAGGCCGGTGAGAGCGGGCTCCGGAAGCGGTCCGGACTCCAGCATGGCCCACCTCACATTATCACCATATATTTCTTGGAGTCCGTGTAATGCGGCGGGCGGCGATCTCTTCTCCTCCCCGTTTCTCTCTCCTCAGCCGACGCCTCACTTGAGCGATTAGATTTCGGCTATCGACGGTTTATTCAATTACGGTCCCACATGTCAGTGAAATTGCAAGACAACGCGTGTCCCCTTTGGTGAGCGGCGTGCGAGCCAGACTGTCGGGGTTGCGACGCGTACGAGTCATAAGTGTGCCGCCTTTTCCTTTAGAACTTGCGAAGCGTAACATTTTCGCGCGATCGATCGATAGAAATCCAGAACAAAATGACGAGGGCGGTGCTTTCCCGCTCGTTAGGCGGGCTAGTTCGAGTGATATGATGTGCTACAGTGCCGTCCACTTGCTCCATTTTTATGTAAGCAAGAGTTTACACTCGTACGCGGGAGGAGTGCGAAACACCACGGATCTGATTTTGATCGAGGGATAACTGTTCCTTGCCAAATAATGGAGGATTGTTAGCGATTATAGCATGATAGTTAGGGCATCTCCAGCGCTGGCCCACAAATTTACACCGGCATCTGTCCGAGGACACTGATGGATGCCATCTGATGCTGCCCGCATACCTTTCGACAACTATATGAACTAACCGGACGAAATTCGTGCAAACAAAGCAAATTTCAAATTAACCGGATGAAATTCATTACATTTCGAAAACTTTTCCTACAAACTGGATGAAATTCATTACATATTTCTTGGTGGAGCAAGGAACCTCGTAGTGGAGCGTCTGCACTCATAATATCTAATATTATTCAGTGATATAAAATTAACCAATCATCTCCACAGTGGACTGGAAGAGTACGAAACACGGCAGCCCAGTGTAGTTACATCATACTAGTACATGGCTAACCCACGCTATCACCATATTTCTTGGCTTCTGTGCGACACCTATCTCTAGTAATCCAGCAGCCTGTATCGCTTCTCCCTCCTCGTCCCTATCAAAGTGCGGCGGGCTGGCGTTTCTGCTGTCTATTGAGGTCGGTTAACTATCACATGTTAGCGACATGCCAAGAGCATTCAAAAAAAAATTCCTTTCACGTTCCATTTTCAAAAGAAAAATCCTTTCACGTCATTTAATTTGCTGTATGCTTTGAGCAACTTGCATGTCCTATCTGCTCTGTTTGATACTCTAACTTAGCTAGAGGTTAGACTAACTCATGACTAACCCTGAACTAATCTGTAGCCAAAGAGGTGTTTGGGTGACAGGGTTAGATTGACAATAAATGCACTTCATGGAGAGAGAAAAGTGATTTTTCGATGGTCCCAATGAGAACTATCTCCGATTAGCACCTCTTGGGTGGGATAGTTTTTTGGTGGGTTCGTGCAACTTGCTCCAATTTAAACCCTCATGCTTGGATACTTTAGGGATATTTGAGCCCCAACTAGCTCAAACTAACTCTAACCCATGGATCCAAACAGGGCCTATGGCCAGTCTCGGCGCTGAGCGATCGCGTGCACCGAAGCGGTGCTCTCTCGGCCGTCAGCGCCACTTCAAAGCCGGGCGCCAAGTGAGGCCGCCTCCGCTCTGGTCGGGCATTAATGCGGCTTCGTCGCTCCAGAGACGGTGGCTGTTTCACGCGGAAGCGCTACCGGCAAGGGAGTATAGGTTTTGAACCGTTTCAGGTGTAGTAGTAATGGTAGTTTGCAAAACTACTCAATTATTGCACTCAGTTTCCTAAGAAATTGTGGTAAAAAATGTTACTCCACAGCCCGCTTCCCTTCTCCTTCCTGCTCGTGATTTACGTGGCCATGTTAACGTGGTTGTGTCAAAAAAATGTCACTTCCTGCTCGTGATTTGCGTTATATAATTACAAGCAAGATTCTCGTGCATTGCACAGAACATCAATATGCATTTTTTACAAAACACTGTTGTGATTGACCCATGCAGGAGTAATCCCATGTGTAAAAACTAATGATATCTCGAGAATTTTATCGGAAAACTGGTATCTCGAGAATGTCATCGAAAAAATGAAAGATGAGAGATAATGCGAGGAGGAGTGGGCGTGGTGGTGACCGTGGTCGGAATGGGTGGATGCATGGGGATGGGCCGGCGCGGCGGCAGCAGGCCACCATGCATGCTATATTGTTCGAGACTTATTCCTTTTTAATTGCTTGAGCAATGAGGTTGCGGAGATAATGATGTGGAGAGAGGTGCGGGTATCTTTTGTAAAATTATCATAGTTTGCTTCCTATCCGTCGATATAGATCATCCGGTCTGTATTACAAGATGGCAGGCACACCATCATCGCCAACTCATTTTTTTATAAGGGTATACTGATGGTAAGTTTGCTGACTACTAAAGTAAAGTGGAATCTGTCCATGTTATGCAAGTAAATAAAGGTGATTGTTTATCATACGGGTAAGGTTGGATGAAGGGTGGTAGGAACAAATGCTCCGCCTAGAGCATGTGTGTGTGAGATGGAGTCTTAGTGTGTGGTGTGTGTGTGTGAGAGAGAGAGAGAGAGTGAGAGAGAGAGGACAGAGAGAGATGGAGTCTTAGTTTGTGTGTGTGTGTGTGAGAGAGAGAGAGAGAGAGAGAGAGAGATGGAGTCTAAGTGTGTGTGTGGGGGGGGTGCGTGTGTGTGTGTGTTTGTGTGTGAGAGAGAGAGAGAGAGATGGAGTCTTAGTGTGTGCGTGTGGGGGGGTGGTGCGTGTGTGCGTGCGTGCGTGCGTGTGTGTGTGTGTGTGTGTGTGTGTGTGTGTGTGTGTGTGTGTGTGTGTCCCGGGGTCCTCTGTGGCGGATGTAATTTAAGTGTGCATGGCTTCATCATAGAGAGGTGATGTGTATGGCAGAGGCCACCAATGATGGGGTGCGAGAGAGAAAATGCCCGTAGGAGGGAAGAGAAGGGGCGTGCGCGTGAGAGGAGTCGACATCGAGAGAACGTGTTTGTTCGAGAGACACCACGGAAGACTACTATATATCGATGGTGCATGTAGGCGGGAATTAAACAAAGGGATGGTCTTATTGGTTTCGGGGATATAGGGGAAGAGTGAGAGGCGCGCGGGGCGGGGGTGGGTAGCTAGAAGGAGATTGTTAAGTGTGAGTGTGTGTTTTGCCCATCCAGGCGGAAGTTATGTGCACAAAAGAGGAGAACGATTCGGTGTGTGGCGTTAGGATTGAGGGTAATTAACTACGTATGGAGACATAGAGACCTTGAACATGCATGTGTGAGTATACATGTATACGTGGGATGTGTGTGTGCGCGCGCGCATGATCGAGATAAAAGGAAGAAGACATAAGTCCTAAGATCAACGACATGGGAGAGACGGATCGGTATGACAATATGCATGCATGTGAGAATGCAAGGAAGAAGGCCCGACAATTGAGCATGTGTTTTTGTCTTTAAGAGATAGTGGCGTGGGCTGGAGCATGCATCTATGGCTAGCAGAGGGGGTGAGGCGCAACTATTGTGCAAAAGAGATCAACCTATAAATGCATATGTATGGATAGACATATATAGTGTGGGTGATAGGAAGCAAGACTCCGTGCGAGAAAGAAATGTTGACGGAGAAACTACAGATAGATACAAAGATGGAGATGCTAGCTAGAGAGACATCCGTTAGTTTGGGTGTCGGAGATGACCGTAGGGTGGTTCAAAGGGTGAAGTTATATATGTGTGTGAGAGGGCACTTGCCTGCATGCATGTAGAGAGAAACATATGTAGTGTGCGTGATAGGAATCAAGAGTGAGGGCGAGAAAGAAGGTTGATGGAGAAACAGATAAATAGAAAGATAAAGATGCTAGCTAGTGTGCGCTAGAGATAGGAGTCGAGTGGATCAGAAGGCTGGGTTATGTGTGTGGGTGTGAGAGAGATAGAGAGAGGGTGCATGTGAGTCACATACAAACAAATATCAGAGAGAAATGAGATCCACAGAGACGGAGTTTTGTGTCTGCTAGAGAGAAAGATATTTCTAACGAGAGTGATAGCTAGAGAGACATATGAGGGAACATAAGATATCTCTAGGGAGAGAGGGTGTGTTTGAGCGACATACAAGAGAACAATGGAGAAATATGAGACCACAGGAGACAGATTTTGTGTTTGTGTGTGAGAAAGAGATATTGAAGAGGAAGAGTCGTGGTTCTCATATCTAAGGAGCGAAAGACATCTCTGATGAGGGGTGTCGAGTGGCACACATGGGAATAGTTGAGAGAAATGAGACCCCGAGAGACAAAGTTTTGTGTTTGTGTGAGAGAAAGAGATTCCACATGGAGAATCATAGCTAGAGACACATAGCAGGGAGCGAGATATACTTAGAGAGAGATAGAGTGATGAAGGTCGATGGAGAGAGTACCGTCAGTGTGTTACGAAGATAAAAGATCATTGTCGACATACAGGTAGCACGAGAGATGCCTGAGAGACGATGAACGCGTATCTGGATTAAAGGGGATTCAAATATTTAAACTAGAGATCACGACATCGATAATATCATAACGCAAATTGGTGTATCAAACATGCATATTCATTTGAATTTGGGCACACGTGTAATGTTATATAGTTTATCAATATTGGTGATCCATAGATTCTTCAATTACAAACAATGCATGGTTTATATGCAATTAGTGTCTAAACGGGATTACACTATATGTTGCGTGTGTGAAACACATTATACATGTTTGAGAAGTTAAAAAAACCCGCATGAAACACACATTAATTGGAGACAGTTAGCGAGGAATGCATACATTGGATTTCAACATAAACTGGTTTCAAATATTTGAAAATTCAAATTGATGGATAAAACCTTATGAATCTGAGATCATGCCATTTGTAAACCATATTTATGTATAAATGGTGTTGTGCTTTTGAAAGTATATATGTAAAAAATGATGTATATAGAATGTAATTCCAATTGAAAATAGATCCCCGAAAAAAATAGTAGAATACAAACGGGATTGAATTGAGTTGGCACGATAAACGTGCATTTGCAAAATTTGAATGAAGCGGGAAAGTCGCATAATCACCAAAAACCAAAATCTGCGAGATGGAAATCACTACGCCTATCCTCGCCATAAAGCCTATCTGCTGGATTTCTATAGGTTTCGATAGGGGTAGGTTTGTAATTTCACACAAGCGTGACGTAACCGCCTCTCACCCGTATTCATACACGGTGGGCGCCAAAACACAGTGTGCCCTCGGCGAAATCGACTCCTCCCGATTCATATTCATACACGTGGGCGCCAAAACAAACTCTAAATCGACAAATATTCGGTGTATGCGAGATTACCGTCCTATCCCCAACCGACTAATGTTGCTGTGATGTAGTAGAAATTTGAATTGGGGGCTAAGTTTGTAAATTTCCTCGCATTTGAGACAAGTGCGCCCTGACTACATGGTTCCCCCTTCTTCTCTACCTCCCTTTTCCCCATTCATACTCCATGGGCGCCAAAACACCCTCTCCACCCCCACCCTCCTCCGTCCGCCGCCGTCCGCCACCCCATCCACCGCCGTCGTCCTCCACCATGCCGGAGCTGATACCCCGACGCCACCGTCCATTACAAGAGATCGACCTCTCTCATCCACGCCTTCGGACCAGGATCCTTGCATCCCGTCCTCTCGCTTCGTCCCCGCTGTCGTCCACCTTGCCGGCGCCGCTCCTACGACCGTCTCGTCCACCGCACCCTGCCGCCACCGTCTACCCTCCTAGATCTGCTTCCACGCCGCCGACAGCCATCGCTACCACAACACCGTCAAATTCTCACCAGATGCGTACATGGCGCCGCACCAGAGGCGGTACTCTTTCGTATCTGCTCAACTTATTTATCGTAGCAAGAAAATAGATCGCCACTGCTTTACTCTGATTTCTTGTCTTGGTTGCGAAGTTGCCTTTGTCCGGTTTGCACCTTCAGATCCGCCATGGCATGCTCAACACTATACTCCCAATGCTTATGGTTTTCCCCTTTTATATTCCACACTAGTTAAATCACAGTAGACTAAATTTCAAAATTGGGTCAGTCGATTTTTCAGAGCTCGCCGGAGTTTGCCGGTGCGATCCTAGGGGCTCGGGTGGTTGTGGGGCCTCGCCGAACAAAGAAAACTCGACGCGGGTGGGGGTGGGGGTGGCGGAGGAACACAGGCGGTGGGGGCCAGTGGTCCGGCCGGCGGCCCGTGCGATGTTCTGTATGGGAAGAATCACAGACGAGGAAGAAGAAGGGTTAGGAGACGCAGGATCTTCATCCAACCGCCTGAAATGGTCGAGAGACAGCTGGGAGTTGCATTCTTAATGCGCTCTGATTCATCATGTGTGGGCACTGCGCAACCAACATTTTATTATCCAAAATCTGCTTGCTCTACTTTACCATGTTCGATAGTGCTGGCCTGTACGCGATCGATAGGCTTTCAATTACTAGCGGCAATACAACACCGTATTTTCAAGCCGCCCACTTTCCGATTTATATATCGTAGTTATGGTGTACCCTGTTATGTACACTATGATCTGCCTAGTTGTTGTGTGCTCTTGTTATCATGGTTTGGCAATAAACTATCTATACAAAGATATTATGAACCTATCATCTGCCAGCTATCCTTACTTGAGCCTATTTTTGTGTACTTGTGCGGATTATATAAATGCACGCACGATATTAAAGCACACATGAGCTCTCTCATCGTAATCCAAAGTGATAGCACATAAGTGTTTACAGGGCGCCCTATATTAGAATATCATCTGCATTACAAAGATAATCTCACAACTATTTATGTTTTCATGGTTCTCATATATTATACGCAATTACAGTGAATATCAGAATCCGCGCATCAGAATAATATTGTGGAACACTGCAATGACTTACAAAATTGGCACCAAGGCGTTGAGTGCGATTTTGGAAGCAATGAAACTCGTACGCTCCCCACCTGTTGATTCTTGTTCAGAGTATCATTCTAATGACTATTCTAACCTTGAGGAGTCAAAGGCAGATGGCTTGTCCTGTTCACCCATCAAGGTGCCTGTTCTAATTTGGCAAGGTTTTATTGATTGCGCGTATCTTGCATATGTTGTCTTGCATTTCTTCTACTTTGTTGCACCACCATCTGCTTAGTTTACTCATCATATAACTCGAGATGCTATGCCCATCCATTATCAATACATATTACATCTGTCGTCATACCATGTTTTTCCACTCAAATGCTGTTCTTGTGCATCGACACCAAAAGGAAGAGGGTGATTGCGAACACTGAAGGAGCACCAACAAAGTCCTTGAAAACGTGGTGGTGCCGAGAAATCAGACAGCGCCCACTTATATTGGCTGTACAACCAGTGACACAAAACATAGGACCGACTCCAGTGATTGTACCCATACTTCACTGGCCACACCACTAGCCCCACCACACAGGACCTGCACTCCAAAGAAAAGGTATACCGATTTCATTTGCCATAGCACCAGCCGTACCACGTAAATATCCCACTCCACAAAAAGTACAACAAGTCCACCGCCGAAGACCTATCCCAACCTGAGAGACGGCCAATTCCTGCAGATTGGAACCCCATTCCATTTATTCCTAGTTTAAAAGACAATGCTTTCAATGTTGTTAGGGACTACGTGCATATATTCCCATCATGGGAAGATTATAGTGAAGACAAACACCATTTTCACATCTTCTGTCCAACTTACGTGTAAGTGCTATTATTCATGGTTATTATTTTCCTGTTTTCTACTGATCAAACACATCAATGATTTACATTACATTGTTGTAACTAGGTGAGGGTAAATCTGGATAGTCATGACGATCAAAGCTTGCTTGTGCTTTTCAAGGAAGCATTGCAGCGATGTCGGTGTTACCCGAGGAAATCACACTTTGATGGCAAGTCTATAAACGAATTTCGGTGAAGTCTCCTGTGCTAAATTTAGAAGACATTGAATGGAAAAACCTTGTTATGCAATGGTCTCGTTCCTGGATGAGGTAATCGTCTATGAAATCACATGACAATTTGAACTTCTACTTTTCCGCATGTGCCTTACGGATCTTTTTTGCTGGAAATTAGCTCGAAGAAGAATTCCGGTTTGAAAAGAACGACAGGATATCGCAAATATGCTGCCCGCTGCTTTGCTCTTATTAGTACCTGTTGTCCTGTATCACTGTACTTACATACATACCTGGTTCATTACGTGACAGTAGTATGCATGATAGCTTGCTTATTAATTGTTCGCTCCAAATTATCTGATCTGTATGAATGGTTACATTAGTGTAGAATATATCCAATGCCAATGATTTTTTAGCTCTGCATTGTTCTTGTAAGTACATGCTGTTCTTTATCAGTGTACTTATATTGACAGGTAGTTGTTCATGTACCATCACTCTGCAGCTAATTTTCCTTTGCCCTCCACTTTCTACACATCGATCTATATTTACTCTTACCATAAGGTTGGTAATTGAAGAAGTTTAGCTGTGCATTGCTCTTGGCTGTGCCTTTTGCCTCAGATCACTGCACATACATTTATAGCTACTTGGTTATGTAGCATCACTCTTCATCTTATCTTAAATATTCTCCATTTTTAGTATATTATCACATCTATATTTACTCTTAACAAAATGTAGAATAAAGGCAATGCTTATGAAGAACATTCATGCTAAACTTCTTGAATTGCCCCCCATCGGCATGGACAAGGGCTTTATAGAACCTGTCTTCACCAAGAATGTAAGTTTGTCCTTCTCAAGCCTTCAAACTTTGTTGTGTATATTTGGTTAGGCATGACTGTAATAGCTGTTTATTTTTGGTGTTTGCATCAAATTGCATGTTTAAAGTTTATTATGTAGTTCATAAACAAAAGTTTGTCCTTCTCAATTTAAGTTTTCAGTTGTACAACCAAGTTCCTTCTTCATACCATGTAAATTAAACTATCTGAGCAAGTGATCTTCTTTTGCACTGCATGTATGCTTCATTCTTCATCCGTAATCCGGTGGTGTGGTGAACCTACCCACTACAAAGACAATGTCATATTCTGCAATGTCTTAGCTATGAACAATGTCATATCATTCTACTATTATTTAAACCGCCTCTTTATTTGCCAATCTGAAATGGGTTAAATTGACAGCACACTAACCATTGATACTTATGAGTTCTTGATCTGTAATCCAGTGGTGTCGTGAAGCTGCCAACTCCTTCACAATGTCAATTCTTGCCATGTCTTGACCTGAACAATACCATATTGTGTTAATGCAGTTTTAAACTGTGTCACTTTATTCATCAGTAAGAAATGTGATGAATTGTCAAGACTTGATACTTTTATGTGCAAAACATGTCATCTGTGCGCTTGTTTATCTTTCGAGTGAGGAAGATATAAGTGTTGAACAAGCGCAGTTTCATCATCTTGCTCAGCTGCTTGCTTGCAGCTCCCAAAGATAGCTAACCTTTCTTGAACTCTATTGAAGTGTTGTCGGTTTTGTATATTATTTTGTCGGCGTGTTTATTTGCAATCGGTGGCGATCTTTGATGCCCAAAGTATGTAATCTGCTGTCTGCTTGTGCTTTATTATCATAGTGGCGAACTTTGATGCCCAAAGGGATGTAATATGCCGTAATTTCTTTATTGTATAGTCTAGGTTTTTCTTATTCATGATGCTGCAGTTATTTTATTGTATATATATCCTGTCTTCGTAGTAAACCGCCAAACCGTAAAATTACGGTACATAATCGGGCCGTCATGCAATCACGATGTATGGTCCGCATCATGGGCCCGTCAAACCGCCCACTAGTAGATTCGGCCTTTAATAGGCGAGTAACCCCGCCCTCTTTTCGCAAGAAAACTCAATGGGCTTTAGGAGGTGAGAAGTAGGTTGGGCCTAAACGTGCGAATAGCTCACGGGCCGGCGGCAGCCCGAAATGGACCCGGCCCATGATTGTGCGAATCAATTCACGGGCTTTTAACAGGCCAAAGTTGTCTCGGTCCTTGTTTGGCCCAATCAGATATCGGCTGCGAGCAGGCCGGATGCAAACCGGGCCGTAGTTAGGCCCAACTATATGACGGGCTTTTAACAGGCCGAAATTAATATAGGGCCAAAATGTTAAATGGGCCCTTAACAGGCCGAAACTAATATCAGGCCGAATTACTAAATGGGCCTTTAGCAAGTGGGCCCAAAAGCATAGCGTCCAGTCAACGGGCCGAATCTGATATGGGCCATAATTGAGCCCAAAGCCTCTTAAAGGGCCGGACCTGATCTGGGCCGTGATTTGGCCCAGAAAGTGGGAGGCATTTGACGGGCCGGATCTTATACGGGCCATTACTAGGCCCGGAACGTGGCAGGCATTAATGGACCGGATCAATTATGGGCCGGCATTTGGCCCAAAACATGTGTGACGCCCCCGATTCAATCGTACACTGATCATGCACGCAAATGTGTACGATCAAGATCAGGGACTCACAGGAAGATATCACAACACAACTCTAAAACATAAATAAGTCATACAAGCATCATAATACAAGCCAGGGGCCTCGAGGGATCGAATACAAGTGCTCGATCATAGACGAGTCAGCGGAAGCAACAATATCTGAGTACAGACATAAGTTAAGCAAGTTTGCCTTAAGAAGGCTAACACAAACTGGGATATAGATCGAAAGAGGCGCAGGCCTCCTACCTGGGATCCTCCTAACTACTCCTGGTCGCCGTCAGCGGGCTTCACGTAGTAGTAGGCACCTCCGGTGTAGTAGGAGTAAATAAATCGACGGTGGCGTCTGCCCCCTGGCTCCATCGTGCAGTTGCAGCAATCGGGTAGAGATAGGGAGAAAAGGGGAACAAGGCAACCGTGAGTACTCATCCAAAGTACTGCAAGCAAGGAGCTACACTACATATGCATGGATATATGTGTAAAGGGCCATATTGGTGGACCGAACTGCAGAATGCCGAATAAGAGGGGATAGCTAATCCCGTCGAAGACTACGCTCGCAGCCTCCGTCTTCAAACATGTAGAAGAGAGTAGATCAAGTCCTCCAAGTAGCATCGCATAGCATAATCCTACCCGCGATCCTCTCCTCGTAGCCACATTAGAGAGCGACCACCGGGTTGTATCTGGCACTTGGAAGGGTGTGTTTTATTAAGTATCCGGTTCTAGTTGTCATAAGGTCAAGGTACAACTCCAAGTCGTCCTGTTACCGAAGATCACGGCTATTCGAATAGATTAACTTCCCTGCAGGGGTGCACCACATTACCCGACACGCTCGATCCCATTTGGCCGGACACACTTTTCTGGGTCATGCCCGGCCGCGGAAGATCAACACGTCGTAGCCCCACCTAGGCACAACAGAGAGGTCAACCGCCGTCTAAACCTAAGCGCCTGACAGGGTGCAGGCCCATCGCCCCTAGCACACCTGCACGTTGTGAACGCGGCCGGAAGCAGACCTAGCCTAGCAGGCGTTCCAGTCCAATCCGGCGCGCGCCGCTCAGTCGCTGACATCACGAAGTGCTTCGGCTGATACCACGACGCCGGTTGCCCATATCTTGTCCCACGTGGCGGTTAGTGCGTATAAGGTCAACGACCCAACTCAGATCAAATACCAAGATCTCTTTAAGTTGTGTTAAGTATCCGCAAACGCTGACCAGGCCAGGTCCACCTCTCTCCTAGGTGGTCTCAACCTGCCCTGTCGCTCCGCCACAAGTAACAGTCGGGGCCGTCAGAACCCGTGCCCACCTCTCTTGGGATGGAGCCACCGTCCTTTCAGCCCCATCTCCTAACAAGATCACGGTAATGTAATAGTGTAAAGTATATAGTATATGCCCGTGATCACCTCCGAAGTGATCACAGCCCGATAGTATAGCATAGCGCACGGACAAGAATGTAGGGCCACCGATGGAACACTAGCATCCTATACTAAGCGATGGGATAGCGGTAAAGGTAACAACAATAATAGCAAGGACAAAGCTATACAGCGGTATAGGATTAATCGAAAGCGATAACATGCTACACTACTCTAATGCAAGCAGTATAGAGAAGAATAGGCGATATCCGGTGATCAAGGGGGGGGCTTGCCTGGTTGCTCGGGCAAGAAGAGAGGGTCGTCAACTCCGTAGTCGTCTTCGAGTAGCAATGGCGTCGGTCTCGGTGTCTAGCGGAAGAAGAGGGGCAGGAACAATGAATACAATGCAAACATATGCATGACGATGCATGATAAAGCAAAGCGTGATGCTAGGCGTGCCCGAACGCAGTATGAGGTGATGCCGGTGAAGGGGGGAAACATCCGGGAAAGTATCCCCGGTGTTTCGTGTTTTCGGGCAGAGAAGCCGGAGGGGGAAAGTTGCGAGTTCGATAGGTTAGGGATGCGTGGCGGACGAACGTGCTGCGTTTCCGGGTTTGTCTCGTCGTTCTGAGAAACTTTCATGTTGAAAATAATTTAATCCGAGTTACAGTTTAAAAGATATAATTTTCTAAAGATTTGATTAATCTCTGGGATTTAATTTAATTCGAAAATGAATTTATGACATCAGCATGTTGTCATGCTGACGTCAGCAGTCAACATGGTTGACTGGTCAACCTGACCAGTGGGTCCCACTGGTCAGTGACACATTTTAATTACACATATTAATTAAACTAAACATGATTAATTAGGTAGGTGGGCCCCACTGTCATTGACTGATTAATTAATTACCTAACAGTTTAATTAGTTTAGTTAATCAAAATTAACTAAGTTAATTAATTAATTATTATTTATTTATTTTATTATTATCAATCTTTTTTTTGTGTAAACGTTGTGGGCGTGGGGCCCTTTGTCATAGGCCCCATGGGGCCTAACTGGTGCGGTCTACCGGGCTACTGGGCGAGCGCTAACGGGCAAACCCGAGCACGGCGTCACCCGAACGGACACGCACAGGGGCGCGGAGGAGGCCACGAGCGGCAGCGGGCGGTGAGGGGCACAGGTCGCAACCACGGCGACATGATGCGTGGGTGCGGGACAGCGTGGTTGCCGCCTGCAGCGGCAAGTCGACGGGCAAGCCGGCGCGGTGGTGCTCGCACGGGGACAGAGGGGAGAGGGAACCGGTGCGGAAGTGAGGCAACGGTGCGAGGCGAGGCCACGGTGGCGCTGGCCGCATGAGGCGCGAGCCGCGATGGCCTTGGTCGGGCGCCGCAGCCCGCATGGTACTGGCGCCCGGGGCGGAGGAGGTGCCAGCCAGGCAAGGATAGAGGAGGCGCCCATGAACAGGCGAGGCGAAGCAACGCGCCACGGCGGGCGGGAGCAGCGGCGGCGTGGCCGGGCGCGCCACCGTGGCGTGGAGCGGCGCTGGGCTGCAGATCTCTGGCGCGCCACGGAGGTCGTGGCGCGACGAAGCGCCCCCGGAGCGAGGCAAGCGCCGGCGAGAGGGGACGGGAGAAGGAGGACCGGGTCCTAACCGGGTTCGTGAGGGGTTCGAGGCAGCGGGCGTGGGGAGGTAGGCGGGACGACGGCCGAGAGGGCAGTCCGGCGAGGTGGAGGAAGCAGGCGGGCGGGGAGGAGGAAGCAGGCGGCGGGCAATCCTTGCGGCGGCGGCGTTCTCCGGCGACATCGGCGCCTCCTCCTCGATCTCGATCAATCGGGAGAGGGAGATATTTTCGTGGGGGAGTGGGGTATCGGTGGCGGTTCCGGTCCCGGGGAGTGGATAAGGGAGTGGGGAGTGGCCGGTGGGCGGTTTGGGCTACTTGAGTTGGGCGATGGCCTGCTGGGTTTTCTCTTTTGTATCTCCTTTCTTTTAATTATTTTATATTCTATTTTATTTCATTTTAAATCATTTAGGCATTTTATAAAAATGTGTTTGCTTTATAATATTTACCATGGTAATATTCGGCACCCACCGAACATTTTTGTTTCAACTTTTGAAAACTTTTATTGTTGACATTAATTTAAATTTGAATTTTGAAGCGGTTTCGAATTAACCCGAGATTAACTTCAGTGACAGAGCTGACGTGGCACCATTAACGTGAGATTACTGTAGCGTGATCATCCGGGCGTTACAAATCTCCTCCACTACAAGAAATCTCGTCCCGAGATTTAAGAGGTAGTGAAAAGGGGGAAAGGTTTGGTAACAAATCTAGTGGGTCTTCTCATTCTGGCTTGCTCTTCTCGAAGAGGCCGATCCAATACATTGGTGTCTTCATTTCTTTTCTTCAGGTCATCATGATGTAGTAAGCATCCTTTCTTCGGGATCTTCATCATACTTCCAAAAAGGATAAGGGGTAGCTTCGAAAGGACGGACCTCTACAAGGTTGCTTATCTGGTAGATAACATCGGGGAAGGTGGCGGAAAGTAACTCTCGAATTGATACTTCAGAAAATATCGAGAGCAAAGTAATGAGGTTTCTTGGGAAGTTTGAGCGAGCAGCAACCGTTCGATGCCCTAAACAGGCGTGAAAGGGGCTCAAAGCAATCGGGAATAAGTAATCGTCTTATACGTAATAGATCAATAGGCAGGTGGCCCGTGAATTACATACAAAGTCAAGCTCGAGGAATAACTTTGACAACAGGTGTACAGGAGAGTCAGTTTCGATCACAGGACATGTGGGTTATGGGCCCACCATGTGGGTTAAGAGTAGGAAGGCGATGACATCTTACACGATCATGTAAGCAAGGCATGTCGAGGGTAGTCATCGCTTATGTCAAGAACAACATCGGTTCCAAGGGCGAGGGACGAAGAGAACCATTTTCCCTTTCGTTGAAACGAGGCGGACCAATAGGCAAAGTTCTCGTCCATCGGTTGTTACGGTATGTCATCAACAATAATAACAGGTCTTCTTGCCGACAGAATTGTACATTTGAGGTGTTTACATAAGCAGGAGAATATTACTGCTTAGATCATATAGATCACAAGAAACGTTAAACCAACCAATGGAAAGGAAAATACGATTATCAGATTAAACAGAACAATGGAAAGGAAAATGTGTTTAAACACATTATTCAAGGGTATATCCTTCCCAAGGACAAATAGAGCAAGATATCCACGACAGGATAGAAAGTAGAAACCATTTAGGTAAGGGGAGAGGATTTGATGACAATACCCATACAATGGGGTTTTGGATAATTGATAAAGAAAAGATAACATTGCTTCAACTGTTCTTATTGAAGATCAGAATACCACCGAAATGCTTCGAGATAGCGTTGACATGGTCTTCAATCAAAGATCGGACTCTGGATACACAAAGGATTCATCATCATTAACCCAAGGAGAGGATGAGGGGGTGGCTGATGGAATCAGCGGCAATTTATCGAGATTAACAAAGATGGATTTCCACAATTATGTGAACAAGGAGATAACATTTGTCAGATAAAATGGTATATTGATGTATGCTCAAGGAAAACATACACAATTAAATATTGGTTGAAAGGTGCACCAGAATATGGGCTGGGTTGCACGACCAACATCGGAATGGTGATTCAATAGTCAATAGTCTAAGAATGAACGGCCGACCATTAACTTCAAAGCAAGAGGGTTCCTAGAAGGGCAGAATCCAAACAGCACCGCTCACTTGTTGGTACCCCGGTTGGAATCAACACGAGGACCCAAGAAAGAATGGTGATGGTGAGAAGTATCACCATACCAAGAATTCTTAAGAGGTGGTGAAATTCTCACGACATTCTTGACATAAAAGATGGTACTAATCCAAGGTAAAGAAGAACAATTGCTGGATAGCAAAGATCTCATGGTATAACAAAAACACGAACAAGTTTGTGTTGAACGGAAGGCAATAAAGTGGTCGGTGTCAACACAAATTATCGAGGGAAAGGATGGTATTTCTCATCATGAATTCAATTGATATCCTGGAAGAGCTCAGAATGCTGATGATGATCACGACACACTTGTCGAGAGATTTCATGAAGATGGAATCAATCGGCGATGGCATCAAGTCAAAGGAATGATGAAGCGAATGGCTATTGGAACTATGGGTACTACACAAACTCGAAACAAAGCTTGTTGTCCAATGAGAAATGATATGATGAGGAAGATCAACGTAAGCTTAGCTCATCGTCAAATAATTGTGCTACGGGAAGAAGGGCCGGGTAGCACAGTTAAAATTTAACATGGTAATGATATAGCCTATCAGGCTAGGAATGACTTGAAGGATTATTAAACTCATAAGCAACGGAAATTACTTTATTGAATCGGAGTGCGGAATTGATTCACTTATCAATGTCCTTGAGTGTCTAACAACTCAGAACCCGGGGAAAATTGGAATCAGTGAGAAATAATACTTGAAGAACTCATAATAAGTTATGCAGTTCCATGATATTCTTGAGATACCAGAGTTTAATACTCAACGTAGAGCAAAGTAAAGGTTGGACAGGTGCAATGATCTGCAGAAGACAAGTACTTCAACTTGTCCAAGAAATGGTATTTAAAAGGAGAACATGGTCGGAACCACGATTGCAAAAGGCCGAATCCCAGATATAAGAACTTATACCAAAGAGGGTTTAAGAGGAGCATCCATGATAAGATTAGCATCGTGCCCATGGGCATGAACACAAAGTTCAAGGTCGACTCCCACTTCTCCAATGCATGACCATTCATTCACTTCTCTATTAAAATGAGTTGAGTGTGAAACCTACCTAGTGAACTACCAGAGGAGTATGACCCGTGAAAAATTTCGGGTTCACACAGATTAAGGAAGGCATATGTTCAACCCATCGGGGCCTCTTAGGAACATATTCCACAAACTTCAGGAGTAAATAACACAAGCTCGATAGCAGAGCATGGTTGACAAAGCAGAGGATACAATTTACCAAAGGCGGTATATATCCTAGGAAAGGCTCAAGGTTATTCAATATGAAGGACATTGTCGGATAAAATCCAACAAAGGATCTGGGGTGGGTATCGGCACACAACCAGAGGAAGAAGCAAGGCAAAGACATTGGATTATAGAAACAACTGAATAACTTAGAGCTCAATTGCTGAGGAATTATGATTTACAAAGCGAAGGATCAGAAGCAGACGCTGTGATCAAGGATGGATAAGTTCAGTAGACTTAGGGGCACAATCGACGACAATTTAATTGGCGGGAACCAGCTCATGTTCAAAATGACGTCTGAGCCGGAAAGATAATTTAGAAGGGTTGATTGATGATTTTGTGCATTCGCACACATCTTGAATCAATAGGATCAAAATGATAGTGTCAAAAGATACTAATGAATATTGCTAGTGATATGGGAGCATCCATAATGTAAGCATACAAGTATTTGCAGAGCAATAGTTCAAAGAGGATGCTCAGAAGGTCGAATAGCATTTTGAAGACTTTTATGAAACACATGAACAACTGGGGATGAGCGGATACTCGACAAGTGCGAGGATTTATTTGAAGGGGCATTCATGTGGCAAAGAACTGCTAGGTAGTAGGCACAAAGTATTCTCGGAATAATAGAGAAAACTTCGGGGTATCTTGTAATAACAATATCAATGGGGGATGATCGTATGAATAGCAAGTGTAAGTAGTTATCGATAAGGATTTATCAGTGGTCGGGAATAGCAAAAGTGATGGGCACAAAGTCTCGAGAGAATATCAAAGAGTATCTTCGGAATCTTCTGGTGAAGCAGGCCATCATCTGGAATGAGGGGCTCTCCGGGTGAAAGTGATAACGAGATCCTAATGTTAGATTTAGCAAAATTCATTTAACCTGAATAGAAGAGAGATCAGAGTCCTAGAGTATAGACAAGGAGTAAAAGATCCTAATACCACCCAATGGCGACGTGGGCCCATGGGTCGCACAGCCATGTCAGTAAAAGTTTTGTAAAGTCTAGACTCGACTTCGGCCAAGGAGTTGGAAGGGGGATTCCTACAAGCAGTCGGCTCTTGTACCAACTTGTGACGCCCCTGATTCAATCGTACACTAATCATGCACGCAAATGTGTACGATCAAGATCAGGGACTCACGGGAAGATATCACAACACAACTCTAAAACATAAATAAGTCATACAAGCATCATAATACAAGCCAGGGGCCTCGAGGGCTCGAATACAAGTGCTCGATCATAGGCGAGTCAGCGGAAGCAACAATATCTGAGTACGGACATAAGTTAAACAAGTTTGCCTTAAGAAGGCTAACACAAACCGGGATCTGATCGAAAGAGGCGTAGGCCTCCTACCTGGGATCCTCCTAACTACTCCTGGTCGTCGTCAGCGGGCTGCACGTAGTAGTAGGCACCTCCGGTGTAGTAGGAGTCGTCGTCGACGGTGGCGTCTGGCTCCTGGGCTCCATCGTCTGGTTGCAGCAATCGGGTAGAGATAGGGAGAAAAGGGGGAACAAGGCAACCGTGAGTACTCATCCAAAGTACTCGCAAGCAAGGAGCTACACTACATATGCATGGATATATGTGTAAAGGGCCATATCGGTGGACTGAACTGCAAAATGCCGAGAATAAGAGGGGATAGCTAATCACGTCGAAGACTACGCTCGGCAGCCTCCGTCTTCAGACATGTAGAAGAGAGTGGATGAAGTCCTCCAAGTAGCATCGCATAGCATAATCCTACCCGCGATCCTCTCCTCGTAGCCATGTTCGAGAGCGACCACCGGGTTGTATCTGGCACTTGGAAGGGTGTGTTTTATTAAGTATCCGGTTCTAGTTGTCATAAGGTCAAGGTACAACTCCAAGTTGTCCTATTACCGAAGATCATGGCTATTCGAATAGATTAACTTCCCTGCAGGGGTGCACCATATTACCCGACACGCACGATCCCATTTGGCCGGACACACTTTTCTGGGTCATGCCCGGCCGCGGAAGATCAACATGTCGCAGCCCCACCTAGGCACAACAGAGAGGTCAACCGCGGTCTAAACCTAAGCGCCAGGGTGCAGGCCCATCGCCCTTAGCACACTTGCACGTTATGAACGCGGCCGAAAGCAGACCTAGCCTAGCAAGCGTTCGGTCCAATCCGGCGCGCCGCTTCGATCGGCGGCGTCACGAAGTGCCGGTGATACCACGACGCGGTTGCCCATATCTTGTCCCACGTGGCGGTTAGCGCGTATAAGGTCAACGACCCAACTCGAGATCAAATACCAAGATCTCGTTAAGCGTGTTAAGTATCCGCGACGCCGACCAGGGCAGGTCCACCTCTCTCTAGGTGGTCTCAACCTGCCTGCCGCTCCTCCACAAGTAACACCGGGGCCGTCGGGAACCCAGCCCACCTCTCCGGGATGGAGCCACATCCTTTCAAATTTCATCTCCTAAAGCGTATCATAGGTAATGTAATAGTGTAAAGTATATAGTATATGCCGTGATCACCTCCGAAGTGATCATAGCCCGATAGTATAGCATGGCGAGACGGACAAGAATGTAGGGCCACCGATGGAACACTAGCATCCTATACTAAGCGGCGGGATAGCGGTAAAGGTAACAACGATAGTAGTAGCAGGACAGAGCTATGCAGCGATATAGGATAACCGAAAGCACTAACATGCTACACTACTCTAATGCAAGCGATATCTGTAAGAATAGGCGATATCCGTGATCAAGGGGGGGCTTGCCTGGTTGCTCGCAAGAGAGAGGCGTCAACTCCGTGGTCGTCTTGGGTAGCAATGGCGTCGGTCTCGGTGTCTAGCGGAAGAAGAGGGAAAAGAAACAATGAATACAATGCAAACATATGCATGACGATGCATGATAAAGCAAAGCGTGATGCTAGGAGTGCCCTAACGCAGTATGAGGTGATGCCGGTGAAGGGGGGAAACATCCGGGAAAGTATCCCCGGTGTTTCATGTTTTCTGGCAAAGGAGCCGGAGGGGGAAAGTTGCGAGTTAGATAGGTTAGGGATGCGTGGCGGACGAACGGGCTGCGTTTCCGGGTTCGTCTCGTCGTTCTGACCAACTTTCATGATGAAAATAATTTAATCCGAGTTACGGTTTAAAAGATATTATTTTCTAAAGATTTTATTAATCTCTGGGATTTAATTAATTATTTAATTTAATTCGAAAATGGATTTATGACGTCAGCATGATGTCATGCTGACGTCAGCAGTCAATAGGGTTGACTGGTCAACCTGACAGTGGGTCCCACTAGTCAGTGACACATTTTAATTACACATATTAATTAAACTAAACATGATTAATTAGGGGGGTGGGCCCCACTGTCATTGACTGATTAATTAATTACCTAACAGTTTAATTAGTTTAGTTAATAAAAATTAACTAAGTTAATTAATTCTTTAATTAATTAATTAATTAATTAATTATTTATTTATTTATTTTATTATTATCAATTTTTCTTTTTTTTGTGTAAACGTTCTGGGCGTGGGGCCCTTTGTCATAGGCCCTAGGGGGCCTAACTGGTGCGGGCTACCGGGCTACCGGGCGAGCTCTAACGGGCGAACCCGAGCACAGTGTCGCCCGAACGGACACGCACAGGGGCGCGGAGGAGGACACGAGCGGCATTGGGCGGTGAGGGGCACAGGTCGCAACCACGGCGACACGATGCGTGGGTGCGGATTTGGCGTGGTTGCCGCCGCAGCTGCAAGTCGACGGCAAGCCGGCCTTGTGGTGCTCGCATGGACAGAGAGGAAGAGGGAACCGTGCGGAAGTGAGGCAACGGTGCGAGGCAAGGCTACGGAGAGCGCGGGCCATGATGGCCTTGGGCGGGCGCCGCAGCCCGCTGGTCCCCGGCGCTGGCCGGGCGGAGGAGGGTGCCGCCAGAAAGGGATGAGGAGGCGCCCTTGACGGCGAGAGATGTAACGCGCCACGACGGGCGGAGCCGCGGGCGGCGAAGCGGGCGCGCCACCGTCTGTGGAGCGGCGCTTGGCGCAGATCTCGGCACGCCACGGGAGGTCGTGGGCGTGATTTAGTCTGACCCGAGCGAGGCAAGCGCCGCGAGAGGGACGGGAGAAGGAGGACGGTGTCCTCACCGGGTTCGTGGGTTCAGGCAGCGGGCGTGGGGAGGTAGGCGGGGACGGCGGCGTCGAGGGGGGCAGTCCGGCGAGGTGGAGGAAGCAGGCCGCCGGGCAATCCTTGCGGCGGCGGCGGCGTTCTCCGAGGCGACGTGCGGCGGCGTTCTCCGAGGCGACGTGCGGCGGCCTCCTCCTCGATCCCGATCCAATCGGGGCGAGGGGGAGATATTTTCGTGGGGGGGAGTGGGGTGTCGGTGGCGGTTCCGGTCCTGGGGGGAGTGGATAAGGGGAGTGGCCAGCTGGGCCGGTTTGGGCCTGCCCAGTTGGGCCGGTGGCCTGCTGGGTTTTCTCTTTTGTATCTCCCTTCTTTTAATTATTTTCTATTCTATTTTATTTCATTTTAAATCATTTAGGCATTTTATAAAAATGTGTTTGCTTTATAATATTTACCCTGGTAATATTCGGCACCCACCGAACATTTTTGTTTCAACTTTTGAAAACTTTTATTGTTGACATTAATTTAAATTTGAATTTTGAAGCGGTTTCGAATTAACTCGAGATTAACTTCAGTGACAGAGGTGACGTGGCACCATTAACGTGAGATTACTGTAGCGTGATCATCCGGGCGTTACAACATGGCATCCAGTTAATGGGTCGGCCTACTAGGGTCCTCAAAATCTTGTGGGCCTACAGCTGGGCCGGCCCATTAATATCGGCGAAATCTCGTGGGCCTTTAGCTGGGCCGGCCCATTATGATCCGCAAGAATTTTGTGGGCCTTTACCTGGGCCGGCCCATTATGGCACACAAAAATCTTGTGGGCCTTTACCTGGGCCGACCTATTATGGCCCGCGAAATCTTGTGGGCCTTTAGCTGCGCCAGCCCGTTATAGTCCGCAAAATCTCGTGGGCCTTTAACTGGGCCAGCCCATTATGGGCCGCCAAATCTTGTGGGCCTTTAGTTGGGCCGGCCCATTTAAACTTGATTGGCTGTGCCACGTGTCGACGTATCATAGGCGCCTTCTGTCCAATGAGTGGATGACATCTGTCCCAACGATGAGCCGACACGTGTTTCCTCCAGCCAATGATGATTTTACACGGAAAATCCCCATTGGTCGGGGCTGTTAACGGGTTATCGGATCCAAAACCCTACCCGATAGCTTAACGGCGTTCGTTACGGTGGATGCCGCGTGTCGGTCACCCTTGACGAAAGCATTTCCGTGTGTGCGATTTATCGTCATGGAAGTGGACAGTTCGTGATGATAATTTTGGTAATGTCATGGAACACTTCTCTGACAACCGGTATGACTATCTTGATTTTGTCATAAATTTGTCATGGATGTACATGCATGACAAAAACGCGACCTCTTGTGACAAACACGTATCATCACGGAAGTGTATTTTTTGTAGTGTATATACCTCGCACCCCAAGCGATCGAATAGGGCCAAAACCTAATTCCACCGCCGCAACCTTCTGTACCCACGAGATCCCATCTTGGGGCCTGTTCCGGAGCTCCGTCGGAGAGGGCATCGATCACGGAGGGCTTCTACATTAAGACTGTAGCCCTCCGATGATGTGTGAGTATTTTACCTCAGACCTTCGGGTCCATAGTTATTAGCTAGATGGCTTATTCTCTCTTTTTGGATCTCAATACAATGTTCCCCCCTCTCTCGTGGAGATCTATTCGATGTAATCTTCTTTTTGCGGTGTGTTTGTTGAGACCGATGAATTGTGGGTTTATGATCAAGTTTATCTATGAACAATATTTGAATCTTCTGAATTCTTTTATGTATGATTGGTTATCTTTGCAAGTCTCTTCGAATTATCAGTTTGGTTTGGCCTACTAGATTGATCTTTCATGCAATGGGAGAAGTGCTTAGCTTTGGGTTCAATCTTGCGGTGTCCTTTCCCAGTGACAGTAGGGGCAGCAAGGCACATATTGTATTGTTGCCATTGAGGATAACAAGATGGGGGGTTTTATCATATTGCATGAATTTATCCCTCTACATCATCTCATCTTGCTTAAGGCATTACTCTGTTCTTATGAACTTAATATTCTAGATGCATGTTGGATAGCAGTCGATGTGTGGAGTAATAGTAGTAGATGCAGGCAGGAGTCGGTCTACTTGTCTTGGACGTGATGCCTATATACATGATCATACCTAGATATTCTCATAACTATGCTCAATTCTGTCAATTGCTCAACAGTAATTCGTTCACCCATCGTAAAATATTTATGCTCTTGAGAGAAGCCACTAGTGAAACCTATGCCCCTCGGGTCTATCTTCCATCATATTAATCTTCCAACACTTATCTATTTACTTTGCTTTTATTTTACTTTGCATCTTTATCATAAAAATACCAAAAATATTATCTTATCATATGTATCAGATCTCACTCTCGTAAGTGACCGTGTAGGGATTGACAACCCCTTATCGCGTTGGTTGCAAGGATTTATTTGTTTTGTGTAGGTGCGAGGGACTCACGCGTAGCCTCCTACTGGATTGATACCTTGGTTCTCAAAACTGAGGGAAATACTTACGCTACTCTGCTGCATCACCCTTTCCTCTTCAAGGGAAAACCAACGCAGTGCTCAAGAGGTAGCAGAGATCTACATATCCGTATTGCCAAGCTTGCCTTCCACGCCAAGGAGAGTCCCATCCGGACACGGGACGAAGTCTTCAATCTTGTATCTTCATAGTCCAACAGTCCGGCTAAAGTATATAGTCCGGCTGTCCGAGGACCCCCTAATCCAGGACTCCCTCAATTGCTACTAAAATGACTTCTCCCATGTCCTCAAGGACAAATGGATCTACTCACAACACATCATATGGATCATAATCAGTAGGTATAAGCATATGATGAACAATCTGAACTCAACAATCTTTCACCAATAAATCTCATACTCATCAACTACAAGGTGTAATCAACACACATCAGTACTCCTAGTTACCAATCTGAGGTTTGATACAAAGATTGAACAAAATGGGTGAACTAGGGTTTGGAGATGAGATTGTGCTAGTGAAGATGATGATCTCCACTATGAACGGGGTGTTGGTGATGTTGATGATAGCTTTGATCTCCACTATGAACGGAGTGTTGGTGATGATGATGATCTCCACTAGTTATCCTTATCGGATGTCCGTTTTGGCAGAACATAGCTGTGGCGGGTACTGCTTACCGCCCGCCAGTGATAGATTAATTAGCAGTGGTGGGCAGTAAATTTGGCCCGCCACAAAACATTTTCCCGCGCTAGGTGCTTGTTTTTGCACCCGCCACATGTATCTTTTCCCACTTAGTACATAACACAAGAAATTACTTACTCTACAACTTGTGGCGTGCGTTAGCTAGTGCCCGTCACCGCTGAGTAAGTAATTTATTTGGTTATGTAAAGTGGTAATAGTGGTAAACCATGGTAAACTCGGTGAAGTCAGAGAGTAAGTAATTTATTTGGTTATGTACTAAATAGCAATAGCAATAGTGGGTAAGTGGTAATCGTGGAAAAGTCATAGAGTAAATAATATATTATGTTACACAATAAATAATAGAAAAGGGTTAAAAAACATAGCGGTGGTGGGCGCAATCTAGAGCCCGCCACAGATACCTAGACGATCCGGCGTGGACAAGATGTTTCCTTCTGGTTGGTCAAAACGACAATGCCACGGATTGATGACGTGTCTTGCATCCGCGCGTCCACACCCATTTGTGCTTCTTATGAATGGTGGAGGGGAGATGAGCCACAAGATCACCGGCCACATCCACCTCTCTCTCTATTTCTCGCTCAAAAGTTCAATCCACTTTCCGCCTCCATCTTCATCGGCCGATTTCGGCCGGCTTCGGCCATCTCCTTTGGCGCCAAGCATGCTCCAACGCCACCTCGCTCTCCTTTCTCTCTCTCTCTCTCTCTCTCTCTCTCTCTCTCTCTCTCTCTCTCTCTCTCTTCTCTCTCTTTCTTCCCTACCAGACCGAATCAATGATTGTTTCATTTCCACACTGCATCGGCTAACCCTACTCATCTTTGTCCGTGCAGATGTGATGGTGCTCTGGTCCATGCATGCAAATTCAACGACCAATGCCGGTCCGTGCGGGTGGTGATGCTCCGATGGTGGTGTCGAGGTCACGCGGAACCTGCTCGACCACGGGAGTGTCGACGTTGTGGAGGTGAAGCAGCGCCCGACGGATGGAGTGTGGAAGGGCGCATAGAGGCGGCAAGGACCGGTGGATCCATCGCGCGGCAGTGTTACCACCATAGATTTTGCGTGCGTGTATGCTAGCTTCCCGAGTTGGGGTAGGGCCGCACCATGGAGTGTCGTCGCTTCGCCGCCAGGATGTGCATATATTTTAATTTGTAAAATCATACCAATGGCGGGTGAATATTGACGCCCGCCATTGCTAGTTTGTATGTCGTTAGTGTTGTTAGTGGATTATACTAGTGGTGGGTGCTGGGTAAAGCCCGCCACTGCTAGGTCTTTACCAGTCGCAGGCGTAAAATTATACCAATGGCGGGTGAATATTGACGCCCGCCATTGCTAGTTTGTATGTTGTTAGTGTCGTTAGTGGATTATACTAGTGGCGGGTGCTGGGTAAAGCCCGCCACCGATGCCTTGTTAGCAATGGGAGGGGGGTGGCGCCCCGAGAATATTGCCACCACCGCTAGGCCTTCGTGTAGTAGTGTTATATTTCTACTCAGCGAGGGCTGGGGAGGGATCTGCACAATCAAAGTTAGTGTATAACGGATGAGGCGTTTTGGTGCCCGAGCTTAGCTGAGCTCGATATCCTTGCCTTGCGTTTTGTGCTTGGGATCCACGAAAAGGGTCGACTCGGTGACACGAGTTTTGAAAATTAGGACTGAGGCGGAATACCGGGCGGAATAGTGCTTGTCGTGGGCCCGAGTCTAGCGGCGGGCGGCGTAAGCGACGGTGTGGTGCGGTCCGTGGACCAGGACGTGAAGGGTTTTCCCGAGCCTTGGTCTAGATAAGGGGAACGGGACGGTGCGAAAACGTTAGCCGTTTGCCGGACACGTTTGCGACACACGTGTGTCTCCGCGACCCAACACCAGCCCCCTCCCCCATTCCGCCTAGCATGTGGGCGTTCATTCTGGAAGCACTTGCTGGCCCCCTGTATTCGTCTTCCTCCCAACCACCAGCCCCTGGCGGCGCTCGGTCTACAACGGCGGTCCATGTGTCCAAAAAATGGAGGAGGCTGGCATGGGGTTCCTCTTAGATGCCGTTGACAGGTTAGGCACCTCTTTTCTTGGACGCGGAGGAATTGATCCCGGGCACGAGTGATCCCGGATGAACAGTAAAATCTGAAAAAATAGTAAAAAAATTCAAAAAAATCTGAAATTTTTTGTCAAGAAACTTTGATGTTTTTTCTACATGCGTGCCAATTTTCCTGATGAAATGACATTTGTGGAGGTGTCAGCAAAAAGAAACAAAATCATGCTCCAAAAAAACTGTTTTTGGAAGCATTTTGGAGCATCGATTTTGTTTTTTTTTGCTAAGACCTGCATGAATGTCATTTTGTCATGAAAATTTGTACGCATGTGAAAAATATATCAATGTTTGTTACCAAAAAAATTCAGATTTTTTTTAACTTTTTAAATATTTTTTTCGTTTGTACTGTAGCAAAGGGTGCCTGTGAGGGGGGGGGAGGTGGCGCCCCTGAGAATATTGCCAGCCACTGCTAGGCCTTCGTGTAGTAGTGTTATATTTCTACTCAGCAGGGCTGGGGGAGGGGATGCAGACAATCAAAGTTAGTGTATAACGGATGAGGCGTTTTGGTGCCCGAGCTTAGCTGAGCTCGATATCCTTGCCTTGCGTTTTGTGCTTGGGATCCACGAAAAGGGGTCTGACTCGGCTGACACAGAGTTTTGAAAATTAGGACTGGAGGCGGAATACCGGGCGGAATAGTGCTTGTACGTGGGCCCTGAGTCTAGCGGCGGGGCGACGGAAACGACAGTGTGGTCTGGTCCGTGGACCAGGACGTGAAGGGTTTTCCCGAGCCTTGGTCTAGATAAGGGGAACGGGACGGTGCGAAAACGTTAGCCGTTTGCCGGACACGTTTGCGACACACGTGTGTCTCCGCGACCCAACACCAGCCCCCTCCCCCATTCCGCCTAGCACGTGGGCGTTCATTCTGGAAGCACTTGCTGGCCCCCTGTATTCGTCTTCCTCCCAACCACCAGCCCCTGGCGGCGCTCGGTCTACAACGGCGGTCCATGTGTCCAAAAAATGGAGGAGGCTGGCATGGGGTTCCTCTTAGATGCCGTTGACAGGTTAGGCACCTCTTTTCTTGGACGCGGAGGAATTGATCCCGGGCACGAGTGATCCCGGATGAACAGTAAAATCTGAAAAAATAGTAAAAAAATTCAAAAAAATCTGAAATTTTTTGTCAAGAAACTTTGATGTTTTTTCTACATGCGTGCCAATTTTCCTGATGAAATGACATTTGTGGAGGTGTCAGCAAAAAGAAACAAAATCATGCTCCAAAAAAACTGTTTTTGGAAGCATTTTGGAGCATCGATTTTGTTTTTTTTTTGCTAAGACCTGCATGAATGTCATTTTGTCATGAAAATTTGTACGCATGTGAAAAATATATCAATGTTTGTTACCAAAAAAATTCAGATTTTTTTAAACTTTTTAAATATTTTTTTCGTTTGTACTGTAGCAAAGGGTGCCTGTGAGCTCGAGCTCACAATAGCACTTTCGTTCTTTTCTTTCCTTTTCTTGACCAGTATTTATTTGTTATATGGCGACTGACCATGGCGGCCGCCATTGCCATCTGTTTCTCAGGTTCCCTCCTGCGAGAGGAGTATGCGGACAGCCATGAACATCAAGATCCGGCTCCCCTGGTACTCCTGGCAAACATCGGTTCTGGGGCAGGCATGCCCACAGACTTAAATGCTGACTCTGGGTATGGTCAAACAGATCGGAGGCGAAGGCAATGGTACATCAAGAGCTGGGGTCAGGCAAAGACCAGACTCGTCGCCGACGAGGTCTGCTGTTCACTGACAGGGTCAATCCACAGGCGGCAAAATTTCGTGTTTTGACCCTTTTCTGAAACCTATTCGAGATCTGACCCTAGATTGAATTTTTTTCGAGATCTAACTCTTTTACTACCGCCAGAGTCCATGGTGGTAGAGTCTAACAGCCTACCGCCAGAGACTTTGGCGGTAGGAAACATCGTTACCGTCAAATGGGCTGGCAGTAGCCTGCACAACCCTACCGCCAAGGTGCTTGGCGGTAGGCACGAGCACGCGCTGTGTTCAATACTTAGAGTTTTTGGCGGTAGGGCATGCAACCCTACCGCCAGGGTCCTTGACGGTAGGCTGTTATACCCTACCGCCATGGTCCCTGGCGGTAGCAAAAGGGTCAGATCTCGAATTTTTTTCAAAGTAGGGTCAGATCTCGAATAGGTTTGGGAAAAGGGTCAAAACATGAAATTTAGCCTCCGCAGGCCCCTGGATGGACAAAAAGGTAAGAATGCATGATGTTTTGTGCTATGGGAATTTAACTTCTATGCCTAGTTCGTGCACATTAATGTGCGTTGAATATATGCATCGATAGGACCTGCTGTGGGATTTTTAGTTTTAAGACTAGTGCCTGCTCATTTGTGGGCGCTGAAAAAGGAAAAACCGAGACAGATTAGAGGGTTTCAAGGAAAGGCTGGGGGTAGTAATGGATTTGGTAATCTGAATCTCATTTGGTGACTTTTAGAATCACTCACATATTACCAAAAACTAATGCAGAAAATATATTCTGTCAGACTTCAACGCCTACTAGTGGTGTTGTCATGAACTGCAGATTACGGCTGGGAAGTGCGCCACCAGATCGGACACCATGCCCTTCAAGAATGAGTGCTATGGAGCAGTCGATTCACAAATATGCGGAGGGAGCCAACAAAGAGTGTGATAAGGTCCAAACTTCGCCTGAGTATCGATTCGTTGGGCGAGGCATATGCTTTCTATAATTTGTATTCCTGAGAGATTGGCTTTGGTATTAGGTATGGCAAGAGCGGATTAAACGCAGAGAGGACAAAATGCATGCATGAGTGTGGGGTTGCTCGGTGAGTTTTTATTATGGGTTTGTTGTTTTGAGTTTTAAGTTTAGGGAAATACATGACTGTATGATGTGCTGGACCAGGGTTAAAAATTTCAGCGAAATTTCCGAAAATTCACATATTTCAGTGGGGTGCGAAATATTTTTAACCCCAAAATTTCAATGCAGATTCAAACTGATTTCAAAATAAATTTAGATTTTGTTAAAAATCAATAAAATTAAGTGAAACTTGAAATCACAAAAACCGAAATAATTTCTGAAATATGCAAAATTTCTGAAATTTCGCATATTTCAGTTAGCTCCGAAATAATTTGGTTTCCGAAATTAAAAACCTTGTGCTGGACGACTTGCAGGGAAAGCCGGCGACTGAGAATAGTAGGTCATGCAGATGTGAGTGCCCGGCCTTGATTAGGTTGTTACGTGCAGCAGACAACAGCTGGTACATTACAGAGCATCGTGAAGGCCACAACCATTTCATGTCGTTGACGATGGGCGAGAAAGTGCACTGGCAATCGCACAAGCATGTTAATGTGTACACAAAGGATTTGATAAAACAGCTGAGGGAGAATAATGTTAACCTTGGGAAGGTGTACAACTTGATTGGCAGTTTCTTTGGGTTAGTCGAGAAAGTGCCATTCACAAAGCGGACTCTTAAGGAACATTTGCTGACATTGTGAATGGTGATCCTAGGTTTACATACAAAGTTTTGGCGGATAGATAGAGCAAGGTGAAGAATCTCATGTGGACTAATGGGAGGAGCGGGATGCAGTACAGGTTCTTTGGTGATGTGGTTACTTCCGATACAACTTACAGGACAAACCTGTATGACATGCCTTTTGGTCTTTTTGTTGGGCTAAACAACCATTTTCAAAGCATTATAGTTGCTAGCGTCTTAATGTGGGGCGAACAAGAAGATAGTTCTGAATGGGTTTTTACCGAGTTCATGCGAATGATGAGAGGCCCTGCTCCAAAGACCATTCTGACCGGCGAGTGTCACGCATCCAGTATGTATTGTTTAACAAAATTGCAAGTACATTTATTACAGTCATAGATATGAATAGTTTCATGGGTTATAACTCTGAACTTGTTATTTACAGACCAGAACAGGGCAATGGAGTTGGTAATCAAGAAAGTTTACCCAGGACCATGCACAGGTGGTGCAAATGGCACGTGTTGAAGAAAGCCAAGGAAACACTAGGCCGCTGTACACGAAAAAAAATCTGATTTCCAATCGGAATTCCATAAGGTTGTCAACCATATGTTAACTGAGGACGAGTTTGAGGCGGCGTGGAACATGTTGTTAGATAAGTACAATTTGAGGACACACACATACATGACACAGTTGTATGAAATCAGGAAAAAATGGGCAAAACAATACTTCAAGGGAGTTTTTTGCGCGAAGATGACAAGCACACAGCTCAGTGAGAGTGCAAACCACATGCTGAAGACGTATATGCCTCCGAAGAGTCCAATGCACGTTTTTGTTAGGCAATACATGTGGTTACAGTTCGACCGTGAGCGTGAGGAAAGCTACGAGGAGAAGATGACAATGATTGTAAGTAATACTTATTGGAAAGCAAAATTTATGTTCCATGCAATGCAAATTTTGCAGGATCTAATTTGGAAAGTTGTGCTGATATTGACACGGGGAGGAGCTGTGAGAACTAACTTGGTGACAGTGTCATGCAGGAAAGATATACACTAGGGCGATGTTTGAAGAGTTCGGACGCTTGCTAATTGAAGCGACGGCGTACAATGTAAATGAAATAAAGAAGATGAGGAAGTATGTGACAGTACACAACAACGCAGCCAAAAGAGAGAAATGAAGCAGGGTTGAATACAAGCTGAACATAAGTGTAGATCAAGAAGAATTTACTTGTGAATGTGGTCAGTTCAAGCACACTTTGATGTTGTGCTGCCATATTCTAAGGGTAAATTTCCTTAATTACTCTGTTCGTTTGAATGAAAACGAGTCTGTCAGGTAGAGAAGTAATATGTTTTTGCACTGACGCAGGTGATGGAAATACTTCATCTCGACGAGATCCATGCCAAGCATATAATGAAGCGGTGGACGAAGGACGCAAGGGACATACTACCACAACATCTGGTGCAGTACCAGAAAGATAATCCAGTTAACCTATCATTCACATGTAGGCATTCCACCCTTTATTAGAAAGCCATGGAGGTAGTACGGTTGGGTGATGCTAGCGCAGAAGCGTTCAATCACGTTTTTGCTGGACTTGAGGCTCTAATTGTGAGCGGATCAACTTTTGCCGAGAGGAGGGATGGTTTGGGATTTGAAGACGGTATTGCTGACTTAGTTCCTGGTACATTGCCCGGGAACAGAGAGATTGCATATGTTGGTGGCGAAGTTGCCGATAAATGCATCAGTGCTCGAAACTCTGTCAGGGTTAACGCTCTTCATGGGTTGACAGCCCAAGAGATGCAGAGGGGTGTCGGGAGACCGACCAACAGCAGGGAGATTGCACCATATGAGGGGCTGAGTAAGGGGACAAGATTCTGCAGCATATATGGCTGTGAAGGACACAAACGGACCACATGCCCTGGAAGAGGGGATGCTCCAAAAAAACGCGGAAGCCTGGGAAGTGCAAGAACTGTCGCATGGAGGGACATCACCGGACCACATGCAGTAGGCGGATGGGGGTTGCTGAGACTAGCCACTGTGGGAGTAACTTCAGTAGTAATATCAAGTCCAACTCAGCAAATTTGCTTATGTGGCAATGAATTAAAGAGGAGAGATAGAGTTGTAGTAACTTAGCTAGTTACTGTAACATCACATGTTCCAATGCAATATGAGTCTATAACATAATAAATGAAGTTTTAATTTGCATGTTACCACACTTATGTTACTACCCACTATGAAGGTAGTAACATAGTCTAAGGTTATGTATATGTTACTAGTGTATATTACTCTCCATTGTGGCTAGTCTGAAAAATGAAATCTGAACTTTAGATACTCTGTATTATTGTAGTTCCAAGGACTTTCTGGTGTGTTTAAGTGAGTGTTGCTCTAAGCTTGGTCCTCTAGTTTCAAGATACGTGTGGCAGGATGTAAACTTATGTCACAAATTTGCTTAGTAGTCATTTGTTATTTATGCTATGTAACTTACGTTTGAATTAAAACTATTTGCTAGTACATGTTCGATGTTCCAGGTTTATTATCTGAAAAATAGAAGTTTGCTATCATTGACAGCAGAGGGATTACATGCGAGCCCTGGAACTACTATCTGCATGGGTGCTATCGGTTTGGTGACACATGGTGCTATCAGCATGCAAGTGCCCGCTTCAAAATTTGAATTGTTGGTGATAGTAAATGCAAGAAGTGCAGACAAAGGTGGCATGGTGGAACCGGCTTAAGCTGTATAAGAGCAGGATACCCGGCGGCAACAATTTGGTGCTTACCACCACACTCCTGCACTTTCCAAAACTTTCTGAATATAGGAGCACTAGCTATGAAGAAGACGCGTCGGACATGGTGGCCGCAGTCTGGCTGGATGAAGAAATGAGGATATTTCTGATGCAAGGGGTTGGATGTGGAGGACGGGACGAGGGTGGCGCATTTAAAGCCAGCGCCGTTTGGAGACCGGCCGCGTGAATGGCTCAGGCTGGCTCAGAGAACACACCGAGCCATCTAACTGCGCCCTGTTCCGCCTCTCTGCCGTGACGTGCCGTTGCACTGATTGCTCTCCAACGGTTGAATGGAAAAACGTAAATACGACAGCAAAATACACTGGAAGGCACTGATCCACATGTGAGGTTGTGGTGTAGATTACGGGATCATCTGAGCCCGGGCTCAGAAACTGATTTTCGGTGTATAACATGATTTATTGCCTGCATTTTGCTTAGCCAAACTGAACCGAGTCACCGGCCATCGATGGAGGGACCTAAAATTCATGGAGGGAACCAAAACAAAACACAGCCTACCTGTACAATGTGAGACGTATTTTCTTCACCATCCACACCGGTCCCACGGGGTGCATTGACCAATCAGAGTATTGTGTGCGACCGTGTGCATGTACACACCGTGTTTACCATACGTGTGTGTGTAAGTATGTGTTTGTTTATGTGTGAGCCGCGCGCTCGTGCATGTGTAATCTCTCATCCCGGTTGATGCATCACCCAATGGTAATGCTCGTGGTTCATCTGTAACCCAGAGTACTTTCTTCAACTGGTGGAAGCATTGTTAATTTCATAAGGCACTAAGAAGAGAATAATTTAGTTCGCACAGACAGACGGCTTATAATTTATTTATTTATTTAAAAGGAGGATGTAACCCGGCCTCTGTATCTGGGCTATGCATGCAACCGTTTTATTAATTATTCACATAGCCCTTTCAAGGTAATACATCAGTAAGTCTGAAGCCATCATCTTGGCAACATCTGTCGTTACTCCTATCCACGTGATGAAGAGGTGGCAAATGTCTGAGCCTAATACCAAATAGGCATCGCATCAATACCTAACATCTAATGCCGGATGCCCCCCATCCAAGCCACAATACCTGAACTGAGCTACACACCGTCCGGCGCACCTTCAGTGGGCATCACATGCGCACGCTGCAAGGGCCGTCACCTCCTTCATCCATCAACCCATCCTCGGATCAGATACTGATGCATCGACCTTACCAGGCCTCTCTGTCATCGACGCCACCACGACGCCAGACAGCGTCGTCCTCCTGCACGAGTCCATTGCCACCCAACGGATGCCAAGTCTTCACTGCGCGCCGCTGCCGAGATCCGCTGCCATCGATGTGTAGGATGAAGCACCGCTTCACCACCTACCGACGCCCAACCACCAATCCGTCCACATGTCCGTCCAGCCGATGAATGTCCCCAAAGATGATGCCCCCACGGGGGTGACGATGAAGACGACGCCATCATCCGATCCAGTAGGCCCCTCAACGCCTCCTATGAGGGCTACAAAGCCCACGGGCGCCGCCGTCAATGGTAGCCTCCTCCAGATCTAAGGTTTCCCCAGGAAACAATGTAGTGAGGGACGCCCCCACCATCGCCTCCAATGAGGAAATGACACCCAGGGGCGCCGCCGACGATGGTGGCATCCTCACCCACTTCAGAAGCTAGGCCACCATCTCCTCCACTTGATCCGCCGCCGGGAAGCCACCGCGAGGCAACACTCACCGACCAGATCCCTTTGGACCGACGTTGAAGACAACCAAAGGTAGAGGAGGCCACATCGCTGCGTGACCGCCGCCATGGCTACACACACGTCTGTAACACCCCGGAAGTAACTTTCCATATTTGTAACTCCAACTCTTGCCATTTTCGGCATTGTGATATGATATTCCCTCCGTGGTTGGGTTTTTCTTCTTTTTGCATTTTGTCCATGTCATGCATTTTATATCATGTCATCATGTGCATCGCATTTGCATACGTGTTCGTCTCATGATTCCGAGCATTTTTCCCGTTGTCCGTTTTGCAATCCGACACTCCTATCTCCCCCGGCGGCCCCTTTTACGTTTTTCCGTGTGCGGGTACTAAACCTTCTCGGAGTGGACCGAGGTTTGTCTAGTGGCCTTGGTATACCGCCCGTAGACCACCGGTCAAGTTTCGGATCATTTGGAGCTCGTTTGGTACTCCAACGGTTAACCGCACTCTCGCAAAGGCCTCTTTTAAGTTGCAGCCCAACACCCCTTCAAAACAGCCCAATAACCCATCTAAGTCGCTTCCATGCTCTCCGTCGTTCGATCATGATCGTGTGGTAAAACTACACCTCATTTGGACTCTCCTAGCTCCCTCTATGCCTATTTAAGCAAACCCCTCCAAATCCGGATCATCCCCGAAACCCTAATTTTTCCCTCCGCGCCGCGGACGTATCCGCCCGGCGCGGACACGTCGCCGCCGCCGCTCCAGCCAGCGGGAGCGCCACGTGGCGGCTCCGCCCGCCGCCGCGCCCTGCCCAGCCGACCCGTGCCCCCCCACCTCCCATCCGGCCGCGCGCCCCCTCGCCAGCGCCGCCCGCCTCCTCTGGCGGCGCGCCTCGGCCGGCCGCCGCCGTCCTCCGCCGCCTCGCCTCGGCCGGCCGCCCGCCGCCTCTCGCCGCCTCGCTGCCGGCCGGCCCGGCCCGCCTCGCCGCCCGCCGGCCCCGCCTCGCCTCCGCCGCCTCGGCGACCTCCCTCCGCCGGCCGCCCCGACCCCGGCCACCTTCCTCCTCCTCGCCCGGGCTCCGGCGAGCCCGAGCCGCCGTCGCCCCGATCCGATCGACCGAGCTCCCGTTGACTTCTTCCCCCCCTCGTTTTTCTTCTAAGTTTTTTTCATCTCATTGATATTTTGTGTCATTTTCATTGTAGTATAACTTTGCATCTGTAGCTCCATTTTGCGCGTATAATATGTAAAAATGTTCGCCTCGAATAGTAGATCATTTCATCTCATTGCATCATTTTCATTTGAGCTCATCTTGATGCCCGAAATGCTATTAGAAGAGGGCTATGTGATGTTAGTTTCTGTTTCTTAACAGAACTTGCACTTTTGTTATTTTTGCCATGATTGATGTGTGCACCCTATGAATTTGAGTCCTACATGTGTTTTGTAATATGCCATGCCATCTTTCCAGGGGTGTATGCCATGTATTTTTGTGATCTATGTGGTGACTAGCACAAGCATGCAAAGTAGGTGTCCTGATGTTGCTGTTTTCAGCCCTGTTTAGCTGATAATTTGATGCCATGTTAACTTGATGCTACCAAGAGGTCCATGCATATTTTGAGATACTTCAGTAAGGATGTTTTGTAGAGCATGTCTTGCTATATCCAGCCATGCCTTTGTTTGCAATTATAGAGTGCCATAGCTTGAGTCAATCGAGCTCTACTTTTGCTATCAAATGTTTCCTGGCAGATTGTTTACTTGTAATTCAATTTTTCCTAAGTTGTTGTGGTTGATCCATGTATGCTATGTTGTTGTTCTTGCCATGTATGTCTTCTATGACATGTATTCTTGATGTATGTATGCTTAGTTTATCATATAAGGCTCTGTAGTGAGTGCATTGAGCTTGCAAACATGCCTACTTGTTATCAGTTTTGGACATGCCATGTTGCTGAATCTGTTAACGAAACTTTCAATATTGACATGGGTGTTACTATATTTTCTGATCCTTTTTGGCTTATGGTCAGTACGGGACTTTTGTTCTATGCTTTGAGTAGATTCATGCCATGCCATGTTTTGCTACTTTAAGTTCCTGTAGCATGTAGTTTTGTTGCTCTGAATATTGCAACCTGATGCTGTTTTTGCCATGTCCAGCCTGATATTTTGTGCACTTTTGCCATGCTTGTTTGAACCTGTTATGATGTGAACTAGCCGTAGCTCAGTGCTCATCTTTTGTCGAGCATCTTGTGTAGATCACTGTCATATACTTTGTTGGTACGTTTGGGTGCAGTAGCTTAATTTCTTGTTGCGTGCTAAGTGGCATCATGCTGTTAATGGCAGATTTGTGCCATTCTTGTTTTGCTTGTCATTTGCAAACCGTGCATCCGATTCAGGTGATCTTTATATCGATTTCAACCGAAATCATCTCATCTTTCCAGTGGCATACTTGGTTTGCCAAGTTGATGCCTGGTTCATTATTTTCCTTCCAGGCGCTTTGTCGCATTGCATATCACATCCGCATATCATGTCATGTTTTGCATCATGTTGATTGTGCATTGCACCGTGATTTATTGTGGTTCCTTTGTTTGTGTTTTTGCCTTGGGTAGAGCCGGAGGCGAGTGCGTGAGCGAGGAACCTGTTGAGAACGCTTACGAGGATCAAGTTTTCGACAACTCGAGAACATTGCGAGCAAGATGACCATACCCTCGAAATCACTTCTATCTTTGCTATGCTAGTTGCTCGCTCTTTTGCTATGCCTATGCTACGATGCCTACCACTTGCTATATCATGCCACCCATATTGCCATGTCAGCCCTAACCATCCTTTTCCTAGCAAACCGTTGATTGGCTATGTTACCGCTTTGCTCGGCTCCTCTTATAAGCGTTGCTAGTTGCGGTGAAGCTGAAGTTTGTTCCTTGTTGGAACATGGAGATGTTGTTCCTTGTTGGAACATGTTTACTTGTTGGGGATATCACAATATATATATCTGCTATAATTAATACATCTATATATTTGGTAAAGGGTGGAAGGCTCGGCCTTATGCAGTGTTTTGTTCCACTCTTGCCACCCTAGTTTCCGTCATACGGTGTTATGTTCCTTGATTTAGTGTTCCTTACGGTTGGGTGATTTATGGGACCCCTTGACAGTTCACTTTGAATAAGACTCGTCCAGCAAGGCCCAACTTTGGTTTTACCATTTGCCACCTAAGCCTTTTCCCCGGGTTTTCACGAGCCCGAGGGTCATCTTTATTTTCACCCCGGACCAGTGCTCCTTGAGTGCTGGCCCGAACTGAGCTACTGCAAGGGGCCACCACGGGAAACTCGAGGCTTGGTTTTACTCGTAGCTAGTCTCATCCGGATGTGCCACGAGAACGAGATATGTGCAGCTCCTATCGGGATTTGTCGGCACAATCGGGCGGCTTTGCTGGTCTTGTTTTATTCTTTGTCGAAATGTCTTGTAGTCCGGGATTCGAGATTGATCGGGTCTTCCCGTAGAAGGAATATCCTTCGTTGACCGTGAGAGCTTATTATGGGCTAAGTTGGGACACCCTGCAGGTAATATCTTTGAAAGCCGTGCCCGCGGTTATGAGGCAGATGGAAATTTGTTAATGTCCGGTTGTAGAAAACCCGAAGTTGACCTCAATTAAAATACACATCAACCGCGTGTGTAACCGTGATGGTCTCTTCTCGGCGGAGTCTGGGAAGTGAACACGGTGTTGGAGTTATGTCTGACGTAAGTAGTTTAGGATCACTTCTTGATCGCTATTAGCTTCACGTCCGTGCTTTGCTTCTCTTCTCGCTCTCTTTTGCGAGGTAGCCACCATATATGCTAGTCGCTTGCAGTAGCTCCACTTTACTACTCTATCCTTCCTATAAGCTTAAATAGTCTTGATCTCACGGGTGTGAGATTGCTGAGTCCCCGTGACTCACAGATTCTACCAAAACAGTTGCAGGTTCCGACGAGGCCAGTGCAGGTGACGCAACCGAACTCAAGTGGGAGTTCGACGAGGAACGTGGTCGTTACTATGTGTGTTTTCCTGACGATCAGTAGTGGTGCCCAGTTGGGACGATCGGGGATCTGTGTAGCATTTGGGGTATCTTCTTTTATTTTGGTTCCGTAGTCGGACCTTGAGTGTACTCTGAATGATGGATGTTTATTTATGTATTGTGTGAAGTGGCGATTGTAAGCCAACTATGTATCTCTTTCCCTTATTTATTACATGGGTTGTGTGAAGATTACCTCACTTGCGACATTGCTTTCAATGCGGTTATGCCTCTAAGTCGTGCCTCGACACGTGGGAGATATAGCCGCATCGAGGCGTGACAAGTTGGTATCGAGCCTTCCCGACTTAGGAGCCCCCTACTTGATTGTTTCTTTGGCGTTGTTGAGTCTAGAATGGAAAATGTTTTGAGTCTTAGGATTATATATCGAGAGTAGGATTCTTTTTACTTCCCAGTCCTTAAATCGTCGCTCTGGTGAGGTCTCTGACGTAGAGTTTTGACTCTCCTCTCCTCAAATTTCACTAAAAAATTTTAGGATCACGTGGGTATCTTGGAATCGTTCGATGGTTTTGTGACGAGAACATTGTTCTTGGTGCCTCGACATTTAGGGGTTGTGGCGGTGTCCCGGGAGTTGAGCTCCGAGGTGTTGTCGTCACAATTTTATCGTTGCGATTCTGGAATACCTGAGTTTTACCGACATCGAAATCTCTTTTGTGCGTTGTTGGTGAGATAACCCGATAGCCCGATCTTGAGGCGAAAAGGGAGTATTGCCATGACTTGTATAACGGATGTTTTTGAAGGTCGAGGTACACGATTTCGAGGATTTCTTGGTTATGTGTTGACGGATGGATACAATTGGATCTAGGTATTGTTAGTTTGGGTGATATATTTTGTGTCCCTGTATCCCCAACACCAGATTGCATAACCGAAAGTTTCGGGAGTTTATAGGTGGGAATTCTAGTAGCTTACGGATATTCTTTCCGGCGGATGTATGATTTGAGATTGGGGTTCAACGTCTAGTGGTCCGCCCATTCACGGTCGATTCTGATGGTCGCGAGGCGTCTTAAAGAATCCTTGGCTATGCTGATTCGGGGACGTCTTGTTTGTCATTCGTGACGTCCGCTATACGTCGTGTCCGTGTGGGCCCCACCACGAACACTTTGGGCGAAATCTCTATCATGTGTTTGTTCCGGCTCATTCTAGAAGCCAATCTTTTGTTTTCAGATATTCGATTTGTTTCCAAGATGATGTTGTTTCCATATCTTTATCTAAGTGGCTTCTCACCTTAATGGACGTGTGATGATTAACTTTGGAATTCATTCGTTCATTCTTGCTCGAATGTTTATTGTGAAGACTATATGTTGCAATTTCTATCCGTTGATTCTACTTGACTATTTGTCTATCAAAGGACTAACGGATGTCACCCTCTTCAGGATGGCTCCGCCAACGCGTCTGAATCCGGATCGCAATGATGGGGATCAGTCGAACCCTCCACCTCCACCTCCGCCTCCAGAGGCCTGGCAAGCTATCATGGCAGCCACCAATGCCAATGCTCGAGATGATTATGCAGCTCTTGCAAGAACGTACTCAGGGCAAGGCAATCAAGGAAATCAAGGTCAAGGCAACAACCAGCCGCACTTTGCTACTCTCGATCGGTTCCTCGCTAATCAGCGAAGTCTTTCGGTTTACGTAGCCGAGGCCACAGACGCCGACGATTGGCTTGTGGACATCTGCAAGCATTTTGATTGTAGCAATGTCAGACCTGAGGATTTTGTCAAGTTTGCATCGTTTCAACTCAAGGACCAAGCTGCTGAGTGGTACCAGCAATACAAAGATTCCTGAGGAGGTCGTGTCATTACCTGGGATGAGTTCCGCCGTGATTTCAGAGCTCATCACATTCCGAAAAGTGTTGTTGAGAGCAAGCGTGAGGAATTCCGCAATCTCAAGCAGGGAAACATGTCTATCTATCAATACAATATCCAGTTCCAGAAACTCGCTCGTTTTGCTAAGCAAGACGTACCCGATGAAAAGAGTATGATCTATCAATTCGGAGGTGGTGCGAGAGAAGATCTGCAATTAGCTCTTGTGCTTTTGAGCCGTA
Source organism: Aegilops longissima (assembly GCA_021605205.1). NCBI lineage: Eukaryota > Viridiplantae > Streptophyta > Magnoliopsida > Poales > Poaceae > Aegilops > Aegilops longissima. Next base: position 100,970,503 of record CM038680.1, on the reverse strand, counting down.
AAAGTATGATGAATTCTACAACATGGCTCTGAAGCAAGAAGCTGCCCAGCTCAAATGTGAGGCTTCTAAGAAGAGAATCAGGGATGCAGTTCAGTCTTCTTCTTCCTCTCAAGTGGCAGCTAAGCAGCGAAGTTCTACCTTCCTCCTCCTCCATTCCGTCGGCCTTATCAGCCAAAGAACTCAGGTGGCCGTGGATCTTCCCACCCACCCAACCCAAGCTATCGAAATAAGTCTAATTCTCAAGCTCCAAGGTCAAGTGCTCCTTTCCACCGTCCGCTCTCTCGAGGTGACTTGCAACAAATGTCGTGAGAAGGTCACTATGCGAACAAATGCTTCAACCAAAGGCGCCTTCCGCCTCCTCCTCTGTGAAATCTTCCAGCAATGCAAAGGGTCAAGCATAATCCCAAGTCTGCAAAGGTGAACATGATGAATGCAGCTCAGCGGAGGAATCTTCGATGTGATAATGGGTAATCTTCGATTAATGATATTCTGCAAAAGTCTTATTTGATCTTTGGTGCATCGCATTCTTCCATGTCATATCCTTTTGCATCAAGCACAATTTTGATCTGAGAGGAATTACCTAAAGCATTGCAAGTTATTTCTCCGGCTAAGCGTTTGAGCTCTAGCATGATGGTTCGAATGTCGGTATCAAGATGGGCGATTATAGATTTCTGCTAAACCTATTGTCCTTGGTGACTCGGATATTGATCTTATTCTCGGAATGGATGGCTTTCTCAGCACAAAGCTCAGCTTGATTGTGCTGCCGGGAAATTCAATTGACTCACTCTTCTAATGATGTGATCATCTATGCGCTCGTGATGAAACCATTCGGTTGTTTTCTCTCAATGAGAAGGAGAATTGGATGCTATCTCTCGATTCGATCGTTTGTGAGTACCAAGATGTCTTTCGGAAGAGCTTCCGGGTATGCCTCCTCATCGGCGATTGAGTTCGTTATCGATCTTGAGCACGCATCGAACCCCTTTGCAAGCGTCCATACAAGCTTGGACCTGATGAGCTGAAGGAATTGAAGAAGCAGCTCGATGAACAAGAGCGTCTGGGTTTGATCAGACCGAGTTCATCTCCTTGGGGTTGTGGTGTTCTTTTTTTCCAGAAGAAGGATGGCACGGACCGACTTTGCGTCGATTACCGTCCATTGAATAAAAAGACAATCAAGAACAAGTATCCACTTCCCAACATCAATGAGCTTTTCGAGCAACTCAAAGGTGCTAAAGTGTTCTCCAAGCTTGACCTACGTATGGGTTATCATCAGATTCGCATTCGTGAACAAGATATTCCCAAGACAACATTCAGAACAAGCTTTGGTTCTTATGAATATACTGTCATGTCTTTCGGCCTTGTCAATGCTCCTCCAACATTCTCTCGGATGATGAATTTCATCTTCAACCCCTACACCAATGAATTCGTCTTGGTCTATCTTGATGATATTTTGGTCTTCTCCAAGAATAAGAAGGATCATGCCAAACATTTGCGATTGGTACTAGACAAGCTCAGAGAGTATCAATTCTATGCTAAGTTCTCCAAATGTGAATTTTGGCTTGATGAAGTGCTTTATCTTGGTCATATCATCTCCGCCAAGGGCATCGCTGTTAATCCCGAGAAGGTGTCCGCAATTGTGAATTGGGAACCTCCTCAGAATGTCAAGCAGCTCCACAGTTTTCTTGGTCTTGCAAGCTATTGCCGAAGATTCGTTGAGAATTTCTTCAAGATTGCAAAGCCTCTTTCCAACCTTCTCCAGAAGCATGTGAAGTATGTCTGGTCTCCTGAGTGTGATGTTGCTTTCAATACCCTCAAAGAGAAACTCGTCACAGCTCCTGTCTTGACTCCTCCTGATGAATCCAAGCCATTCGAAGTTTTCTGTGATGCTTCTCTTCAAGGTCTCGGTGTTGTGTTAATGCAAGAGAAGAGAGTTGTGGCTTATACCTCTCGCCAGTTGAAGCCCAACGAGAAGAACTACCCCACTCACGATCTTGAGTTGGCGGCAGTTGTCCATGCATTGATAACATGGAGACATCTCTTGTTGGGAAGGAAAGTGGACATTTTCACCGATCACAAGAGTCTCAAGTACATCTTCACTCAACCCAACCTCAACCTCGGCAGACTCGATGGGTAGAAATGATTCAAGAGTACAACCCAAGTATTGAATATACTCGGGCAAGGCCAATGTCATTGCAGATGCCTTGAGCAGGAAGGCTTATCGCAATGTCTAATCCTCAAGCCCTTTCAGCGGATCTCTGTGAAGCTTTCCAAGCTGAATCTTCAAGTTGTTCCTCAAGGCTTTCTTGCCAACCTCATAGTCTCTCCTACTTTGGAAGATCAGATTCGTGAGGCTCAACTTCGGATACCATGGTGAAAAAGGTGAAGCGTGGTATCGACAAGGGCATTTCAAGTACAAGTGCTTCCACATTGATGACAAAGATACTCTTTTCTTTGAGGACGGATTGTGGTTCCTAAGGGTGATCTGAGAAAAGTCATTATGAGCGAGGCTCACAATTCGCTTCTATCCATTCATCCTGGAAGTACGAAGATGTACCATGATCTCAAGCAGTCATATTGGTGGACTCGAATGAAGCGAGAAATTGCTCAATTCGTGAATGAGTGTGATGTCTGCAGAAGAGTGAAAGCAGAACACCAAAGACCAGCTGGTCTCCTCCAACCTCTTGCTATTCTAGAATGGAAGTTTGATCATATTGAAATGGACTTCGTGACTGGTTTTCCAAAGTCCAAGCGTGGAAATGATGCTATCTTCGTTGTCATTGACAAGCTTACTAAAGTGGCTCATTTTCTTCCTATCAAAGAATCCATCACAGCAGCTCAGTTGGCAGAGCTATACACCTCGAGATTGTCTCCTTGCGGCATTCCACAAGTGATCTCTTCAGACCGTGGCAGCATCTTTACCTCCAAGTTTTGGGATTCTTTTCAGAAGGCCATGGGCACCAACATTCGTTTCAGCACAGCTTTCCATCCTCAAACAAGTGGCCAAGTTGAGCGAGTAAATCAAATTCTTGTAGATATGCTCAGGGCTTGTGTCATTTCTTTCGGTATGAAGTGGGAAGATTGTCTTCCATATGCCGAGTTCTCCTACAACAACAGCTTCCAAGCGAGTTCGGGCAAGGCCCCATTCGAAATTCTCTATGGCGAAAAGTGCGTACTCCTCTCAATTGGTGCAGAGACAATGAGCGCCAACTTCTTGGCAATGACTTGATTCTGAAGCGGAAGAAATGTGCCAAGTCATTCGTGAGAATCTCAAAGCCGCGCAATCGCGCGGAAAGAGCTATTATGATGATAAGCACCGTGATGTGGCTTTTGAAATCGGAGACCATGTCTACCTCGCGTCTCTCAATGAAAGGCACTCGTCCGCCCGGTATCAAAGGAAGCTTGCCCCTAGATCGTGGGTCCTTTCAAGATTATTGGCAAAAGAGGCGATCTCGCCTATCAACGAGCTTCCATCCAACTTTGCAAGCGTGCGATGTGTTCCACGTGTCACAGCTTCGCAAGTGCTTCAAGACTCTGAGCGCACTATCAACTTCAAGAGATTGACCTTCAAGAAGATCTCTCTTATCATGAGCACCCGTTGCTATTATTGAAGAAACCGAGCGCAAGACTCGCAACAAGTCAATCAAATTCCTGAAAGTGAAGTGGTCACACCATTCGACCGAGAAGCTACACGAGGCGCGAGGATCACCTCCGTTCGAATATCCGGAGTTCTTTCAGTCCTAGATCTCGGGCGAGATCCTCTTGTAGTGGTGGAGTGTTGTAACACCCGGAAGTAACTTTCCATATTTGTAACTCCAACTCTTGCCATTTTCGGCTTTGTGATATGATATTCCCTCCGTGGTTGGGTTTTCTTCTTTTGCATTTTGTCCATGTCATGCATTTTATATCATGTCATCATGTGCATCGCATTTGCATACGTGTTAGTCTCATGATTCCGAGCATTTTTCCGTTGTCCGTTTTGCAATCCGACACTCCTATCTCCCCGGCGGCCCTTTTACGTTTTTCCGTGTGCGGGTACTAAACCTTCTCGGAGTGGACCGAGGTTTGTCTAGTGGCCTTGGTATACCACCGTAGACCACCGGTCAAGTTTGGATCATTTGGAGCTCGTTTGGTACTCCAGCGGTTAACCGCACTCTCGCAAAGGCCTCTTTTAAGTTGCAGCACAACACCCTTCAAAACAGCCCAATAACCCATGTAAGTCGCTTCCATGCTCTATGTCGTTCGATCACGATCGTGTGGTCGAAAACTACACCTCATTTGGACTCTCCTAGCTCCCTCTATGCCTATTTAAGCAAACCCCCTCCAAATCCCGGATCATCCCCCCCGAAACCCTAATTTTTCCCTCCGCGCGCGCGCGGACGTATCCGCCGGGCGCCGGACACGTCGTCGCCGCCCTCCAGCCAGCGGAGCGCGCCACGTGGCGGCTCCGCTCCGCCGCCGCCCTTGAGCCCGCCCGGCCCGTGGCCGCCCCCTCCCGCACCATCCGGGCGCGCCCGCCTCGCCAGCGCCGCCCGCCTCCTCTCGGCGCCGCCTCGGCCGCCGCCGCCGTCCTCCGCCGCCTCGCCTCGGCGGCCGCCGCCGCCCTCCGCCGCCTCGCCGCCGGCCGGCCCGGCCCGCCTCGCCGCCGCCCTCCGGCCCCCGCCTCCGCCGCCTCCGCGGCGACCTCCCTCCGCCGGCCGGCCCCGACCCCCGCCACCTTCCTCCTCCTCGCCCGGGCTCCAGCGAGCCCCGAGCCGCCGTCGCCCGATCCGATCGACCGAGCTCCGTTGACTTCTTCCCCCTCGTTTTCTTCTAAGTTTTTTCATCTCATTGATATTTTGTGTCATTTTCATTGTAGTATAACTTTGCATATGTAGCTCCATTTTGCGCGTATAATATGTCAAAATGTTCGCCCCGAAGAGTAGATCATTTCATCTCATTGCATCATTTTCATTTGAGCTCATTTTGATGCCCGAAATGCTGTTAGAAGAGGGCTATGTGATGTTAGTTTCTGTTTCTTAACAGAACTTGCACTTTTGTTATTTTTGCCATGATTGATGTGTGCACCCTATGAATTTGAGTCCTACATGTGTTTTGTAATATGCCATGCCTTATTTCCAGGGGTGTATGCCATGTATTTTTTTGATCTATGTGGTGACTAGCACAAGCATGCAAAGTAGGTGTCCTGATGTTGCTGTTTTCAGCCCTGTTTAGCTGATAATTTGATGCCATGTTAACTTGATGCTACCAAGAGATCCATGCATATTTTGAGATACTTCAGTAAGGATGTTTTGTAAAGAATGTCTTGCTCTATCCATCCATGCCTTTGTTTGCAATTATGGAGTGCTATAGCTTGAGTCAATCGAGCTCTACTTTTGCTATCAAATGTTTCCTGGCAGATTGTTTACTTGTTATTCAATTTTGCCTAGGTTGTTGTGGTTGATCCATGTATGCTATGTTGTTGTTCTTGCCATTTATGTCTTCTATGACATGTCTTCTTGATGTATGTATGCTTAGTTTATCATATAAGGCTCTGTAGTGAGTGCATTGAGCTTGTAAACATGCCTACTTGTTATCAGTTTTGGACATGCCATGTTGCTGAATCTGTTAACGAAACTTTCAATATTGACATGGGTGTTACTATATTTTCTGATCCTTTTTGGCTTATGGTCAGTAAGGGACTTTTGTTCTATGCTTTGAGTAGATTCATGCCATGCCATGTTTTGCTATTTTAAGTTCCTGTAGCATGTAGTTTTGTTGCTCTGAACATTGCAACCTGATGCTGTTTTTGCCATGTCCAGCCTGATATTTTGTGCACTTTTGCCATGCTTGTTTGAACCTGTTATGATGTGAACTAGCCGTAGCTCAGTGCTCATCTTTTGTCGAGCATCTTGTGTAGATCACTGCCATATACTTTGTTGGTACGTTTGAGTGCAGTAGCTTAATTTCTTGTTGCGTGCTAAGTGGCATCATGCTGTTAATGGCAGATTTGTGCCATTCTTGTTTTGCTTGTCATTTGCAAACCGTGCATCCGATTCCGGTGATCTTTTTATCGATTTCAACCGAAATCATCTCATCTTTCCAGTGGCATACTTGGTTTGCCAAGTTGATACCTGGTTCATCATTTTCCTTCCGGGCGCTTTACGCATTGCATATCACATCCCGCATATCATGTCATGTTTTGCATCATGTTGATTGTGCATTGCACCGTGATTTATTGTGGTTCCTTTGTTTGTGTTTTTGCCTTGGGTAGAGCCGGGAGACGAGTACGTGAACAAGGAACCTGTTGAGAACGCTTACGAGGATCAAGTTTTCGACAACTCTGAGAACATTGCAGGCAAGATGACCATACCCTCGAAATCACTTCTATCTTTGCTATGCTAGTTGCTCGCTCTTTTTGCTATGCCTATGCTACGATGCCTACCACTTGCTATATCATGCCACCCATATTGCCATGTCAGCCCTAACCATCCTTTTCCTAGCAAACCGTTGATTGGCTATGTTACCGCTTTGCTCAGCCCTCTTATAGCGTTGCTAGTTGCGGTGAAGCTGAAGTTTGTTCCTTGTTGGAACATGGAGATGTTGTTCCTTGTTGGAACATGTTTACTTGTTGGGGATATCACAATATATATATCTGCTATAATTAATACATCTATATATTTGGTAAAGGGTGGAAGGCTCGGCCTTATGCACGTGTTTTGTTCCACTCTTGCCACCCTAGTTTCCGTCATACCGGTGTTATGTTCCTTGATTTTGCGTTCCTTACGGTTGGGTGATTTATGGGACCCCTTGACAGTTCGCTTTGAATAAGACTCGTCCAGCAAGGCCCAACTTTGGTTTTACCATTTGCCACCTAAGCCTTTTTCCCCCGGGTTTTCGCGAGCCCGAGGGTCATCTTTATTTTAACCCCCGACCAGTGCTCCTTCGAATGCTGGCCCGAACTGAGCTGCCTGCGGGGCCACCACGGGGAAACTCGAGGCTTGGTTTTACTCGTAGCTAGTCTCATCCGGATGTGCCCTGAGAACGAGATATGTGCAGCTCCTATCGGGATTTGTCGGCACAATCGGGCGGCTTTGCTGGTCTTGTTTTATTGCTGTCGAAATGTCTTGTAGTCCGGGATTCGAGATTGATCGGGTCTTCCGGTAGAAGGAATATCCTTCGTTGACCGTGAGAGCTTATTATGGGCTAAGTTGGGACACCCTGCAGGTAATATCTTTCAAAGCCGTGCCCGCGGTTATGAGGCAGATGGGAATTTGTTAATGTCCGGTTGTAGAAAACCCGAAGTTGACCTCAATTAAAATACACATCAACCGTGTGTGTAACCGTGATGGTCTCTTCTCGGCTGAGTCCGGGAAGTGAACACGGTGTTGGAGTTATGTCTGACGTAAGTAGTTCAGGATCACTTCTTGATCGTTATTAGCTTCATGTCCGTGCTTTGCTTCTCTTCTCGCTCTCTTTTGCGAGGTAGCCACCATATATGCTAGTCGCTTGCAGCAGCTCCACTTTACTACTCTATCCTTCCTATAAGCTTAAATAGTCTTGATCTCGCGGGTGTGAGATTGCTGAGTCCCCGTGACTCACAGATTCTACCAAAACAGTTGCAGGTTCCGACGAGGCCAGTGCAGGTGACGCAACCGAGCTCAAGTGGGAGTTCGACGAGGAACGTGGTCGCTACTATGTGTCTTTTCCTGATGATCAGTAGTGGTGCCCAGTTGGGACGATCGGGGATCTGTGTAGCATTTGGGGTATCTTCTTTTATTTTGGTTCCGTAGTCGGACCTTGAGTGTACTCTGAATGATGGATGTTTATTTATGTATTGTGTGAAGTGGCGACTGTAAGCCAACTATGTATCTCTTTCCCTTATTTATTACATGGGTTGTGTGAAGATTACCTCACTTGCGACATTGCTTTCAATGCGGTTATGCCTCTAAGTCGTGCCTCGACACGTGGGAGATATAGCCGCATCGGGGGCGTGACAACGTCGTACCGAGGTGTCCGTTCAAGATCCACCGTCACATCCACGCCTCCAGGACACGACGGAGGGACGCCCCACCGCTGCCATCATCCCCCCACACGGGCTCTGCCCAGCCGGGATCCGGCGGCGACGGGAGGGGAGGAGGAGGGGATCAGAAGGGATCTGGAGGGGAGGGGAGGCGGAGGGGCACAGACGGCTTATAATATGAGGAGGAAGGGCAATTTTATTTTTTACTAGTTGTTCTATGTTCAGTTGTCATTTTATTATATTGTTTTCGCTATTATTTCCCTTAATGAATATCATATCAAAGATGCCTTTTTTATTACGGGGAAGATCTAAGATGCCTTTGTGCTTCTCTCAGGGAAAAGAACACACATGACGCAATAAGCCATAACAATATCAATTTGCACGTGGTGTGTTAGATTCATTGATGAGTTCAGTTCATTTTCCACCTACGCCTTTTATTTCGTATCGTGTATATATTCGCAGAAGCATCCCTAGCTACCACACTCTTCTCTCATCGACTATTCTTCTTCTACCACTTTGTCCTACAATGCTCAACTCCAGCCCTAGGTAGGATAAAGATGATCTCTCTCCATGGCTTGTCAAACTCATGTTTTACGTACCTACAACTAGGCATGAGAGGGGTCAGGAGTATAATTGGTTGTGCACGAACTAGTAATGGCACAGGAGAAGCCCGTGCGAGTCAAGGCCAGTCAGTCTAAACCATGGAGCAACGAAGATTTTTGACAAGATACTTGCCACCAGAATGGCAGACGATCTCCCGCTTCTGATGGGCAATCATCAAAGCGCGTTAGTGCGCAGGAGATCCCTGCACGACAACTTCATGTTAGTACAGGGGACGGCACGCAGATTGCATGCTCTGAAGGATCCTACGGTGCTTGTCAAGCTGCACATCTCTAAGGCTTTCGATTCAGTTCAGTGGCTGTTCTTGCTTGAAGTGCTGACGCACATGGGCTTTGGTGCAAGGTGGATATCCTGGATTTGTGGATTGCTCGCGCCCGCATCCACGAAGATCTCGATGAATGGTATACCTGGAGAAACAATCTTCAACTGCCAGGGTTTAAGGCAAGGAAGCCCACTTTCGCCCATGCCGTTCATACTCTGCATGGAACCGCTCCAGAGGTTGTTTGCACACTCGACGGCGAGGGATTTGTTGGCCCCCTAGCAAGGACTGGTTTGAAACATCGGATCTCGATGTATGCGGATGACGTGATGATCTTTCTGAAGCCCAAGAAAAAAGACATCCTGACCTGCTCGGTGATTCTTGACTTGTTTGGACATGCCTCGGGCCTCAAAGTTAACAGGCAAAAGAGCTCTGCGCTACCGATCAGATGCACCCAAGAGGAAATGCAACTGCTGTCCGACATGCTGGGATGTACATTGGCCACTTTTCCTTGCCGATACTTGGGCCTGCCTTTATCTCTTCGCAAGCAAGGTGCCGCGCAGTTCCAAGATCTGGTAGAACAACTTGCAACGCGGTTGCCGTTCTGGAAGGCGGCCTCACTGCCCAAGAGCAGCATGATGATCCTAGCCCAGTCGGTCTTGTCTGCCATTCCAGTGCACTCCATGCTTGCTATGGGATTGCCAGCAAAAACGATCAAGGCACTAGTGAAAATCTGCAGAAGCTTCCTATGGTGTGGGAAGGAGGATGCTGGTGGAGGAAAGTGTGCGGTAGCATGGGACATGCTATGCCGACCTAGATGGGCAGGTGGACTTGGAGTGACTAATCTCAAGTGGATGAATATTGCACTCCAAGCGAAGTGGCTGTGGCTTCAGCGCGCAGATGCGACCAGACCTTGGGCTGAGTTCAAGTTCAACATTACGGACGAAGCCAGAGCTTTGTTTCAAGCAGCGGCAATAATGCAACTTGGAGATGGCAAGACAACCCTATTTTGGGAGAATAGGTGGTGCAATGGCTATCGACTTCAGGAGTTGGCGCCGTGGATATACGCCAAAGTAGCAAAGAATGTGAGAAGCACAAGAACAGTGGAGGATGCGATGCTACATGCAACATGGGCAAGAGATGTTTGACCGAACATGAACGAGGATGAGCTAGACCAATTCCTGCGAGGGCTTCACAATCAGGACACTTGCCCGTTCTGTGACCAGGAGGATGAAACTGTTAACCACCTCCTGACCGGCTGTGTCTTTGCGCATGAAGTGTGGGAAAAGGTAGGCCTCATTGTGGGCATGATCGGCCTGGCACCAGCACAAGAAGAGGATCAACGGACGTGGAGCACTCAGACGACACAATTTGGGAGATGCACAAAGACTGCTCGCGCCATTCAGGTAATGGTTCTGTGGGAGCTGTGGAAGCATCGGAACTCGATTGTGTTTGATGGTAAGATCCTGGATGTGCGACATGTGCTACGTAGAATACAATCTGAGGGTGTAATATGGAAGCAGGCAGGCATCCTGCACGCGGATCTTAGCATTCTCCCGGTAGATGTAGAGGTAGATGGGTGGGAGTACGGTGAGCAATCCATCTATAGCTGACACAGTGGATCGCATTGTGTAAACGCTATGTAAATACTGTGGATGGGGCTCTTCCCCCCTTCTCCTTTTTATCAATATATGACACGCACACTCGTGCGTATTCGAGAAAAAAAAGTCAAAAGTTTCGGTACCATAACCGAGGCAGTGGTTTATGTAGGGGGCTATATTTTTTTTCAAGAACAGGGAAGAGGATTGCATGTCTTTTCTATTACGGATAAGAGAGAAATGTTCACAACGTACAAGATATGCTCTCACAAGTGACGTATCTTCTTCGTTGTCCACACCGCCGTGCAGGGTGCAATGACCAATCAGAGTATTGTGTGCAGCCGTGTGCACGTATGCATGGCAATAAGCAAGAGAATAATTTAGTTCCCAAACGGCTTGTAATCTGAGGAAGAAGGGTAATTTTATTTTTTTACTAGTTGTTCTATGTTCAGTTGTCTTTCTACTCTTGTTTTCGCTATTATTTTCCTTGATGAATATAAGATCGAAAATAGTTTCATGCCACGGGGGATAGATGCCACCCACATAGTCAGCGTACGATCGAGGAGCTTCGAGATTGTGCTGGCAGGTTAAGCTAGTGGTTTGATGAAAGACATACAAGAAATGAGCACTAATCACAGGCAGGTGTCAGTAATTTTTGAACTAGCATTGCAGATAAACAGTGCCAAGTAGTTTGACATAAAATTTGTATGTATAATATTGGTTTTTATCTGAAAATGCATGCACACAAGGTTTATTTATCGAAAAAGGCTTTCGCCCCGCTTTATAAATAAAGCAAACCATCACAGCCACAGAGTACCGCAAATGTTCACCCCCCCACACACAGAGTCACACCACAAATAGTACTAGGGGGTTCTGCTGAGGGCACAACTCAACAAACCCTAAAAACAAAAAAACAAAAGGCGGAAGATCCGCAACAGCAGCTAAAAAGCTAATCCGGCTCAGGTGGTGGAGGAGGAAGCGGGGCCGCCAAGCGGAGAGCCATCGAGCGGAGGTCGGCAATGATAGAGTTGATGGCGTCCCGGTCCTGAAGGCGGCTAAGCGGACGCCAGAGCTGCAAGTATCCACACATTTTGTAAACAGCGTCAATGGCACATCGAAGAGGGACGCGTTGAATGACAAGCTTATTACGCATGGTCCAAAGCGTCCACGCAAGGACCCCAATGAGCAGCCACCTAATGTGGTGGCCGAAGGGGGGAGGGCCTGCACCTGCGCGAGGAGGTCGGGGAAGTTGGTGTTGCACCAGTTGCCACCAATAACCTCACAAAGGCAACCCCAAAGAAACTGAGTGGAAACACACGAAAAGAAGATGTGATTCTAGGTTTTCTCAGTTCCGCATAGGGGGCAAATCCCATCGCCCGTACCTTGCCGTTTCAGCACCTCCACGCTAGAAATACTAAATTGTCCGTATGTGATCAATGCGCACAGGCACTATTGTCTTAGCAATGCTTGTTTTATGGACCATGCAAAAAAAAATGCTTGTTTTATGGATTATTCAGCTATTAAGACCTTTTGTCCGGTGCTCAGTACAAGCAAACATATATGGTCAAAACACTATGACAACTGACGAGAAATATGTCCATCAATGTCTGCTCACCGACCTGTCCATGGAACACAATATGCCAGCCTTTCGCCGGCCCCGATTCTTTTGATCTGACAACACCAGTATCATGTTTCATTATTCATGCATTGTGATTAAGAAGACAACTATTCGTATGCTGCGCATATTTGTAGGAGGAACGAGCTATCCGGCCGTGACATCAAAATAAAGCCACCACGACGCAACAAGCCAAGACAATATCAATTTGCATGTGGTGTGTTGGATTCATTGATGAGTTCAGTTTATTTTCCACCTACACCTTTTATTTCATATTGTATATATATTTGCGGAGGCATCCCTAGTTACCACATTCTTCTGTCATCGACTACTCTTCCTCTACCACTTTGTCCTACGGTGCTCAGCTGCAGGCCTATATAGGATAAAGACGATCTCTCTCCATGGCTTGTCAAACTTATGTTTAAAGTACCTACAACTAGGCATGAGAGGAGTCGGGAGTACATTTTTGTGTGCACGAACTAGTAATGGCGTAGGGGAAGCCTGAGCGAGTGAAGTTCTGGTACCATAGCCGAGGCAGTGGTTGTACAGGGGTATATATTTTTTCAAGAACAGGCGAGAGGATTGCAAGTTCTTTCTATTAAGGATAGGAGAGAAACGTCCACAACGTAGAGGGCTACGGTCTACTGATGGCCAGAGCAATCCACGACATCACCCAACCAAATGCAGTTCCAAGCCCAACCCAGCAAGGTGCTCAACGAATCAAAGCACTTATGTCACCTGCGTGCCGCGATAAGGTGTTGATGAGACCGACACGAACAGTGCATCAGGTCACTGAGCATGATCGCTAGCTTCTGCATGCATGTAGTGCAAGAAGAACTACATGGCCTCTCCTCCATTTTGTCACAAAACACTCTATGATCTACACATGGTCTCGAAAATGTGTGCAAACGTTTTCTGACCTGACTAACCGAGATACGGAGTATAAAATGGTTAATCTCCATGCCCAATGAGTTTTTTTATTGACCTCTATTTACGCTGATGGAATCATACTACTAGTATTTTAATTTGTTTGAGCAACCGGCAAGAGCACTGATAATGTCCAAAGGGAGGATAGTCTCAATAATGGTCATGTGGTGTGCAGCTTTAATTCACGAGTTCAGTCTGTCCTTACCTACCGTGCTTTTTCACACATGTATATTTTCATGAAAGCATCCTAATTTGGTGGAAATCTGAACCGTCTTCTCCTCCATTCGAATTCTGTCTCTTTACCACCTCCTCCTACGGTAATCACCTAAGAGCATCTTTCTTCCTCCACACATCTTGTCAAATGTACATCTTTTCACAAAAAAACTCACATCTGCCTAAGGGTATTTCTAATTGATCCCCTATAACCGGCTAGAGGAGTAAAAAATTGGTTTTATTTCTCTAACCGGCACCTAGCCAGTCCCCAATCGGCCATAGTGAAAGATAAATTATCCTCAGCCGCGCCCAACTTCCCTATATTAATTTACTCCACCGCTTGGTGGCCGAGAAAAAAATCTCGTTTCCTCTGCTGCTTCCCCTGCCCCACTCCTGCGCTATATCTACACCGTCGCCGCCCTTCCCACCCCCCGCCGGCCATCGCCCGCCACCGCGGACGCTCAGTAGGCTCCGCCGCGGTCCTTGACCACCCGGATTTATGCCTCTCTGGCCCCGTCACCGGGGCACAACCGGTAGATCTGCAGCTGCCGCTGTCGTCGCAGGATTTGGCGCATCGGGCCGCCGGCGACTGCGCCTTACTATGGATTGTCCAGGCACCGGACTGCACAGCCCCGACAACTCCTCCGCGCCGCATGCAGGTATTGACTCCGCCTCTAGCAGCTCGGATCTCTCCCGTCGGCGGTGATGGGGAACGTAGCAGAAATTCAAAATTTTCCTACGTGTCACCAAGATCTATCTATGAAGAAACCAGCAACGAGGGGAAGGAGAGTGCATCTACATACCCTTGTAGATCGCTAAGCGGAAGCGTTCAAGTGAACGGGGTTGATGGAGTCGTACTCGTCGTGATCCAAATCACCGATGATCCTAGCGCCGAACGGATGGCACCTCCGCGTTCAACACACGTACAGCCCGGGGATGTCTCCTCCTTCTTGATCCAGCAAGGGGAGAGGAGAAGTTGAGGGATAACTCCGACAGCACGACGGCATGGTGGTGATGGAGCTCGTGGTTCTCCGGCAGAGCTTCGCTAAGCACTACGGAGGAGGAGGAAGTGTTGGAGGAGGGAGGGGCTGTGCCAGAGGAAGGGTGCGGCTGCCCTCTCTCTCCCTCACTATATATAGGGGTAAGGGGGGTGGAGGAGGCGCCCTAGGGTTCCCTAGGGGAGGGGCGGCGGCCACAGGGGAAACCCTAGATGGGTTTGGGCGCCCCCACCCCTAGGAAACTTGCCCCCCAAGCCGGGAAGGGGGGCTGCCCTAGGGGAGGCGCCCCCACCTCTCCTGGTTATGTGAGATGGGTTGGGAGGGGCGCACCACCCCTTAGTGGGCTGGTTTGCCCCTTCCCCTTTGGACCATGAGGCCCTCCAACACTTGCCGGGGCTCCCGAAACACCTTTCGGTCATGCTGGCCATAGCCTGGTACCCCCGGAACACTTCCGGACTCCAATACCCTTCGTCCAATATATCGATCTTCACCGCCGGACCATTCCGGAACTCCTCGTGACGTCTGGGATCACATCCGGGACTCCAAACAACCTTCGGTAACCACATACTATTTCCCATAACAACTCTAGCGTCACCGAACCTTAAGTGTGTAGACCCTACGGGTTCGGGAACCATGCGCATAAAGACCGAGGCGTTCTCGGTCAATAACCAACAGCGGGATCTGGATACCCATGTTGGCTCCCACATGTTCCACGATGATCTCATCGGATGAACCACGATGTCGAGATTCAATCAATCCGTATTCAATTCCCTTTGTCTAGCGGTATTGTACTTGCCCGAGATTCGATCGTCGGTATCCGATACCTTGTTCAATCTCGTTACGGCAAGTCTCTTTACTCGTTCCGTAACACATCATCCCGTGATTAAGCCCTTGGTCACATTGTGCACATTATGATGATGTCCTACCGAGTGGGCCCAGAGATACCTCTCCGTTTACGGAGTGACAAATCCGATCTCGATTCGTGCCAACCCAACAGACACTTTCGGAGATACCTGTAGTGCACCTTTATAGCCACCCAGTCACGTTGTGACGTTTGGTACACCCAAAGCATTCCTACGGTATCCGGGAGTTGCACAATCTCATGGTCTAAGGAAATGATACTTGACATTAGAAAAGCTTTAGCATACGAACTACGATCTTTGTGCTAGGCTTAGGATTGGGTCTTGTCCATCACATCATTCTCCAAATGATGTGATCCCGTTATCAACGACATCCAATGTCCATGGTCAGGAAACCGTAACCATCTGTTGATCAACGAGCTAGTCAACTAGAGACTTACTAGGGACATGGTGTTATCTATGTACCCACACATGTATCTTAGTTTCCTATCAATACAATTATAGCATGGATAATAAACGATTATCATGAACAAGGAAATATAATAATAACTAATTTATTATTGCCTCTAGGGCATATTTCCAACAGGCGGTTCGCCGGCATAGACACGCCCGGCCGTTGCCCGGGCTCGGCGCTGGCCCAGCGACTCGTCGGCTCACCATTGTTGGTCATAAAGTGCGATGACTGCCCGCGATAGGTGGTGCGCCGAGTTTCTAGCATGCCGGAACATCCTAGATGGGTGTTCTTCAAGTGCAAAAAAGATGGGGTATGTGCTTCATTTGATTCGGTTGTTCACCAAATTCGGTGCAATTTCGGTTGCTCATTGTTGCTCAAATTTGTGTGTAGGATGGCTGCAAGTTTTGGTATTGGGAAAAAGATTACATAATTTATTGATAGCATGAAGTTTGATAGATGGACCTGAACTGATTGCTAGAATAGAGACTAGAGATGACACTAGATGCGAAGCAACGTCGAATTCTTTGAAATTGAAGAAGAAAGAAGTGTGCAAGCTCGAGAAGCCAATATAGAGAATCAACAATGAAGACATAGAGAAGATATTAATACAACTAGTGGGAGTAGTTATGGAAGTTGGATATCTTTTAAAATGTCTCATTGTGGTTCTTGTTTTCTTTGGTTTTGCTCTCGTAGCGAAGAATTGGTGAATTATGTACTTCAATATAGTAAAATATCGTTGAATGAAACAAGAAAAGCAAAGAAATATGTTTCGGTGGCTGAAAATAAAATGCAAGTGTTTTTTAACCTGTTACATACATGAGGGGTCGGTTAGGTCCGGCGAAAACTTAGTGAAGCAAAAATACTCCACTAAGGGTTTACTTCACCGGATCCTCCGCTATTTTTAGGGTATCGGCTTGAAATGCCCTAAAGATGGGAGTCAGGAGTTTATGTAGCTCTGGCAGGGTGAATTTCCTTACATCAGGTGGCCATCAGTGCCCACCACATATATGATCCCAAAAATTATGCAAAGTTTACCCAACCCAACAGAGACCCAAGATGTTCGAACTTATGTGCCATTCGAAGCAACTTTTTTATTGCGGGGGAGATCTAAGATGCCTTTGTGCCTTTTCTCAGACAAAAACACACACGATGCAGTAAGCCAAGACATTATCAATTTGCACGTGGTGTGTTGGATTCATTGATGAGTTTGGTTCATTTTCCACCTATGCATTTTATTTCATATTGTGTATATATTCGCGGAAGCATCTCTAGGTACCACACTCTTCTCTCATCGACTACTCTTCCCCTACTACTTCGACCTACGATTCTCCGCCGCATCCTTAGATAGGATAAAGAAGATATATCTCCATGGCTTGTCAAACTGATGTGTTACTTACCTATAACTAGGCATGAGAGGGGTCAGGACTACATTTTATTATGCATGAACTATTAATGGCACCAGGGAACCCTATGCGAGTCGGACCTGCCGGTATTATAGCCGAGGCAGTGTTTCAGGTAGGGGGTATATTTTTTCCCATGAACATGCTAGAACATTGCATGTCTTTTCTATTAAGGATAGGAGAGAAACGTTCACAACGTACAAGCTCCGGCATCATAGGCGATGGCCAGAGAGATGCACGACACATCACCCAACCATATGCATTTCCAAGCCTCCAGAGGACAACTTCGTGTCGCTTGATGAGCTTGCGGTTGGGGACATACCCCAGCTTTGGACAGATGAAAATGAGATTTCATTTGCACCGTTTTATGAGAAAGAGGTGTTTGAGGCGGTCACACAAATGAAGCACAATAAGGCACCCGGCCCAGATTGGTTCCCAACAGAGTTCTACAAGAACTATTGGCACATTATTAAGGGTGACCTCTTATCGATGTTCCATGATTTGTTCAATGGTCATCTCCAACTTTTTTCACCTTAACTTTGGAACGATTACGTTGTTGCCAAAGAAGGAGGAGGCAGTGAGAATCGAGCAGTTTAGTCCGATTGCCCATTCGATGGTGCATCCGAGTCAAACTACTTTCATGCCCGGGAGACATATCCTAGAGGGAGTTGTTGTCTTACACGAAACAATACATGATATCCACTCCAAGAAGTTAGATGGAGTAATTTTCAAGGTGGATTTTGAAAAAGCATATGATAAAGTGAATGGCCCTTCCTCCAAAAGGCTATACGTATGAAGGGGTTTGCTGAATCCTGGCGGAGACGGGTGGACTTCTTTGTACAGAAAATTAGTGTGGGGATTAAAGTGAATGATGACATAGGTCGTTAGTTCGAAACCTATAAAGGCTTAAGACAAGGAGATCCGATCTCCCTGGCCTTGTTCAACATTGTGCCAGATATGTTGGCAGTCCTGATAGGTAGGGCCAAGGATAATAGGCAGGTAGGTGGACTCGTCCCTCACCTCATTGATGGGGGGTATCCATTTTACAATATGCTGATGACACTATCATATTCATGGAACATGACCTCGCAAAAGCCAGAAATATGAAGCTGATCCTTTGCCTTTTCGAACAATTGTTTGGTCTAAAAATAAATTTTCATAAGAGTGAATTGTTTTGCTTTGGACGAGCCAAAGAGGAACAAGATACTTATCAACAATTGTTCGGTTGTGAACTGAGCTGCCATTACGATACCTAGGGATTTCGATTCATTATCGTCGGCTTTCTAATAAATAATGGAAATGTCTTGAGGATTGATTCAAAAATAAACTAAGCTGCTGGAAGGGCAAGCTCTTGTCTTACGGAGGTCGGCTCGTGTTAATAAATTTGGTATTAACTAGTATGCCTATGTTCCTCCTATCTTTCTTTGAAGTGCCCGTAGGGGTACGAAAAATGTTGGATTTTTATCGACCCCCTTTCTTCTGGAAAAGTGATGATGCTAAGATGAAATATAGATTATCCAGGTGGGACATCGTTTGCAGTCCCAAGGACCAAGTTGGAAATAAAAAACAAATGCCTACTTAGCAAATGGCTATATAGGCTATCTACAGAATTTGAGGGTACGTAGGCACAAATTCTTCGTAACAAATATCTTCAGACTAAATCCCTAGCTCAGGTCACCGTAAGGCCTACCGACTCGTCGTTTTCGAAAGGGCTAATGAGAACGAAAGACACTTTTTTCCGCAGAGTGAAATTTGTTGTTGGAGATGGTGGAACTACCCGATTCTGGGAGGATACTTGTCTAGGAGATTTGCCTCTAGCTCTTCAGTATCCCATGTTATACAATATTGTACAACGTAAGGAGGCTTACATAGCTACAGTATTACAATTGTCTTCGTTGAATATTCAATTCAGGAGGTTCCTTGTGGGGTAACGCTGGAGCTCCTGGTTGCATCTAGTGCGAAGGTTGATGGATGTTCAACTTTCAGACCAGCAAGACGTGATTCAATGAAAGTTAACTAAGACCGATGCGTTTACGGTGAAGTCTATGTACCTGGATTTAATTAACGATGGCCCAATCCCAGTATCAATGCATATATGGAAAATTAAAGTGCCGTTGAGAATCAAGTTTTTCATGTGGTTTGTCCATAAGGAAGTGATTCTCACTAAGGACAATCTTCTAAGGAGAAGATGGGTCGGCAGCTCTCGATGCAGTTTTTGTGACCAGGATGAAACAATACAACATCTCTTCATTGGCTGCCCCCTAGCCAAGATCCTCCGGGGCACGATTCATATAGCCTTTATCATTAGCCCTCCAACTAGCATTGCCACGTTATTTGGGACCTGGCTAACTGGTGTGGAGACAATTACTATGGGACGTATTCAGATAGGAATATGCACTTTACTATGGGCTATATGAAACTGCGGAAATGATATGATTTTTAATCGAATAATCTTTATTAATTTTTTTTGCAAGTCATCTTCAGAGCTCAAGAACGATGGGAACGTGATCCTTGATTGGGAGGTCGTTGAGGTGTTCCGAGGTGAAGGCGAGGACGGTCGTTGAGGTGTTCAGAGGTGAAGGCGAGGACGGTGGTTGAGCTTGCATTGGAGAGGGAGGAAGAAGATCCAACCATGATGATGGATGGGGGCGGCGGCGGCTTTGGGAAGAAGCGGCAGCGGCGGTTTAGGGTTTAGGTGCGGCGGCGGCGACGGCGTGGTAGGGTTTGGATGCGGCAACGGTGGCTTGGAAGGAAGCAGCGGCGGCAGCAGGGAGAGAGAAGGCGGCGCCCGCGTGGAGGACGCGGCGACGGCCTAGAGCGGAAGCGATGGAGATCGTTAGGAAACAGATACCATGTAGAAGACTATAGGATGCAACTCTTGACAAGCCAACTAACCCTACAATATCTCTAGTAGTTAATTTATACAAGGCTAGAGATCATAGGAGGATCAATCAAAAAATATAGATATATGACGTTCAACAGTCTTAAAAACGTGCACAAACGTTTTCTGACCTGACTAACCGAGATATCGGAGTATAAAATGGTTAATCTCCATGCCCAATGAGTTTTTCTATTGACCTCTATTTACACTGATGGAATCATACTGGTCTCTATTTTAATTCGTTTGAGCAACCGGCAAGAGCACTGATAATGTCCAAAGGGAGGACAATCTCAATAATGCTCATGTGGTGTGCAGATTTAATTCACGAGTTCAGTCTGTCCTTACCCATGGTGTTTTTTTACACATGTATATTTTCAAGAAAGCATCCTAGTTTGGTGGAAATCCGAACCGTCTTCTCCTCTATTCAAATTCTGTCTCTTTACCACCTCCTACTATGGTAATCAGCTAAGGGCATCTCCAACAGCAACCCGCAAAAAACCTTCTACATTCGTCCACGGACAAGGGAACCAGTCTATAGACATGGATGCGAGAGACAACTATCCAACGCTAGTCGCATACATTTTAAACCGTATTTTAACGAACCGGCCAATGTTCAACAAAGTTCGGATGGAAAATAACACAAGTCATCCATAGACATCATGCAAATTATGTCTAGTACAACAAGGTCACAAACTCAACTAGATCTCGGATGTCCAACAAGTTTTTCAGGAACGGATCATGTCCTCCCACACATACTTCCCCTTCAGCTTCATCCAGCAGTGTGTACACGTAAATGGTCGTCCAGCCGACCTCTGGTATAGCACGACGGTGCATGCGGGCTACATATAATGTGTAGACCAACATTGAGTGAATGAATCAATAAACAAGTTTAGCAAGAGTAAGTAAAACTTACCATCTCCTCCATGCCCGCATGTAATGGCCATCTTGCCTCACTACAAAAAAATACACTTCCGTGATGATACGTGTTTGTCACAGTAGGTCGCGTTTTTTGTCATGCATGTACATCCATGACAAATTTATGACAGAATCAAGATAGTCATACATGTGTTGTCGTAGAAGTGTTCCATGACATTACCAAAATTATCATCACGGAAGTGTCCACTTCCATGACGATAAATCACGCTTCACAGAAGTGCTTTCATCAAGGGTGACCGACACGTGGCATCCACCGTAACGGAACACCGTTAAGCTATCGGGTCGGGTTTTGGATCCGATAACCCGTTAACAGCCACAACCAATGGGGATTTTCCACGTGTAAAATCACCATTGGCTGGAGAAACACGTGTCGACTCATCGTTGGGACAGATGTCATCCACTCATTGGACAGAAGGCACCTATGATACGTCAACACGTGGCAGGCCCAACGGAGGCCCATTCCTGTGAAAAGGCCGGCCCGTTTGACTTGGTCAAAAGGTGGCGGGCTAGCCCATGGAAAGCCTGTTAACGACCTGTTCGCATATAGCCCATTTACGACGCGCTGACCCAAGGCCTGTTACGCCCTATCCGAATTAGGCCCAGTAGCGTCATCTGGGCCATCCAATATGATTCGAGCCCGTTTTCACTTCTGGCCCATGTATGGCCCATGACGTCTTTCGGCCCATATGAGGCCCTATGTAACTCTTGGCCTATTAACGGCCCGTGGTGAAACTAGCCCGCAATGAACAGTGTATCACTTTACACCCATTAACGGCCCGTGGTGAAACTGGCCCATAATGAACAATATATCACTTTATACCCGTTAAGGGCCCGTTATTCAGTTCGGCCATTTCCAGCAAATGTTATCTTTCGGCCTTCTCAGAGCCCATTTATTCTTGGGCTCATTTCCAGCATTCGTTTACTTACGACCCGTTACTGTCATTTTTTGCTTGTGGGCCAAATTCAGCCCATGGTTACATCGGCCCGTTTGTGGTTCGTTAATACGTTGGGCCATTTTCATAGCGTCATCAAATACGACCTATTAACGATGGCCCGTTATGGTCATACGGCCCGTATAAGGCCCATTGATGATACGGCCCGTAGAAGCCCCATTGTTTCTACGGCCCGTAGAAGGCCCATTGTTTTCTGACTGTAGAAGGCCCATTGTTTCTCTGACCCGTAGAAGGTCTCTTCGCTTTTCTGCCCGTAGAAGGCCCACTGTTTCTATGGCCCGTAGGAGGCCCAGTGTCACTACAGTAAATATTAGCCCATGGTAATTGTGGCCTAGTTTTAAAAAGAACTGCACTGACTACAAGAAAACAAATAAAAAAGACAACAAGGAAATAAATAAGCAAGCAACTTATGCTAGGCTATCACGGCTGTTACACATATTACATCCATTGGGCATCAAAGTTAGCCACCGGTGCAAATATAGGGAACAAAGCAGCATATCATATACCTTTGGTTGTCAAAGTTGGCGACCAGCGCAAATAAACGCCGCAAAAAACAAATCCAGAACTGAAACCACTTCGAAGATCTCAAGAAACAATATCACAGGTACCCATAATGTCGGCAAGATGCTTAGCAAGCTTATTAACTTTCTCTTGTTTGGCGCTTAAATCCTCCAGTAACTTGTTGTTGCACCGAAAATATGCATCTGAATTCTGCAGGACTTCCTCGGTCCTTGACTTCTGTCATGCAAAGCACATCTGATCGATGTCTTTCAACTTGAAGTTGAGACTCAAGAAGACGAACTGATTCAGCAGCGAGTTCAAGAGCTTGTGCCAGCATAGTGGCGATGAATCGAACACTACATCAAGACAGGACTTTTGGGTTCCCTCACTGTCGTCAAGGTAGTTTTTATCAGCTTTCTTGGAGACCAACAGGGATGTCTCACTATCTTGAACCTTATCTACATTACTTCCTTTACCATTGGATAACACGGTATTGTTCTCCAATATTTTGTCCGCATTCTAAAAGAGAAACAAGCAGACACATCACATGTTTACCATGTTGTATATGAAACTCATTTTGGTAAATGAGTTCAGTAGTAAAGTGGACAGGATAACAACATGAAACAAAGATATATCTATGTACCATGGTCACTTTATGGTCTATATCATTCTAATGTTTGTTGCCAAATCAAGATAGCAACACAGTTCAAATAATATTTGTTCAAGACAAAGCGGAATAGACAGAATATAAGTGTGGGTAACTATAGAGCAATAACAACACTTGTAATGTGCATGACATGAGAACATAACTTTTTATTCAATTGAAACTGAAATCAACATAGAGCAGGTTACAACAGCAAACCAGTTAAAGAAACAGGTTTAAAACATACCTGTTGCGCCATTGGAGTTTCAATTCCATCCTTCAAATTTGAAAATAGTTGGTATGAGTAAATACAGTAATGCAAGAGCAAAGGAGTATGAACCATAGCTCTGAAACTGACACGAGAACAAATCTTCTTCTCCTTTAAGCGTTGAGTTGGGATTCGGAGTGGTGGTCCTCGTGCTTTGGGCACTGCAGTTCCCTTACTAACCACTCATGTTTGGGTGCTCTGTGGTGGATACGATGATGTGTCAACTGGAACTGGGTTACTATCTGCCGGGGATGGGGTTAGAAGGGGTGTAGCTGGTTCTCCGTCCAACTGGGTAGGGGTACAATCTGCGAGAGTCTGGGTTATGTGTGGTGGATCTGGTCCTTGGGCAAGTACAACCGTGGTTCTATCTGCATCAACTTGTAGCACAATCTTTTCTGAAGACCGTGTTGTTACTCCCTTAGATACTGCCATCACGCTCTCCAATTCAAATGGCTGATAAACAAGAAAAGTAATTGAAAGTATAGACATTGTATCATAGACATGTGCAATGGATAGTGGGAAATAAAAGAGGGCATGAAATAATTCATATTTATGTTGTCTAACCAAACAGGATAGCATGACACAATTTCACATATATGATGGCTAACTAAACAGGATAGCATGACACAATTTCACATTATGATGGCTAACTAAAAAAAGATGGAAAGACATAGTTCAAAATATGAGACTATGTAAACAGGATGACATGACATAACTATATAATGTGTTTATTAAATAGGTTGGCATGCCATAATTCACATACATTCATGGATAGAATGCCATAATTCTAAATATGATGACTGTAAACACTAGACAGGATGAGATGATATAACTATATGATTTCTTTCTTAAATGGGTTGCCATGCCATAATTCAGATAGATGATGTGTATGTACTATGTAAACATTATGGCATGATATAATTCAAATATATGATTTATATAGTAAGCAAGTAAGCAGATGGCAATCTATATATGATGTAAAAACTAAGCAATGCAAGACAACATGCATGACATGGGTAATATAACCCTGCCAAGTTTGAGCATAGACCTCGGGGGGAAATAGGACTGGTCATCAGTCTCTGAATCCTCCTCTGAGGAGCTCTCTGTAGCCACCAAGATGTCTGCTTCAGCAGGTAGCATTGTCTGCTCTGAATACCTTGTTTTCACTCCAGATACTTCCATCACCACTTCAAATGGCTGATGCATAGGAAGAATAGTTGAATATACAAACGTTGTCGACAAATAGAACATGTAATACAAAAAAATGATAGCATGATATAATTCACATACATGATGATTGGCTAAACAGCATGGCATTGCATGATTTACATATATAATGCCTTTGCAACAAGATAGCATTATGTAATTCACATATATAATGTCTTGCAACAAGATGGCAATGCATAATTCACATATATGGTAAAATTAGACACTGAACAGGTGGCATTCACACAAAGCATGTCTAAACTAATCAAATGGCATAGCAATGCGAGACACCATACGCACGATATGAGCAACATAACCCTGCCAAGTTAGAGCATACACCTCGGGGAATAGGACTGGTCATCTGTCTCTGAATCTTCCTCTGAGGAGCTATCCGTAACCAGCGAGATATGCACTTTGTTAGATAGCATAGTCTGCTCAGAAGACCTTGTTTTCACTCCAGAATTTGCCATCACCGTGTCAAATGGCTGATGCACACGAAGAGCAGTTGAATGTACTAACATTGTTGACAAATGTAATATGTAACGAAAAAAGGATGGCCTGATATAATTTACATATAAGATGACTGGCTAAGCAGGATGGCATTGCAAAATTCACATATATGATGCCTGGCTAAACAAGGTGGCGTTGCATAATTCACATAAACGATGAATAAACTAAACAGATGGCATTCACACAAAGGATGTCTAAACTAAGCAGATGACATATTTGATGTATAAAGTAAGCAATGCAAGACACCATATGCATGATATAACCAACATCAGCATGCCAAGTTAGAGCGAAGACCTCAGGGGGTAAATAGGAGTTATCTTCTCATTCGAATCCCCTCGGATAAGATATCTTCCTCTCCATTACAATCTGAAATGCGTGGAGGGGGCTGCCTTTGCGCCTACCATGGGCGGCGTCGCATGAAATTATATTGCCACGCAAGGCTCGTCTCTTTTGCTCTACATGTTCAGTTCCATTGTTTACAATAAGCTGTCATGCATAGGAATAAAATATAGTGAGATTATGTAAGGAGTGCATGCAGAAATCCGAGTGATGGTAGCAACTTGTGGATAGACCCAAAACCAATAATAGCGAGGCAGATAATGGCTTCAATTAATAAATACAGATAATGGCTTCTTTCTGTTTGTTTCCCACCCAACATGAAACTCATAGTAGACACCGGAGATTAACGGATAGTAGATAGATACTATTGATAGCGGCCCGATATGTACCCCACAACCATTTAAAACTCAAGTTTGACCATTAGTTTGGAGCTGACTCGAGTCTAATCGGTGAACAGGATGATAAAGTAGCATGTAATATTAAGTGATGCATAACGTAAGCAGACACGAAAGAGTGCGACCTCTCTTGCGGACCCGTGTAGTCCTTGAGGTCATCTGCTCGGTTGATGATGGTAATGCAGTTTTCATGGCTGCTAGCGGCGGGGAAGAAGATCTGAGGTGGCGAAAGACAGTCCGGAGGCCGGATCCCTACTGTGCTGGACCCTTCTGTCATTGGAGCAGCTGAGCTAGGGTGGACGACGGTGCAGCAGGAGCGGGACAAACCACGCAAGATTTTCTTTGACAACTATCTGTAAGAGAAGTAATTCTGTAAGGGCTCGTTTGAATTAGAGGATTCCAACAGTGCAGAGATAGGAAATAGACAGGAATAGGATAGGAATGCACGTGCAAAACAGAGAATTTAAAAACACAGGATTTCTGCCAATCTGGGTGTTTGATTCACAACAATTGGAAGATCACAGGATGCAAAGAAGCATGGTGAGATTAAGTCAAACCACAAGAAAATGTACGGTTATAATGCTATTATGCTACTATCTCTTAGTCTTGTGCTTCATGAATAGGAATTCGAAAAGGAGGACAAGTGAATATTAAAATTCCTACGTTTTTTCTTTCAAGGAGACACTAAAGGAACAAATCCGTGTGCTCAGTGGACAATATATATAACATGTAGAGTAAGAAAGAGATGCAACAAGTGTACAACCTCTTTGGCGAAGCCATGTCGATCTCAGCGTGATTGGGTTGGCCGGTGAGGATGCTCCGGCTGACTTTGCTGTCGGAGGAGGGGAAGAAGATCTTAGGCGTCTGGAGATGGAGCCCGAGGAACTGCTCCGTTGTGATGGAGGGTTTCATCGTTGGAGCAGCTCCGGTGAGTTGTACGACGCCGAGGCTGAAGCAGGACAAGAGAGACAACGAACAACGTTAACCTGAGTGGAATTCTAATAGCATCTCCAATACATGACGTAAAATACATAACCACAAAGTGCTAGATGTAAAATACATCAGCCGCTCATCTCTGAACTTAATCGTCCGAAACTGAACTTAAGCGTCGAAACTGAACCTAATCGTCGAAACTGAATTTTCTTTGTCGGCCCGACTAGCAAGGTGAGGCTACACGTCGGTCGATGACTTTTCATCTCTGTCAGTCTATTTTGCAGCCGTTGGATCTGAAATCAAGGGCCTGCGGTTCATCTTCAACCTCCACCCCGAGCCGCCACCACCACCGGCCAAACAGCAGCCCCCGCCGCCCGCGGCCGGTGGTGCGCCACCCGCCCGCCCAAAACACTCCCCACTGCCGGTCCGCCGCCGCCCCGGCCATCCCTCTACCCCCGTGCGAGCTTTTCTCCGTGATCCCCACTCCACTGCCCCGACAACGCCCCGCCACCACCGGCGACCACCGGCCCCATCCTGAACCCTAAGATAGATAGTGGGGTACCTCTCCGGCGAGCCCCCTCCCCGCTGCGGCTGGTTCTTCCTTCACCCCGGCGAGCCCACCCCTTGAAAACCGACTAACCCAAAAGTCGATTCAGTCGACTGAAGTGTAGCCTAATTGGAGCTGCATCGCAAGCAAGAGCAAGAGCGAGAGCAGCAGCGCGAGCAAGAGCAATAGCAAGAGCAGACCAGGCAGGGGACCGAGAGCAAGAGCAGAGAAGCAGCGCGAGCGAGAGCTAAAGCAGCAGCAACTCCTACTGATGTGGACGTTGCCGCCGAGGGAGAGACGTTGTGGAGGAAGTGGCCGGCGACGCTGCCATGGATGGAGCCGCGCCGTGTCGGCTCGGGACCGAGCGCCGGCAGCACCGTGAGATCGAGTCAAGAAGAAAATGCGGCGATTAGTGTACAACCTCTTTGGTGGCGCCGATTAGGCCGCAGCTTCATCCGAGGAAATGGTGATGATGATGCTCTTTCGATGGTGCAGGTAAAGACGGCGGTGTGGGAATGGAGGTGGCGCGAAAGACGAGGGGAACATCGGGGCAGCTCCTTGGAGGTGGAGGACGGGGTGGCTGAACCGGCGGGGCGATGAGATCGACGACGGATCCTCATCCGATACGGTGGATGAGGGATGTCGAGGTGTTGTTGTGGACGACGTCGTCGGGAAGAGGCTCCGGCTGGGTGGCGGACGGAGCAGGGTGTGGGGTTTCGTCGCGGATTTTCACGGCCTCGGTGGGCGAATGGGTGGGCGGATGGGATGGCGGTGGGAACCATGGCTTAGAGACGCTTGTCCGAAATGTGGGGTAAGTTCGAAAGTACCCCCCCCACCGATTTGAGGCGGTTCTTCGGTTCAGGGGTACCACGGGCATTTTGCGTGTCGGGATTTCACAGGAGGTGGGATTTTTCGCGCGCGTTGTAATTTCCGAATAGCAAGGCGCGGGTTGAGATGGAGGGAGTTGTCGGAGCACTACGAGACAAAGATATATCTTAAATATTACGGGCTAACAAGGCACGGGTTGAAATTTCGGACAAGCCTAACGTGTCTTGTACCAAATCAATGCGCACTACAAATGTCATTCAAAACTTTGAATTCATGTTATGTTCAATTAAAATATTTCGCTACGTGTATAATGCATGCAACCTACTACTCAAATGAACGTTTTAGTGCATTCCAAACGTATATACTACCGCTTCAATATGAACTAAATTTGAATAAGATCTACAGTAATGATTGTTGTGAAGTCAAAGCATTTGAATTCGTTTCTCTGTTTTAGTAAGATCTACAATCATCATTATTGTCAAGTTAAACCATCGTTTGTGTATTATCTTCACAGCACACCACATGATTAGTTTCGTGTTACATATGAACTATGTGTACTATATGAACTCGAACTAGATTTTTTGAATCCACTTCATTTTGATTTCAAATCACATTACATTTCTAGATCTAGCTAGATCTTCATAATCTAAACCATGTCTCATATGTATAATGTGTTTATCACATTATGTATGGTGCCCCGCCCCCTACGCCTACAAGTATTTAGATGTGAGTTGCAAACACCACACATTACCACAAATTCATATAAAATGTGAGAATGTTCGATATATAGTATTGTTTAGATTGCTCGATATTTAGTTGTAAGCTGCAAACGCCGCACATTATCACAAATTAAAATAAAATGTGATATTGTTTGATGTATAGTATGGTTTAGATTGTTCGGCATTTAGCTGTGAGTTGCAAACGCCATGCATTATCACATTATGGTATAACATGTGCACATCACGTGTATCACCGCTATATTCATGCATGCAATGTTTAAAACACTATGATCTCCTATTCAAATATATGAATCCGCTTTCATATCAAATTATGATCTTTGTTAGTCTCTTACACCCACACAATCCTCTAGCCTTTGTAGCTACCACTAACTTTCTCTCGTGCATGCACACGCCCTCCTCGCCCTCCTCCTCCTCGGCATTCTATCCACGGGCACATACATTTTTTCTTTAGGTCGTTCTCCCGAGTCTCCACAACTCCTTTCCGACACACACCGATCGATAAACCTCTCCAGTGATGCCTGCCTACAGCATACACCCACAGCTTCAATCTCCTCCTTTATGTGTCCTTGCCTCGTGTCTCTCATATGGTGGACACACGTGTAAACTCTCGCCCCTCTTTTCATCGATCTCACAACCGCACACTCCTCCCCTATCTAGCTAGTAGTTGGGCCTCTCGCACCACCTCCTAGCTCCATTCTCTCTATCTATCCGTCTCATTGGGCCTTATTTGCCTCTAACAAATGGGCGTACACCGACCGATCTCTCGCTATACATATAGCCAGCTAGGTCCTTATAACTCGTTTTACCCACACATCGATCGATCTACCTCATTAGTTGTGTCTCTCCTTTCCTCCGACAAACAACAATTGATCTACCGATCTAGTTAGGTTTGCTTACCAAACACATGGTTCCCCTTCATCATCAATGGATGCGTCCCGACAGATCTATCACGCATGTGCACACACGAAACACATCCCCACTCTTATTGATAACATTGCAGTTCCACCCTCGGTTTGTCTAGTAGGCCTCTCCCAACATCCCGAGAAGCAACTCCATCACCCATCCAGCACTCTACCCCTCTCCTCCCTCTCCTCTCTCTCTCTCTCTCTCTCTCTCTCTCTCTCCGTCCCATTATATTTCCGTCCTTCAGCTATGTATGGATGTCGACCGATCTCCCTCAAAACATAGCTGGGTTTCTCCTTCTCAACACATATACGAGTCGTTCTACCTCTATAGTTAGGCCTCTGCCTACCCCTCCCCACCCCTCCCCCCCCACACACACCGATACATCAAGCGCTCTAGTCATGTCTCCCCGCCACACACAAACTTGACATGTGCCCTCTAACGTTCCGTAGGCAGTCGCCCTATATCTTTGACTTGCACACACACACACACACACACACACACACACACACACACACACACACACACACACACACACACACACACACACACACACATTTGATGGCTCTCTTCATCGATCTCGCACCCACCCACTTGATCCTCTCTTGAATCTATCGATAGCAATGACCCTCCCTCTCTTCTCGTGGATTGCCCGACCCTCTATGTATGATATGGATAGGCCTCCATTTCACACACATTGCATGCAAAATTTTGTTTGAGATGTCATCGACACATATTCCCACAAATAATTCACGAAATCAACCCCACCCCACCCCACCCCCACCACAAAACAAAAACACTCACGAACAGCGGTTTGTATCTCTCACACACACCCACGTAGGTGGGGGCGTGCACGAAGAGAAGAGGTGCATGCACGGCGCACGTACTCCGTCTCTTTCCCAAGCACACCAGCGGGTACAGGTGCAGCTCATTTCTGTCTGAAAAAGGCAGCCCACATGGTAATTTGGCACGTGTCTTGGTTGTCCACTTGGTGGAGGGAGGATCGTCTACCACGGGTGAACAAACAAATTGCGACTTGACGCGTTATGTTAAATTAAAAAAGAGGCAAACCATGTGGGGCCTACCTTAGAGGCAAGGCTCTATACACTGGAGTACTTTTGATGTGTCCCGTCAACTCATGAGCGAGGAGAAGCTTGCGTAGTCGCCGTCTCCGCCCCCACAGGCGCGGTGGCTCGCAGGATGAGGTGAAGCTTTCTCCTCCCTCGCCCATCCTGTGATGGCTCGCAGGACGAGGAGAAAAATTTACTACTCCCTCCGTTTACTCCTCGTCCCTACTACCTTGGTTATAGAGATTATATCATATTGTTTGGAATATATATGTCCTTTAGTAGATTTCAAGAACTACTAGTACATACTCCAAACACTGATGTATATAGACGTATTTTAGAGTGTACATTCACTCATTTTGCTCCATATGTAGTAGCACTCTCCCTCGCCCCTCGACCCTCGCCCACGTGGTGGACGTGCAGCAATTCATTTGGTCTCATATAGCCAGAACGATATATACTGCACTACCATTATTGCTCGACTTCCCGAAGAGGCGAAGAGCCAATCACAAGGTTAATATTTTGGATATGCGAAGCGCAAGGTTAGTAGGTGCCGCGCCATTTATAAATATTTTTTCTCTAGTGGCACGTACGCAATATGATAGGTTCATATGGAGAGAAAAGGAAACCGCTCCACTATATACATAGTCAGGACGGGCCAGCCTACACGGTTGCTTGCTGGGGTTGCTCTCTTCACACTCTCTCACACAAAACGACTGTGGCCACATCTCTAATATCCCGACGGATCACGTCCGCTTGGGGAAGGGTGGATGCTTAGTGTAGATCTTTGTGGCCGTCGCCGACGGTGAAAACCCACCGTCGGCACGCGTCCGATCAGGGGTCCCCGCCGTTCTCTCTCACAAAGCCGATGAGGTTGCCTTCGTCCCTTGCTCCTTTGCCGCGGCGTGGGCGGTTGCCGCCTCCGCCGCCCTCCTCAAGGTTGAGCTCGTCCCTCGGTACAACTCCCTTTACAGCCGGCTTGCACAACTGCTCCAGCTGCCCACATCACTCCCGTGGATATTTCTCTACTTCTTTGCCCCGCACATACACGATACCTCTCTGGCTTCTCGTACTATATTTGTGATGAGTTTATGTCTCATCAACTAGTCCTAGTAATCTTATTCTAATCACGCTTCTTCAATTTCTTTGCCACAGGGATGCTCATCTCGATTTTGGTGAAACTGCACAAAATGATCCGATGGTTAAAAGGTTGCAAACTTCATTTATTAGGAACCTCGAACGTTGCCAGCAAATTGAAGCCTGGTCAGGGTTCACGGTTCAATGGCTAGGGAGTGCACGGATCGTTTTTTCTTTAGCTGCCTCTATTCCAAAATAAGTGTCAACCTTAGTAGTAGTACAACTTTGTACTAAAGTTTGCACAAAGTTGAGACACTTATTTTGGAGCGGAGGAGTACATATTTGCTATGATCATCAATCATTGAGATGCAATAGCATGCATGTTAGTCTCCTTTGTATTTGATGAAATGTTGCAACGGGCAACCTTGGGCGCAAGATACATGTAACAGAGCTGGAAGCTTCATAGCATTGTACAAATTTATCTCGCTGATAAATTACAGATGCGTACTAGTACTATACTAGTACTTCCTCCGTTCCTAAATATAAGTCTTTGTAGAGATTTCACCATTAACCACATGCGGATGTATATAGATGCATTTTAAGTGTAGATTCATTCATTTTGTTCCGTATGTAGTTCACCTAGTGGAATCTCTACAAAGACTTATCTACTAATAATAGCTAGCCCCCACTACTAGGAATTCTCTATCCTCTCCTTGAGCCACATCATCAAAATTAGCGTAGCCGTTAGATGAAGTAAATCAGTCATAATAGCCGTCGATCTAGGCGTTGAGAGGCTACGCACTAGCCACATGCAAGCATGCAGAAATACCGTGGCACATGCATGTGAGTAGGTTTTAAATCATATCAACATGTCTGCATGCAAGCATGCACCGGTAGCATGCATGTAAGTGAGCTTTTAAGTCCCATTAACATGTCAAAAGAAAATATAATCCCATTATGCAAGAGGAGTTGGCTGATCTTTTTTCCTTACGTGGGATGATCTAAATGATGATGGGAGTTTATTTAGTTTGGCTACCACATATGTCATGCGGTTATAGATTTTTTATTTGTATGAAATCGATAATTTTGCTTGAGAGATATACCGCTGTTCGCGGACAGCGTGGGGACTCATCTAGTAATATTTAGGAGCGGAGGAGTACTATGTAAGGAGTTAGGTGTCGCGCGGTGATAGTGTGAGGTGGGCCATGTAATCACTTGAGCCTGCGTGTTTTCACTTGCTCTTGCACTCCTCCATTGTAAGAATGGAGAAAATTGTAATCTACTACCTCCTTTAGCGGCGTGGGACATCCAGCAGTCCTACCACCTCAGTAATAAAGACCAATGAGCCGTCAAATCACATAGACCCAGCAGTAAGTTGGACGGACGAAGCAACCATCACTCTTGCGCCAGTGAGAGGTCGCTTCCGCTCT
Source organism: Aegilops longissima (assembly GCA_021605205.1). Taxonomy (NCBI): domain Eukaryota; kingdom Viridiplantae; phylum Streptophyta; class Magnoliopsida; order Poales; family Poaceae; genus Aegilops; species Aegilops longissima. The sequence goes on along the minus strand of CM038680.1, from coordinate 100,937,405 downwards.
GCCCGGGCATGAATGCGGCTCCGATTCTTTGGAGCAGCGCTGACTGTTTCGGGCGGGAAGCGCGCGCGGGCGATGGAGGGGCTTTGGGTGGGCCAGGCTGGTGAGGAGCGGGTGTGGCAGCTGTCCGCATGTCCCTACCGAACACGCCCAGAAACGAGAGGACGCACCGACTCTCGCGGCTAAAATCGTACACTACACACCATATCTCTGTAGGAGTAGGTCGATCTGTCGCACTCTCTAACACACACATGCTGTTAAACACACACACGCACATGCACGCACCTTGGTCCCGTTGCACCTTCTAACGTGACTTATTACACCTAGACGGAGAGAGTAGTAAGTATACGAGATACGGTGGCACACTGACTTAAGTTGAATACAAGTGCCCAAAATTTGTGTGCATGTTATAATAAGTATTCACTTAAAATAGTGCACGTGAGCGAACAGAGGATCAATTGGACAGTGTTCCCGCGATAGCGAGATGTGTGAGGTAGTAAGATACACCATGGCGCTTTTAATTTTCTTATTAATTTGTTTGTTTCACCCTCATTGGTGGGACCCAGCATTACTACGTGGAGAGAGGTAAGGTGACTAAGGCTGCATTATTTCTACACCACTTGTGGATAGTCTTACCACCAAAGCCACATGACACGATTATGATTGAAATCCTAATGACTCCCACACACACACAAAAACACGGCATGCTGTCACACGAATGCAGGAATGTATAAAGGTTATTTTCCTCTCGTTGAACATAACGGGAGGGTTGTGTAGCTAGTTAGCCTGTTAAGCTCATCAAACTTGAGGTCTTGGGTTCGATAACTACAGTTGAGCATAATTTTTGCGGGAGGATTCTTTGGTGGTCAAAATGTTTTCTAGGGTTTCCACGCTTCACACTCTCTCTCCAAGATATTTATACATCTTTGGAGCCTCGGCGCTGTAGTTGCTCTCTTCACACTCTCTCGCCCTCTCCCGCTGGAGCTGGATCCTCAGTGCTTGTAGTTGCTCTCTTCACACTCTCTCGCCCTCTCCAGATCTAAACAAGACTTCGTTGGCCTCTCTCTCCCCTCACTTTGCTGCTCAAAGAGCCGCGGGGATCCGTCCTTGGGAAGGGAAGGAGGCTTAACGCTGTCGTCGGCGGCGAGGAGGAATCCTATCGGCGCTGCTGTTCACTCCACCCAGCAAGGCGGCGGGAGGGCCTCCGACCCTTCTTCTTCGCAGCCGTCCGTCGCCCACCGAACCACGCCCCAAGAACCTTAAGGTATATTTTACTTACTCCACAGGCATTGCTCTAGCTGCATGTATACCATGAATCTAGGACGTGGTTCAAACACTACTAGGAAAAGGCCTACTAATGGCGCACTGGTTTTGCCTACTGATGGCGCATTACCAGTGCGCCATTAGTAGCACGCCACTAGTATTTCTTACTAATGGCGCACCACTATTGCGCCATTAGTATCTGGTATACTAATGGCGCACTAAGCAGTGCGCCATTAGTATGTAACACCATGCGCCATTAGTGTGCCTCCCGGGGGGCCATACGTAAGCATGTGCTTTGTCATACTAATGGCGCATTCTGTGTTGATGTGCCATTAGTATCCTTTGGCATACTAATGGCGCAGCTGGTGGTGATGCGCCATTAGTATGAATATTTGTTTTTTTTTCTTTTCTGATTTTTGCACAGGTTACAAAATGTATTATTGCACAGAATATAGACAGCAGCACACAGCAACATCAGATTCATCGAATACAATAGAAGATTAGTCTCCGAATACAATTCATCATATTAGTCTCCGAATTCAAAAGACCGAACAAAGATAAAACATTACAAGTCTCAAGACCGCGAGTATCGAGTTTGTCTTCACATTACAAGTCGATATCGATCATCTAAAGTACCATCACATAGAAGAGACTGTGGTCATCACGATGAGCATCATCGCGATCAAACTGGTCTTCATCCGGTTCCTCCAACGCTCCCTCCTCTCTCCCGCTAGATAGCGGGCGTATCTAGATTCGGCCTCCGCCCTAGTGGTGTACCCTTTGTAACTGTTACCGCTGAAGCGGTGAACCTGTCTCCGACACTCCTCCCGATCGTCGTAGACTCAGGAACCTTACCCTTGTACCACGACATACGACGGCATCTCTATGCACAAGCCAAACAACGAGACAATACATAAGCAATATGTAAGTATGCAACAAAAGGATCGAAGTGAAAAGCAAGACATTAATAGCACGATTCATGGTCCTACTAATAAATAGCATCGATTACATCTAAGTTGAGCGACTGTCCAAACCAAAGAGACATCTGAATTCATTAAAGTATAATTACAACATGAGCCAATCAATGTTTGAACTACACATCACTACTTTCGACTCGACTCATCGGACGGGAGGCGTGGATGAAGCCGCCGTCATCGTGATGGTCATGAAATCGCGGTTGTTGTCACCTGCATTTGTAGCGTTTCATCTATCTCACTGTTGGACGGTTGATATCGAGGAAGAACTGCCCGGTATGAAGGACATCTTGATGGATGATGTCCGCAAACTCCATTGGATCTGAAAGAATTCTTGTCCGAGGTCCGCGTCTGGACTACCGACAAGCTCGCGGCCCAATCTTTGAGATTATCGGTAGCGAAGTTGATGATGGTCCCTTACGATCGCCCGCATGTGATGGGCGTAGTAGGCATCCTTCGACCGCCCGGTGGCTGCTTGACGCAGCGAACTTCGTGTTAATGTGAGAACATGTGCTTGCCGTGCTTACGAACTGCCACGGTGAAGGTGCCTCCAGATTTGGCGTGGCAGGGAGAACATCATCAAGAACTTTCTTGACATCTGTGTAGTCTATCTTGGAGTTACGGTTGAATTAAATCGTGGCCATGAAATATTTCGGGCTTAAGAGGATGAGTGTGCAATGTGTGTCCTTTACGAACACGAATGTTAGAAAAAAAAAAGCGATTGAAATCTAAGAAATCATATGTTACAGGCGGTTAAGGGATGAATTACTCGGGAAAATAAGCCACAAGGAAGTTATCCTTATCCGGGTTTGCGAATAGCGCCTTGAGGTGTGAACTTCGCAACTTGGCGGTCCCAGCCTTTGCTCAAGTGCTTGCACGCATGTAGAAGGGGTCGACTATCCGTTGTCCGGGGTCTTGTCTCTAATGATCCGCATCTCCATACTCAGTGAAAACAGCCGAGCGAAGGTGTAGTGCAGCGGATGAAGGTTAAACATAGCAAAGATGTCATCAAACCGCGGAGACGATCGTACCCCGATGTCGCCATCCACAAAGCCCTTGCCCTCGGCACCTTAGCCACGAAAACCGGGTATGCCACATCCTTCTCTCACGAGGCGCCGCTTCTCCAAAGAAAGAACACCGTCGTGCGAGACTCCGTGTAGCACCGGTTCAGCATTCAACATATTTGGCGGTAGCATCGCCCTACCGCCACATGCACCCTCCTCAAGATATCCTTAGGTGAAGGTGGCCCGTCCACGAGCACGGATCGAACTTCGGTGCGGCTGGCTCGCTTTGGCGCCCTTTTTAGTCTTCGTTTCCGTCCCTTCTTCTTGATCTCTGTAATGGGACGATTTCTGCTCACAGACCGCCTTCTTGGCGTGTTGGGGCTGATAATATTTCGCACCTCAGCTATCGAGGCTCGGTTAAGCGGGAGCTGGGCGTGTCACGAGAACTGAGCGCCGAGCGGCGCTGTTGCAATTGGATTTCTCCGCCGTACCAGCTAGATCGCGGTCGTCTTGGTTGGGTTCTTGAGAAAGAGGCCCGAGAACTTCGTCGGCGTACCCATGTTCGCAAAGTAATTATCAACTTTGGTAAATGTACCGTCGTCGTTGTCGTCGCCGTCCGGATCCTGTGCCATAGGGCTGTCCGGATCCTGTGCCATAGGGATGTCCGGCAGGTCCGGTAGCGTTGTGGCGTTCTTGCCATGGCTTGGCGCCGGCACAACTGGTGGTCTTGTCTGTAGGGTGGTGTCCCCTGCCCCCAAACAAATCTGGCTCTTTGGCCAAAGAAGGGGCCAGCTTACGCAGGCGCTAAGGGTCATCTCATCTTCTTCGTCGGCCCCAGCGGGTCGAATCGGAGGTAACAGCTCGTCGCAGCCTGGCAGCGCCCGAACCACTTCAACCCTATACACTGTGGGTGGCATCGGATTACCGTGGAACATGGGGTTGCCGGTTGAGCGATTCGCCCTTGGCGACATCGACCAACTCGGCGCCCACGAAGTGCGAAGAGTGCAAGGAACGTCGGCGGTGCCTGCGAAAACATGTCTGGCGTCGGGGATGCCCGATCAAAACAAGAGATGAAGTCACCGGCGAGAAGCTTAGTTACCATGATGCCGTCGAGCTCGGCTAATGTCGAGCACCGCCAGCAATGGCGTAACAACGACGGAGGGGCGCTTCTTTGGCGAGTGCGGCGGCGTACACCGGGTGCATTAAGCTCAATGCCGTGCGGCGCCGGAGACACGAATACCGCCTCCGCCGGAGACACCAATGGCGCCGCCGCGGAGACACCAATGGCTCCGCTGCAGCGCTGTCTTGATTCTTGGCCGTGAAGCTGGGAACGGGGAGGCCCTGTTGGCCGCCCGCAATCCACGTCGTCAGCCCATGAATCAGCGTAGGCACCATAGCGTTGAGCTTTGTTCCCAGTTGTTGTTCCACTTGCTCTTGGACAAGCTCCGGAATCCGCGCCACTTGTTCCTTGAGTTCTTCAACCTCGCGCGTCCGGCTTTCCGAGCTGGCCTTTTTCTCCTTCCGCACACCAGCGGTATAGTATGACCCCCATTTTGTGGGCAAGCCTTTGCCGGCCACACGACCAGCTGACGTCGGCTTACTGAGCTTATCCTTGTTTTTCATTACGTTCAATGCCCTATTTAAAGGGGCGTCGAAAGGGGAGCTCTAAGACGACCCCGCGCTACTGCTTTCAGTGTCCTGCGAAAGGAACGTGAACCATTTAGAAATATTGGGGATTAATTAGAGTGCAACCATATGGAGCTAATTACGCGTGGGTGTATTCCTTACCAGAACAAGCTCAAGCGCCCTGGTCTTCGGATCCGTGGTAAGCTCCTTTGTTATCGGGTCCTCCGTGTAACGGGCCCTGACAAAGTTCCTGGTCTGCTTGTCACTGCTGTATTTCTCGAAGCGGGGCGGTAGGCCTTGCTCGGCACGCTCCGCGTCCTCCTTGTCCCATATAGGCTCCGCCATTCTGTAACCGCCGGGACCGAGTTTGTGTTCCCCTAAGTTCAACTCCCGCATTTCTTTCCCCCACTGGCTTGATTCGGAGGTTGCGCTGCTCTCGCACTTGATCTTGAACTCCTTGTACTCATCTTCGCTCATCAAAGGATATTTCGCCTTGATCTTCTCATAACTATCACCTTTATCAATCATTCTCTTCACTGCGCTTCTCCAAGTAGACAGGGCCGTGCTCATCCTCGTGAGGGCGGCACTGTTCACTTTATTCCACGAGGCGTGTGTTTTCAAATCGGCGGGAACTTGTATCGTTCGTGCAGCCGTGAAGAGGAGGTTGCGCAAATTCCGTGGTCCTTATGCCTAAGGTTATCGGTGTTGATCGAGGCGGTGCTCGGAGAATGCACCCGAGCTGAAGCGAGTACCCTTGACTATATGTTTGGGCTCCGTTGGATGCCCGTCGAGTCCACTTGGTGAATTCCTCCTTGAGGGTGCAGAGCGCATTGAGCGCCGGTCCTTCCTTTGCTTCTTCGGTTGGCTGCCATCGTGTGTGCGCCGCCATCATCGATGGTGGCATCCTCGGCGGCACCATCAATGGTGTCATCCTCGGCGCCACTAGGGGTTGTGTAGTCGAGATCGGTGTCTTCGCGGCGTCCTCATAGCGGTGAGGTTGTTCCTCCATCTCTGGGACAGCTCCCGAATTGCTTGCCGCCGAACCACCGGCCTCATCGTTGTTGGCCATGTTTAGCTCTAAATAGGAAAAAGTTTGGTCAAAAAGTTGGTTATTGTCAAGGAACAAGATCATGGTCTCATCATTTAGGGTTTGTCGACGCTGAGGCACCCTAAAGCCTAAGCTTTCATCATTTAGGGTTTGTCGGCGCCGAGGCACCCTAAAAGCCTAAGTGTACATCATTTAGGTTCTCATCGACACCGAGGCATCCGGGCAGCCAAGTTAAGTTTTCATCATTTAGGGTTTATCTTTGCGAGGCACCCTAGGTTGGGCCTAATCACTTGGCACTAATCACTTGGCTCTATTGCCACCTATGTTGGGTTTATCATCTAGGGTTTATCGATGCTAAGGAGAATTCTAAGTTGGGCCTAATCACTTGGCTCTATTGGCACCTATGGTTTAATGCAGCAAGAATGGCGAGGCGAGTTGATCCTACTTAACTAAGTACTAAGATACCCGGCCCATGCATTAGTCATAAGTACCCCATATGTCCTATTTTAGCAAAGTCATGCTAAAATTCACGGAAAATTTTAGCATGACCTTTGCTGACAATAGGACATATGGAATACCAATTGCGGAGCGGAAGTTAATCGACATTCCGCAAACTCAAGGGCCTCTCGGGGTACCTGCAAATTCATCATGACACAATGGTGGGAGACAAAACCCAGCAAACTAGAAAGATGATCATCATCTTTGCAAGACAGATAGCTCAAGTTTTTGATAGTAGCCTCTGAAGAAAACAACATTGCAACATACAAGTTCGGACATACACACTTGAACATTTGACGATTACCTCTGAAGAAAAATATCGCTGACTATTGGACACAAAGAAAACAGCTATTGTAAACATTAAGTCATGGTAGTGTGCGCTGAAGCAATTACAGTATAGGAACAATAACACAACGATAGCAAATACAAGTCCTCGGTAAGTGTAAGAGAAGTGTACTAGAGCTGTAAACAGACTTAAAAACCCACATGATGTTATAAGCTGTATACCTTGAACATGATGATACCAAATGGGAAGGAAAATTGTATCACTCTAGATTAGTGTAGCCACTATCTAACAAAACCAGAATGTTAACAAAATTACACCATGATGATACCAAATTCTTGTAGCAGTACAATGAGTTCACAGGATAAAAATCATCCACATTCACCAACCCAAACTGGTGGAGATCTGACAAACCAGAACCTCCCAGGTTTTGCCATTTTATTTTCCCACCGTATATGTTTTTGATTCATGTCATGGTACTTGCTGTCAAACCAAGTATTTTCTTTCTACATAATCTGGAAGTTTCCTTCTTCTTGTCTCACTATCTTACTATCTCACTACAAAAACTAGTATGCTTAGTTGCATTATGACACATAAAGTGTCACGATTGATTTCAACAGAGCAGCTAAGCATAGCAAGTGGATAGTTTAGTCAAGATACTAGTACTCTTTAGAAAGCATGAGACATATATTACGGAGGAGACTTACGTGAAGAGTTGCTGTGAATTGAAAATACAACGAGATCAGCAAAGGACGATAAGATATATACTGTAATTATCATAACAAAATGCCAGCTACTACCATGGTCAAAGAATAGATTATGATAGCTGGACAAGTATAGGTCAAACTAGATAATTTTCAGAACCGGTTTAACTACCGCAGGATAAAACAATGCATCCAAGACTGGGCTTAGACTAATATCCTCATAGCATAATCTGACATCAAGCAAATATTATAAGAACAGTGAAAATGTATGTTCACTGCAAATGAATATGGACCAAGTGTTCTCATTAACTACTTAAAGAATTAGTTCCCTATTGTTGCATGAGAATTGTAGAGAGAAAAGATACATGGTTCTACTTCTGGGATTGGTTACATCTCTGTAGTTTACATGCCAAACTTTGGGTGATATCAAACCATTAGAAAGCATGATCATGAGAACAACATCAGTTTGAAAGATATTGTAACCCCTCCTGGTAACAAATATTCATCTACTCATTTGTAGATACCTAGGAGTAACAAGACTGCACTTGCCAATAATGTTTTATTTATGCTTCCCAAGGACCAACTCCTAAACTGAACATAAAAAACTGTGTGCACATCTGCAAGTTGTAGAAGGAAAAGGTGCAACACTAAAAAAACTATCAAACTAACAGATCCATTAATCAATTATGGACTTCTTACATGTTACATCTATCATTAGTGGCCAGAAAGAATAGTAATTAATGTTTCATATTGTTGCATGAATCCAAACTCACTGGAAAATTCACTAATTGAGCCTAGCTACTTAAAGAAAGAATCTATAGGCGGATGCTTAGTTGAGACTAGTATCCTCTAAAATGCATCTAAATGCAAGCTCGGAGATTTGAACATTTGGAAAACCCTAGCTACTTAATTCTCCAACCCCCTTTCCTTGTCCAAATTTCTCCAACCCCCAACCCTAGAACACATCAGAAGGAAATAAAGAGGGGGAAGAGGGGGAAGCGGCTCGGGTGCTCACTTGGGAGGTCGAGGGCGACTCGGGGCAGCCGGAGCTAGTCGAGGCGGGCGCGTCGGCGTCGGCGGTGGCGTTCCTCTGGGCAGGCAGCCTTGTCGAGGCGTCGGCGGTGGCGGTCCTCTGGCGTCCGAGCTCGTCCGGGTCCTCGTAGTCGAAGAGGAAGACGGCGGCGGTCCTCTGGGCAGGCAGCGGTGTTGGACGGCGAAACACGTCAAGGGCGCAAAGGGGGCCAGGGGGGGCGCTTAGGCGGGAGGACGTCGAGGGCACTCAGCTCGGGGACGGTGAGGGAGGCGGCGAGGGAGGCGGCGCTCGGCTCGGGGACGGCGAAGGAGGCGAGGGGGGCGGCGAGGGGGACGGCGAACACGGGGGGCAGCAGGTGAGATCGATGAGGCAGGGGAGAGATTAGAGAGATTGGGGATTTAGTGTGCGCCATAAGTACAACTATTCTAATGGCGCACCACCCCTCGGTGCGCCATTAGAATTTTGTTTTAATCTAGCCCGCCACTAGCCCTATCTACAACCTAACCCTATCTACAAGAACCCACCCACTAGCCCGACCGGTCAAGACGCAGACACACACACAGAGGTCCCGGGTTCAATTCGAGCTCCCCAATATTTTTTATGCATTTTAAATGCTTTTTTATATTTATTTGTGTTTAAATATGTTTAAACTTGTTTAAATCATAACAGTAATATTTTTATAAAAACAGTAATAATTTAAAAAAATGTTCAAATTTGTTACTTGAAAATATCATCGGGCGGCGGTGGGCGGGAGGTGCGGGGGTGCCGTTGGCGGCGGAGGGCGGGAGGTGCGGGGGGCGGGTGCTCGTCGGCGGTGGAGCGGGAGGTGCGGGGGGCCGGGTGCTCGTCGGCGGCGGTTGAGCGGGTAGGGTTGCGATGGGTCGGTGCGGTGGAGCTAGCGGGGAGGTGCGGGTGGGATCGAGATCGAGATGGAGGGGAATCGAGATCGAGATGTAGGGGATCGAGATCAAGTGTCCTCATGAATTCAAAAGTGCCCATGAAATTTAAAATATTCATGATATCAAAAGTGCCCATGAAATACAATCGAGAAATGAAGACTACGATTTAAATACAATCGATCTTAGCTAGCTATCTGTCCACAATCTTCTTGCCCTTCTTTTTCGCAAATGGAGTTCTTCTGTGGAACGGACGTTCTTTAGGTAGGGTGGTCCTGCTTCTTCTTGTGGTGTGTGCTGCTACTTCATCGTTGTCGTCATGTTCGATCTTCGGGTCGCCGTACTTGTCGAAGTCTTGCTCATTGGCTACTCCATCCATTCCGATGATCTTCCTTTTGCCTCTCCTCACGACAACACGACTGGGCTTTTGCGAACGTATCCTTTGATGACACCATTCATCCTTTCGAACGGCATCATGCTGTGTAGGAATGTCGGCCCGAGTTGGATGATATCCTCCACGATATGGACCAGCAGATGCACCATAACGTCGAAGAATGCGGGCGGGAAGTAGATCTCAAGCTCGCATAGTATCACCACGATCTCTTCCTGTAGCCTTCTGAGTTGCCTCACGCCAATCGACTTCCGAGAGATGACGTCGAAAAAGTTGCATAGGCCAAATAGCATTTCACGGACGTGCGCGTCCATGATCCCACGGATTGCAACTGGAAGTATCTGCGTCATTAGCACATGACAGTCGTGAGACTTCATCCCGCTGAACTTTTGCTTCGCTGGGTCTAGGTATCTGCTTATCTTCCCCGCGTAACCGTAAGGAAGTTTTACTCCTAGGAGGTAGGTGAAAAACTGCTCGATCTCCTCTTGACTTAGAGTGAAGCACGCGGGAGGGTAGTCATTTCCGGTCTTCTTGGCCTTTTTGCCTTTGCGACGACTTTCTGTGTCCTGCTTCGCCTCATCATCATCATCATCATCATCATCATCATCATCATCATCATCATCATCATCATTAGCGTGAAGCTCCTGCCTAATGCCCATTGATTTCAAGTATGCCCTTGCTTTCGGCCCATCTTTGGTCCTCTCTGGCATGTTGAGCAGGGTACCAAGCAGACTCTCGCACATGTTCTTCGTGATATGCATGACATCAAGGCTGTGAGGCACACGGTGGATCTTCGATCGGGCAAGTCCCGAAAAACAGACCTCGTTTTCCATACCTTCAGCAGCGGCTCTGGCGCCTTCGCTTCTTTCCGGCTCTGGCGCCTTTTGCTTCTTTCGGCGGTGGGCGAGTCTTTCCAATTTTCAACAGCTCGTCTATTTCCTCGCCGCTCCTCGTACCGCAGGCGTTTTGGGTTCGGTTTCACCATCGAACATATCCTTGCGTTTCCTCCACGGGTCATCGTCGCGAAGCCACCTTCGATGTCCCATGAACACGGTTTTGAAGACCGGGATCTCTATCTAGCTGGCGTCGTTGTGTCATCCATGCACCTTACGCATCCGGAAAATCCGTGGACTACCTGCCCATGAGATATCCGTAACCGAGATAGTCGTGCACCGTCGTGAGCGGTCGGCTCTCATAGGGAAATATTATTTCTGCGGCGTCCCACGTATTGGCTGGCGTTTTCCACAGCGTGTCTAGCTCCTCCTTGAGCAGCCCGATCTGATTGATGTCGTTCCTGGTTGTTTCGGCTCTTCAATTAGCATACTCATGTGAATGTACTTCCTCTTCATGCACAACCAGGGGAAGGTTGTACATCCACACAAACACAGGCTAGGTGCTATGTGTGCTTCTCTGGCTGCCAAACGGATTGACTCCATCGGTGCTCGCGCCCAGCACGATGTTCCTAGGATCCTTCCCAAATTCTGGGTATTCGAAGTTCAACGCTTGCCACTGGCTCGCATTCTTAGGGTGACTCAGCATATTGTCTTTTTTATTTATCTCCGGATCATTTCCGTCATCTTCCCGCTTCTTCTCCTCCCTATCTGCGTGCCAACGCAGGAGCTTTGCTACCTTAGGGTCCGCGAAATACTGCTGTAGACGAGGAGTGATGGGAAAGTACCACACCGATTTTCGAGGAGCTTTCTTCCTCTTCTTGTATCGAGTGACACCGCACACCGAACATATGGTAGACTCCGCGTGCTCGTCCCGATAAATGATGCAATTGTTCATGCACACATGGTATTTCACGTGCGGTAAATCCAGAGGACACACGATTTTCTTCGCGTCCTGGAAACTGGTCGGGCACTTGTTCCCCTTGGGAAGACGTTCGTGCCAGAATGACATGTTCTCGTCGAAGCATGCGTCGGTCATTTTGTGTTTTACCTTCATCTCTAGAGCCATGAGCGTTACTTTCAAAGGGTATCCTCGGGCCTGCATCCTTCATACAATGGAGTAACGCGTCTATCTCCGTTGATCCAGCTTGGCTTTCTCTCGGCGGCAGCTCTTGCGTTATCCGTCGCTTGAGAAGCAGCTCTTGAATATGAGGGTCCTGCACCCAGCCTCCATCGTCGTCTGCTCCAAAGATCTTCATCTTCATGATCATGCCCTTCGTCTTGATCTTCCTCATCATCATGTCGACATCTTCTACATCATGATCGTATACAGCATCACCGTCGTGATCATGTCCTGGAGATTCTTCGTCTTCTCGCCCGCCCTACGCCAAGGTGGTACTTGTCTTGTTGCCCTTCCTCATTTCTTGCTCGGCCCCCATGGAATACTTCATATTCATCTTCATCACCTTGCCACTGATAGCCATCCATGAAACCACGCAAGAGCGGTGGTCCGCACCTGCCGGAATCCGGGTCCGTAATAAGGCTCTTGACTTGCATCTTCGACACGGACATCTTATCTCCATCTCGTTCTTTTGAAGCATCTCGGCCTTGGCGAGCTCAAACACCTATTCACGATGCCTTCGGTCATCGTGCGGACCATGGTCGCTCAAGGGTAGAGCAAAACGATATTTTAGAACCAAGAAAAAATTTGGCATGACCTTCCCTAAAAATAGGACCAAAAAGAATGCATAGTGCCAAAATTCTCGCCGAAACAGAAATGAATCAACATTCCGGCAAAATATTGGCAACTATCGCATTTCAAATACCGGTACCTGCAAACACAAACATATATGCAACACCACAAACACATGCAACACCACAAACATACATAGATCTAGCTAGGCCACAAAAAGTGCATGTGCACGTTGTTGGAGCGAGCTACGGAGAAAAAAAGTAGATCTACATCATGAAAATAGCTTTCCCTTACTTACCTATCAAAAAAAGGTAATTTCACCACTTAATTTTGATGAATCTATGGTGGAAATGAGGTGAGGAGGAGGAGGCAGCCGAAAGCTTGGAGAAGGAGGTGGAGGGAATTAAGTGGGGAAAGTGAGTGGGTAGGTGTGGGGCTGTCCAAAATATCTTGTTGGGGTCCCAGGTTACTAATGGCGCCACATGCAAATCGCCATTAGTAACCCAGTTATAATGGCGCACCACATGCAAATCGCCATTAGTAACCCTGATTACTAATAAGCGCACTGCATGTAGTGCGCCATTAGAGTTTTTGAAAAAAGTAATATATGTATATATATATATATATATATATATATATATATATATATATATATATATATATATATATATATATATATATATATATATACACTAATGGCGCACTTGTGACACAGTGCGCCATTAGTAGTTTAAACTAGTAATGGCGCATTTGTGACACGGTGCGCCATTAGTAGTTTTACAAAAAAAAAACATACACTAATGGTGCACTCCTAGGCTGGTGCGCCATTACTAGTTAGAACTAGTAATGGCGCACTAGTCTAGGAGTGCGCCATTAGTATGTATGTAAAAATGAAAAAAAAATATCACCAGTGGCGCACCTTTTGTATGGTGCGCCATTAGTGTCTTCCACACTAATGGCCCATCACAAACCGGTGCGCCATTAATATATAGTAGTGGCGCACTGCTTCCCTGGTGCGCCATTAGTGTCAATCCTATCTATAGCCCTTTTCCTAGTAGTGAAAGAGGAAAGGAGTGGGGGAAAAGTATAGGACGTGGTTCAAAGAGGAAATGAAGGGGGAAAGTTGTATAGCATGAATCTTGGACGTGGTTCAAAGAGGAAAGAAATGGGGGAAACTAGTGGGGAAAGTTGTATCACATAAATCTAGGACGTGGTTCAAAGAGGAAAGGAAGGGGCGAAAGTACTAGTTCAAAAAGGAAAGGAAGGGACAAGGTTGTAGAGTTTGAGCAGGACTAGATTTGCTGCGCTCACATAGGGAAAGGTGTCTAAAGATAACAAAACTGGGACCAACACAAATATGCTCCTTGGTTGTTTGTTCTTTGTTGCAACAGATTGTGCATGACCACAGTACATCGGTAGATGCACATGGTGCTGGTGCGTCCACTGTCCCGTGCAACTCATTAGATGTTGTTAATCTAAGGCCCTGTTTGGTTAAAAACTCCCTTGTCCCTACCTGCTTGGTTCCAGGGACTAAACATGGACTAGAGGTTATTAAATGACATGATAAAAGACCATGTTACCCCTAGTAATGAACTAATAGAAACAAGGTGCGATGCATGGCAGGGGAAACTGTTGGAAAAGTCCCAAAAAGACTCCCTCGGGGTCTTCTTTCTGTAGTCCCAAATGCCCACTTTTAGTCCCGAAAAGTCCCTCCTGTTTGGTTTAGATGTGACTGACACGGAGTTTTTTTAGTCCCTACACCAAAATGTCCATGTAAACAAACACCCTCTAATAATGCCGCTGGAAAATTGATGTAATGCCACAGTTAAAAGCAAATTACATGTTTAACGAATTTTATTGTTAATATAATCTCTATGTTAATATTAATCAATGCCACCGTTTGAGAAATGCTACTGTCTTGCTTTCTTTCCCATTTAGATAAGGTAGATGCTTCTTTTTGTTGGCTTCATGTCATCCACCGTTATTGACCACTAATTGTTTCCTTTGCACCTCTGTGTAAACAGGGTTATCTACTTCACCTCGTTGCCATTGTGACCTTTTGTTTGCAATCGCACAAAACACTTCATTTTAAGAGTGTTTTGTGCAGTTCAACAAAATATCACACGACAACGTTGCTTGATTGCTTGATCTTAGTGGAACTGCACAAGAGGAGATCTTACTTCCTATCCGTTAAGGTGAATTTGATTCAGATCTTCTTCTTGTGAGTTGTTTGAATTCCGCATCATGAGAGGTCAGTACTAGCCTTCTTTCACATGATTATGTAGTGTGCTTTCATATGTTGTGCTACTTGTATGATAATGTTGCTTGATTTTAGTGAACTGCACAAATGGAGACAAGACTTCCAATCTGTATGTGCACCGTAATATCCCATTGAGGTAAGATAAGGATATTTCACAATTGCCGGCCTGTATTTTGCCACTTTCATCAGAAAATTAAGTTTAGTACTATACTTTTGCTCACTAATTGACATGCCAAATCTTACATTGAAGGCGAAGCTTGTCTGTTATTGAACCAAGTGATGAAGGGGAAGAACAAGTGGAAGAAAAACAAAAATCAACTCCCGGTGCTGTAATGAAGCACTGGGACTGTGATGACACAAGTAATGATATAGTTTTGCATCTTAATTTATTGCTATGGCTGGAACGAGCAATTGTTTTGCCACTGATTTGATGCCATACGTAATTATCTCTACTTGTGCAAACAGGGATCTTCTTTGAAGATACCATATATTTTAGTGGAACTGCACAACAAGATGTTGGAAACATTGAACTTATAGAGGAGTATATAGTAAGCATGGCCACCCCCGTAGATAGCAACAGATGGTTCTGGAGAAGTGCTTCATCTATATGCTCTACACAATCAGCCTCCTGACAAATGTTGGTACTCACCCACTGATTTCATCCATATGATTGAGCTTTGTCATCTCTATTGGTGTTGTGCTACTGTTTAGATACTGTCATGAAAAAGTGGTATTGTCCGTGAGAAAGTGCTTCATCTGTGCTGTTTTAAATATTGCCTTTCCTTTTTTTCGAGCAAACAGGGATCATCTTCCTCTGAAGAAGAATATGGAGTACGTGAAGTGACTAGGTCCGATTATGCCAGGATGAAGAAGCCCTGTCTATCTTCTCATCAGAAGGAGCAGTTGAAGGATGGTTACATTACTCCCCACAAGACCAAACTAACTTCAGCTCAAAAGGACTGACAAATCTCCATTTTTTGCTGTGATCTTGAGTACAATGTTGTTCTAGGATTCTTTACGGTGAGTTGCATTTTTCTAAAAGTGTGCTCTACATGGACCATGTATGTGCTGTTGAAACTGTCAATTCATAGTACAATTTGCTTTATACTAATCACTTTTTGTATTTGTGCAAACATGGGTGCTCAACTTGATTTCAGCGGTAATCGCACAAAATGTTCCTGAATACATCGAATCATTCATTTCCACCACAAGAAAGGAGGTGCCCATAAGTTCAAGGCGTTGCAACATATAAGGGCGAAATCATACAAGCTCTGCGTGAATTTGGTTGATTTTGGTGGAACGCACAAAAGAATAGCTGGTTTATTTAGCACGAGGTGCCATGTCAATGTTCGAACTGATGGCAAACCCTGCCCATTCCACAATCGTAGGCATTTGATATTTTGGAATGGGACAACCTTGTCAAATTTTGCTCACTGATTTTAGCAAGATATGCGTTTGATATTTTCGAATGGGACGCCCTTTGCTGTCAGCAGCGGTGATTAATTTTTTCTTTATTCTTTAGTTATGAAGTAAATATTGCCTGTGACATGTGAGTCGCTGAGATGCATAATCATCGATTGTTTTGAATGTTCTCTATGAATTGCCAGGCCTGTGTGTTTGATTGCAATGTATAGAAACGCTAAAAAGCTTCTCAAACTCTTTGTCTTTCTGTTCCTTTTTTACTTTGCACATTGTGAAAGTGCATACTTTTTTGTATAAGATTGGTCAAAGTAGAGATACTTTGACTGCAGACAAAACTTGTATGCAGACTAGAAAGGACCGGAGGGAGTACATGTGAAACTGCTGCAAACGTGGTGATCACCCTGGGATTAATGCTAGTACGTATTGTTTTGCATGTTCATCCAATTCCAGTGATACAGGAATTTGAACTAACCGAAATAAATTCATTCATACACGGTCAGATTTCATATAAAAATGCCGGATTTCATTACATTTCATACATTTTTCAACTAAAAAGGGGCGAAGTTGACCTGTGGGCCTACTAAGTTGATTTACCAAGGGATTTGTCAACTTAGTCAATAATAAACGATTCTAGCTGCAGTCATTGTACGATGTCCATCCAACGGCCGTCGTGCTTCTTCAACCTCTGGTCTTCTTGCTCCAGCCACCCAAAGCAGCGCCGGTCGTGCCGCCTGCTCCTGCCTCCCGTGGCCGGCTGCGCTGCCGTGGAGGCCTCACCGCCCCTACTACTCCAACCGCTGGCCAGGCCATCCTTCCACTCACCCACACCCCCTGTTATTCTGCGGCAACAGCAGCGCAGCCGAACATGTGAACCCTCGTACTCCCCTCCGCATGTGCATCCATTGCCGCGTATTCCCTGGCTCTGCTTCGTCCCCTTCCTAGGCCTCACCGTCGTCCACCTCCGTGGTGCTCTTGGCGCGGCGTGGTCAACGTGGTCAAGGAACGACTTCCATCGGACGTGGACTGTACGTGGAGAGGCTGACAGTTGGGTCCACGGCAGCCGCAAGGAAGTGCCTCCTTATTACGCGCAAAACAATTATTCCTCCACCTGACAGCGGGGACCCACCGGACGGGCCACCGTGTTCGCGAAAAAATGATTAAGCCCCACACTGCTGGGACCCACAAGCTACATCTTCGCACGCAAGGAAGTGCGTCCGAAAAAAAAACGATTCACCCCCTGACTGCTGGGACCCACCAGCTACATCTTCGCACGCAAGGAAGTGCGTCTTGAAAAAAAAAGATTCACCCCCCGACTGCTGGGACCCACCAGCTACACCTTCGCACGCAAGGAAGTGCGTCCGGAAAAAAAAAACGATTCGCCCCCCTGACTGTTGGGACCCAGCAGCTACACCTTCGCACGCAAGGAAGTGCGTCCGGGCAAAAAAAAACGATTCGCCCCCCTGACTGCTGGGACCCAACAGCTACACCTTCGCATGCAAGGAAGTGCGTCCGAAAAAAAAAACGATTCGCCCCCCTGACTGGTGGGACCCACCAGCTACATCTTTGCAGGCAAGGAAGTGCCTGACAGTCGGGGCCCACCTGGTCGAAACATACGTAGCGTTGTCATCCTTGTCGCGAACGTGTACGTACATACTGGTCGATGTAGAGGCGTGCACATGTCGTAGTAGAGGCGCGCACGTGTCGTAGTAGAGGCGCGCACGCAGCATGTACACGTACATACAGCGGCCAGGGTGCAAGAAAGAAAATACAGCCACGCATGTGTACATTCGGGCGGGGTCTCGAACGCCTAGTCACGCATACGTACGGCGAGGGCTCGTGTTCATGGGGAGGCAACGGAATGCGTCGTGTTCATGGGGAGGCAACGGAATGCGTCGTGTTCATGGGGAGGCAACGGAATGCGTCGTGTTCATGGGGAGGCAACGTAATGCGTCGTGTTCATCGGGAGCCAACGGAACACGTGGGAGCCAACCGGCTTGGTCGGAACAAGCAATGGAAACAAGGCCTGACGTAGAGCACAACGGAGGAAACGGACCTCCTACGGTCGAAACGGGGGTCTTGTTGATCGGGAGGGGTGTGGCGTACCGCAAAACGGAGGAAACGGACCTCCTACGGTCGAAACGGGGTCCCGTTGATCGGGAGGGTGTGGCGTGCGCCAAAGCGGACTGAACGGACCTCCTACGGTCAAGCAGGGTCTGATAATCGGGAGGGTGTGGCGTCATAAGCAGGACTCCACGGGATCTTGTTCATCTCCACCGTCGACCTCCTCCAGCCTCCACGGGCTACCGTCGACCTCCTCCATCCTCCACGGGCTCCTGTTCATCCAGCCTCCACCGCGCTTCTCCACCAGCTACTATTCAACCACCCTCCACGGGCACCCCTCCACCGTCTCACGCTCATCCAGCCCTCCACACCACGGGTCTGTTCAACCACCCTCCACGGCCACCCCTCCACCGTCTACTATTCATCCAGCCCTCCACACCACGAGGTCCTGTTCATCCGAGGCAACGCCACCGCTCCTGCTCATCCATCCACCCCGCAACGCTCACTTGTTCATCAATCGACCAGCTTGATTAGCATCGATGGCGAAGAATCGCTCCATCGGTTCGATTAACAACCATCGATCGATCACTCGGGTTCGATAACGCGTAGCTGCGGTGCAATCACTCGGGTTCGATTAGAGCCCAACGCCTCGCTTCGGGTTCGATTAGAGCCAACGCCTCGCACACACGCAGCAGTCGTGTCACGAGAAAAAGCAGCGCGCTCGCTTGGCCCCGACCTCCCACCGTAACCGGCAACTCCCCGAAATTTTCCTACCCCTCGCTTCTACCACGGTTTTTTCCGTCATGGACGACCCAAAGAATGTCATGCAGCTGCGTCTCCGGCCCGCCCAGGAGGAAAAGCCCATTTTTTTTGTCATAGAAGTAGGAGCCCACCACATCTATGATGATACCGGGTTCTGTCACAATTATCGTCATAGAAGTGTCATATGTATGACAGAAAAAAATTCGTTCGACCCAAAATGTCACGGATGTGTATTTTTTTTGTAGTGCCTCGAGCTGACTGACCAAGTTGTAGTACTTGATGACACTGACTTGGATAGTGTACCAGCGATATGACAACGACCTCACGTTGTGTGGTAGCGTTATGTACACGTCGTAGGGCGCAATGTGCTTTCCTGCGTGAAACTTTTCATGCACTTGCTCCTAGAAGGGCGGCCCTCAGGTCCTGCCTATGAAATCCGCGGATACGGCCAGCCATGCGTCGCACAAGTCATCCTCCATGATTGAGTAGCTCACCATGCTTCGTACCCTAAAAAATTACATAGCATTTGAAAATAAGCTCAATGACATTTGACCGAACACCTGTCGGGCGTGGTGTCCGACATGGAGGTCGTCGACAGGATACAGAGTATACCTGGGTACAAACGGCTCCAGGGCTTAAAGCTCCGTCGGAACGGCGAGCGAGCGCATCGGTGCTGGTTGCGAATGTCCGACAATGCCTTTGTGGCGGCCGGAGACGAACAACAGCGGTGGCGGAGGTGGAGGGTGCGAAAGCAAAGCAAGGGGAGAAGGGACGGAGTGGAAGGAAATGGGATCCGGAGGGTGGATTGGGTAGGCCGAGGGTATCGGAGTCCTACATTTCAGGTGTCCAGATCCCGAAAACCTCACACACTTTTGTCTCCAATTTGCTGGAGAAATCGTGTCCGGACCGCCCCACGGACCGATACAGGTCGGTGTTGGATGGCTTCCGCGGTCGGGACAGTGCGGTCCGGACGGTTGCAGGAGGTTTACGGGTCCGCCTTGAAGATGCCCTAAGAGCATTTTTCTTCCTCCACACATATTGTCCAATGTACATCTTCTAGCAAAAAAAAATCACATATGCCTAAGGGCATTTCTAACCGATCCCCTATAACTAGCTAGAGGAGTAAACATTCGGTTGTACTCCTCTAACTGGCACCTAACTGATCCCCAATCGCGTTAGTGGAGGATAAATTTGAAAGGAATATTCCCTAGAGGCAATAATAAAGTTGTTATTTTATATTATATTTCCTTATTCATAATAAATGTTTATTATTCATGCTAGAATTGTATTGATCGGAAACTTAAATACATGTGTGAATACATAAACAAATAATGTGTCCTTAGTAAGCCTCTACTAGACTAGCTCATTGATCAAAGATGGTTAAGGTTTCCTAACCATAGAAATGTGTTGTCATTTGATAACAGGATCACATCATTAGGAGAATGATGTGATGGACAAGACCCATCCGTTAGCTTAGCATAATGATCGTTCAGTTTATTGCTGTTGCTTTCTTCATGTCAAATACATATTCCTTCGACTATGAGATTATGCAACTCCCGGATACCGGAGGAATACCTTGTGTGCTATCAAACGTCACAACATAATTGGGTGATCATAAATATGCTCTAAAGGTATCTCCGAAGGTGTTTGTTGAGTTGGCATAGATCAGGATTATGATTTGTCACTCCGAGTATCGGAGAGGTATCTCTGAGCCCTCTTGGTAATATACATCATAAGCTTGCAAGCAAATGACTAAAGAGTTAGTCACAAGGTGATATATTATGGAATGAGTAAAGAGACTTGCTGGTAACGATATTGAACTAGGTATGAAGATACCAACAATCGAATCTCGAGCAAGTAACATACAGATGGACAAAGGGAATTACGTATGCTGTCATAATGGTTCGACTGATAAGGATCTTCGTAGAATATGTAGGAGCCAATATGGGTATCCAGGTTCCCAACATGGTTATTTACTGGAGAGGTGTCTTGGTCATGTCTACATAGTTCTCGAACCCGTAGGGTCCATAAGCTTAATGTTCGTTGACGATATAGTGTTATATGAGTTATATGTTTTGGAGATCGAATGTTGTTCAGAGTCCCGGATGAGACCACGAACATGGCGAGGAGTCTCGAAATGGTCGAGAGTTAAAGATTGATATATAGGACGATGGTATATGGACACTGGAAGTGTTTCGGGACGTACCCGGAAGGAATCAGGTCACCGGAAGGGGCTCCGTGCACACCTCCCCCCCCCCCCCCCCCGGCAAGTTATGGGCCTTATGGGACAAAGGAGTGGACAGACCAGCCCACAGGGGGGCTGGTGTGCCCCCTCCCTTGTTTGGCCAGCCCTAGGGAAGGAATAGGGGAGGGCTAGCCCCTCCTGCCTTTCCCTCTCATGGGAGAAAGGAAAGGGGGGGGGGGGGCGCCACCCTCCCCTTCCTTTCCCTGCACTCCAAATAAGGAAAGTGGGCGCGGCTTGGGAGGGACCCGAAGTAGGATTCCTCCTACTTGGGCGCCTCCTTTGGCTGCTCCCTCCCACCTATATATATATGTGGGAGGGGGCACCTGGCACACAACAGACAATTGCCTAGCCGTGTGTGGCGCCCCCCTCTACTGTTTACACCCCCGGTCATATCTTCGTAGTGCTTAGGCGAAGCCCTGCACAGATCACTTCACCATAACCGTCACCACGCCGTCATGCTGCCAGAACTCATCTACTACCTCTCCGTCTTGCTAGATCAAGAAGGCGGAGGACGTCACCGAGCTGAACGTGTGCAGAACGTGGAGGTGTCGTACGTTGGGTACTTGGTCGGTTGGAGCGCGAAGAAGTTCGACTACATCAACCGCGTTGTTAAACGCTTCTGCTTACAGTCTATGAGGGTACATAGACACACTCTCCCTTCTCGTTGCTATGCATCTCCATGGAAAAGTCATTGCGTGTGCATAGAATTTTTTTGTTTTCCATGCAATGATTCCCAACAGTGGCATCATGAGCCAGGTCTACGCGTACATGATATGCACGAGTAGAGCACAAAGAGTTGTGGGCGGTGATAGTCATACTTCTTACCACCTACGTCTTATTTTGATTCGGCGGTATTGTGGGATGAAGCGGCCTAGACCAACATTACATGTCCACGCACATGAGACCGGTTCCACCGACTAACATGCAACTTGTTTTGCATAAAGGTGGCTGGCGGGTGTCTGTTTCTCCTACTTTAGTTGAATCGAATTTGATTGTGGCCGGTCCTTGATGAAGGTTAAACAACAAACATGATGAATCACCTTTGTGGTTTTATGTGTAGGTAAGAACGGTTCTTGCTAGAAGCCCGTAGAAGCCACGTAAAACTTGCAACAACAAAGTAGAGGACGTCTAGTGATACGTCTCCAACGTATCTATAATTTATGAAGTATTCATGCTATTATATTATCCATCTTGGATGTTTATGGGATTTATTATGCACTTTTATATTACTTTTTGGACTAACCTATTGACCCAGAGCCCAGTGCCAGTTTTTGTGTTTTCCCTTGTTTCAGTGTTTCGCAGAAAAGGAATATCAAACGGAGTCCAAACGGAATGAAACCTTTGGGAGAGTTATTTTTGGAACGTAAGCAATCCAGAAGACTTGGAGTGTACGTAAAGGAAGCAACGAGGAAGGCACGAGGCAGGGGGGCGCGCCCACCCCCCTGGGTGCACCCTCCACCCTTGTGGGCCCCTCGTGGCTCCCCTGACTGACTTCTTTCGCCTATATATATCCATATACCCTAAAAACATCGGGGAACAGAATAGATCGGGAGTTCCGCCGCCAAAAGCCTCTGTAGCCACCAAAACCAATCAGGACCTGTTCCGCACACAGCCGGAGGGGGGATCCTCACCGTGGCCATCTTCATCATCCGGCGATCTCCATGACGAGGAGGGAGTAGTTCACCCTCGGGCTGAGGGTATGTACCAGAGATATGTGTTTGATCTCTCTCTCTCTCTCTCTCTCTCTCTCGTGTTCTTGATTCGGCACGATCTTGATGTATCGCGAGCTTTGCTATTATAGTTGGATCTTATGATGTTTCTCCCCCTCTACTCTCTTGTAATGGATTGAGTTTTCCCTTTGAAGTTATCTTATCGGATTGAGTCTTTAAGGATTTGAGAACACTTGATGTATGTCTTGCGTGGGATACCCGTGGTGACAACGGAGTATTCTATTAATCCACTTGATGTATGTTTTGGTGATCAACTTGCGGGTTCCGTGACCTTGGGAATCTATGCATAGGGGTTGGCACACGTTTTCGTCTTGACTCTCCGGTAGAAACTTTGGGGCACTCTTTGAAGTACTTTTTGTTGGTTGAATAGATGAATATGAGATTGTGTGATGCATATCGTATAATCATGCCCACGGATACTTGAGGTGACATTGGAGTATCTAGGTGACATTAGGGTTTTGGTTGATATGTGTCTTAAGGTGTTATTCTAGTACGAACTCTTGAATAGATCGATCCGAAAGAATAACTTTGAGGTGATTTCGTACCCTACCATAATCTCTTAATTTGTTCTCCGCTATTAGTGGCTTTGGAGTGACTCTTTGTTGCATGTTGAGGGATAGTTATATGATCCAATTATGTTATTATTGTTGAGAGAACTTGCACTAGTGAAAGTATGAACCCTAGGCCTTGTTTCCTAGCATTGCAATACCGTTTACACTCACTTTTATCATTAGTTACCTTGCTGTTTTTATATTTTCATTTTACAAATACCTATATCTACTATCCATATTGCACTTGTATCACCATCTCTTCGCCGAACTAGTGCACCTATACAATTTACCATTGTATTGGGTGTGTTGGGGACACAAGAGACTCTTTGTTATTTGGTTGCAGGGTTGTTTGAGAGGGACCATCTTCATCCTACGCCTCCCACGGATTGATAAACCTTAGGTCATCCACTTGAGGGAAATTGCTACTGTCCTACAAACCTCTGCACTTGGAGGCCCAACAACGTCTACAAGGAGAAGGTTGCGTAGTAGACATCATCTAGCTTGTTTTTGTGGGGCATGTTGTGATGTGATATGGTCAAGATATGATGTGATATATGTTGATGTATGAGATGCTCATGTTTCGTAATATCGACAACCGGCAGAAGCCATAGGGTTGTCTCTTTTTTGTATGAAGTGCAAGCGCCGTCTAATTGCTTTACTTTATTACTATGCGTTAGTGATAGTTGTAGAAGAAATAGTTGGCGTGAAGACCTCGGCGCAACGACGCTATGATGAAGATCAAGGTGTCAAGCCAGTGACGACAGAGATCATGACAATGCTTTGGAGATGGAGATCAAAAGCACAAGATGATGGCCATATCATGTCACATATTTTGATTGCATGTGATGTTTATATTTTATACATCTTATTTTGCTTAGAACAGCGGTAGCATTATAAGATGATCCCTTCACTTAATTTCAATATAAAAGTGTTCTCCCTAAGTATGCACTGTTGCTACAGTTCATCATTTCGAGACACCACGTGATGATCGGGTGTGAAAGACTGTACGTTCACATACAACAGGTGTAAGACAGTTTTACACATGCAGAATACTTGGGTTAAACTTGACGAGCCTAGCATGTACAGACATGGTCTCGGAACACTGGAGACCGAAAGGTCGAACATGAGTCATGTAGTAGATATGATCAACATAGAGATGTTCACCATTGATGACTACCCCATATCACGTGATGATCGGACATGGGTTAGTTGATTTAGATCACGTATCACTTAAATAAATTGAGGGGTGTTATTTTAAGTGGGAGTTCATTAGTATTTGATTAATTGAACTTAAATTTATCATGAACTTAGTCTTAATATGTAACATCCCAAAATTCCAAATTTTGGAATGTTATAATAAATAGATAGATTTGATTAATTGTTTGGTGATTGAGTGAAATTGAAACTTTTGAAAGTTAAATGAGAGGAATAAAGGACTTTCCCAAACTTTCATTTTCTTTTCGATCTTCATGAATTCAAATTCTTTTCAAATCTGAAACCCTTGGCGAAGATGATATGACTTCTTCCATTTAATTAAATGAAAGGGTATTTGAAAATATTTGAATTTCATTTGGAAATATTTCGATTCATAAACTTCATGCAACTCAATGATTTTCATGAGAGAAGATAAAATGACTTCTTCAAATTATATGAAATATGAGTTGGCAGTTTCAAAGAATTAAATTCAGAGTTCTTTTGAATTTATTTTTAATTTGGAGTTATTTGAGTTTTATTCAAATTATTTTTCTCCAAAAATAAAATATATGGAAAATAGGGTAACAGGATTCCCTACATCAAAAATTGGAGAGAAATAAATTTGAATTAATTTTGGTATTTTAAAAATGTGTTTTGTTTATCTAAATTAGTGTGAATTTTATTTAATGCTATAAAAATGTCCATGTTGTAGAAAATAATTTATGAAAATTTTGATATATTATATGGCTAGGTTGTATTTTTTATTTTATAAGTTTTTGTTTATTTTATTAAATGCGGAAAATGTTTAAAAACCCTCTCCGCCTTGTAGGGGCGGCCCAACAACAGTCCAGCCAGCCTCGCTAAGGCCAAACCCAGGGCAGAATCCGGCTCCCTTGAGGGCGCTGCCCACCGAGTCCGGCAGAGACACCGCGTCCGCCTCCTTGCCTCCTCCCCACGCCTCCCGCCTATATAAGGCGAGGCAGACCTCTCTCTCTCATCTTGAGCCGTCGCCACCCTCGCGCCAGGCCCACGCCAGTGCATCTCGCCGCCAGCCGTTGCGCTCCGCCGCCGCCGCACCTGCACCCCGCCGCCTCCGACCGCCTTGGCGCCCAGCCCTCAGCCGCCTGCCCGCCCCCCTCATCGACTTCTCTGTTGCCCTCCTCGACGATCAAGCCATTGCGCTGCTGCCGAGCCACCACCGCCGTCCGCCGGAGTTCGTCGCCGGAGTTCGGTAAACCCTAGCCCGATCTGTCCTCCTCCGTCGGATCTCGAGCCAACGGATCGGATTTGCTCTCTGTTTACCTAATCTAGCGGACGGTTCGTCCGTTGGCATTCGTTACGAACGTTCGCTTTTTAGCCTTTTTCTTTTTCTGTTAATTTCGGCCAGGGACCCGTATGTAATTAGTTTCTTCACAGATTAGTCCCTAATCTTAAAACGATCACAACTTTTTACTCGTTAGTCCAAATCCAACGAAACCAACGCCCACTTCTTCGTTACGATCCCCTCTATCAAGTAATCCAACTCAAACATGTTTTTGAAAGTTTAAAATTTGAATTAGATCAGATTTGAATTTGAACTTCGTTTGATCATAACTTGAGTTTCGTAACTCCGATTTAGTTGATTCTTTTTGCAAATCAAATCTCTTGACCTAAACTTTCTGATAAGGCCAAATTCACATAATTTTGGTACTGTTAGAAATTGTTTTATGCTGCAAGAGTTATTTTCTTGGTTTTGATGTTTTCTGAGTTGTTCTCTTCGTTCTTTTCGATCTTTTGAGTGATTGCTTATGTGTGGTTACTATTGCTTGATTACGATAGATTGACCGGAGTGTGACGAGTAGACCTATCAAGAGTTTTGAGTGCAAATCATCTTCATCAACATTGCAGGCAAGTAACACTTTGATCATACCTCTTCTCATACCCAGTTTTTATGCATTAGATCTATCCTTAAACATTGCATTGATTTAGGATCTAATTAAATTGTGGGATGGGAACTTACCTGTTTTATTATCAACCCTTGGGAGTTACTTCTACGTTTGCTTATAATGCCATGCTATGCTCGTAGACGTGGTTTGGGTATGAGTGAAATCCATGACAGATGTGAGATTGTTATTTAATGGCTCAACTTAAGGTGGCAACTTAAATACACATCTGGGTGGATTGCTAGGGGCACCCTGGGGATATACCAGTGGACTTGCCCGACACACAGGGATATACCAGTGTTGTCCTAGGAGATCCCGGGGATATACCGTGTGATCATCCTACGGTCCGCCACCTAGGCTCAAAGGGATCATAAGATTATTCATGCTAGAAACTTCCGTGTGCAGCCACAAGCCATTATGGGCTCTGGCATAGTTGATTAAGTTGTGTGAACTCTTACGGGTAGACTAGCAGATGTAGGGGAAAGTAGGCGTACCGGTCTACCCACAAGTAAGGTGCTAGTGCTTCTGAAAGACTATGTCTTGGTCATCCGTTTCTCAAACATCATGTAGTGCGAGAAATCCAACGGAGGCGATCGAGTCTTGTGGGGAAAAGTGCGCAAACCTCTGCAGAGTGTACAAACTAATCATGGTCAGCCGTGTCCCCGGTTATGGACATCTTGAGTATCTAGTTCTTGGATTATCCTGTTGATCTCATCATGTTACTTTAATTAGTATTGTTGGGTTTAATGATGATACTTAATTGGGATTGATAATGCTATCAACCATTCTCAATGTTTAACAACCACCATGATAGTTAAATAAAATTTATTCCTTTGCAGTAGGGGAAAATTGGCTTTTCGCAAAAACTGTAACCATAGAGCTTTCCACCAGCCATATATGCATGTAGTATAGCTTATTCTTTTATTACTCTCTATGTGTTACATTGCCAGCATATTCCATGTGCTGACCCGTTTTCGGGCTGCAACTTTTCATGTTGTAGACTTTTCAGACGACGAGTAAGTGATACGTTAGGGTTACGATTTCTACTCAACTTTGTCGTTGGTGTTGATGGGAATCCACAACCTTGTTGCTTCCGCTATATGGATTGAGGTAAAAGTATTTACGTTACTTTATACATGTGATTTATCTCTGTTATAAATCCTTCGAGTACTGTGTGTGTCAGCATACCGATCCAGGGATGACACTTAAGCACAGAGACTTGATCCATTCGGGTCGGGTCGCTACAAAATAGTTTTTGCATATCTATGTTGTAGATCAATAGCTCGCAATATAGCTCCCCTATTTTTGATATGTTCCTAGAGAAAAATAAGTTGAAAGATGATAGTAGCAATGATGCGGACTGGGTCCGTGATCTGAGGATTATCCTCATTGTTGCACAGAATAATTATGTCCCTGATGCACAGCTAGATGACAGACCTATTGCAGGAGCTTGATATAATGACTACTTAATAGTTTAGTGCGCCATGCTTTAAAGCTTAGAACCGGGACTTCAAAAACGTTTTGAATGCCATGGAGCATATGAGATGTTCCAAGAGCTGATATTGGTAATTCAGACTCATGCCCGTGTCGAGTGGTATGAGAACTCTGACAAGCACTTTGCCTACAAGATGGAGGAGAATAGCTCAACCAGTGAGCATGTGCTCAAAATGTCTGGGTACTACAATCGCTTGAATCAAGTGGGAGTTAATCTTCCAGATAAGATAGTGATTGACAAAGTTCTCTAGTCACGATCACCAAGCTACTAGAACTTAGTGATGAACTATAATATGCAAGGGATGACAAGAATGCTTCCCGAGCTCTTCGCGATGCTCGAATCGGTGATGGTAGAAATCAAGAAAGAACATCAAGTGTTGATGGTTAACAAGACCACTAGTTCCAAGAAAAAGGGCAAGGGAAAAAGAGGGAACTTCAAGAAGAATGGCAAGCAAGTTGTCGTTCCCATGAGAAGCCCAAAGCTGGACCCAAGCCTGAAACTGAGTGCCTCTACTGCAAAGGAAATGGTCACTGGAAACGGAACTGCCCCAAATACTTGGCGGATAAGAAGGATGGCAAAGTGAACAAAGGTATATTTGATATACATATTATTGATGTGTACCTTACTAGTATTAATAGTAGCCCCTGGGTATTTGATACCAGTTCAGTTGCTAAGATTAGTAACTCGAAACAGGAGTTGCAGAATAAACAGAGACCAGTTAAGGGTAAGGTGATGATGTGTGTTGGAAGTGATTCCAAGGTTGATACGGTCACCATCGCACACTCCCTCTACCTGCAGGATTAGTGTTGAACCTAAATAAATGTTATTTGGTGTTCGCTTTAAGCATGAATGTGATTTGATCATGTTTATTACAATACGGTTATTCATTTAAGTCAAAGAATAATTGTTGTTCTATTTACATGGATAAAACCTTCTATGGCAATACACCCAATGTGAATGGTTTATTGAATCTTGATCGTAGTGATACACATATTCATAATATTGATGCCAAAAGATGCAAAGTTAATAATGATAGTGCAACATACTTGTGGCACTGCCATTTAGGTCATATTGGTGTAAAGCGCATGAAGAAACTCCATGCAGATGGGATTTTGGAATCACTTGATTATGAATCATTTGATACTTGCGAACCATGCCTCATGGGCAAGATGACTAAAACTCCGTTCTCCAGAACAATGGAGCGAGCTAATGACTTATTGGAAATAATACATACCGATGTATGCGGTCCGATGAGTGTTGAAGCACGCGGTGGGTATTGTTATTTTCTGACCTTCGCAGATAATTTGAGTAGGTATGGGTATATCTACTTGATGAAACACAAGTCTAAAACATTTTAAAAGTTAAAAGAATTTCATAGTGAAGTGGAGAATCACCGTAAAAAGAAAATAAAGTTTCTTCGATCTGATTGTGGAGGCAAATATTTGAGTTACGAGTTTGGCCTTCATTAAAAACAATGTGGAATAGTTTCACAACTCCCGCCACCTGGAACACCACAGGGTAATGGTGTGTCCGAACATCGTAACCGTACTTTATTAGATATGGTGCGACCTATGATGTCTCTTACCGATTTACCACAATCATTTTGGGATTATGCATTAGAGACAGCCGCATTCACGTTAAATAGGGCACCGTCTAAATCCATTGAGACGACACCGTATGAACTATTTTGCAAAGAAACCTAAGCTGTCGTTTCTTAAAGTTTGGGGATGCGATGCTTATGTCAAAGGGCTTCAGCCTGATAAGCTCAAACCTAAATCAGAGAAGCGCGTCTTCATAGGATACCATAAAGAAACTATTTGGTACACCTTCTACCATAGATCCGAAGGCAAGATCTTTGTTGCTAAGAATGGGTCCTTTCTAGAGAAGGAGTTTTCTCTCGAAAGAAGTGAGTAGGAGGAAAGTAGAACTTGATGAGGTAATTGTACCTTCTCTCGAATTGGAGAGTAGCACATCAGAGAAATCCGTTCCCGTGATGCCTACACCAACTAAAGAGGAAGCTAATGATGATGATCATGAAACTCCGGATCTAGTTACTACTGGACTTCGTAGGTCAAACTGAGCATGTTCCGCACTAGAGTGGTACGGTAATCCTGTCCTGGAAGTTATGGGCGAACCTACAAACTATGAAGAAGCTATGATGAGCCCAGATTTCGATAAATGCCTTAAGGCCATGAAATCTGAGATAGAATCCATGTATGAGAACAAAGTGTGGACTTTGCTGGATTTTCCCAATGATCGGCAAGCCATTGAGAATAAATGGATTTTCAAGAGGTAGACAGACATTGATGGTAGTATCACTATCTACAAAGCTCGACTTGTCACAAAATTGTTTTTGACAAGTTCAAGGGGTTGACTACAATGAGACTTTCTCACCCGTAGCGATGCTCAAGTCCGTCCGAATCATGTTAGCAATTGTCGCATTTTATAATTATGAAATCTGGCAAATGGATATCAGAAACGGCATTCCTTAACGGATATTAAAGAAGAGTTGTATATGATGCAACCAGAAGTTTTTGTCGATCCTAAAGGTGCTAGAAAAGTGTGCAAGCTCCAGCAATCCATCTATAGTCTGGTGCAAGCATCTTAGAGTTGGAATATACGCTTTGATGAGGTGATGAAAGCATATGGTTTTATACAGACTTATGGTGAAGCCTGTATTTACAAGAAAGTGAGTGGGAGCTCTGTAGCATTTCTAATATTATATGTGGATGACCTCTTATTGATTGGAAATGATATAGAATTTCTGAATAGCAAAAAAATGATACTTGAATATGATTTTTTCAATAAAAGACCTCGTTGAAGGTACTAATATATTGGGCATCAAGATCTATAGGGATAGATCCAGACGCTTAATAGGACTTTCACAAAGCACATACCTTGAAAAGATTTTGAAGAAGTTGAAATGGATCAGTCAAAGAAAGGGTTCTTGCCTGTGTTGCAAGGTGTGAAGTTGAGTAAGACTCAAAACCCGACCACGACAGAAGATAGAGAAGAATGAAAGTCATTCCTTATGCCTCAGCCATAGGTTCTATAAAGTATGCCATGTTGTGTACCAAACCTGTTGTGTACCTTGCCATGAGTTTGGCAGTACAATAGTGATCCAGGAGTAGATCACTGGACAACATTCAAAATTATCCTTAGTTATCTAAGAGGACTA
Organism: Aegilops longissima; assembly: GCA_021605205.1. Lineage (NCBI taxonomy): Eukaryota > Viridiplantae > Streptophyta > Magnoliopsida > Poales > Poaceae > Aegilops > Aegilops longissima. Next base: position 100,906,285 of record CM038680.1, on the reverse strand, counting down.
AGGAGATATTTCTTGATTATGGAGGTAATAAAGAGTTCATCGTAAAGGGTTACATCGATGCAAGCTTTGACGGCGATTCGGAAGACTCCGAGTCTCAATCGCAATACATATTGAAAGCGGGAGCAATTAGCTAGAGTAGCTCCATACAGAGCTTTGTAGACATAGAAATTTGCAAAAAATACATACGGATCTGAATGTGACAGACCCGTTGACTAAACTTCTCTCACAAGAGAAACATGATCACTCCTTAATACTCTTGGTTGTTAATCACATGGCGGTGTGAACTAGATTATTGAATCTAGTAAACTCTTTGGGTGTTGGTCCCATGGCGATGTGAACTATGGTTGTTAAATCACATGGTGATGTGAACTAGATTATTGACTCTAGTGCCACTGGTGCGGGTCGGTCCTAAACAAACGGTTTAAACCCCTTTCCGCGACGGCATTTGGAACCGTCGCCAAGTGAGTGTGGGAGATAGGGGGTCCTTCCCACACAACCCAGAAACCGTCGGGGATATGCTCTCCTAGCACACACGTTCGGCAAAATGAGGTCGTGTGCGGCCGCCAAGTGCTCAAATACGGAAATACATATAGTAGAGCTAAAAAAATACAATTATACAACGAAATTGTTTCCGGTCGCAAGTACATCCCACACAGTCAGTCCCCGCTAAACGTTTCCATTTGTATGCACATCCCACACAGTCGCTCCAAGGAAAACATTTCCTTTCACAGGTACATCACACACAAAATCATTTGCGTTATTGAATGTATCACACACTGTCCGTAGAAGAAACTGTGTGGCAAAGGTTGTCCATCACACACAATTTTTATGTGGTAAACGTTTGCGCAAGGTGGCCTAATGCAAACAGTTTTCAAGAGAAAGTCGTGTGTGATTGTTCATTGATCCAACACGGTTTATTCCTAGAAACCGTGTGCATTGCCTGAGGTCATCGCCCGCGGTATTTTCTCAACAACCTTTTGCAATAGAAAAACCCAATTAGCAGGCAAATTCGCCATTAGCAGGCTAATTATCTGATTATTCATAATCCATTTATTAATCTAATTGACATTTCTTATTAAGCACACAATATATTTCATTTCCATATTAAGGAAGCAGAATTTCATAATTGAAATACATCAGAGTACAACATGATATAGCTTCAGCACTCAGCTACCCCATTACACAATCAAGCACTAAAGACAAGTTCCACATGCAACATGTAGAACCTTTTGAAATTAGCATCATAGATGGTATATAGACAGATGCATCTCATCTGCAAAACTGCTGAAGCGGAAGGCGAATATTGAGACTTCATTCATGTTGAAGGTCTTTGCAACTTTAGGCCAGTGCCTGTGGATGATTAACCGTCCGTCCTTCATCCTCTTCAGGAACGCTTCAATATTGAACTATGGGTGTTGTATGAAAACCTTCCTCGCCTCCTGACCATAGAGGTGGTTTGAGAGGTAATCATCAGTGAACTTCTTTGGAAAGGCTTGAAAACAAGGATGTGCATAAATATCTTCTCTATATTGGAAATGGGGCTAAGGAATAAAAAAGGCAAGGTATAATAGTTAGTACTAGTGACGCCCCCGATTCAATCATACACTAATCATGCACGCAAACGTGTACGATCAAGATCGGGGACTCACGGGAAGATATCACAACACAACTCTAAAACATAAATAAGTCATACAAGCAACATAATACAAGCCAGGGGCCTCGAGGGCTCGAATACAAGTGCTCGATCATAGACGAGTCAGCGGAAGCAACAATATCTGAGTACAGACATAAGTTAAACAAGTTTGCCTTAAGAAGGCTAGCACAAACTGGGATCAGATCGAAGAGGCGCAGGCCTCCCGCCTCGATCCTCCTAAACTACTCCTGGTCGTCGTCAGCGGGCTGCACATAGTAGTAGGCACCTCCAGCGTAGTAGGAGTCGTCGTCGAGGGTGGCGTCTGGCTCCTGGGCTCCGACATCTGGTTGCGACAACCAGAAAGAAAGGAAAGGGAAAAAAGGGGGGGAGAAGACAATCGTGAGTACTCATCCAAAGTACTCGCAAGCAAGGAACTACACTACATATGCATGGGTATATGTGTAAAGGGCCATATCAGTGGACTGAACTGCAGAATGCCAGAATAAGAGGGGGATAACTAATCCTATCGAAGACTACGCTTCTGGCAGCCTCCGTCTTGCAGCATGTAGAAGAGAGTAGTTGAAGTCCTCCAAGTAGCATCGTATAGCATACTCCTACCCGGCGATCCTCTCCTCGTAGCCCTGTTAGAGAGCGACCATCGGGATGTATCTGGCACTTGGAAGGGTGTGTTTTATTAAGTATCCGGTTCTAGTTGTCATAAGTTCAAGGTACAACTCCAAGTCGCCCTGCATCAAGATCACCGCTATTCGAATAGATAAACTTCCTGCGGGTGCACCACATAACCCAACACGCTCGATCCCATTTGGCGGACACACTTTTACGGGTCATGCCCGGCGCGGAAGATCAACACGTCGCAGCCCCACCTAGGCCAATAGAGAGGTCACCGCGGTCTAAACCTAAGCGCCGCAGTGCAGGCCCATCGCCTTAGCACACACAAGACGTTATGTGGCGGCGAAGCGAACTAGCCCCTTAATACAAGAGCAGGCTTACGTTCCAATCCGGCGCGTGCCACTCAGTCGCTGACGTCACGAAGGCTTCGGCTAATACCGTGACATCGAGTGCCCATATCTTTCCCACGTAGTTGGTTAGTGCGTATAGACCAAATGGCCAGACTCAGATCAAATACCAAGATCTCGTTAAGCGTGTTAAGTATCCGCGAACGCCGACCAGGCCCAGGCCCACCTCTCTCCTAGGTGGTCTCAACCTGCCCTGTCGCTCCGCCACAAAGTAACAGTCGGGGGCCATCGGGAACCCAGGCCCACCACTACCTGGGTGGAACCACCTGCCCCTTCAGCCCCATCTCCGAACAATATCACAGGTAATGTAACAGTGTAAAGTATATAGTATATGCCCGTGATCACCTCCCTAAGTGATCACGGCCCGATAGTATAGCATGGCGATTTGACAAGAGTGTAGGGCCACTGATGGAACACTAGCATCCTATACTAAGCAGTAGGATAGCAGGTAAGGGTAACAACTGTAGCAACAATGACAGGCTATGCATCAGAATAGGATTAACCGAAAGCAGTAACATGCTACACTCTCTAATGCAAGCAGTATAGAGAAGGAATAGGCGATATCTGGTGATCAAGGGGGGGGGGCTTGCCTGATTGGTCTGGCAAGAAGGAGGGGTCGTCAACACCATAGTCGTACTGGGTAGCAGCGGCGTCGGTCTCAGTGTCTAGCGAGAGAAGAGGGGGGAAGAAACAATAAATACAATGCAAACAAATGCATGACGATGCATGACATGACAATGAGCGTTGCTATGGGTTCCCAAATGCGGTAGTAGGTGGTACCGGCGAAGGGGGGAAACATCCGGGAAAGTATCCCCGGTGTTTCGCGTTTTTGGACAGATGAACCGGAAGGGGAAAGTTGCGAATTCAATAGGTTAGGGATGCTGGCGGACGAACAGGATGCGTATCCGGATTCGTCTCGTCGTTCTGAGCAACTTTCATGTAGAAAGTATTTTCATCCGAGTTACGGATTAAAAGATATGATTTTCTAAAGATTTAAATCATTTTCTGATTTTCATTATTTATTTAAATCCAACAATATCCAAAATAGTGAATGATGACGCAGGCATGACATCAGAGTGATGTTAGCAGGTCAACTGGTCGGTTGACCAGTCAAACCAGACAGGTGGGTCTTGTGGGACCCACATGTCATTGTCAGGGGCATTAACAGAGTTTTAAAACTAACTAAATGGGTTAATTAGCAGGTGGGGCCCAGTAGTATGTGAGAGATTAAGGTTTTAATTAGCTAAACTATTTAGTTAACTAATTATTCCTTTTATTTATTTTGTATATTAAGGTGGGGCCTATAGGTCAGTGAGACAGGGGCGGCCAAGTCAGCAGTTGACTCAGTCAACTGGTCAACTGGGGGCCCTGGGCCCACCAGTCAGTGGCCCAGGTGGTGGGACCTACGGCGCCAGGTCAGCGCAGCCGGCTCTCGCCACCGGCGACCAAATGCACGGCGCTGACCCGCCGGAGTTTGCCGGAAAATGCGCTCAGGGCACGGATCAGCGCGCGCATGGGCTCGTTCGAAGGAGCGCGAAGAGGCCCACCTAGTGGTGTGGGCGATTTGGCCGGAGGAGGACCGCAGCGTCACCGGTGACGAGTGGGGCGGATGCCGAGGCTCGACGAGTGCGAAGGCGATGCTGCGGGGCTGGGTTCGTCGCGGAGCTGGGTTCGTTCGAATGCAGAGACGAAGTCGCGTCGAACGGTAGGGATAACGCGGCCGGAGTTGCCGTGTAGCGACGATGGCGAGCGGCGCGGCGGACGCCGGCATTCGGCCGTGAGAGGAAACGGCGTTGCGGCATGTTATTGGGCAAACGGGATAGCTAGTCAGGCCCTACTCGACGCGGTGAGTTCAACGGCAACACGCCCCGTGACCATTTGGTCATCGGAGACTCGTTGGCGACGAGCTCCGCGGCGCTGCGTTCGGGCGCTTCGGCGGCAGCTAGCTAGGGCGTGCGAGAGAGCAAACGGAGAGCAGGAGGGGTGGAGCTCACCGAGCGGCACACACGAAAGGCCCTTGGGGGGTTTAGGAGCTGCAGAGTTGACGGCGCTCAACGGAGACGCGTCGGGGATCCGAGGAAGAAGACGAGGCTGGGGCAGCGTTCGAGGGTGCCCGGCGTCCTGCGGCTTGACGGGGAGGCGTAGTCGAGGGAGGCGGAGCGAGCGGACACGTCGGAGAGGCTTGGAAGTCGCGGTGGCCGCGAGTTCTATGGTGGCGAGGCCATGGCGGCGCTCGGTTGTGGTGGGGAACGAGGGGGAGTGGCGAGGTGGATCTGAGGGGTGAGGGAGAGGCGCAGGAACCGAGGGCGAGAGTGGGGACGAGTGGGAGGCGGGATCGAGGAGGCGGGGGTGTGGCGGCCTTATCCTCTCCTCGACGCCGGCGAGTTGGTCCGGCGGAAGCACGCTCCTGTTCCGACCCTGGTCGGGGGAACAGGAAAGGGGGAGAGCGACTGGGGGAACGGGTCGGGTCGGCCGGATGGCCAGGTGGGCCGGCCTGGCTGCGAGCTGGGCCGTCTGGTCCAGGGGGGCTTCTCTTACTTTTCTTTTCTCTGTTTCCGTTTTGTATTTTCTTTTTTTTCTTTTCTGTATTATTTAATTTAGGGCATTTAGGTATTTTATAAAATTGTGTCTTCTACACCATAATTACCTATGCCATTTTTCGCACTGCCCGAACATTTTTGTTTCAACTTTTAAAAACTTTTGTTGTTTGCCATTTTTTTAATTGATTTTTGGATCGGTTTGAACTAACGAAAGTTTAGCAACAGTAATCAAAGATGACATGGCATCATTAGGAGAGTTTACTGTAGCCTAATTATCCGGATGTTACAATCTTGCAGTGAACTGATGTCTTCTTCATTGTGCAGACAAAGATCTTGTTGTTTTTTGTCGCTAATTTCTTTATCCTAACAATCTTTCTGAGTTTCTTTATTTGATTGATATTCATGGACAACTCATTTCCCCATATGCATTAAGGGTCGAACATTGGGTCAAAACCTCTAATAGCTGGACCTACATATGCAAGACCAAATTGTTAAAAACCTAAATATTAGAATGGTTCCTGCAATTGCACAATAATGTGCTATTAGACAACGGACCATGCACGTGCTAACCTCGATTGTAAACTTTAGTGCTTCCCATTGTTTCCCTGCAACACATATAAGGTAGTTAGTCATCAGGTTAATTAAGTAAGGGTTCACATGCTATCAGTAAAATATGTTGATGAAAAATAATCACATTGTAGATTCATCAGATTAATTAAAGCCGCATGGAAAACCCATTTATCCAAACCAATCATTATTAAGAACTAGGAAATATAGCACTTGTATATGTTTCTCGTGTATTAAGTGCAGCCAAATTCGATTTATTTCTCACATGCACAACAATACAAAATTCTACCCACGACAATTGGACATCGCATTGTAGAATTGAACTAAGCAGTTAACTAAACACCACAACAAATGAACCAAACATTAACTGAGCACCACATTGCACAATATAACATACTCCTAATAGAAGATCAGATAGTTAACCAAACAGTTAACTACAGCCAATTGTAGCAATTGTATTTGTTTTTCATGTATTTACTACAGCCAAATTCATTTTATTCCTCACATGGTATACAATAACAGAATGCACCCACAATTTTGTAAAGATAAATTCGATTTATTTCTCACATGGAAGACAATACAAAATTGCAGCCTGAAGAATTGAACATCACATTTGCAGAATTGAGGCAAACAGTTAACTGAAGACGACAACTAATTAACAAAACAGTTAATAAGTAAGCACCACACTGCACGACATATAGAACATATACACTAGAGCAACAGATTGCATGGTAAAATTAGATAGCACAATTCACTAGAATTTGTGAAGGAAAGGCAGGAGCAGCACACGCAACGAGTAAAGTGAGCATGCTTAACCGGCGTAGCTAGCAAATGGTAAGGTGCTCCTTCAAGATCTGGGGGTCGGCACGAATGGCAGCCATCGCGACCTCATCCACGCGTGCAGCCGCGATTCGCTTCTCCGTTGCACCGGCGGTTGGGGCATGTGGGATATGGAAGGAGGAGGAGGATGGGGGTCGGGTGTGGATTACCTGCCTGGATAGAGGAGGCCGAGCAGCGTGAAGGAGGGTCACCGACAAGGAGGCAGCGCTGCAAGCAAGGAGTGAAGGTTTCAACTTGGAAAGGAAGGCGGAAAGAGGGGAAATGTGGCTTTTGTTAAGGGGGAGGGCACGGGGAGGTAGATATTTCCGCGGAAGCCGAAAATTTGGAATCGCTTCAACGAAAAAACTGGCGCGCAAAGTGTTATCAGACACGGTCCCTTATTCAGAACTGTGTACGATATGTGGACATCACAAACGATTCAAATAGCTTAACCCGTGTGTGATGAGTTTGAACGTCAAAAGTATTGGTTCAAATTTCCATGGTTACAGTGGTCATCCACGTCATTGCATAATTTGGGTACACAAAGGAGACTACAGCACACCCACACTTCTTAATTGAGCAAGTTCAGCAATTAAACAGAGCTAGCTGACCTAAACATTACTCTAAAAAATTAAAGACTGGCGCTCTTAATTAAACAAAACAAAGAGTACTACTACTGCTGGTGCTCGTCGATCTCCACCGCCGCCTCCATGTCCAGCTCGCGCCCGACGGTCTCCTGGGGAAGGGGCTCCATGGCATCCATCGCACCATACTCGGCAAGCATCTCGCCATCCGGGTCCGCCATCTCTTCGGAAAAGGCCGCCATGAGCTGGGCATGGGTGAACGCGATTTGGGCTTGGACGGGCTCCGTCGTCGCAAGGTATGCGGCAGACGAAGAGACGGCTGCTCGAACGCTCTCGGCGATTGCCAGCTCTTCGGCCGTGGGTTGCCGGCATGAATTTCAAACACCAGGCCACCGTTGATTGCCGGCAAAACATTGAGATGCCTGGTTTTTAAATTCTAGTAAATCCAAAACTCGTCTGAAATTCATGAAACTTGGCATGCTATCATGGAGCGTCATCAACATGCCGTGGTACAAATTTTGTCCCATTTGGGGCAGGTTCGGGTATATGCTTCTCACAAACCGGAGCGTCTCACAAGAAGCATGATGGTTTTCGTTAGGGAACGTCCCACCTTTGGGGACGAAACGATATCCATTGAATCTTATTGCTTTCAATTTTTTTTTGTCGTGTCAACATAGAACAACAGGAGTGTTGTGTGAATTTTTGTGATTTTTCTGGGTTCGTTTGGACATTTTTATGCATTAACTGAGTTTTCAATGCATTTATGTGCATAATTCATTTGAACTACATGCACATGCTCCAATGCATATAAATTGGTCGAAAAATAAAATATGTGTCCTTGGGTGCATGCTTAGGTCCCATGCAAGAAATGGGGATGAATTTCAAACACCAGGGCACTGTTGATTGCCGGCAAAACAATGAGATGCCTAGTTTTCAAATAATAGTAAATCCAAAACTCCTCTGAAATTCATGAAACTTGGCATGCTATCATGGAGCGGCATCAACATGCCGTGGTACAAATTTTATCCCATTTGGGGCAGGTTTGGGTGTATGCTTCTCACAAACCGGAGCTTCTCACAACAAGCATGATGGTTTTTCGTAGGGAACGTCCCACCTTTGGGGACGAAACGATATCCATTGCCTCTTATTGCTTTCAAATTTTTTCTCGTGTCAACATAGAACAACAGTAGTGTTGTGTGAGTTTTTGTGATTTTTCGGGGTTCGTTTGGACATTTTTATGCATTAACTGAGTTTTCAATGCATTTATGTGCATAATTCATTTGAACTACATGCACATGCTCCAGTGCATATAAATTGGTGGGAAAATAAAATTTGTGTCCTTGGGTGCAAGCTTAGGTCCCATGCAAGGAATGGGGATGAATTTCAAACACCAGGGCACCGTTGATTGCCGGTAAAACATTGAGATGCCTGGTTTTTAAATTATAGTAAATCCAAAAATCATCTGAAATTCATGAAACTTGGCATGCTATCATGGAGCGGCATCAACATGCCAGGGTACAAATTTTGTCCCATTTGGGGCAGGTTTGGGTATATGCTTCTCACAAGCCGGAGCTTCTCACAACAAGCATGATGGTTTTCGGTAGGGAACGTCCCACCTTTGGGGACGAAACGATATGCATTGCCTCTTATTGCTTTCAATTTTTTTTTCTCGTGTCAACATAGAACAACAGGAGTCTTGTGTGAATTTTTGTGATTTTTCGGGGTTCATTTGGACATCTTTATGCATTAACTGAGTTTTCAATGCATTTATGTGCATAATTCAAATTTGAACTACATGCACATGCTCCAGTGCATATAAATTGGTTGAAAAATCAAATATGTGTCCTTGGATGCATGCTTAGGTCCCGTGCAAGAAATGGGAATGAATTTCAAACACCAGGGCACCGTTGATTGCCGGCAAAACAATGAGATGCCTGTTTTTTAAATTCTAGTAAATCCAAAATTTTGTTAACCATTCATGTGACGCCACGTGTCTTGGTTTTAATTGATGTAGGAGGTTCCATGCGGACAGCTACTTGACCTTGACTGAACGGGAGGCGTGCAAGCGCCGTCCGGTGCGCAGGCTGACCGAGAGGCATGCAAGCTGTCCTCGAGTGTGTGATACGTCTCCAACGTATCTATAATTTTCTATTGTTCCATGCTATTATATTATCTGTTTTGGATGTTTAATGGGCTTTACTATGCACTTTATATTATTTTTGGGACTAACCTATTAACTGAAGGCCCAGTGCAAATTGCTGTTTTTTGCCTATTTCAGTGTTTCGCAGAAAAGGAATATCAAACGGAGTCCAAACGAAATGAAACCTTCGGGAGAGTTATTTTTGGAACAAACGCTATCCAGGAGACTTGGAGTGGAGGTCAAGAAAGAACCAAGGAGGCCACAATGTAGGAGGGCGCGCCCAGGGGGGTAGGTGCACCCCCCACCCTCATGGGCCCCTCGTGGCTCCACCGACCTACTTCTTTTGCCTATATATACTAATATACCCTGAAAACATCCGAGAGAACCACGAAACCCTAGTTCCACCGCTGCAACCTTCTGTACCCATGAGATCCCATGTTGGAGTCTTTTCCGGCGCTCCGCCGGAGGGGGAATCGATCACGGACGGCTTCTACATCAACACCATAGCCTCTCCGATGATGTGTGAGTAGTTTACCACAGACGTTCTCCACGATTCTCTTGGAGATCTATTCGATGTAATTCTTTTTGCGGTGTGTTTGTCGAGATCCGATGAATTTTGTGTTTATGATCAAGATTATCTATGAACAATATTTGAATCTTCTCTGAATTCTTTTATGCATGGTTTAATTATCTTTGCAAGTCTCTTCGAATTATTAGTTTGCTTTGGCCTACTAGATTGATCTTTCTTGCAATGGGAGAAGTGCTTAGCTTTGGGTTCAATCTTGCGGTGTCCTTTCCCAGTGACAGCAGGGGCAGCAAGGCACATATTTTATTGTTGTCATCGAGGATAAAAAGATGGGGTTTATATCATATTTCTTGAGTTTATCCCTCTACATCATGTCATCTAGCCTAATGCGTTACTCTGTTCTTATGAACTTAATACTCTAGATGCATGCTGGATAGCGGTCGATGTGTGGAGTAATAGTAGTATATGCAGAATCGTTTCGGTCTACTTGTCGCGGACATGATGCCTATATGCATGATCATGCCTAGATATTCTCATAACTATGCGCTTTTCTATCAATTGCTCGATAATAATTCGTTCACCCACCGTAAATTATGCTATCTTGAGAGAATCCACTAGTGAAACCTATGGCCCCCGGGTCTATCTTTCATCATATTATCTTCCTATCAATTTACTATTCCTTCAGTCTTTTATTTTGCAATCTTTACTTTCCAATCTATATCATAAAAATACCAAAAATATATTATCTTATTATATCTATCAGATCTCACATTTGCAAGTGGCCATGAAGGGATTGACAACCCATTTATCGTGTTGGTTGCAAGGTTCTTATTTGTTTGTGTAGGTATGAGGCGACTTGTGCGTAACCTTCTACTGGAATGATACCTTGGTTCTCAAAACTGGGGGAAATACTTACGCTACTTTGCAGCATCACCCTTTCCTCTTCAAGGGAAAACCAACGCAGTGCTCAAGAGGTAGCAAGAAGGATTTCTGGCGCCATTGCCGGGGAGGCTTACACCAAGTCAAGTCAAGATTTGATCTCCCGCCAACGTGTGATTTCTGGCGCCATTGCCGGGAGGCTAACGTCAAGTCAAGACATACCAAGTACCCATCACAACTCTAATCCCTCGCATTACATTATTTGCCATTTGCCTCTCGTTTTCCTCTCCCCCACTTCACCATTGCCGTTTTAATTCGCCCTCTTTTCCGTTCGCCTTTCTGTTGCTTGCTTCTTGTGTGCTTGTGTGTTGGATTGTTTGTCACGATGGCTCAAGACAATACTTAATTGTGTGATTTTTCCAATACCAACAATAATGATTTTCTTAGCACCCCGATTTCTTCTCTTACCAATGCTGAATCTTGTGAAATTAATGCTGCTTGTTGAATCTTGTCATGAAAGATCAATTCTCTGGCCTTCCTAGTGAAGATGCCGCTATTCATCTAAACAACTTTGTTCATTTGTGTGATATGCCAAAGAAGAAAGACAAGGATAATGATATTGTTAAATTGAAGCTATTTTTTTTTTGCTTAGAGATCGTGCTAAAACTTGGTTTTTGTCTTTTCCTAAAAATAGTATTGATTCATGGAATAAGTGCAAAGATGCTTTTATCTCTAAGTATCCCCCCCCCCGGCTAAGATCATCTCCCTTAGAAACGATATTATGAATATTAAGCAACTTGATCATGAGCATGTTGCACAATCTTGGGAGAGGATGTAATTAATGATTCGCAATTGCCCTACACATGGATTAAGTTTATGGATGATCATACAAATTTTTTATGCCGGATTGAACTTTGCTTCTAGAAATCTTTTAGATTCGGCTGCAGGAGGCACTTTTATGGAAATCACTTTAGGAGAAGCTACTAAACTCCTAGATAATATTATGGTTAATTATTCTCAATGGCACACCGAAAGATCTACTAGTAAAAAGGTTCATGCGATAGAAGAGATTAATGTTTTGACCCGAAAGATGGATGAACTTATGAAATACTTTGCTAATAAGAGTGCTCCTATTGATCCTAATGATATGCCTTTGTCTACTTTGATTGAGAATAATAATTAATCTATGGATGTTAATTTTGTTGGTAGGAATAATTTTGGTAACAACGCTTATAGAGGAAACTTTAATCCTAGGTCGTTTCCTAGTAATTCCTATAATAATTATGGTAATTCCTACAACAAATCTTATGGAAATTTTAATAAGATGCCCTCTGATTTTGAAACTAGTGTTAAAGAATTTATGATTTCCCAAAAGAGTTTCAATGCTTTGCTTGAAGAAACATAGCCTAAGATTGATGAATTGGCTAGGTACGTGGATAGAATTTCTCTTGATGTTGATTCTTTGAAACTTAGATCTATTCCACCTAAGCATTATATCAATGAGTCTCTCAAATCTATGAGAATTTCCATTGATGAGTGCAAGGAAAGAACCGCTAGGATGCGTGCCAAGAAAGATTGCTTTGTAAAAGCGTGTTCTTCTAGTTTTCATGACAATAGGGATGAAGATCTAAAAGTGATTGATGTGTCTCCAATTAAATCTTTGTTTTGCAATAAGAATCTTGATAATGATGGGACTGTAGATGAGTCAACTTTAGTTAAAAGGCATCCCAATGATTCGGAGTTATTAGATCTTGATGCAAAAATTGGTAAAAGTGGGATTGAAGAGGTCAAAACTTTACATAGCAATGCACCCACTATTTTGGATTTCAAGGAATTTAATTATGATAATTGTTCTTTGATAGATTGTATTTCCTTGTTGCAATTCGTGTTAAATTCTCCTCATGCTTACAGCCAAAATAAAGCTTTTACCAAACATATCGTTCATGCTTTAATGCAATCCTATGAAGAAAAGCTTGAATTAGAAGTTTCTATCCCTAGAAAACTTTATGATGAGTGGGAACCTACTATTAAAATTAATATTAAATATCATGAATGCTATGCTTTAGGTGATTTGGGTGCTAGTGTTTCCACAATTCCAAAAACTTTGTGTGATGTGTTAGGTTTCCGTGAATTTGATGATTGTTCTTTAAATTTGCATCTTGCGGATTCCACCATTAAGAAACCTATGGGAAGAATTAATGATGCTCTTATTGTTGCAAATAGGAATTATGTGCCCATATATTTCATTGTTCTTGATACAGATTGCAATCCTACATGTCCTATTATTCTTGGTAGACCTTTCCTTAGAATGATTGGTGCAATTATTGATATGAAAGAAGGAAATATTAGATTCCAATTTACGTTAGGGAAAGGCATGGAACACTTTCCCAGGAAGAAAATTAAATTACCTTATGAATCTATTATCAGAGCCACTTATGGATTGCATACCAAAGATGATAATACCTAGATCTATTCTTCCCTTTATGCCTAGCTAGGGGCGTTAAACGATAGCGCTTGTCGGGAGGCAACCCAATTTTATTTTTGTTTATTACTTTTTGGTTCTTTTTAGTAATAAATAATTCATCTAGCTTCTGTTTATATGTGTTTCCATGTTTTAAATTAGTGTTTGTGCCAAGTAGAACCTTTGGGAAGACTTGGGTGAAGTCTTTATGATCTTGCTGTAAAAAACAGAAACTTTAGCGCTCACGAGAGTAGCTGCCATTTTTTAATGGAAAGTGCTTTTAGGTTGATTATTTTTGTAGATGATTAATAGACAAATTAATCATGTCCAACAATTTATTTCAGAATTTTTGGAGTTGCATAAGTATACTTTTGATCTAGATTACTACAGACTGTTCTGTTTTTGACAGATTCTGTTTTTCGTGTGTTGTTTGCTTATTTTGATGAGTCTATGGCTAGTATCGGGGGGTATGAACCATATAGAAGTTGGAATACATTAGGTTTAACACCAATATAAATAAATAATGAGTTCATTACAGTACCTGATGGTGGTGATTTGTTTTCTTATACTAACAGAGCTCATGAGATTTTCTGTTGAATTTTATGTTGTGAAGTTTTCAAGTTTTGGGTAAAGATTTGATGGACTATGGAATAAGGAGTGGCAAGATCCTAAGATTGGGGATGCCCAAGGCACCCCAAGGTAAAATTTAAGGACAACCAAAATCCTAAGCTTGGGGATGCCCCGGAAGGCATCCCCTCTTTCGTCTTCGTCTATCGGTAACTTTACTTGGGGCTATATTTTTATTCACCAAATGATATGTGTTTTGCTTGGAGCGTCTTGTATGATTTGAGTCTTAAATTTTTAGTTTACCACAATCATCCTTGCTGTACACACCTTTTGGGAGAGACACACATGAATCGGAATTTATTAGAATACTCTATGTGCTTCACTTATATCTTTTGAGCTAGATAATTTTGCTCTAGTGCTTCACTTATATCTTTTTAGAGCACGGTGGTGGTTTTATTTTATAGAAATAATTGATCTCTCATGCTTAACTTATATTATTTTGAGAGTTTTTTAGAACAGCATGGTAGTTTCCTTTGGCTATAAAATTAGTCCTAATATGATGAACATCCAAGATAGGTATAATAAAAACTATCATATAAAGCGCATCGAATACTATGAGAAGTTATACTTGATAATTGTTTTGAAATATGAAGATGGTGATATTAGAGTCATGCTAGTTGAGTAGTTGTGAATTTGAGAAATACCTGTTCTAAAGTTTGTGATTCCCACAACATGCATGTATGGTGAACCGTTTTGTGATGAAGTCGGTGCATGATTTATTTATTGATTGCTTCCTTATGAGTGGCGGTCGGGGATGAGAGATGGTCTTTTCCTACCAATATATCCCCTTAGGAGCATGCGCGTAGTACTTCGTTTCGATAACAAATAGATTTTTGCAATAAGTATGTGAGTTCTTTATGACTAATGTTGAGTCCAAGGATTATACGCACTCTCACCCTTCCACTATTGCTAGCCTCTCTAATACCGCGCACCTTTCGCCGGTATCATACACCCACCATATACCTTCCTCAAAACATCCATCATACCTACCTATTATGACATTTCCATAGCCATTCCGAGATATATTGTCATGCAACTTACCACCTTTCCGTTTATTATGACATGTTCCATCATTGTCATATAGCTTTGCATTATCATGTAGTTGACATCGTATTTGTGGCAAAGCCACCTTTATAATTCTTTCATACATGTCACTCTTGATTCATTGCATATCCCGGTACACCGCCGGAGGCAATCACATAGAGTCATATTTTGTTCCAAGTATTGAGTTGTAAGTAAATAAAAGTGTGATGATCATCATTATTAGAGCATTGTCCCAAGTGAGGAAAGGATGATGGAGACTATGATTCCCTCACAAGTCGGGATGAGACTCCAGACGAAAAGAAAAAAAAAAGAGGCCATAAAAAGAGAGAAAAAGGCCCAACAAAAAATATAAAAAATAAGAGAAAAAAGAGAGAAGGGACAAGGTTACTATCCTTTTACCACACTTGTGCTTCAAAGTAGCACCATGATCTTCATGATAGAGAGTCTCCTATGTTGTCACTTTTAAATACTAGTGGGAATTTTACATTATAGAACTTGGCTTGTATATTCCAATGATGGGCTTCCTCAAAATGACCTAGGACTTCGTGAGCAAGCGAGTTGGTGCACACCCACTTAGTTTCTCTTGTTGAGCTTTCATACACTTATAGCTCTAGTGCATTCGTTGCATGGCAATCCCTACTCACTCACATTGATATCTATTGATGGGCATCTCCATAGCCCATTGATACGCCTAGTTGATGTGAGACTATCTTCTCCTTTTTGTCTTCTCCACAACCACCATTCTATTCCACATATAGTGCTATGTCCATGGCTCACGCTCATGTATTGCATGAAAGTTGAAAAAGTTTGAGAACATCAAAGGTATGAAACAATTGCTTGGCTTGTCATCGGGGTTCACTATAGGAATAAGCTACTTTGTCGTCTGCCAAGGCAGACGGCAAAGGCATGGAAGGCGGATGGCAAAGGCCTTTGTCGTCTGCCGCGGAAGGCAAAAGGCGCCGGCAAAGAAAGGATCGGCAAAGACCTTCTTTGCCGTCTACTTCCTGACGCTGCCATCAGCGGCGGACGGCAAAGAAAGCCGACGGCAATAAATTCGTTGTTAGTCCGTTAGGTGGCTAATTGTAGTCTTTGCCGTCCGTGGCTAACGGCAAAGAGCATCAAGCCTTTGCCGTCTGCCACTGTAGGCAAACTGACCAAATGGGTCAGCTGCCAGGAAGCACAGGTGGTTGCCACGTGGCTTCTTTGCCGTCCATGGCGGATGGCAAAGAGCCTGTTGCCGTTGGTGGCAGACGGCAAAGAGCCTGCATTGCCTCTTTTTTTCTTTTTTTTCTTATACCCAACCATTTTCACAGCAAATAGATGATACGTATATATTTTTCACATGGCAAGTTCACAGCAAACATATGAGATATCCAACACATATAATTTCATCATACATGCATAGTTCCATCAACCATACATAGGAAGTTCCACATACATGCATCCAACCATACATATTACAATAGTGTCATCCTACCATACATGCATAGTTCATCGATACAAAAGAAACATAGTTCACCCAAACAAGCACTCCATCTATGCAAGCTTCCGTGAAGCGAATGAATTCTGCAAAATGGGAAATAAGAAAGTCAGAAGAAGAAGATTAGAAGAATAAGAAGAAGAAGAAGAAGAAGAAGAAGAAGAAGAAGAGGAAGAAGAAGAATATATGACATTTATGAGCTAATTTAGGTGAAATTGATCGTTTGTGAGCTAACTTAGGTGAAATGGATCGTTTATGAGCTAACCTAGGTGAAATGGATCGCTTATGAGCTAACTTAGGTAAAATGCATCATTTTAGAGCTAACCTAGGTAAGATGGATCATTTTGGACCTAACCTAGGTAAAATGGGTCATTTTAGAGCTAACTTGGGTAAAATGGATCATTTATGAGCTAAGTAAGGTAAAATGGGTCATTTTAGAGCTAACTTAGGTAAAATGGATCGTTTATGAGCTAACTAAGGTAAAATGGATCATTTTAGAACTAACTTAGGTAAAATGGATCGTTCATGAGCTAACTAAGCTAATTATGCCATTTTTGACATAAATAAGCTAATTAAATGTCATTATTGAGCAAACCTAGTTAACTAAGCATATTAGAGCTAACTTTGGTCATTTTGGAGGAGACAAAGCTAAGTATAGATAGTTTTAGAGCTAACTTAGGTAAAATGGATGGTTTTGGAGGTCAGTAAGCTTATTAAGTCATTTTGGAGGAAATAAAGCTAAGTCTAGGTCTTTATGCATTTGTTAAGCAAAACACTAGAGAAACTTACCGTGATCATGGAGGTGTGGGAGCGGGCTGGCTCGTGTCGGTAGTTGGAGAAGGATCATGCGATGCTTGTCTGGAGTTACGCTGCACCAAAGATCATTTCCAATGTCTCATTAGCATGATGACACTCAAATGTTAAGACTAGCAAGTAGTGTCCATTCAAATTAAACTCACCACCGTCCCAGGAGCAATCTCTGGCATCGGCGGAGCGGTCTGACCGGACTTCTCGCACACAAACTGCACATTTGGTTTTGACGACTCAGTCATACTAGTTAGTAATGAGACAAACACTACATGAATGTTTTGGCTAATCAGCAGAAGAAACTTACCACAAGGAGCTTGTACATTGACCTTGCCTGCATGTCATTCTGTGCCCTCTCCTCCTCCAACATCTTTGTCGTCCTCTCCTCCAACTCCCGCTGCCTCTCCGCCGCCTCCGACAGAAGTTTCTCCGTTCTATCTCTCTCACTCTGTATAGCAGCCTGCAACACCACTTCTCATTAGCATTTGTAATCATTGATGGAAGCGCACACAATGTAATGGAGAAAGATATCTGAGTACGTATAACTAACCTTGAAGGCGAGTTGGACTGGTCGTTCACGAGGCCTTATCTCAGGAGCGGATCTCGACTGGCGCGCCTTGATCTCCGGGAGAGTGCTAGGACAACAGATAAGTCCATCTCCAATGGCTATCGAGCCATGGGACCTCCCGCCACCAGCTATCATCACCAGCTCTGGATCAATGGGACCCTGGCTCGGGTTAAGGTCCTCCCCTTTCCTCGCCTTCCCTTGATCTCTATATTTCACGAGCTTGTCGTGGGAGGAGATGTTGGTGAAGTTTTTTGCATCATCGAGGTCAGATGGAGAGAATGCCTTGACTTTCTTGTAAGAGGCAGTATGGGCCATGGCATAGAGGTCGTACACCTCTGGCACCTTATCCGCCTTATTGTAGCGTGCCTGAAAGAGAGAAACAACGTAAATTAGTAATTAAAGGGCTCAAGCTAGCATGATGAATGAATTGCATGAATCATCAAGCAAACCATATACCCAGTTCCGCTCGAACTGATATAAGTTGGAGCTGCCTTGATGGTGTGGCAAACCCTTCCACTTGGGCACGTTTGTCCTTGGCCGCGTTGTGGACGGCTAGCCATTCTTTTGAGCACCACTCATTGACCAACGCCTCCCAACAATCCATCCGATCCGCACACCATCTCGGAGGCGCCTAAGTTAGCAAATAGAAACTTGAGCGCTACGGCTATGAATTACTAAATGAAGGAAGTAAGTACAAGGCCTTAAGAATTACCTTCATGTACTGCTCCTTACTCAGGAACTTCTCGCGGCATGCCGGCTTGGGCTTCTTGATACCACGCAAGGCGTAGTAGTCTCGAACAGCCTGCACCCGAGCCTCGTGCTATAAGTTCTGTAGTAGGCGCTTGCAGACGTTCTCGATAAAATTTGCCGCCTCCTACTTGTATCCCTCCTCACACCTGTAGAATGTCTGCAATCAAATGAGACAATATTGATTAGTACAATTAATAACTAGCTAGTTGAAGATTTTTAATTGTGTAAAGGAGAAATTACCCAGAACTTTCTGATCACCATGTCTACCCTTGTGTCGCACAAGACACCGTCGATAATCTCACCCGGCAGGGCCGGGGCAGCCAAGTAGTGCTCCCAGCTCAATCCAAGCTCTGGAAGCTAACCCTCACCAGGCAACGTGACAAACCCTGGGAAGTTTTGCCGGCAAAGCACTCCAAGGACGGAGTTGGGACGGCGGACCTTCTCATGGTGGTCCCAACCCCTGTAGCATGACAAGGCCGACGCATTAGATATTTGAAGAAACGTGAATGCAGAAGGTACAAAAATATTAAATGCACTTACCTCTCCCGATCAGGGAAAATCAACCACCTCTGCTCGCGGGTCGCCGGCACGGACGGGAGCCGTGTACAACCATGCTGGTAGACGGTGCCCCCCTCCTCCTCAATATCAGTCGGCTCCCCGCCATCATCAGCATGGCCACTCGGCCCCTCAGGCTGATCCGGCCAGGTACCCCATCCATACGTGTGCTCGTGCGGGGTCTCGTGGGCCCAACTCTCGTGGGTCGAAGGCCCGTGGAACCAAGGCTCATGGGCCGGAGTCCGTGTAGCCTCCTCCTCGGACGAGTCCACCCTAGCAGTCACGTGCTTGGGTGAAACAGCTGGGGGTGGCCGCGAGGAAGGCACCCTAGCAGTCACGTGCTCGGGTGAAACAGCTGGGGGTGGCGGCAAGGAAAGCACCCTAGCAGTCACCCTACCTCCTCTCCCGCGACCACGTGCTCCAGCTCCTCTCTTCTTCCCTCCCTTTCCCCGTCCCCTGCTGGGCACCGCGGTTGACGAAGAAGGGCCCGGCGGTGTCGCCATACTGTCCAGTGATACGTCTCCAACGTATCTATAATTTTTGATTGCTCCATGCTACTTTATCTATTGTTTTGGACTATAATGGGCTATATTTTCCACTTTTATATTATTTTTGGGACTAACCTATTAACCAGAGGCCCAGCCCAGAATTGCTGCTTTTTGCCTATTTCAGTGTTTCGAAGAAACGGAATATCAAACAGAGTCCAAACGGAATGAAACCTTCGGGAACGTGATTTTCTCACCGAAAGTGATCCAGGAGACTTGGACCCTACTCCAAGGAGGGCCAGAGGCGGTCACGAGGGTGGGGGGCGCGCCCCCTGCCTCGTGGGCCCCCTGACGCTCCACCGACGTACTCCTTCCTCCTATATATACCTACGTACCCACAACAGATCGGGGACGGAGCCAAAAACCTAATTCCACCGCCGTACCTTCCTGTATCCACGAGATCCCATCTTGGGGCCTGTTCCGGAGCTTCGCCGGAGGGGGCATCCACCATGGAGGGCTTCTATATCATCACCATAGCCCCTCCGATGAAGTGTGAGTAGTTTATTTCAGACCTTCGTGTCCATAGCTAGTAGCTAGATGGCTTCTTCTCTCTTTTTGGATCTCAATACAATGTTCTCCCCCTCTCTCGTGGAGATCTATTTGATGTAATCTTCTTTTTGCGGTGTGTTTGTTGAGACCGATGAATTGTGGGTTTATGATCCAGCTTATCTATGGAAAATATTTGATTCTTCTCTGAATTCTTTTATATATGATTAAGTTATCTTTGCAAGTCTCTTCGAATTATCCATTTGGTTTGGCCAACTAGATTGGTAGTTCTTGCAATGGGAGAGGTGCTTAGCTTTGGGTTCAATCTTGCGGTGTCCTTACCCAGTGACAGAAGGGGTTGCAAGGCATGTATTGTATTGTTGCCATCGAGGATAACAAGATGGGATATTTATCATATTGCATGAATTTATTCCTCTACATCATGTCATCTTGCTTAAGGCATTACTTTGTTTTTAACTTAATCTCTAGATGCATGCTGGATAGCGGTCGATGAGTGGAGTAATAGTAGTAGATGCAGAATAGTTTCGGTCTACTTGTCACGGACGTGATGCCTATATACATGATCATTTCCTGGATAACCTCATAACTATGCTCAATTCTGTCAATTGCTCAACAGTAATTTGTTCACCCACCGTAGAATACTTATGCTCTTGAGAGAAGCCTCTAGTGAAACCTATGGCCCCCGGGTCTATTCTCATCATATCAATCTCCATCGCTTTATTTACTTGCTTTGCTTTTATCTTTTTACTTTGCATCTTTATACCAAAAATACCAAAAATATTATCTCTATCAGATCTCACCCTCGTAAGTGACCGTGAATGGATTGACAACCCCTAAGCGTTGGTTGCGGTAGCTATCGTTTGTGCAGGTGCGAGGGACTTCGCGTAGTCTCCTACTGGATTGATACCTTGGTTCTCAAAAACTGAGGGAAATACTTACGCTACTGTGCTGTATCATCCTCTCCTCTTCGGGGAAATCCAATGCAAGCTCGAGACATAGCAAGAAGAATTTCGGGCGCCGTTGCCGGGGAGGCTTACGCAAAAGTCAACATACCAAGTACCCATCACAATCCCTATCTCTCGCATTACATTATTTGCCATTTGCCTCTCGTTTTCCTCTCCCCCACTTCACCCTTGCCGTTTTATTCGCACTCTCTTTCCTTTACCTTTTTCCTCGTCCTTTTGTTTGCTCATGTGTTAGTTTGCTTGTTCGTTGCGATGGCTCAAGATGCCACCAAATTGTGTGACTTCACCAATACCAATAATAATGATTTCCTTAGCACTCCGATTGCTCCTCTTGCCAATACCGAATCTTGTGAAATCAATACTGCTTTGTTGAATCTTGTTATGAAAGATCAATTCGCCGGCCTTCCTAGTGAAGATGCTGCTACTCATCTGAATGGCTTCGTTGATTTATGTGATATGCAAAAGAAAAAAGATGTCGATAATGATGTCGTTAAATTGAAGCTATTTCCTTTTTCGGTTAGAGATCGTGCTAATGCGTGGTTTTCATCTTTCCCTAAAAATGGTATTGATTCTTGGAACAAGTGCAAAGATGCTTTTATCTCTAAGTATTTTCCTCCCGCTAAGATTATCTCTCTTAGGAACGATATTATGAATTTTATGCAACTTGATCATGAACATGTTGCAGAAGCTTGGGAGAGAATGAAATTAATGCTACGTAATTGTCCTACTCATGGTTTGAAGTTATGGATGATTATACAAAAAAATTATGCTGGATTGAATTTTGCTTCTAGAAATCTTTTAGATTCGGCCGCGGGAGGCACTTTTATGGAAATCACTTTAGGAGATGCTACTAAACTCCTAGATAATATTATGGTTAATTATTCTCAATGGCATACTGAAAGATCTACTAATAAAAAAGTGCATGCTATAGAAGAAATCAATGTTTTGAGTGGAAAGATGGATGGACTTATGAATTTATTTGCTAAGAGTGTTTCTTCTGATCCCAATAATATGCCTTTATCTACCTTGATTGAGAATAATAATGAATCTATGGATGTGAATTTTGTTGGTAGGAATAGTTTTGGAAACAACGCGTATAGAGGGAATTTTAATCCTAGGCCTTATCCTAGTAATACTTCTAATAATTATGGAAATTCCTACAACAACTCTTATGGAAATTTTAATAAGATGCCCTCTAAATTTGAGATTAGTGTTAAAGAGTTTATGAATTCACAAAAGAATTTTAATGCTTTGCTCGAAGAGAAATTACTTAAAGTTGATGATTTGGCTAGGAACGTTGATAGAATTTCTCTTGATGTTGATTCTTGAAAGCTTAGATCTATTCCTCCTAAGCATGATATCAATGAGTCTCTCAAAGCTATGAGAATTTCCATTGATGAGTGCAAAGAAAGAACCTCTAGGATGTGTGCTTCCAAAGATGCCTTTATTAAAGCGTGTTCTTCTAATTCCTATGAAAATCAAGATGAAGATCTAAAAGTTATTGATGCGTCCCCTATTAAATATTTGTTTTGCAATATGAATCTTGATGAAAATGAATATGATCTTCCTTTACCTAGAAGACGTTCTAAGAATTCGGAGTTTTTGGATCTTAATGATGAAATTGATAAAAGTGGGATTGAAAGAAATAAAAATCTAGATGTTGCTAAACCCACTATATTGGGTCTCAAGGAATTTAATTATGAAAATTTCTCTTTAATTGATTGTATTTCCTTGCTGCAATCCGTGCTAAATTCTCCTCATGCTTATAGTCAAAATAAGGCTTTTACCGAACACACTGTTGATGCCTTGATGCAATCTTATGAAGAAAAGCTTTAGTTAAAAATTTCTATCCCTAGGAAACTCCATGATGAGTGGGAACCTACTATTAAAATTAAAATTAAAAATTATGAGTTTCATGCTTTGTGTGATTTGGGTGCTAGTGTCTCTACTATTCCCAAAAATTTGTGTGATTTGCTAGATTTCCGTGATTTCGATGATTGCTCTCTAAACTTGAATCTTGCGGATTCCACTATTAAAAAGCCTATGGGAAGAATTAATGATGTTCTTATTGTTGCAAATAGGAATTATGTGCCCGTAGATTTTATCGTTCTTGATATATATTGCAATCTTTCATGTCCTATTATTCTTGGTAGACCTTTCCTTAGAACGATTGGTGCAATTATTGATATGAAGGAAGGGAATATTAGATTCCAATTTCCATTAAAGAAAGGCATGGAACACTTTCCTAGAAAGAAAATAAAATTACCATATGAATCTATCATTAGAGCCACTTATGGATTGCCTACCAAAGATGGCAATACCTAGATCTATCCTTGTTTTTATGCCTAACTAGGGGCGTTAAACGATAGCGCTTGTTGGGAGGCAACCCAATTTTATTTTGTGTTTTTTTGTTTCTGGTTCTGGTTAGGAATAAATAATCCATCTAGATTATGTTTAGATGTGGTTTTATCTTTTAATTAGTGTTTGTGCCAAGTTGGACCTATTGGATCTTCTTGGATGATAGTTATTTGATCTTGCTGTAATTTCCAGAATCTTTGTGCTCAGTGCCCGAATTGTTAAAAATCACCAGAATGTGATAAGATACTGATTCAAATTTCTTCTGATCAATAAAAAAATGGTCTAGGTCTTCTAATTTTGGTAGAATTCTTTGGGTTCCAGAAGTTTGCGTTAGTTACAGATTACTATAGACTGTTCTGTTTTTGACAGATTCTGTTTTGCGTGTGTTGTTTGCTTATTTTGATGAATCTATGGCTAGTAAAATAGTTTATGGTCCATAGAGAAGTTGGAATACAGTAGGTTTAACACCAATTTAAATAAAGAATGAGTTCATTACAGTACCTTAAAGTAGTCTTTTGTTTTCTTTCTTTAACGGAGCTCACAAGATTTCTATTGAGTTTTGTGTTGTGAAGTTTTCAAGTTTTGGGTGAATTCTTTTGATGGATTATGGAACAAGGAGTGGCAAGAGCCTAAGCTTGGGGATGCCCATGGAACCCCCAAGATAATCCAAGGACACCAAAAAGTCAAAGCTTGGGGATGCCCTGAAGGCATCCCTCTTTAAATCCACTTCCATCGGTAATTTACTTGGAGCTATATTTTTATTCACCGACATGATATGTGTTTTGCTTGGAGCATCTTGTATTATTTGAGTCTTTGCTTGGTAGTTTACCACAATCATCCTTGTTGTACACACCTTTTGAGAGAGCCATATATGAATTGAAATTTTATAGAATACTCTATCTGCTTCACTTATATCTTTTGAGCTTGATAGTTTGCTCATAGTGCTTCACTTATATCTTTTTGAGCGTGATAATTTTTTGCTCTAGTGCTTCACTTAGATCTTTTAGAGCACGGTGCTAGATTTGTTTTAAATAAACTTGATCTCTCATGCTTCACTTAGATTATTTTGAGAGTCGTTAATAGCATGGTAATTTTGTTAATGTTAATATACTTGGTATTCAAGATATGTGAAACTTTCTTTTGAGTGCGTTGAATACTAAGATAAGTTTGATGCTTGATAATTGTTTTGAGATATGGAGGTAATAATATCAAAGTCATGCTGGTTGAGTAGTTGTGAATTCGAGAACTACTTGTGTTGAAGTTTGTAAGTCCCGTAGCATGCACGTATGGTTAAAGTTGTGTAACAAATTTGAAGCATGAAGTGTACCTGGCTTGTGCATCCTTATGAGTGGCGGTCGGGGACGAGCGATGGTCTTTTCCTACCAACCTATACCCCTAGGAGCATGAGCGTAGTACTTGATTTTTGATGACTTCTAAATTTTTGCAATAAGTATATGA
The DNA here is from genome assembly GCA_021605205.1 of Aegilops longissima. Taxonomy (NCBI): domain Eukaryota; kingdom Viridiplantae; phylum Streptophyta; class Magnoliopsida; order Poales; family Poaceae; genus Aegilops; species Aegilops longissima. The sequence goes on along the minus strand of CM038680.1, from coordinate 100,881,435 downwards.
GTTCTTTTGACTAATGTTGAGTCCATGGATTATACGCACTTTTACCTTTCTGCCATTGCTAGCCTCTTCGGTACCGTGCATTGCCCTTTCCCACATTGAGATTTGGCGCAAATTTCGTCGGTGCATCCAAACCCGTGATACGATCGCTCTATCACACATAAACCTCCCTATATCTTCCTCAAAACAGCCACCATACCTACCTATTATGGCATTTCCATAGCCATTCCGAGATATATTGCCATGCAACTTTCCACCGTTCCGTTCATCATCATCATGACATACTTTACTTTTGTCATATTGCCATTGCATGATCATGTAGTTGACATCGTATTTGTGGCAAAGCCACCATGCATTATTTTTCATACATGTCACTCTTGATTCATTGCACCATCCCGGTACACCGCCGGAGGCATTCATATAGAGTCATACCTTGTTCTAGTTTCGAGTTGTAATCCTCATGTTGTAATCAATAGAAGTGTGATGATTATCATTATTAGAGCATTGCCCAAAAAAAGAGAAAGGCCGAAAAAAAAGAAAGGCCCAAAAAAAAGGGCAATGCTGCTATCTCTTTTTCCACACTTGTGCTTCAAAGTAGCACCATGTTCTTCATGTAGTGAGTCTCATATATTGTGCTTCAAAGTAGCACCTCGTTCTTCATGTAGTGAGTCTCATATATTGTGCTTCAAAGTAGCACCATGTTTTTCATATAGTGAGTTTCATAAGTTGTCCTTTTTCATACTAGTGGGAATTTTTCATTATAAAACTTGGCTTGTATATTCCTACGATGGGCTTCCTCAAATGCCCTAGGTCTTCATGAGCAAGCAATTTGGATGCACACCCACTAGTTTTCTGTTGTTGAGCATTCATAGGTCTAGTGCATCCGTTGCATGGCAATCCCTACTCCTCATGTTGACATCAATTGATGGGCATCTCCATAGCCCGTTGATTATCCTCGTCAATGTGAGACTTTCTCCCTTTTTGTCTTCTCCACACAATCCCCATCATCATATTCTATTCCACCCATAGTGCTATATCCATGGCTCATGCTCAAGTATTGCGTGAAGGTTGAAAAAGTTTGAGATTATTTAAGTATGAAACAATTGCTTGGCTTGTCATCGGGGGTATAGAAGTTGGGAACATCTTTGTGTGACAAAAATGAAGCATAGCCTAACTATATGATTTTGTAGGGATGAACTTTCTTTGGCCATGTTATTTTGAGATGACATAATTATTTTGATTAGTATGCTTGAAGTATTATTATTTTTATGTCAATATGAACTTTCATCTTGAATCTTTCGGATCTGAATATTCATATCACAATTAAGAAGATTTACATTGAAATTATGACAAAGTATCACTCCGCATCAAAAATTCTTTTTTATCATTTACCTACTCGAGGACGAGCAGGAATTAAGCTTGGGGATGCTTGATACGTCTCCAACGTATCTATAATTTTTGATTGCTCCATGCTACTTTATCTATTGTTTTGGACTATAATGGGATTTATTTTCCACTTTTATATTATTTTTGGGACTAACCTATTAACCGGAGGCCCAGCCCAGAATTGCTGTTTTTTGCCTATTTAAGTGTTTCGAAGAAACGGAATATCAAACGGAGTCCAAACGGAATGAAACCTTTGGGAACGTGATTTTCTCACCGAACGTGATCCAGGAGACTTGGACCCTACTCCAAGGAGTGCTAGAGGCGGTCACGAGGTGAGGGCCCCTGGCGCCCCCTGCCTCGTGGGCCCCCTGACGCTCCACCGACGTACTCCTTCCTCCTATATATACCTACGTACCCCCAACTGTCGGCGTTCTGGGAACGGGGCTCCCCAGACTTGCCTGCCTGCGGCCTGCGGCGTGGCTCAAGGGGGGCCCATCACTGCCCATCTTCACCAACACAAGCTCAAGGCCCTCGTGAGGGGCCAAGCCTCGCGGGGCGGACGACAGGGAGCTTCCTCAGGCATGGCCACATCAGGCTGGCTCGCGAGGAGGCGGAGAGATCAAGGCGGGGTACCTCATGAGGTGCCCATGACGCAAGCCATGACGACCAAGGGCGCCAGGCGGGGGCCAGCCCGCGCAGTGTCCTCCTTTCCTCTTTGGTGCAAAGGGAGCAAGTGCAGGCGAGAGCATCAAGCAAAGGCGTCCATTTCGGTGCAACAAGACGAAGAACAGCCTAACGGCAGGAAGGAAGTCATTGTGGAGCCCAAGCCGGCGTTTCCACCAGAGCCTTTGACAGGCGAGGACCAACTTTAGTCAGGATAAGTGTACCAGATGTTCCCCTTCAAAATGGCCAATTGTTGGTGCCCTTCCCGCTCAATATTTGGGAAGAGGCCCAGGGCCTCTGCCTATATAAGTAGAGCTAGCCACCATAGTAGAGGCATCTTGATCGGACCCTGATCCGGAATAGCTTGAGCGGGATCCCAAAGAGAGAGAGAGAGAGAGAGAGAGAGAGAGAGAGAGAGAGAGAGAGAGAGAGAGAGAGACTCCTCCAAGCAGTTCATCGCCCCGGCCAAGAACAGACCCTCGCGAGGCTGTTCTTCCTTGTATTGTTCATCACCATCAGCCCAAGAGGCAATCCACCACACCACAAACTAGAGTAGGGTATTACACCACAACGGTGGCCCGAACTAGTATAAACCTTGTGTCTCTTGTGTTGTTCCTTTCATAGCTTAGATCTTAGCGAGGCGGCGGGGTACAGGTAGGTAGAGGGCGAATCTCCGCGCACCCAGTGTTCGAACCTCAAGGGTCTGCCGGAACCCGAAATCCGACATTTGGCGCGCCAGGTAGGGGTGCGCCGGAGTTCCCCTTCCGCCACCGCCGCGACCCGCCTCGCGATGAGCAGCGCGCCGCCGCTCCGGCCGCCAGCGCCAGCGCGGGGGCCAGGGGGCTCCGAGCCCTGGCCCCGGCCTTGCAACGGGTGCGGTGGCCGGACAAGTTCAAGCCGACGACGCCGCCGCGCTACAACGGCGCGACCGATCCGATGGTCTTCCTGCTGGCGTACGAGGAGGCCGTCCTCGAAGCTGGGGGTGACGACAGGGTCATGGCCAACTGGCTTCCCATGGCCCTCACCGGCGCTCCGCGCGCGTGGCTGCTCCACCTTCCGGCGGCCTCCGTGGCCTCTTGGGAAGAGCTCCGCGGCCTCTTCCTCACCCATCACGCTGCGCCGGCGCCCCCGGTCGTCGCGGCCCTCCTGGGCGGCTCGCGGGCGCCGCCCTCAAGTCACCACGTCAAGCCGTTCGTCCGCCGGGTCGGCGCCGCCTCCGCGCGGCTGGGAGCCCCCCAGGACCGGTCGGCGCCCAAGACCAGTCTGACCTTCAGCTCGGAGGACCACCCCTCCAACTCAGCCTGCTCGGGTGCGCTCCCCATGCTGTGCACCCCCACCATCTGCCAGGTGGCCGTCACCAGGACTCTCATCGACGGTGGCGCGGGCCTCAACATGCTCTCAGTTGAGGCCTTCAACCTCCTCTGCATACCCCGGGAGCGGCTGCAGCCCAGCCGGCCCTTCTCGGGCGTCGGGGGCGGGTCATCCAGCTCCTTGGGACAGATCCAGCTCCCGGTAACTTTTGGCACCTACGACAAATTTCGCACGGAGCTGGTCGACTTCGACATCGCCCCCATTGGCCTCCCCTACAACGCCATCCTCGGCTACCCAGCACTGGCCCAGTTCATGGCCGCGACTCACCCGGCGTACAACCTCATGAAGATGCCCGGGAGCAACGGCGTCCTCACCGTGCCCGGGGACACCGGAGATGCACTGCGCATGCTCAAGCTCGCCTTCAAGACGACGGCGCCAGTGCAGCCCGCCGACGCGGGGACCCCTGAGCCCAAGGGGGCTGCACCAACCAAGAAGAAACAGTTGTTCACCCAAGACAAGGCAGAGACCAAGCAAATACCCGTCGACGAGGATGGGTCCACTGACGCCACTTTCACCATAGGCGCCAACCTCGAGCCCGAGCAGGAGGAGGCCCTGGTCAAGTTCCTGCGTGCAAACAAGAAGGTATTCGCCCGGGAGCCCGATCAGTTGGCAGGGATCCCTAGGGGCGTAATCGAGCATCACCTCCACGTGTGCCCCAACGTACGCCCCGTGAAGCAGAAAGCGAGGCTGCAGTCCACTGAAAAGCAAGCCTTCATCGTCCAGGAGACCCGCAAGCTAGAAGCCGCCGGGGTCATTCGCGAGGTCCGGTATCCGGATTGGTTGGCCAACCCTGTCGTTGTACCAAAGAAGGGAGGGAAGGAGCGCATGTGTGTCGACTTCACCAACCTCAACAAGGCATGCCCGCAAGATCCGTTCCCGCTCCCTCGCATCGACCAGATCATCGATTCCACCGCTGAGTGCGACCTGTTATGCTTCTTGGATGCCTTCTCCGGGTATCACCAGATCAAGATGGCGGTAGAAGACATGGAAAAGACTGCTTTCCTGACCCCGTGTGGGGTGTACTGCTACACGTGCATGCCGTTCGGGCTGCGCAACACAGGGGCGACCTTCCAGCGGTTGATGCACATCACCTTGGGTCCGCAGCTCGGGAAGAATGTTGAGGCTTACGTCGATGACATTGTGGTGAAGTCTCGGAGGCCGAAACCACGATACAAGACCTGGAGGAAACCTTCGCGAGCCTCGACGCAGTGAACCTACGGCTCAACCTGGAGAAGTGTGTGTTTGGAGTCCCCTCGGGCAAGCTCCTGGGCTTCCTCGTATCCCATCGAGGCATCGAGGCTAACCCAGAAAAGGTCAAGGCGGTCGAGGACATGAGCCCGCCAAAGACCCTAAGGGAAATGCAGAAGCTCACTTGGCGCGTGACTGCGCTAGGGTGCTTCATCTCCAAGTTAGGGGAACGAGCGCTGCCTTTCTTCCAGCTAATGAAAAGGAAGGGACCCTTTGAATGGACTGAAGAGGCCGACAAGGCATTTCAAGATCTCAAGAGGTACCTGACCAGCCCTCCGGTCATAGTGGCCCCATGCCCGCAGGAACCCCTGGTGCTCTACCTCGCCACCACTCCCTACTCTGCCAGCGCAGCTCTGGTGGCGGTTAGGGAAGAGCGTCAAACCAAAACCACAGCAGCAGCCCAGGTCAAGGCGAAGCAGGAACAAGGAAGACCCACAGAAACCACTACCATGGTGAGAAGGATCAGCCGCCGCAGGGGAGCACACTGGGGACGGAAGAGGTCCCTCCCCCAGACTACCAGCCTCTGGAGGCTCCATCGCCCCAGGAGGCGCCACGGTCCCCAGAGGGCGCCAGCGGCACTGGCGCCCCAAACCTCGTTGAGCACCCAGTATACTTCGTCAGCACGGTGTTGCGGGACACAAGGGCGCGGTACCCCATGCCTCAGAAACTCCTCCTCGCGCAAGCTGCGGCACTATTTTCAGGGCCACCCCATCAAGGTCGTCTCAGCATACCCCTTGGAAAGGGTGCTCAGGAGCCCTAACTCAGCCGGAAGGGTCGCTGAGTGGAACATTGAACTGCAAGCGTTTCAGCTCGAATTCAGCACGACCAGAGTCATCAAGGGGGCCACATTAGCGGATTTCATGGCAGAATGGACGGAGGCACCGGGCCTCAAGGCCGACGAAGATCGGTCCCTCTCCCCGGGAAGCGAAGCACCAGAAGGCTGGGTCATGCACTTTGATGGGGCGTTCTCCAGACATGGCGCTGGGGCTGGGGCGGTGCTCATATCTCCCACTCAGGACAAGCTCTACTATGGTGTGTAGCTCTGTTTCCAGCAAGGTGAAAAGGTCTCCAACAGCATAGCGGAGTATGAAGGTCTAATAGCGGGCTTGAAGGCCGCAGCTGCCCTAGGGGTGAAGCGCCTTACCATCAAAGGCGATTCGCAGCTCCTCATCAATTTCTCCAACAAGGTGTACGAGCCAAAAGATGAGCACATGGAAGCCTACCTTGCGGAGGTCCGCAGGATGGAGAAGCAGTTCTGGGGGTTGGAGTTGCAGCATGTGCCCCGCGGCACCAATCAGGAGGCCGATGACATCGCCAAACGGGCATCCAGGCGGTTGCCTCAGGAGCCTGGCGTGTTCAAGGAGCGGCTCTTCAAGCCCTCAGCCATGCCAGCACTATCAAACACGGCGTAGCCTCGGGAGAAGCTTCCCCAGCCACCTGCCTCAGGAGCCCCGGTCTGTGGCCCGGCCTCAGGAGCGCGCCTGCTCCTAACGATGGAGCCTCAGGAGGGGTGATGGATCATGGAGCTCCGGAGCTACTTAACGCAAGGGACCCTGCCGGAGAAGGAGGAGGAAGCGAAGCGTGTGGCACGGCAAGCCACAGCGTATTGCATCAGGGATGGAGAGCTCTATCGGAGGCGACCGAATGATGTATCGCTACGCTGCATCTCCAGGGAGCAAGGGAAAGAACTGCTAGCGGATATACACGGTGGAGACTGTGGGCATCACTCGTCTTCATGAACCCTCATGGGCAAGGCATTCCGGAGCGGTTTCTATTGGCCTACTGCACTCAACGACGCCGTCGAACTAGTGAAGGCTTGCGAAGCCTGCCAATTCCATGCCAAGCAAATCCATCAGCCAGCAGGAGGTCTACAAACTATACCCCTCTCGTGGCCATTCGCAGTCTGGGGGCTGGATATCTTGGGCCTGTTTCCTCGAGCGCCAGGGGGCTATGGCTACCTCTACGTCGCCGTGGACAAGTTCACCAAGTGGGCTGAAGTGGAAGCCGTCCGCACCATCTCCGCAGGTTCTGCGGTCAAGTTCGTCAAGGGCATCGTGAGCCGGTTCGGGGTGCCGAACCGCATCATCACCGACAACGGTTCGCAGTTCACCAGTAACCTCTTCAAAACATATTGTGCTAACATGGGAACGTAGATATGCTACGCTTCGGTGGCGCACCCCCGGAGCAACGGCCAAGCCGAGCGGGCCAACGCAGAGGTCCTGAGGGGCCTCAAAACCAGGACATTCAAGAAGAAACTGGAGGCCTGCGGCAGAGGTTGGTACGACGAGCTTCAGTCCGTGCTGTGGTCCATCCGCATGACCACGACCAAGCCAACCGGAGAGACCCCGTTCTTCCTGGTCTATGGAGCCGAAGCGGTCCTCCCTCACGAGGCCAGACGTTGTTCCGCACGGGTCCTGGCATTCGACGAGGCACAGCAGGACGCCATGCGGGGGACGGACCTCGTACTGGGGGAGGAGCGTCGTCGAGAAGCTGCGTTGCAAGCGGCGAGGTACCAGCAAGCACTGCGATGATACCACTGCCGCAACATCCGCCCCAGAACCCTTGAGGTAGGGGACCTCGTGCTCAGGCGGGTTCTCTCCAGGGAGGGGCTGCATAAGCTCTCTCCCATGTGGGAGGGCCCATTCAAGGTTGTTCATGTTTCCAGGCCCGGCTCCGCGCGCTTGGAGACTCAGGAGGGGGTGCCAGTCCAGAACGCGTGGAACATCCAGCACCTCCGGAGGTTTTACCCCTGAAAAGGCCCAGAGCCTGTGAAGAAGGCGAATGCCTGTGAAGCTATCTTTCTGGAAAAGGCCCAGAGCCTGTGAAGAAGGCGAATGCCTGTGAAGCTATCTTTCTGGAAAAGGCCCAGAGCCTGTGAAGAAGGCGAATGCCTGTGAAGCTATCTTTCTGGAAAAGGCCCAGAGCCTATGAAGAAGGCGAATGCCTGTGAAGCTATCTTTCTGGAAAAGGCCCAGAGCCTGTGAAGAAGGCGAATGCCTGTGAAGCTATCCTTTGGGAAAAGGCCCAGAGCCTGTGAAGAGGGCCAATGCCTGTGAAGCTATCCTTTGGGAAAAGGCCCAGAGCCTGTGAAGAGGGCCAATGCCCGTGAAGCTTGCTCCCCCCAAGAAAGGCCCGGAGCCTGTGAAGAAGGCCAACGCCTGTGAAGCTCGCCGCCCGTGACACTCTCACGTAATAATGAGTTGGGGCTGTACACGCCCCGGAGTCTCAGGAGCGCCGGCCTCAGGCCCTGGGGCTCCATCCCATGCACAGTGGCAGCACTTAGCTCCGCGCTGGTGAGAAGACGTCGAAGACTAGATTAGGTGCCGGACGCGGCTTTTTCATTTGCTTTCCGCAGTTGGCTTGTTCAATCTCATTTGAAGTTTTATCGAAGCTGTTGTCGTTTTGATTTGTGGCTCTTCGACCTTTCGCCCTCCTACCTCGATTTCTCTTGCGCAAGGTCTCGCGAGGGGGGCAGAGCGCCCCCGCGAGTGTTTTTCTGCCCTTATCGTTCGAGGTTTTCCCTACCCGGGTCCACTAAAGGAGCACCCCTCCAGTCCATGCCCCAAGGGCACCGCGACACGAACACAGGACCTGGGTCAGTCGCCTCCACCGCTGAGGCCGGGAGCTACCTCTCCAGACTAACCTTCGCAGGACATGAAGCGTTCGTTGAGGCCTCGGCCTCGGGAAGCGAGGGCCACGACGAGCGCCCCCGAGCTAATTAATTTCTACGCGTAGGCATGTAGCACAAAGGCAATAATACTGAGATAGCAGAAACAGTACGATAATTAACAGCAATAGTCCAAGCACGCCCACGCGGGGCCCTACCCTACTGTCTTTTTGGCGCAGGAAAAGGAAAAAGAACAAAACAGGCGCGGCTCGCCTGACACCAACTCGCGGGAGAGACTCGGACTGCCTCCGGAGCTCAGGCGGACTCTCTCTCGCGCTTCACCGGGGCGAGACGGCGGGCGGACTCGCTACCTCCCTCCAGGCGGGCGCGGCGGCGCGGAGGCTGGTCGCGGCCACCGCTGGAGGAGCCGCTGCCCGAAGAAGAGTCGTCAAAGCTTGACGAGCCCCGAGCGTCGCCAACCACGCGCGCGCTGTCGTCTTCATCGTCGCTGGGGCTGGACCCGCGGCCGCGGTCGTCGTTCTCAGGGCAGCACCCAGCGCGGCGACCATCTTCCCCGAACACCCTCACGTAGAGGGTGGCATCGCCGTCGAACTTAAAGTGCAGGGTGCACCGCCGGCTCAGACCGCGCGTGCGGGCAAACGTTTGCCAGCCGCGGGTCAAGGCCAGGCTCCCGGTGGCAGAGACCTCCAGCGAAGCCCAGGAGGCCCGGCTGCAGCAACCATCCGCCTGAAGCCAGAGGCCGCCCAGGGCACCAGCCGGAAGCTCGCCTAGGAGGAAGCGAGGAAGCTGGAGCCGGGTGCCGGTCGGCTCCGTTGACCACACAACAAACTCCGACAGCACCTCTGCCGAGTGGAAGCGCGGCCTAGGGGGTCGTGCGGCCGTGGCGCCCCCCCCCGCAGCGGCCTGCCGCCCGCCACCGCGAGGAGCCACCACGGGAGCCACAGGGTGTTTGCGAGGACGGCCTCGACCGCGCTTGGGCGGGGGAGAGTCAGGCTCCACCTGGGAAGCCTTCCCCTTCTCCGCGGCCGAGAACCTCTTCGGCGGAGCCATGGAGAAGAAGAAGCAAGAGGAGATGGACCATAGGAGGGCGCACCATTCCGTACTTAAAGCCAGAGGAGGCCAACCGCCGACCTCCACGATCGCAGGTAATCATGACCCACTTTGCATGCAGGGACTTGTCAATTCGTGCAGACACCGAGGCGTCATGGGGGAAAAGGGCCGCCCACGTCCAATCAACCGCCACGCGGCGCCCAAGGCCGCAGTCTGTTAGGGCCCATGGCGCTCGCACTTGCCCTTCGCCTCTCGCTCGGCCAAGCCCGGCGCGCTTTGGGCCGGGGCTCTGTCGGCGTTCAGGGAACGGGGTCCCAGACTTGCTCTGCCTGTGGCCTGCGGCGTGGCTCAAAGGGGGGCCCATCACGACCCATCTTCACCAACACAAGCTCAAGACCCTCGCGAGGGGCCAAGCCTCGCGGGGCGGACGACAGGGAGCTTCCTCAGGCACGGCCTCATCAGGCTGGCTTGCGAGGAGGCGGAGAGATCAAGGCGGGGTACCTCACGAGGTGCCCATGACGCAAGCCATGACGACCAAGGGCGCCAGGCGGGCGCCAGCCCGCGCAGTGTCCTCCTTTCCTCTTTGGTGCAAAGGGAGCAAGCGCAGCGAGAGCATCAAGCAAAGGCGTCCATTTCGGTGCAACAAGACCAAGACCAGCCCAACGGCAGGAAGGAAGTCATTGTGGATCCCAAGCCGGCGTCACCACCAGAGCCTTTGACAGGCGAGGACCAACATTAGTCAGGATAAGTGTACCAGATGTTCCCCTTCAAAATGGCCAATTGTTGGCGCCCTTCCCGCTCAATATTTGGGAAGAGGCCTAGGGCCTCTGCCTATATAAGTAGAGCTAGCCACCATAGTAGAGGCATCTTGATCGGACCCTGATCCGGAATAGCTTGAGCGGGATCCCAGAGAGAGAGAGAGAGAGAGAGAGAGAGAGAGAGAGAGAGAGAGAGAGAGAGAGAGAGCGACTGAACTACTCCAAGCGGTTCATCGCCCCGGCCAAGAACAGACCCTCGCGAGGCTGTTCTTCCTTGTATTGTTCATCACCATCAGCCCAAGAGGCAATCCACCACACCACAAACTAGAGTAGGGTATTACATCACAACGGTGGCCCGAACTAGTATAAACATTATGTCTCTTGTGTTATTCCTTTCATAGCTTAGATCTTAGCGAGGCGGCAGGGTACAGGTAGGTAGAGGGCGAATCTCCGCGCGCACCCCAGTATTCGAACCTCAAGGGTCTGCCGGAACCCGAAATGCGACACCAACAGATCGGGGACGGAGCCAAAAACCTAATTCCACCACCGTACCTTCCTGTATCCATGAGATCCCATCTTGGGGCCTGTTTCGGAGCTCCGCCGGAGGGGGCATCCACCATGGAGGGCTTCTACATCATCACCATAGCCCCTCCGATGAAGTGTGAGTAGTTTACTTCAGACCTTCGGGTCCATAGCTAGTCTAGATGGCTTCTTCTCTCTTTTTGGATCTCAATACAATGTTCTCCCCCTCTCTCGTGGAGATCTATTCGATGTAATCTTCTTTTTGCGGTGTGTTTGTTGAGACCGATGAATTGTGGGTTTATGATCCAGCTTATCTATGGAAAATATTTGATTCTTCTCTGAATTCTTTTATGTATGATTAAGTTATCTTTGCAAGTCTCTTCGAATTATCCATTTGGTTTGGCCAACTAGATTGGTAGTTCTTGCAATGGGAGAGGTGCTTAGCTTTGGGTTCAATCTTGCGTTGTCCTTACCCAGTGACAGAAGGGGTTGCAAGGCACGTATTGTATTGTTGCCATCGAGGATAACAAGATGGGATATTTATCATATTGCATGAATTTATTCCTCTACATCATGTCATCTTGCTTAAGGCATTACTCTGTTTTTAACTTAATCTCTAGATGCATGCTGGATAGCGGTCGATGAGTGGAGTAATAGTAGTAGATGCAGAATCGTTTCGGTCTACTTGTCACGGACGTGATGCCTATATACATGATCATTGCCTGGATAACCTCATAACTATGCTCAATTCTGTCAATTGCTCAACAGTAATTTGTTCACCCACCGTAGAATACTTATGCTCTTGAGAGAAGCCTCTAGTGAAACCTATGGCCCCCGGGTCTATTCTCATCATATCAATCTCCATCGCTTTATTTACTTGCTTTGCTTTTATCTTTTTTACTTTGCATGTTTATACCAAAAATACCAAAAATATTATCTTTATCAGATCTCACCCTCGTAAGTGACCGTGAAGGGATTGACAACCCCTAAGAATTGGTTGTGAGTAGCTATCGTTTTGTGCAGGTACGAGGGAATTGCGCGTAGTCTCCTACTGGATTGATACCTTGGTTCTCAAAAACTGAGGGAAATACTGACTCTACTGTGATGCATCATCCTCTCCTCTTCGGGGAAATCCAACGCAAGCTCGAGACGTAGCATCCAGCAACGCTCGGCGGATTTGTACAGGTGGAATGGAAGACCTCCCAAAACGCGCCGATGAAGAAGGGGCCTCGGAGCGCTCCGGACCAGCGCCCACCATCTTTCAACACCTGCCATGACAAAGAGTAAACAAAATTAATACAACATAAAAAAATACCGACATGAATAATAATATATGATGTTTTTCATAACAAAATAAAAAAATATATATGATGTTTAAATCTACCCGATCAACACAATTATATCTGATGTTTCTCATAACAAAATCGAAAAATATATGACCTAACTCATAATTCACAAATATATAACCCTGTCGGGGTGCTGTTTCAGGGTCGGGGTGTCGGGGTCGGGGTCAGGGTGTGGTGTCAGGGTGTCGGGGGTCGGGGTGTCGTGCCGGGGTGTCGGGGTGCCGTGTCGGGGTCGGGGTGCTGTTTCGGGGTCCGGGTGTCGGGGGTCGGGGTGTCGAGGTTTCAGGGTCGGGGTGTGGTGTCAGGGTGTCGGGGGTCGGGGGTCGGGGTCGGGGTGTCGGGCCGGGGTGTCGGCGTGGCGTGTCGGGGTCGGGTTGTCGGGGTCGGGGTCGGGGTCGGGGCACGTGACAGCCTTTTCTTCTTCTCTTCTTCTCCTCCTCCTCTTCCTCCTCCTCCTCCTCCTCCTCCTCCTCTTCTTCTTCTTCTTCTTCTTCTTCTTCTTCTTCTTCTTCTTCTTCTTCTTCTTCTTCTTCTTCTTCTTCTTCTTCTTCTTCTTCTTCTTCTTCTTCTTCTTCTTCTTCTTCTTCTTCTTCTTCTTCTTCTTCTTCTTCTTCTTCTTCTTCTTCTTCTTCTTCTTCTTCTTCTTCTTCTTCTTCTTCTTCTTCTTCTTCTTCTTCTTCTTCTTCTTCTTCTTCTTCTTCTTCTTCTTTTCTTTATTCTTCTCCCTCCTCCTCTTCCTCCCTCCTCCTCTTCCTCCCTCCTCCTCTTCCTCCTCCTCCTCCTCCTTCTACTCTTTTTCTTCTTCTGAACTAAAATTAAAACTAATCTAAAATAAACTATACTAAAAATAAAACTAAAACTAAACTGAAACTAAAACTAAAGTAAATCTATAACTAAAACTAGGGTTTAGGGTTTCCTCTTCCTCTTCTTTTCTTTCTTCTTCTCCCTCTGCCTCTTCCTCCCTTCTCCCCTCTTCTTCTTCTTCTTCTTCCCCTTCTACATATTTTAGCACTAAAACTAAACTGAATCTAACACTAAATCTAACAATAAGACATATCTAGCACAAAATCTAACACTAACAATTAAACAACAAAAAAGAAAAAAAGAAAAAATAACTAACCGGAGCGGCGGCGACGGGGGCGACGGTGGCGCCGGGGCGGTGAGCGGCGGCGCCGAGCCGGCAGGGAGGCGGGGCAATGGGGCCGTGGTGGCGCCGGGCGACAGTGGCGCCGGGTGGTGGGCGGATGGTGGGCGGCGGGCGCCGGGTTGTGGGAGCGCCGGGTGGCGGCGTGGTGGGGCGCTAGGGCGGCGGGCGGCGGGTGGTGGGCGACGAGGCGTCGGCGCGTGGGGGCAGCGGGTGGTGGGTCGACGGGGCAAGTGGCAGCGGATGGCGGGGTCGGCGGCGGGCGGCGGGGGCTACTCTGGTTGTCGGGGAGGAGAGATGGAGAGAAACAGAGAGAGGAAGGGGCGGGGTGGGGCTCGACCGTCAGTTAGGTTACTTCTTTGCCGTCCGCCCACCCTTTGCCGTCCACTTTGTTTTCTCTTTGCCGTCTGCTAGCAGACGGCAAAGAGGGGGGCCGTTAAGTTTTTTCCAATTATCTCGTTAGTGGGGGCCAACTCACTCTTCGCCGTCAGCCAGCGGACGGCAAAGAACAGGCTGATGGCAAAGACATTCTTTGCCATCAGCCTATTCTTTGCCGTCCGTTTTCTGTAAGCGGACGGCAAAGACCTTCTTTGCCGTCCGCCAGCGGATGACAAAGAACTGGCAGACGGCAAATAAGCTAATTCCAGTAGTGGTTGTGCATGATTAAATACTTTGTGTGATGAAGATAGAGCATAGCCACACTATATGATTTTGTAGGAATAACTTTCTTTGGCCATGTTATTTTGAGAAGACATGATTGCTTTGTTAGTATGCTTGAAGTATTATTATTTTTATGTCAATATTAAACTTTTATCTTGAATCTTTCAGATCTGAACATTCATGCCACAATAAAGGAAATTACATTGAGAATTATGCTAGGTAGCATTCCACATCAAAAATTCTGTTTTTATCATTTACCTACTCGAGGACGAGCAGGAATTAAGCTTGGGGATGCTTGATACGTCTCCAACATATCTATATTTTTTGATTGTTCCATGCTATTATATTATCTGTTTTGGATGTTTAATGTGCTTTACTATGCACCTTAATATTATTTTTGGGAATACCTATTAACTGAAGGCCCAGTGAAAATTGCTGTTTTTTTGCTTATTTTAGTGTTTCGCAGAAAAGGAATATCAAACGGAGTCCAAACGGGAGAGTTATTTTTGGGAAACCTTCAGGAAAGTTATTTTTGGAACAAACACAATTGAGGAGACTTGGAATGGAGGTCAAGAAAGAACCAAGGAGGCCACGAGGTAGGAGATCACGCCCAGGGGGTAGGCGCTCCCCCCACCCTCATGGGCCCCTCATGGCTCCACCGACCTACTTCTTTCGCCTATATATACTCATATACCCTGAAAACATCCGAGAGCACCACGAAACCCTATTTCCACCGCTCAACCTTCTGTACCCGTGAGATCCCATCTTGGAGCCTTTTCCGGCGCTCCGCCGGAGGGGGAATCGATCACGGAGGGCTTCTACATCAACACCTTAATTAGCCTCTCCGTTGATGTGTGAGTAGTTTACCACAGACCTTCGGGTCCATAGTTATTAGCTAGATGGCTTCTTCTCTCTCTTTGGATCTCAATACAAAGTTCTCCCTGATTCTCTTGGAGATCTATTCGATGTAATTCTTTTTGCGGCGTGTTTGTCGAGATCCGATGAATTGTGGGTTTATGATCAAGATTATCTATGAACAATATTTGAATCTTCTCTAAATTCTTTTATGCATGATTTAATTATCTTTGCAAGTCTCTTCGAATTATCAGTTTGGTTGGCCTACTAGATTGATCTTTCTTGCAATGGGAGAAGTGCTTAGCTTTGGGTTCAATCTTGCGGTGTCCTTTCCCAGTGACAGCAGGGGCAGCAAGGCACGTATTGTATTGTTGCCATCGAGGATAAAAATATGGGGTTTATATCATATTTCTTGAGTTTATCCCTCTACATCATGTCATCTTGCCTAATGTGTTACTCTATTCTTATGAACTTAATACTCTAGATGCATGCTGGATAGCGGTCGATGTGTGGAGTAATAGTAGTAGATGCAGAATCGTTTCGGTCTACTTGTCGCGGACATGATGCCTATATACATGATCATGCCTAGATATTCTCATAACTATGCGCTTTTCTATCAATTGCTCGATAGTAATTCGTTCACCCACCGTAAATTATGCTATCTTGAGAGAAGCCACTAGTGAAATCTATGGCCCCCGAGTCTATCTTTCATCATATTATCTTCCAATCAATTTACTATTCCTTCAGTCTTTTATTTTGCAATCTTTACTTTCCAATCTATATCATAAAAATACCAAAAATATTTATCTTATTATCTCTATCAGATCTCACTTTTGCAAGTGGCCATGAAGGGATTGACAACCCCTTTATCGCGTTGGTTGCAAGGTTCTTATTTGTTTGTGTTGGTACGAGGCGACTTGTAGGTAACCTTCTACTGGAATGATACCTTGGTTCTCAAAACTGGGGGAAATACTTATGCTACTTGGCAGCATCACCCTTTCCTCTTCAAGGGAAAACCAACGCAGTGCTCAAGAGGTAGCAGTGTGCAGGCTCGCCGGGTAGCATGCGAGCTATACGTTGCGCAGGCTCACTGGGATGCGAGCCCTTTGACTTCCATGGCCTGCCTTGCTCTAATCCTCTCCATTAATGGCGCCCAAGCCGCAGTTTAATTTGCTTTTTCAATATAAAACACTCATCACAAACGTTTTAGTTAGAACACCCGTATGTGATACATCTCCAACGTATCTATAATTTATGAAGTATTCATGCTATTATATTATCCATCTTAGATGTTTTATATGCATTTATATGATATTTTATATGATTTTTGGGCCTAACCTATTAACCTAGAGCCCAGTGCCAGTTTCTGTTTTTTCCTTGTTTTTGAGTATCGCAAAAAAGGAATACCAAACGGAGTCAAATTGACGTGCCCGTTTTTGATGATGTTTTATGGACCAAAAGAAGCCCCCGGAGTAAAAGAGTTGGTCCAGAAGAGTCCCGGGCTGTCCACGAGGGTGGGGACGCGTCCACCCCCCCTGGGCGTGGCCCCTATCTCGTGGAAGACCGGAGACCCCCCCTGACGTGAGACCTATGCCAAAAATTCCTATAAATACATAAACCTCCAGAAAACAACCTAGATCGGAAGTTCCGCCGCCGCAAGCCTCTGTAGCTACGAGAAATCAATCTAGGCCCTCTCTGGCACCCTGGTGGAGGGGGCCATCATCACCGAAGGCCATGGAGGAGGATCCCGGAGGGGCCATCATCGCCATGAAGGCTAAGGACCAGAGGGAGAACCTCTCCCCATCTAGGGGGAGGCCATGGAGGAGGAAGCACAAGGGGGAGAACCTCTCCTCCTCTCTCTCGGTGGCGCCGGAGTGCCATCGGGAGGGGAATCATCGCCGCGGTGATTGTCTTCATCAACATCACCATCATCATCACCATCCTCATCTATTTTACGTTGCCGGGGAGCAATAGCGTGGGATTGATATTCTCGTGTGTGCTTGTTTGCTTTCTTCACTAAGTAGATTTTGTTTTCCCTTTTTGTTTCTATTTAGTTGTGGGTGAAAAAAAAATATAATAAAAATACAAAAACTTTACTCGCCTCTCATGCCTAAAAAGTTTTTTCAATAAGAGAAGTGATTGGAAGGTTATGCATTGGAGAAGTGAGGGTCGACCTTGGACACTTGTGTTCACGCTCATGGAAACAATGTAAAAAAATTCATGGAAGCTTCTCTGAAAATAATTATCCCCTTGTATATATCCATTGTATTATAAAAATAATGTGCCAAGCTTTGGTTTTAGGATGATTAGATTGCTTGTTTACTATGTGCAGTACAAAAACAGAAACTTTGGCTGTAGCGCGTGAATTTACATTTTTTACTGGAAAGTCAAATGTGTCTGATACCTTTTGCACATTAATTCTGTACAAATTTTTTAATTTTTCATATTTTTTTTAGAATTTTTTGGAGTTACATAAGTTTACTAAACTTCCAGATTACTACAGACTGTCCTGCTTTTGACAGATTCTGTTTTTCGTGTGTTGTTTGCTTATTTTGATGAATCTGTGGGTAGTATCAGGGGGGTATGAACCATGGTGAAGTTGGAATACAGTATATATAGTTCTGATATGAATTTTTAATAAGTTTGCAATAGTACCTAAAGGTAGTGATTCGCTTTATTATACTAACGGATCTAACAAAGTTTTTGTTGAAGTTTTGTGTGGATGAAGTGTTCAAAGATCGAGGAGCTATCAATATGAGAAGAATAAAGAGAGGCAAGAGTTAAAGCTTGGGGATGCCCAAGGCACCCCAAGTAAATATTTCAATGATACTCAAGCATCTAAGCTTGGGGATGCCCCGGTTGGCATCCCATCTTTCTTCTTCAACAATTATCGGTATACCTCGGTTTTTGTTTTGTTCACATGATTTGTGTGCCTTGTTTTTTTATTTTTTCTTTAAGAACCATGATAGTATGAGATATCCCTTCATCGATTTATAGAATGATCCATGTGCTTCACTTATATCTTTTGAGTATGACCTTATAGAATGCTCTTTGCGCTTCACTTAAATCTTTTGAGTATGGTTTTATAGAATGCTTCGTGTGCTTCACTTATATATTTTGAGCTTTGATATTGATTAGACTATATTGATGGTAGAATGCTCCATGAACTTCACTTATATCTTTTGGAGTATGAATAATACTATCATCTAAAGCGGGTTTGGAAGAGTGTTAACTTTAGGAATTAGTGACCCCACTATTCCGAATGAGAAGAATTTTGCTTATGTGGAGAGTAGAAAATTCTCTATGCTTGTAGATCATGAAAATAATGCTTTATGTGATAGTTATATTGATGAATTCATTCATGATGCTACTGAAAAATATTATGAGGGAGTAATATATGCTTGTAGGAGTTGCAATAATATCAAGTTTCCTCTCTATGTGCTTGAAGTTTTGAAGTTATACTTGTTTGCCTTCCTATGCTAGTTGATTCTTGTTCCTATAAATTATGTGTTCACAAAATCCCTAGGCATAGGAAGTGGGCTAGATTCAAATGTGCTAGTCATATTCTTCATGATGCTCTCTTTATGTTTCAATTCTTTTCTTTTAT
Organism: Aegilops longissima; assembly: GCA_021605205.1. Taxonomy (NCBI): domain Eukaryota; kingdom Viridiplantae; phylum Streptophyta; class Magnoliopsida; order Poales; family Poaceae; genus Aegilops; species Aegilops longissima. Next base: position 100,863,200 of record CM038680.1, on the reverse strand, counting down.
GTGAGCATCATTGAAATCATCATGCCTAGCTAAAAGGCACTAAAGAAAAGCGCTTGTTGGGAGACAGCCCAATATTTACCCTCACTGTTTTTGTGTGTTTAAATGATTAAGCTACTGTAGTAATCATGTTTTATAGCTTTTGTTTCAATAAAGTGCCAAGTAAGGCCTTTGGGAAGACTTGGGTGAAAGTTAATGTGATATTGCTATAAAAAACAGAAACTTTGCGCTCACGAGATTAGCTGCCATTTTTTACAGAAGAGTGATTTTGAGTTGATTATTTTTGCAGAAGATTAATAGAAAAATTACTCACGTCCACCAACTTATTTCATAATTTTTGGAGTAGCAGAAGTATGGTTGCTGTTCAGATCATTACAGACTATTCTGTTTCTGACAGATTCTGTTTTCGTTGCATAGTTTGCTTGTTTTCTAGTTTCTATGGCTTATATTTCTCAATATAAATTGTAGAAATGGTATGGTACAGTAGGAATTGTGTGAGAACAATTATGAACCTTGTCTTTGACAGTACCGAAGTGAATGGTTTACTCTTTATCATACTAACCTATCTCACGAAGTTCCGTTAAGTTTTGTGTGATTGAAGTTTTCAAGCTTTGAGTGAGATATCGATATGAGGAGAATAAGGAGTGGAAAGACCCTAAGCTTGCGAATGCCCAAGGCACCCAAAGTTAATATTCAAGGAAGACTCAAGCGCCTAAGCTTGGGGATGCCCTGGAAGGCATCCCCTCTTTCGTCTTCAAAACTATCGGTATACCTTACTCGGAGCTATATTTTTATTCGTCACATGATATGCACTTTGCTTGGAGCGTATTTTAAATTTTACTTGCTGTATGAATAAAATCATTGGATCTGAAATCTTGAATGAAAATGAATCCTCCCATGGCTAGTTAATTATTTGACTACTCAGTGTTCTTCACTTATATCTTCTGGAGTAGTTTGTCATTTACTCATGTGCTTCACGTATATCCTATGAGTAAATGGTTGAATGAATTGAATATCATAAATCTGAATTTATATATGTTTCATATGCTTATACCATGGGGAGTAATGACTTCACACAGGATAAGTATAGGCAGTAAACTTATTTGAAAGTTAGCAAACGCAGAATTGGTCACTTGAACAATTCATGAAAGAATATTGAAGGAAGAGAGATTTCACATATAAATATACTATCTTGGACACCTTTTGTAATTGTGAGCACTCATTAAAATATGACATGCTAAAAGGTTGATGTTGTACAAGGGAGACAACGTAATGGGTTATGTTTTCTTATATCTGAAATAAAGTATATTGTCATGGATCATCCAACATGCTGAGCTTGCCTTTCCCCCTCATGCTACCCAAATTCTTTGCACCAAGTAGAGATACTACTTGTGCTTCCGAATATCCTTAAACCCGGTTTTTCCATGAGAGTCCACCATATCTACCTATGGATTGAGTAAGATCCTTGAAGTAAGTTGCTACTGTTGCATGCAATAAAAATTGCTCTCTAAATATGTATGATCTATTAGTGTGGAGAAAATAAGCTTTATACGGTCTTGTGATATGGAAGCAATAAAAGCGACGGATTGTATAATAAAGGTCCCTATCACAAGTGGCAATATTTAGTGACGTTCTTTCGCATTAAGATTTTGTGCATCCAACTATAAAAGCACATGACAACCTCTGCTTCCCTCTGCGAAAGGCCTATCTTTTATTCTTGTCGTATACCTTATACAAGAGTCATGGTGATCTTCACCTTTCCTTTTTACATTTTATCCTTTGGCAAGCACATTGTGTTGGAAAGATCCTGATATATATATCCAATTGGATGTAAGTTATCATGAACTATTATTGTTGACATTACCCTTGAGGTAAAAGGTTGGGAGGCAAAACTATAAGCCCCCTATCTTTCTCTGTGTCCGATTAAAGCTTTGAACCCACAAATATCACGTGAGTGTTAGCAATTATGAAAGATTAAATGATAGTTGAGTATGTGGAGTTTGCTGAATCAAAGCTCTTACATAGACCCTTCCCGAAAATAAGATGAATTGCAATTGTTTAATGACTGAGAACATGGTTTGTTAGATTTCAAGAAAGTTTATGATCTATACTTTAACATGTGTATAGCTTGTTACTTGATCATGAAAAGTTTTATGAGATGAGCTACTGTTATGACATATAAAGATGCTAGAAAAGGTGATTGAAATTATCATTGATCAAACTTGTGCACCTGCTAGCATCACACTTCATAAATTATTTCTTTTATCATTTACCTACTCGAGGACGAGCAGGAATTAAGCTTGGGGATGCTGATACGTCTCCAACGTATCTATAATTTATGAAGTATGCATGCTATTATATTATCCATCTTAGATGTTCTATATGCATTTATATGATATTTTATATGATTTTTGGGAGTAACCTATTAACCTAGAGCCTAGTGCCAGTTTCTGTTTTTCCTTGATTTTTAGTATCACACAAAAGGAATACCAAACGGAGTCCAATTGACGTGCCAATTTATGATGATTTTTTATGGACCAAAAGAAGCCCCCGGAGTAAAATAGTTGGGCCAGAAGAGTAACGGGTTTTCCACGAGGGTGGGCGCACGCCCACCCCCCTGGGCGTGGGCCCCTATCTCGTGGATGACCCGGAGACCCCCCCTGACGTGAGACCTACGCCAAAAATTTCTATAAATACAAAAACCTCCAAAAAAATAACCCAGATCAGAAGTTCTGCCGCCGCAAGCCTTTGTAGCCACAAGAAATCAATCTAGGCCCTCTCTGGCACCCTGCCGTAGGGGGCCATCATCACCGGAGTCCATGGAGGAGGATCTCGGAGGGGCCATCATCGCCATGAAGGCCAAGGACCAGAGGGAGAACCCCCCCCCCCCCATCTAGGGGGGAGGCCATGGAGGAGGAAGCACAAGGGGGAGAACCTCTCCTCCTCTCTCTCGGTGGCACCGGAGTGCCATCGGGAGGGGAATCATCGCTGCGGTGATCGTCTTCATCAACATCACCATCCTCATCTATTTTATGCGGTCCACTCTCCCGCACCCCGTTGTAATCCCTACTTGAACATGGTGCTTTATGCCACATATTATGATCCAATGATGTGTTGCCGTCCTATGATGTTTTGAGTAGATATCCTTTGTCATCGGGTTGATTGATGATATAGATTGGTATGAGTTTTATGTTTTATTTTGGTGTTTTCCTATTGTGCCCTCCGTGTCGCGCAAGCGTGAGGGATTCCCGCTGTAGGGTGTTGCAATACATTTATGATTCACTTATAGTTGGTTGCTTGAGTGACAGAAGCATAAACCCGAGTAAGGGGGTTGTTGCGTATGGGATAAAGGGGACTTGATGCTTTAATGCTATGGTTGGGTTTTACCTTAATGATCTTTAGTAGTTGCGGATGCTTGCTAGAGTTCCAATCATAAGTGCATATGATCCAAGAAGAGAAAGTATGTTAGCTTATGCCTCTCCCTCATATGAAATTACAATAGTGATTACCGGTCTTGTTAACAATTGCCTAGGATAATTCGGCACACCGACCCATCATTATTCCACACTCGCTATTTATAATATTTAGTAATATATTCTAACTTAATGATAACAGCACCTACTTTTATGTTTTAGCTCTCCGATATCATGCAAAGTCATCCTCTTCATACCCACAACATAGTTTTATTTCTCGTTTCTAGTTGGAAGCAAATGTTCGGTGTATGTAGAGTAGTATCAGTGGCAGATAGGACTTGAGAGAATGTTGATCTTACCTTTAGCTCCTTGTGGGTTCGACACTCCATACTTATCACTTCCACCTTTGGGAATTGCTACGATGATTCCCTGCACTTGGGGATTATCAGTATGCAAACCGATAACTTCCCCAGGAAGCCAAGAGAAAATGTACCGAGCAAGATTTCTGCAGCTCTTGATCACAAACGTTTTAAATAGAACACCCTTATGCAAAGTGAGAGCAGTGCAGGATTTGCGCATCCCTTCAACACAAACGGTTGTCTTGGATGACCCGTGTGCAACCACGTACAAACAATTTGGTAAGATTTTTCAATCCTTGTAACACTGCGATTTGTCAAAATATGAAGCTAAAAATCACTAGCAGTATCTAATTTTTGCAACTAAAATTCAGTAATTAAGCATAGATTTCATTCATAGATTAAGAACTCGTTCTTAATTTATACAAACAATTCAACTCGACAGCTGAGCCGACCAAACTTTTCCCCAATTGTTGCCAACCACGTACTGAAATAGCTAGTTCAACTATATATACTAGCTAATTTTAAGTACGTTGTATAGTTCCACCACATCAATAGTCAGATGAACTGAACAAAATAGCCCCTAAATACTACTATCACTACTACTACTACTGCGGAGGGCTTTGTACTACTTCCAGCTGCCTCTCCTCTGCCAAGCGGCAAGCGCGCTCAGTAAGAGGCGGAGGAGGAGGAGCCTACCGACGAGCTGGGCAACCGCAATGCGGTGCCTGCCGCTAATGCAGCTCCAGCGACGCTCACCTCGGACGCCCTCTGCGCTCCAGACGACCCCTCTCAAAGTGGTGGTTCTCCTCATAGATTTCCTGATTCCTCGCCTCTGAGGCGGCGTGTGCCGCGGCCACGGCGGCGGTAAGGATCTTTGCATGATCGACGAGGCGCTCCTCCTCCCCCCGCAGGAACTCGGTGTAGCGCTCAAAGTCGCTTACGCACGTGCGGGCATCCACCTCCGCATCCCGCCTTCGGGCGGCGTGGCGGAGCGGGTGATGACCCCGACGGTCAACTGTGGGCTGGCAGCCACGACAGCCGTCGACGGGGTGGCGGCCACGACCGCCACCTCCCGCCTTCGGTCCGCGGTGGCGGAGCGGGTGATGGCCACAGTGGACGGCAGTGGGGTGGCGGCCACGACGGCCACCTCCCGCCTTCGAGCCGCTGCGGCAGAGCAGGCGATGGCCCTGGCTTTCGACGGTGGTCTGTCGGCAACGGCAGCCGGCAACAGTTGCCGACGGGCACAGGCGACGGAGCGTGTGGTGGGTGTTCCGCGCAAATCCAACAGGGACGCCACGCGCACTACACTATGCCGGGGATTGCACCGCTGCCGCGGTGTAGCCTCCCACCTGAAGCTATCCTCTGATGACGGCGGAGTGGCTGAGCGACAACGACGGACCGGTTCCATTGGTGATTGTGGGAGAAGCAGACAAGATAAGCTACAGGGATGGAGGGGAAAATGCGATGCAGGACTCGCCGGCCGTGAGGGTTTTTATAGCAGGCCGGTAAGCATTGGGATTTTGGGGGATTTCACCGAGTCGGGCGGGAAGCTTGCGCGGGAACATGCGAGGTTGCATGGGAATAGGCTCACCAACGATTCATTGGTGCCACCGTTTGGCAAAAAGAACGCCCCTGAGCGTTGCGCAAGCTTGCGCTGTAAGCCGTCTGCGGCACCGGGGTGACAAGACGTGCGAGAGGAGGACGAAAGGCCACATACACATACGGTTTATAAAAAAACGTTTGCGATTTAATTACCTACTATACCACCGTCCTGCTTTATAAGTATGATTTAACTAATAAAATACGAATGCATGTCGCCAAAGATTATATAGTTGGATTTGTATTTGAACATAGTTTCCAATTATATAATTTTTAAAACATGAATTAACATTTTGTTGGTTAAATTTGAGGGCAAAGTATGGCACGGAATATAAAGGAGACTATAGACTATACGGAGGTGGTACCACACGGCCACTCTCTACGCAGCGACGCAACTGTCGGCCGGCTTGTAGGTGACCATTTCCTGCGTGTTCAACTGCTCTATGTGTGTGGTTGCTTGCGGTTCAGGCGGCCGCGGTGCGCTCTGCTCGCGTCCCGCCATGCGCGCTCTGCTCTCGCGTCCCTCCGGGTGCTCTGCCCTCGTCCCTCCACGCGCGCTGCCAGTGTTTGGGTCTGGCGCACGATCACGCACGTTTGTGTGCAAGCGGTTGCGCCGGGCGTGGCGCGGCGATGCAGCTGCCCGCTGCAAAAACTGCCATGCGGATGCACTGAGAATCCACACCGCCCGGCCCCCTTTTATTCCTGCGGTCATTTACCTTCATCTCTCATCTCACATGACACAATAAGCACACCCACGAGGACACATACAGAGATGACATCCAGCGGTTCCAATGGTGCTCCCCGTGGCTCCAATGGCGCTCCCAGCGGCCGACGAGGACAACGGCGGGCAGTCCACCATGCATCACGTAGTGGACACCCACGTGAGATGGAAGGCCCTCTCGGTGGTGTACACGAACGATCCGGTCTGGGTGGAGAGCTCCATCCAAACTATGGAGAAGTTCCTTGCTGAGGACAAGTACTGAGTGGTCGGCTTCGACCTCGAGTACACCATCGATCGTGCCGGGCACGACTAGAAGGTTGTCGTCGCCCGGTTGTGCGTGCGACATGACGAACTCGTCTACCACTTCCACCTTGCCACAAGGCCTTGCGACCGTTTCTCCAGGTTTATCAACAGCTCCGACTACAGTTTCGCTACGGTGGACACCACCAACAATCTAAAAGCGCTCAAGGTTTCGGACTTGAAATGCCCGAATCTTTTCAACATCCAGCACCACTACAAGGTATGGGGTGGCGACAAAAACAAACTGTACTCCCTGGTTGACCTCGCCTCGGCCATCATCGACCCCTACTACGCGAAGATGAAGAATGAGAGCAATAAGGACAAGAACGCTTGGCACAGTGTGTGGCATAAGAGACTGGATGAACAACATGTCAAGTACGCGGCCATGGACACGTACACAAGCTACGAGATGTACAGGAAGATTGTTGACATGAGGAAGTGTCTTCTTCCTGAAAAAGACGAGGGATTGAGCCACATAGCAGTGGCGGGAGCGTCACAAGAAGTAGATGACTAGACGATTCTTTCTCCTACTTTAGAATGCATGCAATTGTTTATTGAGGTGTGTGCGAATGATCTGTATAGTCACTTATGTAATTGGATGTTTGTTTCAGTTTTATATATATATATATATATATATATATATATATATATATATATATATATATATATATATATATATATATATATATACATGTTATTCTACTGTGGACAAAGCAATTCACATGGCTTATTAGCATGAATCGTCTGTGTTATTATTGGTCTTCGCCCACATTTCAGATTACGGACCTGTATGCCGCGTATCGCACACATCTTGTTCAGTTGAACCGTTTCCATTGTGTTACCTAATCACACACAGTTCATCCCAGTGAACCGCATGTTGTATATCGCACACACCTTCATCTGGCTGCCCATTTCTTTTGTTCCTCCTCATCCCAAACAGTTAATTGAGCTGAACCGTATGCCCTGCATCGCACAGCAACTAAAATCTGAATCATGTTTGCTGCATCCATCATCGCAAATGTTTTGCACCTTTTTGACAATTTTTTTACACACTGCCGTTTGCGATTATGGCATCGCACACAGTTTCGTCAAAGGGTCTCTGATCGTAGTGTCGCGTTTGGACCATCCTGCAGTAGTGTGCAAGTGGGATACTGAAGGAAATATGCCGTAGATGCAATAATAAAGTTGTTATTTTATATTATATTTCCTTATTCATGATAAAGGTTTATTATTCATGCTAGAATTGTATTGATCGGAAACTTAAATACATGTGTGAATACATAACAAATACCGTGTCCCTAGTAAGCCTCTACTAGACTAGCTCGTTGATCAAAGATGGTTAAGGTTTCCTAACGATAGACATGTGTTGTCATTTGATAATGGGATCACATCATTAGGAGAATGATGTGATGGACAAGACCCATATGTTAGCTTAGCATAATGATCGTTCAGTTTATTGATATTGTTTTTGAAAGGGATCGAGAAGAGGTGTCTAAAGGGGGGGTGATTAGACACTAAGTACCAAAGTTGCAGTTTTAATTTATTTAGGTTGGAGTGGAGTTTAGGCACAAGTTTAACACTCACAATACATATCAAGCAAGCATGCAACGAGTATATTAGCAGCGGAAAGTAAAGCATGCAACTTGCAAGAATGTAAAGGGAAGGGTTTGGAGGATTCAAACGCAATTGGAGACACGGATGTTTTTGTCGTGGTTCCGATAGGTGGTGCTATCGTACATCCACGGTGATGGAGACTTCAACCCACGAAGGGTAACGGTTGCGCGAGTCCACGGAGGGCTCCACCCACGAAGGGTCCACGAATAAGCAACCTTGTCTATCCCACCATGGCCGTCGCCCACGAAGGACTTGCCTCACTAGCGGTAGATCTTCACGAAGTAGGCGATCTCCTTGCCCTTACAAACTCCTTGGCTCAACTCCACAATCTTGTTGGAGGCTCCCAAGTGACACCTAGCCAATCTAGGAGACACCACTCTCCAAGAAGTAACAAATGGTGTGTTGATGATGAACTCCTTGCCCTTGTGCTTCAAATGATAGTCTCCCCAACACGCAACTCTCTCTCTCTCACGGGATTTGGATTTGGTGGAAAGAAGATTTGAGTGGAAAGCAACTTGGGGTAGGCTAGAGATCAAGATTCATATGGTAGGAATGGAATATCTTGGCCTCAACACATGAGTAGGTAGTTCTCTCTCAGAAATAGGATGCTGGAAGTGTAGGCTTGTTCTGATGGCTCTCTCCACGAATGAAGAGGAGGTGGAGGGGTATATATAGCCTCCACACAAAATCTAACCGTTACACACAATTTACCAAACTCGGTGGGACCGAATCAACAAACTCGGTCTGACTGATTTAGCAAATCTAGTGACCGTTAGGATTTTTGGTGGGACCGACATGCAACTCAGTAGGACCGATATGGTTAAGGTTAGGGCATAACGTAATCTTGGTGAGACCGATTACACAAACTCGGTGAGACCAATTTTGGTAATAAGCTAACCAGAGAGTTGGTCAGGCAAACTCGGTGAGACCGATTACACAAACTTGGTGGGACCGGTTTTGGTAATAAGCTAACCAGAAAGTTTGCATTGTAATCTCGGTAGTACCGATTGCTCAAACTCAGTGAGAACAATTTTGGTAATGGACATACACAGAGAGATTACAATACCATCTTAGTGAGACCGATTTGCCTAGGGTTTGTGGCAGTGGCTAAGACATCTGAACTCGGTGGCGCCAGATAGAAAGAATCGGTGGGTCCGAGGTTGACTTTGGGTTTAGGACATATGTGGATGTGGGAAAGTAATTGAGGGTTTTTGGAGCATATCACTAAGCATCATGGAGCAAGAAACTCATTAAGCAACACCTCATCCCCTCTTGATAGTATTGGCTTTTCCTATAGACTCAATGTGATCTTGGATCACTAAAATGGAAAACATGTAGAGTCTTGAGCTTTTGAGCTTGAGCCAATCCTTTGTCCTTAGCATCTTGAAGGGGTTCCACATCCTTTAGTCCATGCCACTCCATTGTTGAACTTGTCTAAAACATACTAGATAAAAGTGTTAGTCCAACAAGAGATATGTTGACATTAATTACCAAAACCACCCAGGGAGCACTTGTGCTTTCAGTTTTCTTCATGTCAAATACTTATTCCTTCGACTATGAGATTATGCAACTCCCGGATACCGGAGGAATACCTTGTGATCTATCAAACGTCACAACGTAACTGGGTGATCATAAAGATGCTCTATAGGTATCTCCGAAGGTGTTTGTTGAGTTGGCATAGATTGAGATTAGGATTTGTCACTCCGAGTATCGAAGAGGTATCTATGGGCCCTCTCGGTAATACACATCATAAGCTTGCAAGAAAATGACTAAAGAGTTAGTCACAAGGTGATGTATTATGGAACGAGTAAAGAGACTTGCCGGTAACGAGATTGAACTAGGTATGAAGATACCAACGATCGAATCTTGGGCAAGTAACATACCGATGGACAAAGGGAATTACGTATGTTGTCATAACGGTTTGACCGATAAAGATCTTCGTAGAATATGTATTAGCCAATATGGGCATCCAAGTTCCGCTAATGGTTATTGAACGGAGAGGTGTCTCGGTCATGTCTACATAGTTATCGAGCCCGTAGGGTCAGCACGCTTAATGTTCGTTGATGATATAGTGTTATATGAGTTATATGTTTTGGTGACCGAATGTTTTTCGAAGTCCCGGATGAGATGACGGACATGACGAGGAGTCTCGAAATGGTTGCGAGGTAACAATTGATATATAGTACGATGGTATTTGGACACAAGAAGTGTTTCGGGACGTACCGGGAAGGAATCGGGTCACCGGAAGGGGTTTCGAGCACCCCCCCCCCCCTAGCAAGTTATGGGCCTTATGGGCCAAACGAGGGGACAAACCAGCCCGCAAGGGGGCTGGTGCGCCCCCTGAGGGAGTACTGGACTAAGGGGTCCTCGGGCGTACGGCCTGTTGGCCATTGGCCGGACTGATGGGCTGTGAAGATGCGAAGACCGAAGGCTGTACCCGTGTCCGGATAGGACTCTCCTTGGCGTGGAAGGCAAGCTTGGCGATCGAATATGTAGATTCCTTTTCTTTGTAACCGACCTTGTGTAACCCTAGATCTCCCCGGTGTCTATATAAACCGGAGGACTTAGTCCGTAAGGGGAGAGACTCATTACCGTAGTCATACAGGCCAGATTTCTAGGGTTTAGCCATTACGATCTCGTGGTAGATCAACTCTTGTAATACTCATCTCCATCAAGATCAATCAAGCAGGAAGTAGGGTATTACCTCCATAGAGAGGGCCCGAACCTGGGTAAACATCATGTCCCCTGTCTCCTGTTACCATCGACCTTAGACGCATAGTTCGGGACCCCCTACCCGATATCCGCCGGTTTTGACACCAACATTGGTGCTTTCATTGAGAGTTCCACTGTGCCGTCGACGAAAGGTTCGATGGCCCCTTCAATCGTCGATAGTGACGCTGCCCAAGGAGAAACCTTCCTCCCTAGACAGATCTTCGTGCTCGGAAGCTTCGCACTGAGGGCCAACTCGTTTGGCCACCTGGAGCAGATCGATAGCTACGCCCCTGGCCATCAGGTCAGATTTGGGAGTTTGAACTACGTTGCAGATATCCGTGGAGATTTGATCTTCGTCGGATCCGAGACCGCGGCGACCGCTCCCGGTCACCTTGACGAACATGACCTAAATCTGTCGTCAGACCGCATCCAGGAGATAGCTCCTGTGACCACTCCGGCCTTAGATCAAGAGCACACTGCGGCATCCAAGGATTGGAGGTTCAACCCCACCATGGAGGCCACAGATTCTCCGGCGTTGGAGCCGCACATGGACTTAATCCCATGCAATACTCGTGTCACCGGAACTCCGGACTCTTCTCTAGGTATGAGTTCCGAACCATGCGAGTCCGCAGATACCGAACTTGAGCGTTTATCGATCTTCGAGTTCAGCACCGCAGACATCTTCCAACACTCGCCCTTGGGTGATGTGCTGAACTCATTAAAGAGTCTTTCCTTGGCGGGGGACTCTCAGCCGGACTCTGTCCGGTTTGTACTAGGGGTTGATGATCGAGAATTTTGCTTCCCACCCGCCACCCACTTCATAGCCACTGTCGAGGATTTAACCGACATGCTTGACTATGGCTTCGAAGACATCGCCAGTACGGACGACGATGCCGACAAGGAGCAAGGCCAAAACCGGCCATTCACTGGACAACGGACGGCCACTTCTTCCTACGACGTATACATGGTGGACGCGCCTGGAAACAACGATGACAAAGAGGATCCAGTTGAGGTTAACCTCCTGAGAGACAGCCCAAGCGCCAACTTCCTCGACGCTGTTCTAAGTCACGGCGTTCCAAAGACTGCAGTACGGGCACCGGAAAAAATAATACTCCGGACAGAGCCGAAGACAATGAAGACCCCATTGGGGCAATTTCCGAACAGGATGAACGGGAGGACGGGCATGCCACACACGAAGACTCGAAGGATAGTAATTATCTTTCGCTCTCCGATGAGGAGGAGAGCCTCAGCAATGAAGAATTCATCGTGCCCGAAGAACCTCTCGAGCAGGAGCGCTTTAAACGCCGGCTAATAGCCACTGCAAGGAGCCTAAAAAAGAAGTAGTTGCAGCTTCAAGCTGTCCAAGGTCTGCTCAATGATAGGTGGACCGAAGTCCTGGCCGCCGAAGAATACGGCCTCAACGGCCCAGCCAAAAATTACCCGTAGCGCAAATTCTTACCTTAGTTCGATGACGAGGCGCTAGAGCCCGTACCATCATCGCACAACACGGCCGACTGACCGCCACGCGGTCAGGATAAATTGGTAACTCAAGCCGAACACTAGACCGCCCCACCTCGTCGTAAAGGCAAGAATAAAATAGCTCGGGGTTGTACATACGACCATCTACAGGACTTGGATAGTAAAGCAGGACACACAAGATCGATCTACGGATAGTGAGGACATGCCTTGACACGCGACGACCGCTACCTATTCGGACGCGACAAACCTAGCCACGCCCGGGTCAAGAACCGCAAATGGACTCCATCGGAGGTACGTCGCAGTGTGGCCCAACATAGAGGTGCCGCACACCCTCTTTGCTTCACAGACGAAGTAATGGAGCATGAATTCCCAGACGGGTTCAAACCCATGAATATCGAATCATACGATCCCGCAGTATGGATCGAGGACTTCCTCCTCCATATCCACATGGCCCGCGGAGATGACCTTCATGCCATCAAATACCTACCACTAAAACTCAAAGGACCAGCTCGGTACTAGTTAAACAGTCTGCCTGAAAATTCTATTGGCAGCTGGGAAGATTTGGAAGATGCCTTTCGCGACAACTTCCAAGGAACATATGTCTGGCCACCGGGCGCAGATGACTTAAGTCACATTGTCCAGCAGCCCGGAGAGTCAACCAGGAAGCTCTGGACTAGGTTCTTAATAAAAAAGAACCAAATCATCGACTGTCCGGACACGGAAGCCCTCGCGGCCTTTAAAACACAGCGTCCGGGATGAATGGATTGCACGCCACCTCGGTCAAGAAGGACCTAAATCCATGACAGCCCTTACCGCTCTAATGACTCGCTTTTGCGCGGGAGAAGATAGCTATCTCGCTCGTAGAAGCAACAGCGCCGGCGACTTGGGCACTTCCGAAGTCCGAGATGGCAATGGCAAACCACGACGCAAACACAGCAGTCGCGATGATAATGAAAGATCACGCGACACAGCGGTCAATGGCGTATTCAGCAATCCCAAGCCTGGTCAACGGAACAAGCCACTCAAGGCGAACCGAGGTGGACCATCCAACCTAGATAGGATATTGGACCGACCCTGCTAGATTCACGGCCACCCCGATAAACCAGCTAATCATACCAACAGAAACTGTTGGGTCTTCAAGCAGGTCAGCAAGCTCAACGCCGAACACAAGGGGAGGAGGCCACCAGGTGATAGGTACGACGGAGAGGTTCACCAACCAAATACCGAGGGTCAGAAGCAATTTCCCCCTAAGGATCAACCAACCCCGGAGCGGAAATAGCAGTTCGGCTTCCGCTGCCCACCTCATATACCCGCAAAATTTGCAGCGTGTATACATCACTACGCACTTAAGATACCATGGGCATTGGCGGAAGCACAATACGGACAAGCTGGCAAGCATTCCCGTAACATTTTTTCTCTACTTTCCTTTTTTCTTTCTTCATTATTTCTTAAAAATAGGTGACGCAAAGGACAAACATCTATGCCGACTCCATCGGAGTTCGGATCCGTACACTCACCTAAGGGGCTACTTCCGTCAAGGATTCCCCTCGCCGAGGACAGGCGACGCAGACGTGCGACGGGAGGTCCAAAATAAACTTTTTGTAGAGCGCGCTCTTTATTTCGAGCCTGTAATATGCCTTTTTCCTCCGCCTTCGACCCCGGGCATGTCAAATAGCCGGGGTTGAGGTATTTTATATATAAAGTAACCATTGGCATACCGCTCAGGTCCCAGTAAACATTAGCCGAATTAATCATTCGCGTCTTTCCGCAAATGAATGTGGCTCCTATGGTTGTTTCACAGATATACCTTGGCATAACACGCCAGGGGCTCGGTATGGGAACAAATGAGTTGCCAACAAAGTCTGAACAACTTTACAGCATACTTCGGCATCGCGAGTTTGGCCTTATATGCATCAGCACCGAATCATGTCTTGGGTCAATGGTTGGGTTGCCCGGCTCCTGCACTTGCTACCTTACGTTCTGCTCTATCGGCCAGGGTACTAAAGGGAGAACTACTGCGATTGTGCTTCCGGTTCATCTGGTCAAGCACCTTAGTAGAGAAAGCCGAAAACCGACTGTCATGATGCTGTGAGAGCTTGTCAACCACTCGATGACTTATCGGAATCTGTCGCGATTCCCTCCGTGTCACACGAAGGGCCTTTTTTTAGGTCATATATGTAATGCACCATATTGGAAATAAGCCGTATGCATACCAGGGGCTATGTCGTAGCCCCCCTATAAAACTCCTATGGCTAAGTGAAAGTGTTAACGCCCTATAGTCTGATTGCCAGGTTCGCCGCATTATCACCTCCTTCATGGACCAAGACGTTGGGTCAGGAGTAATCAAATGCTTTCCCGAACACCCCCGTACTTCGTACGAGGGGGCTGAAGCCGACGATTGGAAAACATTCAGATTATATTAAAACGGCCGCACAGGAGGAACACAAGCTTTCCAGCAAAATATAAAAATAGATTAACTATAAAATTGTCTTCTACAATTCTCATACACCTCACTCGAACATTATGTCTTTCGAGCATTGACTCTCTATCAAGCGGGTGGCCTCTAGGACGTCTTCAAAATAATGCTCCGCTTCGTAATGGTCCTTGCCCTTGGGTGGACTCTTCGCCGTGACATAGATGGCCTTCATCTTCCCCCAGAATGTCTTTACTCGAGCAAAGGCCATCCGTGCACCCTCAATGCACACCGACCGCTTGACAGCGTCGATACGTGGCACCGCATCAACAAGCCGCTGCACCAAGCCAAAGTAGCTATTCGGAACAGGCTCAGTGGGGCACAACCGGGTTATGACGTTCTTCATGGCAGCACCGGATATCCTATGAAGCTTGGCCCATTGGGACATTTGCTCATTCAGCAACAGAGAACACCTCGACGCGCCAAATTGTGACCAGAAAAGCTTCTCCATTGCATACCCCTCTCGCGCCTGGTAAAACTGCGCTACATCGGAAGAACTCTTCGGCAAGTCTAAAAACTCGTCCGGAGAACTCCACACTTGGTTAAGCTGAGCATAGTTTGGATCGCCGAACTTAGTTTGTAGCAGAATAGGCTTACCAGCCGCAATCTCCCCAGCTTGCCGGATCTCCTCACGGGCTGCTCTGGATTCAGACCGCGCTTCACTCGCCTATAGTAAGGCCTTGTCAAGTTCAGCCGTCTTGGCTTTATTCTCCTTCTCAAGAAGTTCACGGCGGCTAGCAGCATTTTTTAGTTCGAGCGCCATCGTGGATATCTTCTCCTCGTCTTGGCGCCGAGCAGCTTCTTCGACTTTCAACTCAGCCGATGCCTTTTTGGCAGGCGCATTACTCAGCCAGGCCTGCTCCGTGGCCCGGGCCAGCTCCGCCCGAAGAATTTCAACGGCGCCAGCACCATTTGCAGTCATGCATATTCGGTATATAACTTTCAGCGTCAGGTTTATATCACAAAAACGTATGTGAAGGGACTGCCCCGAATACATACCTTGCGACTCGTCAAGACGCATATTGGTTAACGCAATGTCATCCCCTGCCACATCAAGCTTCTGCTACAGCTCGGCAATTTCCGTAGTCTGGGAAGTAGCCAGGGGGAGGCAGCCTGTCTTCAAGTTAATTAGATTAGTCCTTGAATATTTTTTCTTGATCCTCTGTTCGCCTCCCATGGGGAGCCAACCGAGTCTCAGGGGCTACTACCTATACACAGGTGCATCTTTGCAAATAAAATATAGTTGAAAACATTACATCACAAACCTCGAAGCCTTTTAGCAGGCTCATGAGGGCTTCATTCAATCCACTCTTCGCGGACAGAATCTTCTCAACCACCGTACCCATCAAGGTACACTGCTCCCCCGAGACAGATGCTTTTCGCAGCATATCCCGCAATATATACGGCACCGCCGGGTGATACGCCTCCAACGTATCTACTTTGCCAAACACTTTTTCCCTTGTTTTGGACTTTAACTTGCATGATTTGAATGAAACTAACCCGAACTCACGCTGTTTTCAGCAGAACTGCCATGATGTTGTTTTATGTGTAGAAAAGAAAAGTTCTCAGAATGTCCTGGAAATCCACGGAGGCACTTTTTGGAATTTATAAGAATTTTTGGTGAAATAATTAATGCCAGGGGGCCCACAGCCTGTCCACGAGACAGGGGGCGCCCCCCCTAGGGCGCGGCCTCCTATCTCGTGGGCCCCCTGGACCTCCTCCGACCTCAACTCCAAGTCCATATATTCCGTCAAAATGAGAGAGAAAGTTTCATCACGTTTTACGACACGGAGCCGCCGCCAAGCCCTAATCTCTCTCGGAAGGGCTGATCTGGAGTCCGTTCGGGGCTCCGGAGAGGGGGATTTGTCGCCGTCGTCATCATCAACCATCCTCCATCACCAATTTCATGATGCTCACCGCCGTGCGTGAGTAATTCCATCGTAGGCTTGCTGGACGGTGATGGGTTGGATGAGATTTACCATGTAATAAAGTTAGTTTTGTTAGGGTTTTATCCCTAGTATCCACTATTTTCTGAGATTGATGTTGCTATGACTTTGCTATGCTTAATGTTTGTCACTAGGGCCCGAGTGCCATGATTTCAGATCTGAACCTATTATGTTTTCATGAATATATGTGTGTTCTTGATCCTATCTTGCAAGTTTATAGTCACCTATTATGTGTTATGATCCGACAACCCCGAAGTGACAATAATCGGGACACTTCTCGGTGATGACCGTAGTTTGAGGAGTTCATGTATTCACTATGTGCTACTGCTTTGTTCCGGTTCTCTATTAAAAGGAGGCCTTAATATCCCTTAGTTTCCGCTTAGGACCCCGCTTCAACGGGAGGGTAGGACAAAAGATGTCATACAAGTTCTTTTCCATAAGCACGTATGACTATTTACGAATACATGCCTACATTACATTGATGAATTGGAGCTAGTTCTATATCACCCTATGTTATAACTATTGCATGAGGAATCGCATCCGCATAATTATCCATCACCGATCCATTGCCTACTGAGATTTTCATATATTGTTCTCCACTTATTTACTTTTCCGTTACTATCATATAACTACTACAAAAACCCAAAAACATTTATTTTTACTTTTGCTATCGTTACCTTTATTATCATACCACTTTTGCTACTAAATGCTTTGCTGCAGATACTAAGTTATCCAGGTGTGGTTGAATTGACAACTCAACTGCTAATACTCAAGAATATTCTTAGGCTCCCCTTGTGTCGAATCAATAAATTTGGGTTGAATACTCTATCCTCGAAAGCTGTTGCAATCCCCTATACTTGTGGGTTACCACTGGGTCTCCGGAAGCCGCTCTAGGAGCACGACCATCCTTTGAAGGGACCCATTCACCTGTCTCCAGAATCATCGTTGGCTGCAAACCTGACAGTCCGAGGCCTTCATTATTGGCCCCCGAATCCCGTACGATCGGAGGTCTACCTTCGGGTACTGCCTCTTTCATCCCCTGCACAGCTTCTTGATCAAGAAAAACCCTCTGAGGTGACACTTCGGAGTCGTCCGCCTTATGGGGCGAGGAGGTCGGGGGAGGCATCTCGCTTTCCATCATCTCTGGGAGGAGATCCCCCGAAGAAGAGGATTGCCCAGAAAAACTCTGTGCTGAACTGTAAAAATACACAGGCACGTTGCGTATCTCTTCGGCAAAGGACAAGAGCGGGACGCTATCAAAGCACCCCGGATTCACTTACGGTTTGGTTGAGGGCTTGCCCTCATGATGGAGTTGTTCAACGGCGTCGCCTTCCGAACCCGAGCCGCTCAACGGTGGCATCTTGCCTCTCTTGGGAGACCTCCCCTACCGATCTCCGGAGGCAGCCCTTTTCTTGCCATGGGGAGAGGGGATGTTCGCTCCTCTTGCGCCTTTGTCTTCAGGTGAAGAAATGTCGACTTCTCCGGACTCAGTATCTGATTTACCTCCGGAATCAAGGTCATCCTGGGTCTTCTCACTCTCCACCTTGCCCTCCCCTGCCGGCACCTGGTATGGTGCCGATGCCAGCATCCTTGTTAACACGGGGTCTGCTGAGTCTTCGGGAAGAGGGGTCGGACACCTAATCCGTTCCGCTTTCTTTATCCAGCCCTGGAAAAGGATGGTTTGCTCAGTATCTTACCGCAGGATATCTGATTATGAGGTGTTTGGCAGATAAGTACTTACCGGAGTGTTCGGATGGTAACAGTCTAGGCCGGTATCTTCGGTGGTGCCCAGCCATTGTTTCGTCTCCCGAAGAATAGCTTCCACATTCCTTTGTGCATAGTGCCGAGGAAGTGCTGAAGAGTTTGTGGCCCTTATGGGTTATACTCCCATACGTGGAGAGGGCGTCACTGGCACGGCAGGGTCCGGCGAACTAGCATTACCTGAATAATGTTGACAATATTGATATACTTCTCAATGAGGCTTCGGATGCGACTTTGCAGAGTCCGCACCTCGTCAATTGATCCCTAGTCCAACTCCTTATTGATCCACGATGCAAGCTGAGTTGGGCGGCTGGATCGAAATGCAGGCGCAGCTGCCCACTTGGAACCACGGGGCTCGGTGATATAGAACCACCCCTGCTGCCATAAGTCGGAAGATTCTTTGAAAGATCCTGTCAGCCAGATAGCACTGGTGAGCTTGCTCACTGAGGCACCACCGCACTCCGCCTGCTCCCCCTCTATCATTTGCAGTTTCACAATGAAGGTCTTGAGCCATAAGCTGAAGTGTGGAGGAGTTCGGAGGAAGGCTTCGCACGTGACGATAAACACCGAGATGAGAAGGATAGAGTTCGGGGCGAGATCGTGAAAATCTAACCCGTAATAGAACATGAGCCCCCGAACGAAGGGATTGAGGGTGAACCCCAATCCTTGGAGGAAGTGGGAAACAAACACGACCCTCTCGCCGGATCTGGGGGTAGGGATAACCTGCCCCTCCGCGGGGAGCCGGTGGAGGATTTCATTGTCGGTGTCTCGGCTGCCAAAGCTTTATGACATCCTCCTCTCGTGATGTAATAGCCACCCACCGGCCTTGACGGCTGGATCTGGACATGACTTAGGCTTACAGAGTGTGAGACCTGGGTGTTGGAACTCGAGGTAGTAAGAGTCGAGGAAGAAGCAAGAGTGGGGAGCAAAGGCGGGTTTGTGCTTCTTTATAAAGACCAAGAATATCGAACGCCTCCTCCTGGGCCGTAAACCTCGCCTATTCCCAAGTAGTTGTAACCTAAGGACGGTTGGGTTACCCACGTCTGTATTGATAAAAGAATCCCTTAATAAGGGACACGATCTTTGCTTGGATAAGACGTGTCAAGGACAACCACGTTTCAGAACATGGGGCCGCAGGCGAAACAACGATTCGAAATAATGACTGGACTGACATGACATCATGTTGTAAAAAGTTGTCAGTGGGTTGGACTCGTCGAGTATTATACTCTCCGCGGTTGTGTATGGCAGGTCCGGATACAATCATCCGTCCGGAGACTATCTTGGAGTTCGGAAAAGGGAACCTGCCTTGCAATGCCGAAGACAAATCTGCGCGCCGGACTCCTCGTCATTGAAGCCAGGTTCAGGGGCTACTGAGGGAGTCCTGGACTAAGGAGTCCTCTGGCGTCCGGCTTGTTGGCCATGGGCCGGACTGATGTGCGTGAAGATACGAAAACCGAAGACTGCACCCGTGTCCGGATGGGACTCTCCTTGGCATGGAAGGCAAGCTTGGCGACCGAATATGTAGATTCCTTTCTTTGTAACCGAGCTTGTGTAACCCTAGATCTCCCCGGTGTCTATATAAACCAAAGGACTTAGTCCGGAAAGGGAGATACTGATTACCGTAGTCATACATGCTAGACTTCTAGGGTTTAGCCATTGCGATCTCGTGATAGATCAACTCTTGTAATATTCATATCCATCAAGATCAATCAAGCAGGAAGTAGGGTATCACCTCCATAGAGAGGGCCCGAACCTGGGTAAACATCGTGTCCCCTGTCTCCTGTTACCACCGAACTTAGACGCACAGTTCGGGACCCCCTACCCGAGATCCACTGGTTTTGACACCGACACCCCCTCCCTTGTTTGGCCAGCCCTCGGGAAGGAAAAGGAGGAGGGCTAGCCCCTCCTGCCTTTCCCTCTCATGGGAGAAAGGAAGGGGGGCGCCACCCTCTCCTGGCTTTCCCCGCACTCCAAATAAGGAAAGGGGGCACGGCTTGGGAGGGACCACAAGTATGATTCCTCCTACTTGGGCGCCTCCTTTGGCTACCTCTCCCTCCCTCCCACCTATAAATATATATATGTGGGAGGGGGCGCCTGGCACACAACAGACAATTGCCTAACCGTGTGCAGCACCCCCTGCATCGTTTACGCCCCCGGTCATATTTTTGTAGTGCTTAGGCGAAGCCCTGCGGAGATCACTTCACCATCACCGTCACCATGTCGGTGTACTGCCGAAACTCATCTACTACCTCACCGTATTGCTGGATTAAGAAGGCGGAGGACGTCACCAAGTTGAACGTGTGCAGAACGCGGAGGTGTCGTACGTTTGGTACTTGATCGGTTGGAGTTCGAAGAAGTTCGACTACATCAACCGCATTGTTAAACGCTTCCGCTTATGGTCTACCATGGTACGTAGACACACTCTCCCCTCTCGCTGCAATGCATCTCCATGGATAGATCATTGTGTGTGTGTGTAGAAACGTTTTTTCCATGCAATGATTCCCAACAAAATTATCCTCGGCCGCGTCCCACCTTCCTATATTTACTACACTGCATGGCGATCGAGTAAAAAAATCTCGTCTCCACTGTTGCTTCCCGTGCCCCACTCCCGTGCTGCATCTACGCTGGCGCTGGCCCTCCCACCCTCACCCCCCACCCCCCGGTCGGCCACCGCGGACGCTCCATTGGATCCGCTGCGGTCCTTGAGCACCCCAATTTGTGCCTCTCTAGCCCCGTCGCCAGCGCACAACTGGTAGATCTGCGGCTGCCGCCGCGGTTGCCGGATTTGGCGCATCCGGCCGCTAGGACTGCGCCTTACCACGGATTAGCCGAGTACCAGACCGCATAGCCCAGGCAATGCCTCCGCGCCACATGCAGGTATTGACTCCGCCTCTAGCCTCTCAGATCTCTCCCACTGGCGGTTCACCGGCAAAGACACGTTTGGCCGTCGCCCGGGCTCGGCGTTAGCCCAGCAACTCGTCGACTCACCGTTGCCGGTCATAAAGTGCGATGAGCGCCGATTTTCTACCACGTCGGAACATCCCGCATGCACTACAAAAAAATACACTTCCGTGATGATACGTGTTTGTCACAGTAGGTCGCGTTTTTTGTCATGCATGTACATCCATGACAAATTTATGACAGAATCAAGATAGTCATACCTGTGCTGTCGTAGAAGTGTTCCATGACATTACCAAAATTATCATCACGGAAGTGTCCACTTCCATGACGATAAATCGTGCGTCACATAAGTGCTTTCGTCAAGGGTGACCGACATGTGGCATCCACCGTAACGGAACGCTGTTAAGATATCGGGTCGGGTTTTGGATCCGATAACCCGTTAACAGCCCCGACCAATGGGGATTTTCCACGTGTAAAATCATCATTGGCTGGAGGAAACACGTGTCGGCTCATTGTTGGGACAGATGTCATGCACTCATTGGACAGAAGGCGCCTATGATACGTCGACACGTGGCACGGCCCAACAGAGGCCCATTTCTGTGAAAAGGCCGGCCCGTTTGACTTGGTCAAAAGGTGACGGGTCGGCCCATGGAAAGCCTGTTAATGGCCTGTTCGCATATAGCCCATTTATAGCCCGCTAACTCAAGGCCCGTTACGCCCTATCCGAATTAGGCCCAGTAGCGTCATCTGGGCCATCCAATATGATTCCAGCCCGTTTTCACTTCTGGCCCATGTATGGCCAATGACGTCTTTCGGCCCATATGAGGGCCTATGTAACTCTTGGCCTATTAACGGCCCGTGGTGAAACTGGCCTGCAATGAAAAGTGTATCACTTTAGACCCATTAACGGCTCGTGGTGAAACTGGCCCGTAATGAACAGTGTATCACTTTATACCCATTAAGGGCCCGTTATTCAGTTGGGCCGTTTCCAGCCCATGTTATCTTTCGGCCTTCTCAGAGCCCATTTATTCTTGGGCTCATTTCGAGCATTCGTTTACTTATGGCCCGTTACTCTCATTTTCTGCTTGTGGGCCAAATTCAGCCCGTGGTTACAGTCGTCCCGTTTGTGGTCCGTTAATACATTGGGCCGTTTTCATAGCGTCATCAAATACAGCCTATTAACGATGGCCCATTATGGTCGGCCCATGAACGGACGATTCCAACTCTAGCCCGTTTACGGCCATAATGTGGCCTGTTATTGGCCCATGTTTGTGTCGATCATACGGCCCGTATAAGGCCCATTGATGATACGCCCATAGAAGGCCCATTATTTCTACGGCCCGTAGAAGGCCCAATGTTTCTACGGCCCGTAGAAGGCCTACTGTTTCTACGCGTAGAAGGCCCATTGTTTCTACGGCCCGTAGAAGGCCCACTGTTTCTACGGCTCGTAGGAGGCCCACTGTCACTACAGTAAATATTAGCCCATGGTTATTGTGGCCTAGTTAAAAAAATAGGTTATTCCAGCCACTAGCAAACCACGGAAAAGAACCGCACTGATTACAAGCAAACAAATAAACAAGACAACAAGGAAATAAATAAGCAAGCAACTTATGCTAGGCTATCACGGCTATTACACATATTACATCCACTGGGCATCAAAGTTCACCACCAGTGCAAATATAGGGAACACAAAGAGATATAAACGCCAAGAGCAAAACAAGTCCGAATCTGAAACCACTTGAAGAGTTCAAGAAACAATATCCTGGTACCCATAATGTTGGCAAGATGCTTAGCAAGCTTATTAACTTTCTCTTGTTTGGCGCTTAAATCCTCCAAATACTCATAAGAAACAAGCTGCCTTATGGAAATATATAATTTTGTGCAAATCAAAGAAGAGAGTCTCCACAAGCTTGGGGAGGCTTCTCGACTTAATGCTTTGCTGATCATCCTCTTAAGAAAAATGAAATACTTGATATCTTTTACAATGGACTAACCGATGCTTCAAGGACTACTTGGATAGTTGTGCTGGTTGTGTTTTCGTGGAAAGAACAATGATGAAGCTGAAATACTATTGAATAATATGTTGACTAACTAAAATAATTGGACTCTTCCCGAGTCAGTTCTCAAGTAATTCCTGAACCAATTGAGCCAACTCCTGAGCCTATTCCTAAACCCACTCAAGAAGAGAGGTGTTTTATTTCTCACCTCAAGATATGCAAGAGGCAAAGAAATCAATGAAGGAAAAAGGTATTAAAGCTGAAGATGTTAAGAATTTACCTCCTATTGAAGAAATACATGGTCTTAATTTACCGCCTGAAGAACCACATTGTCTTGATAACCCGACACGGGTAGTAAAGGTAAACTCTCTCTATAGATATGACAAAGTTGAAATACCCTCTACTAAATTTCACAACCCATGCTTAGATGAATTTGATGACATTATGGCTAGGCAAGAAAGTTTTAATGCTTATGTTGGTAGAGAGTTAAAGGACAATGCTTTCGAGATAGGACGCGTAGGCGATAATCTGGCTAGAGTTAAAGATGAACTTCACCGCGTTAGCAAATATGCTTCTATGGTTGCTACTCAAGCTGAGCAAGTACTCAAAGCTCAAAATGATTTGCTTGATGAATTAAATAATAAAAATGACTTTGTTGTTAGAGTGGCTACTAGAACTGGTAGAATGACTCAGGAACCTTTGTATCCTGAAGGCCACCCTAAGAGAATCGAACAAGATTCTTAGAGAAATAATTTAGAGGCACCTAGTTCTTCTAAAAAGAAGAAAAAGAAAAATGATAGGACTTTGCATGCTTCTAGTGAACCTACTGTAGACACACCTGAGAATCCCAATGATATTTCTATTTCTGATGCTGAAACACAATCAGGTGATGAACATGAACCTAGTGATAATGTTAATAATAATGTTCATGTTGATGCTCAACCTAGCAATGATAATGATGTAGAGATTGAACCTGTTGTTGATCTTGATAACCCACAATCAAAGAATCAACGTTATGATGAGAGAGATTTTGTTGCTAGGAAGCACGGTAAAGAAAGAGAACCATGGGTTCAGAAACCCATGCCCTTTCCTCCTAAACCATCCAAGAAAAATGATGATGAGGATTTTGAGCGCTTTGCTGAAATGATTAGACCTATTTTCTTACGTATGCTCTTAACTGATATGCTGAAAGTAAATCCTTATGCTAAGTATATGAAGGATATCATCACAAATAAAAGAAAGATACCGGAAGCTGAGATTTCCACCATGCTTGCTAATTACACTTTTAAGGGTGGAATACCAAAGAAACCTGGAGATCCGGGTGTTCCAACTATACCTTGCTCCATTAAAAGAAATTATGTTAGAACTGCTTTATGTGATCTTGGAGCCGGTATTAGTGTTATGCCTCTCTCTTTATATCGTAGACTTTAATTGATAAGTTGACACCTACTGAAATATATTTGCAAATGGCTGATAAATCAACTGCTATACCTGTCGGTATTTGTGAGGATGTGCCTGTTGTAGTTGCAAATGTCACTATTTTAACGGACTTTGTTATTCTTGATATTCCCGAGGACGATAGCATGTCTATTATCCTCGGTAGACCTTTTCTTAATACTGTAGGGGCTGTTATTGATTGCAACAAAGGCAATGTCACTTTTCATGTTAATGGTAATGAAAATATGGTACACTTTCCGAGGAAACAATCTCAAGTTCATAGCATCAATTCTATTGAAAAGTTCCAACTATCATTTTCGGAGGTTTTGAATTTCCTCTTCCTACTGTCAAGAAAAAGTATGATATTCTTATTGCTGGGGATTTTCATATCCCCGTTGAGGTAACTTAGTGTTATTCGAAATTTCTCCGGTTCCGTGTTATTCGTAATGAGTTTGTTAACAAGACTTGATCAACCTTGTTAGTGGGTTCATTTTGATGATCACGAGATGGATGAAACTAGAAGGCACAACCTTCTGTACCCTCTTTTTACTTTCTGTTATTTAGAATAAATAAAGCAAAAATAGTATTATCCGTCTGTTTTCTGAATTATCCGTGCATTAAAAAATAGTTCGAAAATAAAAGTGCTCCAAATGCCCTGCAAATCTAGTATGATTTTTTCTGGAATATTTGAGGATTTTAGGCACTGAAAACACTGCAGAAGGGGCAAGCACCAGCCACGAGAGAGGAGGGCGCCCCCCCCCCTGTAGGGCACGCCCCCTGTCTCGTGGGCCCCTGGTGGCCCCCCGCCACTTATGCCAGCACCCACACACTTCATCTTCTACCCAAAAAATCTCCATCCAGCTCAAGCACGAGTTCTAGCTCGTTTTGCTGCGATTTTCGATCTCTTAGCTCAAAGCTCCATTCACAAAACTGCTTTGGGAGATTGTTGCTTGGTATGTGACTCCTCCATTGGTCCAATTAGTTTTTGTTCTAGTGCTTTATTCGTTGCAAATTTTTGCTGCACAGGTGACCATGTTCTTGAGCTTGCATGTTAAATTTTTGATGTCCCAAGCAATTTCAATGCATGATATAGGCTCTAGGCCCTTGTAGGAGTAGTTGCTACCAATCTTGTTTAGTTTTATTCACTTTTGTTTTGAAGTTACTAAAATTTCAGAAATTTTCAGAAAATGTTAAGGAGGCTCTTTAAAGGCTCTTCTAGCCAAACCTCTAAGGAAAAACAAGACAAAGAGAAGGAAAAACCCAAGTATAATATTCCTCGCTTAGCGGAAGTACGGTCGTGTGAATGGCCATGCGAGGATTTTTTGAAAGAAGCCGGAATTCATGAAAAATTTTATGATTTAATCGAGACTGCATGCCTCACCGGTTTCATCAACGACTGAATCGATCAGTATCTCTTACTTACCAATACTTTCGTGCAAAGCTTTTATTATTATCCTAAGAAATCACCATCTGCAGTATCATTTCATTTAGATGATGAATTCAAAGAATGTCTTTATGTCACTTTTGTGCGGTATGTAGGATACCTTATGAGGGAGAATTAGAGGAACCCCATCGTGAAGATGGGGATGGCTTCGTTAAAACTATTGTTGTGGAAGAGCCAAAGAAGGGCTCTGAGGCAAAAGTCTCTAGCATACACTTTCCTGTTTTACGCTACTTTTCCATATTTGCTAGTAGATGCTTGATTGGTCGTGCAAATAGTGGAAATTTGAGCGTTCCAGATATTATTATTCTTCAACATGCTTTGCTGGGAGACAACACTTTTAGTATGGGTGCCGTCGTTGCTAAACGGCTAGCCCTGAATCGTACAAAAGGCCCCATATTTGGAGGTATCTATGCGGCACGTCTTGCTGAACATTTTCAGATACCCATTAGGCACCATGAGGAGGATGAGATAAAGTTGCATCCTCACATCTTAGAATACAAGAGCATGGTAGCACACAAGTTTATTGTTGATAATGAAGATAAGATGCTCTTGTATAAACTTAGATTTAATAAGAAGCACATTGAGATTGTTATTTTGCCTGCGCCTCTGTTGTTTGATTTGCTTGCAGAAAATTTTCTTGTCACACTGGAAGTGGTGAACAATCATCGAGCTCAACCTTTTACTCCAGAACCTGAACCTGAGCCGGAACCTGAGCTGGACCCTTATCGTGCATCATCTGTCCAGTGGGATCCGGAGATGACCAGCCAGTGGTATCCTGATTACACCTCCCACTACACCGGGGAGAGTAGCGGCGGTGCTTGGTATTAGACCAACTTAGGCCAAAAGCCTAAGCTTGGGGGAGTACGTATCTCTCACCGACTTTACATTCATGTTCACACACTAGTCGTCGGTGCTCATCCTCTTTCATTTTATTATCCATGCTAGTTTAAATTTCTTTTTCTAGCTTTCTTCTTGTGTGTTTGATAAACCTTAAGAAAAACCAAAAAAAAAATAGTTAGTTTAATTTCCATGCTTGTAGTAGAATTACAATGAAAACCCAAAAAGATTTCTCGTTCTTCTTTTACTTGTTGGGAGCTTTCCCGTGTAAATAGTTTTATTTTCTTTTCTTTCCTTTGGGGGTCGAGATGACCATATTGAAAATGCTTAGTGGCTCTCATATGCATGATTGTTTATTTAACTTAGAGCCCATATTACCCTGTCGTCTCTCTTGAGTTGAATGCTTGCAGATTCCAGCTTAGTCCAATGCACTTGCACTCTTATTATTATACACATCATTCGGTCGTGCAAGTGAAAGGCAATAATGACGATATATGATGAACTTATTGAGATGAGAAAATTTGGTATGAACTCGACCTATTTTTTTTTTGTAAATATGATGAGTTCATCGCTCATGAGTCAGCTATTATGAAGTAAACATATTTGCAATGACATTTAGAGATTATAGTTGCTCGTGCCATGCTTGATTAGCTATGAGTTATAATGGTTTACCTTGCGTGTCAACATGCTATTAGAATGATTATGATGTGATATGATGGGATGGTATCCTCCTTTGAATGAATTGAGTGACTCGACTTGGCACATGTTCACGCATGTAGTTGAAACAAATCAACATAGCCTTCATGATATTTATGTTCATGGTAGATTATATCCTACTCATGCTTGTACTCGGTTGAATTAATTTTAATGCATGTTTATGACTGTTGTCGCTCTCTCAGTTGGTCGCTGCCTAGTCTTTTGCTAGCCTTCACCTGTACTAAGCGGGAATACTGCTTGTGCATCCAAACTCCTTAAACCCCAAAGTTGTTCCATATGAGTCCACTATACCTTCCTACATGCGGTATTTACCGCTGCCGTTCCAAGTAAATTTGTATGTGCCAAACTCCAAACCTTCAAATGAAATTCTGTTTTGTATGCTCGAGCAGCTCATGTTTCAACTAGGGCTGCCTATATCTTCCATGCTAGGTGGGTTATTCTCAAGAGGAGTGGACTCTGCTCCTCATTCACGAGAAAGGGCCAGTAACCGGGATGCCCAGTCCCATGATCCAAAAAGATCAAAGCAAATCAAAATAATTAAACAAAACTCCCCCAGGGCTGTTGTATGTTGGAGACACTCGTTGTTTCGAGCAAGCCATGGATTGATGCTTGTTGGTGGTTGGGGGTGTATAAACCTTTACCATTCTGTTTGGGAACCGCCTATAATGCATGTAGTATGGAAGATACAGCTATCTCATAGTTGTTGCGTTGACAGCAAAAGTATGCCGCTCAAAATGTTATTAAATCTCTATTTAAAAATCAAGCTCTAGCACCTCTACAAATCCATGCTTCCCTCTGCGAAGGGCCTATCTATTTACTTTTATGTTGAGTCATCACCCTTCTTATTAAAAGCACCCGCTGGAGAGCACACTGTCATTTGCATTCATTATTATTAGTTTATATTGGGTATGACTTGACTGGATCTCTTTTACCATGAATTACAATGTTTAGTCAGTCCTTGATCTTTAAAGGTGCTCTGCATTTATGTTTTGCGGTCTCAGAAAGGGCTAGCGAGATACCATTTTGTTATATCATGTTATGATTGTTTTGAGAAAGTGTTGTCATCCGAGTTTTATTATTATGGCTCACTGGCTGATTATGTTATTGATATGAGTAATTGTGAGACCGACGTGTTATTGTTAGTATGGTTAGTTCATAATATTTGCTGAAACTTGAATGCTGGCTTTTCATGTTTACAACAACAAGAGCAAATAGAGTTTGTAAAAGTTTTTCTTTATCACTTTCAGTTTATCAATTGAATTGCTTGAGGACAAGCAAAGGTTTAAGCTTGGGGGAGTTGATACGTCTCCAACGTATCTACTTTTCCAAACACTTTTGCCCTTGTTTTGGACTCTAACTTGCATGATTTGAATGAAACTAACCCGGACTGACGCTGTTTTCACCAGAACTGCCATGATGTTGTTTTATGTGTAGAAAAGAAAAGTTCTCGGAATGTCCTGGAAATCCACGGAGGCACTTTTTGGCATTTATAAGAATTTTTGGTGAAAGAATTAATGCCAGGGGGCCCACAGCCTGTCCACGAGACACGAGGGCGCCCCCCCTAGGGCACGGCCTCCTATCTCATGGGCCCCCTGGACCTCCTCCGACCTCAACTCCAACTCCATATATTCCGTCTCGGGGAGAAAAAAATCAGAGAGAAAGTTTCATAGTGTTTTACGACACGGAGCCGCTGCCAAGCCCTAATCTCTCTCGGGAGGGCTGATCTGGAGTCCGTCCGGGGCTCCGCAGAGGGGGATTTGTCGCCGTCGTCATCATCAACCATCCTCCATCACCAATTTCATGATGCTCACCGCCGTGCGTGAGTAATTCCATCATAGGCATGCTGGACGGTGATGGGTTGGATGAGATTTGCCATGTAATCAAGTTAGTTTTGTTAGGTGAGGGAGTCCTGGATTAGGGGGTGTCCGGATAGCCGGACTACCATCATCAGCCGAACTATCATTGGTCGGACTATCATCATCGACCGGACTCCAAGACTATGAAGATACAAGATTGAAGACTTCACCCCGTGTCCGGATGGGACTTTCCTTGGCGTGGAAGGCAAGCTTGGTGATACGGATATGTAGATATCCTACCATTGTAACCGACTCTATGTAACCCTAGCCCTCTCCGGTGTCTATATAAACTGGATGGCTCTAGTCCGTAGGGACGAACAACAACCCCGACAATCATACCATAGGCTAGCTTCTAGGTTTAGCCTCCTTGATCTCGTGGTAGATCCACTCTTGTAAACATCCACAATATCAATATCAATCAGCAGGACGAGGGTTCTACCTCCATCAAGAGGGCCCAACCTGGTAAAACATCGTGTCCCTTGTCTCCTGTTACCATCCGCCTAGACGCACAGTTCGGGACCCCCTACCCGAGATCCGCCGGTTTTGACACCGACATTGGTGCTTTCATTGAGAGTTCCTCTGTGTTGTCACCGATAGGCTTGATGGCCTCTTCAATCGACAACGACGCAGTCCTGGGTGAGACTTTTCTCCCCGGACAGATCTTCGTATTCGGCGGCTTCGCACTGCGGGCCAGCTCACTTGGCCATCTGGAGCAGATCGAAAGCTACGCCCCTGGCCGTCAGGTCAGGTTTGGAAGCCTAAACTTCACGGCCGATATCCGCGGGGACTTGATCTTCGATGGATCTGAGCCACAGCCGAGCGTGCCGCGCTGTCACGATGGGCATGACCTAACTCGCCACGGACAGCACGTTGAGGTCAAGACACGAATCCGCCCGCCCATAGTCCGGAGCCGACCGCCGGATCGAGGACGGATGGCTGGACACCGCCGAGCTGCAACTTCTACGGCGATGGAGCGAACACTTACCTTGTCCCGCATAAAGCTCATGACTCGAGGTGCCGGATTCCCTGCCGACTCAACCTCCTGCGCCCGCCACGAATCCGATTGGGCGCCGATCATGGAATTCACCGCTGCGGACATCTTTCAGCACTCGCCTTCGGCGATATCATAAATTCATCAAGCATCTCTCGCTATCTCGAGATCCTGGCGAACTACGACCAGGATGGTTGGGACGCGGACGACGAAGAAATTCAGAGCCCACCCACCACCCACTTCGTAGCCACCGTCGACGATTTAACCGACGTACTCGACTACGACTCCGAAGACATCGGCAGTATGGACGACAATGCCGAAGACTACCAAGAACCAGTGTACAGGACACTGGAAGACCACCTCGTCATACGACATATACATGGTGGACACCCCAAAAGATGGGGACGGCGAAGACGCAGCGGAGGCCGATTCCTTACAGAAACTGCCCAAGCGCCGACGTCAGCGGCGCCGCTCTAAATCCCGCCACGACAAGAATGGAGATTCCGGCACAGGAGATAATAACACCCCAGAAAGTGCCGAAGACAACCCCTCCAAAGACGATCCAGCGCAGGAGGAGGCAGAAGCAAGCCCTCACGAGAGGCGGCGACGAAGAGGTCGGGATGACAATTACATACCTCCCTCCGGAGACGAGGCAAGCCTCGACGACGACGAATTCGTCGTGCCTGAGGATCCCGTCGAACAAGAGCGTTTCAGACGCAGGCTAATGGCCACGGCAAACAGCCTAAAGAAAAAGCAGCAATAGCTTCAAGCTGATCAAGACCTACTGGCCGACAGATGGACCGAGGTCCTCGCGGCCGAAGAGTATGAACTCGAACGCCCCTCCAAAAGTTACCCAAAACGCAAGTTGCTCCCCCGATTAGAGGAGGAAGCATACAAACCCGCATCACCAGCGCACAATACGGCAGACCGACCACCTCGTGGCCGCGACAGAGAGGCGTGCAAGCCCTCCACCAAAACCGTACCCCGGCATCGCTCAAAAAGCATGAAGCCACGGGGGAACGCGCCGGACTTGCGAGATATATTGGAGGACAAGGCAAGACAATCCAGATCTATCTATGGATCACGCGAGCGCCCCAAGACCCATGATGAATACCGTCGCGCCGGATACAATTACTCCGGCCGGGCCGAACACAGCAGACAACGCTCTTTCGAGCTATGTCGCGATATTGCTCAATACAGAGGCGCCGCACACCCACTATGCTTCACTAACGAAGTAATGGATCATCAAATACCTGAATGGTTTAAACCCGTTAATATCGAATTCTACGATGGCACAACAGACCCCGCGGTTTGGATTGAGGATTATCTCCTCCATATACATATGGCCCGCGGCGACGATCTTCACGCCATCAAATATCTCCCGCTCAAGCTCAAAGGACCAGCTCGGCATTGGCTTAACAGCCTGCCCGCATAGTCAATTGATGTTGGAAGACCGAAGCCGCATTCTCGACAACTTCCGAGTGGCGCGTATGTGCGACCACCGGACGCAGATGACCTAAGCCACATAATCCACCAGCCGCATTTAATCGCCGTGCAATTACGACACGGTTCTTAACAAAGAGAAATCAAATCGTCGACCGTCCGGATGCAGAGGCACTCGCTGCCTTCAAACATAACATCCGCGACGAGTGGCTGGCCCGGCACCTAGGGCAGAGAAGCCGAAATCCATGGCAGCCCTCACATCACTCATGACCCGCTTCATGCGGGAGAGGATAGCTGGCTAGCTCGCAAAGAACAACCTCAAAGAAAAATGCTGGCAGTCCGGATACCAAGGACCGCAATGGCAGGTTGCGTCGAAACAAAAACAAACACCGCATTAACGGTGACAGCAATGAGGATACGGCAGTCAACGCCGGATTCCGAGGCTCCAAGCCCGGTCAACGGAAGAAGCCATTCAAAAGAACCACTCCGGGCCCATCCAATTTGGACCGAATACTCGACCGCTCCTGTCAAATACATGGAACCCCCGAAAAGCCAGCTAACCACACCAACAGAGATTGTTGGGTATTCAAGCAGGCAGGAAAATTAATCACCGAAAATAGTGACAAGGGGCTACACAGCGATGACGAGGAAGAGACCCGGCCGCCGAACAACAGAGGACAAAAGGGATTCCACCCTCAAGTTCGGACGGTAAACATGATATACGCAACGCATATTCCCAAGAGGGAGCGGAAGCGTGCACTAAGGGACGATACGCTGATGGAGCCAGTCGCCCCAAAATTCAACCCATGGTCCTCTTGCCCGATCACTTTCGATCAAGAGACCATCCGATCAAGATCCGCCATGGCGGATTCGCGCGCATTGGTTTTAGACCCAATCGTCGATGGATTTCACCTCATGAGAGTCCTGATGGACGGCGGCAGAGCCTCGAACCTGCTTTATCGGGATACAGGCGCAAGATGGGCATAGACCCTTCAAGGTTTAAACCTACAAAGACAACCTTCAAAGGCGCCATACCAGTGTCGAGTCCAGCTTGTATCGCTCACCACACCGAAGTGGTCTTCGGATCCCGGATAATTTCGAAGCGAGGAGTTAATCTTCGACATAGTCCCGCTCCGCAGCGGCTATCACGCTCTGCTTCGGACGAACCGCTGTTCGCAAAATTCAACGCGTGTCGCATTATGCATACCTTAAGGTCAAGATGCCAGCCCTCGTGGAGTCATCACGGTCAATGGAAACACGGAACGCCCTCCGAACGGAGGAACATACAATGCTCGCGCGGAAGTACAGAGCAGCCTTTAAGGCAATTTTCGAGTCCGCCGTTAAACGACCGGACACGCCAAATGTGCCCGAGCAACATCAACCAAGACCACCCGCACGCCCGAGCATCGCGTAGCAATGCGGCCTCAACCCCAGCCCTCGCATAATTGTAAGACAAACTCTCACAGACATAATTACGCCTGGAGATACCATGGGCATAGGGGAAAGGCACAACCACAACAGACCCAGAGTGCGGTTCGACCACACCAGGGCTCCCAAGTGTGTCGCTTTTTCTTTTATTTCTCTCTTTTTATACAGAACTCGTCCGGCGGCGAACCTGCCGAACTCATGATGCAACAGCCAGGGAAGGACAAAGGCCGCGAACACTCGTGGTCTCCATCACGAGCATTAAATTTGTTAAATACAACATTCCGCAGCCTACCCCTGGAGGGAGACGCCTTTAATTCGTCCCATCCCTTGCTTTCCGCACTATTTGTATCATTCCGCACTCATAGCATATCTTTTCGAATGAAATGCAGCACCTTTTTGCCTATAATTGCATTACCTTATATATATATATATATATATATATATATATATATATATATATATATATATATATATATATATATATATATATATACATGTTCATTTACGACATGTTGCATCCGTACATTTTGGTACGCCAAATACACCGTGGGCTTATGTTCTCCGCATTATGGTGTGATAAAGTCCGACACTTTCACAAGTGCGGCACCCGAACTTATAGCATTATATGAATCGGCTCCGAATCATGTCTTGGGTCAATAGTTGGGTTTGCCCGGCTCCCATGTTTGGCACCTTACGCCCGCTTCTATCGGCTAAGGTAGCATGGAGAACCATCGCGATTGCGCCCGGTTGAGCCGGTTAACGCCTCGAAGGAGAAAGCTAAAACTGATCGTCATGATAAGGCGAGACTGGTCGCTGTTCGAGAGGTCCTTCGGTCCTTAAAGACTTACGCCGCTTGAGCGAAGTTCGGATAATGTCCGAGCGAAGGCGTGGATAGCGCCCTAATTCGGTCTTCCGAATACTAGGGGCTTCACCAAATTTAAAATTATAGAATTCTATGCCTAAGTGAGAGTGTTCAAGCACTATAAGTCCGGTTGCCTTGTTCATTGTGTTGAGCGCCTCCTAGATGGACCCAAAAGTGGGAACAAGAGTGCTAAAGTTTATCCCTAACACCCCAAAGACTGTGGCATGGGGGCTGAAGCCGACGACTTACCATCTCAAAGATTTAATAAACGGCCGCATGTAAGGTAATATTTTAAATTAACAAGCGTTGCTTAGCGATATGAACAAAGTTTTCAGCGCACAGGATAACACATTGCTAATTTACTCAATAATTACATCCTGGGGCACTCATCCGCAATCTTGCGGGCACCCTTCAGACAGTCTTATAGTACATTTCGGCGACGATATTCCTTGCCCGCGGTGGCGCGCCGCTGATTAGCTTCTCCGCATCCAGCTTGCCCCAATGCACCTTTGCGCTGGCAAGGGCCCGACGAGCACCTTCAATACAAAGCGGAGTGCTTGATAACCTCCACCCGAGGGCACGATCCACCAGCCGTCGACGAGGCCGAAGTAGCTCCTGTGCATGGCCTCTCCAGCCACACACCGGACTATGAGGCCCTTCATGGCCTGCTCGGCCACCTTAGGAGCTCGACCAGCTGCTTCACTGGTCGCTAGGGGCACCGGATGGCCGGCCTTAGCATACTTGAGACCGAAGACCTTCTCCGCTGAGCTCCCTCCTCGGCTCGGTAGAATGCGGCGCATCGGACACGCCATGAGGCAGATCTGCAAACGCCTCGAAAGCTCCGATTCGGGTAAGTAACACGTAATTTACATTCACATGCTTGCTTTGCATGAAAAATTCCTTACCCGCCGCTACCTTCCTCATCAACTCAATCTCTGAAGGGACTTATGGGCATCGGCCTTGGCAGTTTTGGCACTTTCGAGAGCCGAGGCAAGCTCGCACTCTCGAGTCTTTGAGTCACGCCCAAACTCTCATGCTTTTCCATGAGAGCCTCGAGCTCTTCTCAACCACCGCCACCCGCGCCTCCTGCTTTTCTCGCTCTGCCTGCTCCATGGTCAGATTATGCTCGGCATGACACGGCCTCCTTCAGGTCGCCACTGCTCATGGCCCCGCAGCACCCATGTTATCCTTGTTATTTTTGTTGCAACCTAAATCCTTTTCTGAAGGTACAAGTTCAAAGTGGTGTTCCTCACCTTCTTTGTCCCGAGCTGCTTCTGGCGCGCCGAGCTCTTGCTCGGACCGCCGAGCTCTGCTTCAAAGCACCAACCTCCGCAGATTAGTGCGGCAGAGGTCAGCAGCAGCAGCCTGCAACCCATATTGACATAATTTTTTTAGCAACCCTGCGATATCTTCTTTTTTCAGATCCTCATCCGCTTTTCTTCCCGAACACCGAACCGAGCATCGGGGGCTACTGTCTATGCGGTATTACATTGCATGTTTTAACTTCTTACCTCAAAGCCCGATAGAAGGCTATCAGCGAGCTTCGTCAGCCCGCTCTTAGCAAGCTGCACTTTCAATTACCGCACTCATAATAGTGCGGTGTTCTTCCTCGATGGAAGCGCTCTGCAGCGCCCAACAAATTGCCCGGCGCCTCGGTTGACGGAGCCGGGCGGCGTCACGGTCTTGCCCTTCATTTGAAGGGCCGCTGCCGGACCCCCGGAACCATCTGCGGGTTCTGATTTGGAGTCCGGCGAAAGTCCGGAGGACGCCTTGTGGCGCCCGAGCCTCCCCGATGGGTCCCTTCTGGGATCCCACCTCGGTGTCCTCGGTGTCGCGAGGTGGAGGCGGTCGGGATGGAGTCTACATCCGACGGAGCCAACGACCCGCCGATGAAGCGGGAGATCATCACCGGCCGGACTACAGCAGCATGCGGCATCGAATGACACTATGTGATGCGTAAAAAGAAACTATAAATCATTCAGAATCCGGATACTTACGATCTCGCCGAGGCCTGGCCCTTGAAGGCCATTCTTCCTGCCAACGTTGATGTTGGCGGAGCTGTCCGGGAATAGTCCTTCCCTCTTGACCCTTCGCCTCCCTGTTGGGGAAGCCTTCCTCTTCCCTCTCCCTCCTCCGAGAGAGTCCTCTTGTCCTCCTCGCTGGGAGGAGTCCGCCCAGTCGTCGGACACCTGAAAACGGGAACTCTTTCGAGCACCCGTGGCCTCCTTCTTGGCCTTCTTCTCCGGCACCATGTGCGGTGCCGGAACCAGCAGCCCCGCTAGACGGGCGTCTACTGTATTTTCTGGCATAGGAGCCGGACAGATAATCTGCTCCGCCTTCCTCATCCAGTCCTGTCAAAGTAAAAGGGGAAATTAAAACCCGCATAGAGTCAAACTATGAAAAGCAAGTGTCCCGTAAAGGGGTAGAATCACTTACCTCGTTGGCTTGGCGCTGCGGCGAAATCCGCGATCTTCATCATGGATGTAGGGCTTCGGCGCCCTTGAACAGCACCTCCAGCACCTTCAGACGTCGTGTCAAGAGCCCGCTCAACGCTGGTGTTGTTCCGGATTGAACTCCCACAGATTGAATGCCCGCTTTGGCATGGGAGAATCCGCGACGAGCATGACTTGGACCACGTTAACCAGCCCGAGCTTCTTCACCAGCTTCGGATACAGGCTTGGAGTCCCGCGGCTCCTCCAACTACCCCACAGCAAGCCCTTCTCTTTCCGGGAGGTGAGCTGCGTGGGGATACCAGATCTGAACTCGGGGCCGCCGCCCATGTAGGGTCACGCTGGCTCGGTGATATAGAACCACCCGATTGCCACCCTGACGGATTCCACGAAGGCCCCTTCAACCAAAGGACGTTGGGCATCTTGCCCAACATGGCGCCCAAGACTCCGCTTGAGTGCCCTTCACTACCTTCGCTTGACATTGAAGGTCTTGAGCCAAGCGAAGTGGGGCTGGATGCAGAGGAAGGTCTCGCACACGACGATAAACGCCGAGATGTTGAGGATAAAATTCGGCGCCAGATCATGGAAATCCAGGCCGTAGTAGAACATGAGACCCTGGACAAAGGGGTGAAGTGGAAAGCCCACCCATGGAGGAAGTGGGAAGGAAAACGACCTCTCATGGGGCCTGGGGTGGGGATGAGCTGCCCCTCGTCGGGCAGCCGGTGCGCGATGTCGCCGGAGAGGTATCCGGCGCCGCGCAGTTTGGCGATGTGCTCCTCCTTAACGGTGGAGGCCAACCATTTACCTCCCGCTCCGGACATGGTCGGAGAAGGTTGAGACGAGATGCGCGAACTTGGGCGCTGGAGCTCGAGTGCACGGAGATGGATAAGCAAAGGAGGAAGAAGGCGTAGGTGAGAAGGTGAATCCTTATCCCTTATATGGGCGGGCGAAGTCTACGCGTCCCCCACCGGCCTGGTAAAACTCGCTTATCCCCCAAGCGTCACCATCAATGGCGCGGTTGGGTTACCCACGTCCGTATTGATGAGAATCCCGGATTAAGGGGAAACACGATCTCTGCTCGACAAGACGTGCCAAGGAAACCGCTTCGCTAAATGCGCTGAGGTGGTAGAATAAAAAACGATTTAAATAATGGCTTGGTGGCGGCGTGACGTCATGCCGCAGAAAACGTCAGCAGATTGAATGTGGAATTTATTTTACAGAGCCGGACACTATCCTGTTGTTCACAATCTTCTATCATTCGGAGGAGGAACCCGCCTTGCAATGCCAAGCAATATACGCGCCGGACTTATCGTCATTGAAGCCTGGTTCAGGGGCTACTGAGGGAGTCCTGGATTAGGGGGTGTCCGGATAGCCGGACTACCATCATCAGCCGAACTATCATTGGCCGGACTATCATCATCGACCGGACTCCAAGACTATGAAGATACATGATTGAAGACTTCTCCTCGTGTCCGGATGGGACTTTCCTTGGCGTGGAAGGCAAGCTTGGCGATACGGATATGTAGATCTCCTACCATTGTAACCGACTCTATGTAACCCTAGCCCTCTCCGGTGTCTATATAAACCGGATGGCTCTAGTCCGTGGGACGTAACAACAACCGACAATCATACCATAGGCTAGCTTCTAGGGTTTAGCCTCCTTGATCTCGTGGTAGATCCACTCTTGTAAACATCCACAATATCAATATCAATCAGGCAGGACGTAGGGTTTTACCTCCATCAAGAGGGCCCGAACCTGGGTAAAACATCGTGTCCCTTGTCTCCTGTTACCATCCGCCTAGACGCACAGTTCGGGACCCCCTACCCGAGATCCGCCGGTTTTGACACCGACATTAGGGCTTGATCCCTAGTATCCACTATGTTCTGAGATTGATGTTGCTATGACTTTGCTATGCTTAATGTTTGTCACTAGGGCCCGAGTGCCATGATTTCATATTTGAACCTATTATGTTTTCATGAATATATGTGTGTTCTTGATCCTATCTTGCAAGTCTACAGTCACCTATTATGTGTTATGATCCGACAACCCCGAAGTGAAAATAATCGGGACACTTCTCGGTGATGACCGTAGTTTGAGGAGTTCATGTATTCACTGTATGCTAATGCTTTGTTCCGGTTCTCTATTAAAAGGAGGCCTTAATATCCCTTAGTTTTCGCTAGGACCCCGCTTCAACGGGAGGGTAGGACAAAAGATGTCATACAAGTCCTTTTCCATAAGCACGTATGACTATTTACGGAATACATGCCTAGATTACATTGATGAATTGGAGCTAGTTCTATATCACCCTATGTTATAACTATTGCATGAGGAATCGCATCCGGCATAATTATCCATCACTGATCCATTGCCTACGAGCTTTTCATATATTGTTCTTCGCTTATTTACTTTTCCGTTGCTACTGTTACAACTACTACAAAAACCCAAAAACATTTATTTTTAATTTTGCTACCGTTACCTTTATTATCATACCACTTTTGCTACTAAACACTTTGCTGCAGATACTAAGTTATCCAGGTGTGGTTGAATTGACAACTCAACTGCTAATACTCAAGAATATTCTTAGGCTCCCCTTGTGTCGAATCAATAAATTTCGCTTGAATACTCTATCCTCGAAAGCTATTGCGATCCCCTATACTTGTGGGTTATCACCCGTTCTCCGGAAGCCGCTCTAGGAGCACGGCCATCCTTTGAAGGGACCCGTTCACCCGTCTCCAGAATCATCATTGGCTGCAAACCGGACAGTACGGGGCCTTCATTATTGGCCCCCGAATCCCGTACGATCGGAGGTCTACCTTCGGGTACTGCCTCTTTCATCCCCTGCACAGCTTGTTGATCAAGAAAAACCCTCTGAGGTGACACTTCGGAGTCGTCCGCCTTATTGGGCGAGGAGGTCGGGGGAGGCGTCTCGCTTTCCATCATCTCTGGGAAGAGATCCCCCGAAGAAGAGGATTGCCCAGAAAAACTCTGTGCCGAACTGTAAAAATACACAGGCACATTGTGTATCTCTTCGGTAAAGGACAGGAGCGGGACGCTATCAAAGCACCCTGTATTCACTTACGGTTTGGTTGAGGGCTTGCCCTCATGATGGAGCTGTTCAATGGCGTCGCCTTCCAAACCCGAGCCGCTCGACGGTGGCATCTTGCCTCTCTTGGGAGACCTCCCCTCCCGATCTCCGGAGGCAGACCTTTTCTTTCCATGGGGAGAGGGGATGTTCGCTCCTCCTGCGCGTTTGTCTTCAGGCGAAGAAATGTCGACTTCTCTGGACTCAGTATCTGATTTACCTCCGGAATCAAGGTCATCCTGGGTCTTCTCACTCTCCACCTTGCCCTCCCCTGCCGGCACCTGGTATGGTGCCGATGCCATCATCCTTGTTAACACGGGGTCTGCTGAGTCTTCGGAAAAGGGGCCGGACACCTAATCCGTTCCGCTTTCTTTATCCAGCCCTGGAAAAGGATGGTTTGCTTAGTATCTTACCACAGGCTATCTGATTATGAGGTGTTCGGCGGATAAGTACTTACCGGGGTGTTCGGATGGTTACAGTCTAGGCCGGTATCTTCGGTGGTGCCCAGCCATTGTTTTCGTCTCCCGAAGAATAGCTTCCACATTCCTTCGTGCGTAGTGCCGAGGAAGTGCTGAAGAGTTCGTGGCCCTTCTGGGTTAAACTCCCATAAGCAGAGAGGCCGTCACTGGCACGGCAGGGTCCGGCGGACTAGCATTACGTGAATAACGTTGACAATATTGATATACTTCTCAATGAGGCTTCGGATGCGACTTTGCAGAGTCCGCACCTCGTCAATTGATCCCCGGTCCAACTCCTTATTGATCCACGATGCAAGCTGAGTTTGGGGGCTGGATCGAGATGCAGGCGCAGCTGCCCACTTGGAACCACGGGGCTAGGTGATATAGAACCACCCCTGCTGCCATAAGTCGGAAGATTCTTTGAAAGATCCTGTCAGCCAGATAGCGCTGGTGAGCTTGCTCACTGAGGCACCACCGCACTCCGCCTGCTCCCCCTCTATCATTTGCGGTTTCACAATGAAGGTCTTGAGCCATAAGCTGAAGTGTGGAGGAGTTCGGAGGAAGGCTTCGCACGTGACGATAAACGCCGAGATGAGAAGAATAGAGTTCGGGGCGAGACCGTGAAAATCTAACCCGTAATAGAACATGAGCCCCCGAACGAAGGGATTGAGGGCGAACCCCAATCCTCGGAGGAAGTGGGAAACAAATACGACCCTCTCACCGGATCTGGGGGTAGGGATAACCTGCCCCTCCGCGGGGAGCCGGTGGAGGATTTCCGCGGTCAGGTATCTGGCTGCCCGAAGCTTTGCGACATCCTCCTCTGTGACAGAAGAAGCCACCCACCGGCCTTGACGGCTGGATCTGGACATGACTTAGGCTTATAGAGTGTGAGACCTGGGTGTTGGAACTCGAGGTAGTAAGATTCGAGGAAGAAGAAAGCGTGGGGAGCAAAGGCGGGTCTGTGCTTCTTTATAAAGACCAAGAATATCGAATGCCTCCTCCTGGGCCGTAAACCTCGCCTATTCCCAAGAAGTTGTACCCTAAGGACGGTTGGGTTACCCACGTCTGTATTGATAGAAGAATCCCTTAATAAGGGGACATGATCTTTGCTTGGATAAGACGTGTCAATGACAACCACGTTTCGGAACGTGGGGTCGCAGGCGAAACAACGATTCGAAATAATGACCGGACTGACATGACGTCATGTTGTAAAATTTGTCAGCGAATTGGACTCGTCGAGTATTATACTCTCTGCGGTTGTGTATGGTGTGTGTATGGCAGGTCCGGATACAATCATCCGTCCGGGACTATCTTGGAGTTCGGAAAGGGAACCCGCCTTTGCAATGCCAAGACAAATCTGCGCGGACTCCTCGCCATTAAAGCCAGGTTCAGGGGCTACTGAGGGACTCCTGGACTAAGGGGTCCTCGGGCGTCCGGCCTGTTGGCCACGGGCCGGACTGATGGGCGTGAAGATACGAAGACCGAAGACTGCACCCGTGTCCGGATGGGACTCTCCATGGCGTGGAAGGCAAGCTTGGCAACCGAATATGTAGATTCCTTTCTTTGTAACCGACCTTGTGTAACCCTAGATCTCCCCGGTGTCTATATAAACTGAAGGACTTAGTCCGGAAAGGGAGATACTGATCACCGTAGGCATACATGCTAGACTTCTAGGGTTTAGCCATTACGATCTCGTGGTAGATCAATTCTTTTAATAATCATATCCATCAAGATCAATCAAGCAGAAGTATGGTATTATCTCCATAGAGAGGCCCAACACAGGTAAACATCGTGTCCCCTGCCTCCTGTTACCACCGACCTTAGACGCACAGCCTGGGACCCCCTACCGAGATCCACTGGTTTTGACACCGACACCCCTCCCTTGTTTGGCCAGCCCTCGAAGGAAAAGGGGAGGGCTAACCCTCCCGCCTTTCCCTCTCATGGGAGAAAGGAAGGGGCGCCACCTCTCCTGGCTTTCCCCGGACTCCAAATAAGGAAAGGGGCACGGCTTGGAGGGACCACAAGTAGGATTCCTCCTACTTGGGCGCCTTGGCTATTTCTCCCTCCCACCTATAAATATATATATGTGGGGGGCGCCGCACACAATGCATAATTGCCTAACCGTGTGCAGCACCCCCTGCACCGTTTACACCCCCGGTCATATTTTCGTTGTGCTTAGGCGAAGCCCTGCGGAGATCACTTCACCATCACCATCACCATGTCATTGTACTGCCGAAACTCGTCTACTACCTCTCCGTATTGCTGGATCAAGAAGGCAGAGGACGTCACCAAGTTGAACGTGTGCAGAAGGCAGAGGTGTCGTACGTTTGGTACTTGATCGGTTGGAGTTCGAAGAAGTTCGACTACATCAACCGCGTTGTTAAACGGTTCTGCTTACGGTCTACCATAGTACGTAGACACACTCTCCCCTCTCGTTGCCATGCATCTCCATGGATAGATCATTGTGTGTGTAGAAACTTTTTTCCATGCAATGATTCCCAACAAAATTATCCTAGGCCTAGTCCCACCTTCCTATATTTACTACACTGCTCGGCGATCGAGTAAAAAAATCTCGTCTCCACTGTTGCTTCCCGCGCCCCACTCCAGCGCTGCATCTACACTGGCGCTGGCCCTCCCACCCTCACCCCCCCCCCCTCGGTCGGCCACCGCGGACGCTCCGTAGGATCCGCTGCGGTCCTTGAGCACCCCAATTTGTGCCTCTCTAGCCCCGTCGCCAGTGCACAACTGGTAGATCTGCGGCTGCCGCCGCCCTTGCCGCATTTGGCGCATCCGGCCGCTACGACTGCGCCTTACCATGGATTAGCCGAGTACCAGACCGCATAGCCCCGGCAATGCCTCAGCGCCACATGCAGGTATTGACTCCGCCTCTAGCCTCTCAGATCTCTCCCATCGGTGGTTCACCGGCAAAGACACGTTTGGCCGTCGCCCGGGCTCGGCGTTAGCCCAGCGGCTCATCGACTCACTGTTGCTGGTCATAAAGTGTGATGAGCGCCGAGTTTCTACCACGTCGGAACATCCCGGATGCACTACAAAAAAAATACACTTCCGTGATGATACGTGTTTGTCACAGTAGGTCGCGTTTTTTGTCATGCATGTACATCCATGACAAATTTATGACATAATCAAGATAGTCATACATGTGCTGTCGTAGAAGTGTTCCATGACATTACCAAAATTATCATCACGGAAGTGTCCACTTCCATGACGATAAATCGTGCATCACAGAAGTACTTTCGTCAAGGGTGACCGACACGTGGCATCCACCGTAACGGAACGCTATTAAGCTATCGGGTCGGGTTTTGGATCCGATAATCCGTTAACAACCCCGACCAATGGGGATTTTCCACGTGTAAAATCATCATTGGCTGGAGGAAACACGTGTCGGCTCATTGTTGGGACAGATGTCATCCACTCATTGGACGAAGGCGCCTATGATACGTCGACACGTGGCACGACCCAACAGAGGCCCATTTCTGTGAAAAGGTCGGCCCATTTGACTTGGTCAAAAGGTGACGGGCCGGCCCATGGAAAGCCTGTTAACGGCATGTTCGCATATAGCCCATTTACAGCCCGCTACCCCAAGGCCCGTTACGCCCTATCCGAATTAGGCCCGAGAGCGCCATCCGGCCATCCAATATGATTCCAGCCCGTTTTCACTTCTGGCCCATGTATGGCCCATGACGTCTTTTGGCCCATATGAGGCCCTATGTAACTCTTGGCCTATTAATGGCCCGTGGTGAAACTGGCCAGCAATGAACAGTGTATCACATTAGACCCATTAACGGCCCGTGGTGAAACAGGCCCGTAATGAACAGTGTATCACTTTATACCCATTAAGGGCCCGTTATTAAGTTGGGCCGTTTCCAGCCCATGTTATCTTTCGGCCTTCTCAGAGCCCATTTATTCTTGGGCTCATTTCGAGCATTCGTTTACTTACGGCCCGTTACTATCATTTCCTGCTTGTGGGCCAAATTCAGCCCGTGGTTACAGTCGTCCCGTTTGTGGTCCGTTAATACATTGGGTCGTTTTCATAGCGTCATCAAATACATCCTATTAACGATGGCCCATTATGGTCGGCCCATGAACGGGCGATTCCAACTCTAGCCCATTTACGGCCATAATGCGGCCTGTTATTGGCCCATGTTTGGCCAATCGATCA
Source organism: Aegilops longissima (assembly GCA_021605205.1). NCBI lineage: Eukaryota > Viridiplantae > Streptophyta > Magnoliopsida > Poales > Poaceae > Aegilops > Aegilops longissima. The sequence continues at coordinate 100,818,742 of CM038680.1, read as the reverse complement.
TACGGCCCGTATAAGGCCCATTGATGATACAGCCCGTAGAAGGCCCATTGTTTCTACGGCCCGTAGAAGGCCCAATGTTTCTATGGCCCGTAGAAGGCCTACTGTTTCTACGGCCCGTAGAAGGCCCCCTGTTTCTATGGCCCGTAGAAGGCCCACTGTTTCTACGGCCCGTAGGAGGCCCACTGTCACTACAGTAAATATTAGCCCATGGTTATTGTGGCCTAGTTTTAAAAATAGGTTATTCCAGCCACTAGCAAACCGCGGAAAAATAACTGCACTGACTACAAGCAAATAAATAAACAAGACAACAGGGAAATAAATAAGCAAGCAACTTATGCTAGGCTATCACG